>CM063501.1:16838612-16958612 GCA_032207245.1 Pardosa pseudoannulata
CACTCAAAATAGAAACAATGCTTGCAATTATTTGTAATTGCATTTGGAAAATTAGTTTTTATGCATCAACTTGATGTTCACAACTACCTAAACTTTATAAAAAGGCTTTCTCACTTATATATTCTGTCAAACATGTTTGTACTCCAATTTGCCTTGTTAATATATTCCAATTTACATAAAAAACAACACCGTGAACGCAAGAACTTTTTAGTTCGTTTACACATGAAAGTTGAGATTCTACCCATATTTCACTCAAAACAGGAACAATGCTTGCAATTATTCGTAACTGCATTTGACAAATTAGTTTTTATGCATAAAAAATTTGATGTTCACAACTATATAAAAAGGCTTTCTCACTTATATATTATGACAAACATGTTTGTACTAAAATATAACTTATTAATATACTCCAATTTACATAAAAAACAACACCGTGAATGCAAGAACTTTAGTTCGTTTAAATATAAAAGTTGAGCTTTACCCATATTTCACTCAAAAAAGGAACAATGATTTTAGTTAAATAAAAAACAAAGATTTACTTTATCTTTTGGCAGATTAGCCGTCACTTTAATTTACTTAATTTTTTTAATATTCATTCGATGCATTAAAAATTAGAAATAAAAACAGATTAACTTTAACAAGCCTTTGTTAGGGAAGATAATGCACACTCTACCTTCAATATCCCATGGCAACACAAAATGTAGAAATCTATGATTCCTGTTACCCAACCTTAAAGCGTTAAAACAACCGAAACTGGTAATTCATGTGACATTGTATTCCGTCAGGGTCATTTTTGAATACTTAAGATGAAATAAAACGGAGATTTATCTCTTCCTTCATTGGACATTATTGCATTAGAGAGCTTTTTTCGTAACATCACTAGTTTAAGGATAGTTAGAAATGTTCTCGAAAACTGAATTCACTTTAAAAATATAAAACTTGGCTCAAGGGGGAAAAATTGGAGAGACAGAGAGACATTTATTCGTAACTCGAGATAAACTAAAATCAAAGTACTAAAAACAAACTAAAATAAAATTCAGTGAAACCCGCTTAAGAAGTTTTCCAAAGGCCTATCTCATTAAAACTTCTTAAACGGGAAATCAGGCAATAAAGCGTTATTTATGCATCTATCTATCTATCTATCTATCTATCTATCTATCTATCTATATCTATATCTATATCTATATCTATATCTATATCTATATCTATATATATATATATATATAAGGGAATAGAAAGAGAAAACTTCTTAAATGGAATTAATTTTTTTAAAAACAAAATAATTACATAGATAATGAGGAGAGATTTTTTCTTTATAAAATATATAAACAATAGGTTTGCTTTTTCTCAAAAATTTACATTTTTTGCATACTTAAAAAATCAGCTAATAAAGGAAAACCACATAATTACCTTAGAATATCTTTAATTCAGTTAAGAAAGTTTGCTTTAAACAGCACTGGAATTTTATAGAAAAAAAATCTGTTATAGTTTTTTGTTTTTTATTGGCCATTTGTAATTGATAACAGTCCAGCTGTCTAAAGCTTTTAAAAACTTCTTCAGGCACATTTTAAATAAAAATAACAAGAATCGTTATTAGCCATAAATATTGAAGAAAACTTTTTAAGCGGGAAAGAGTTTGGAAAGAATTTTATAAACGGGTTATCTTAACATTGTATAAATAACTTCTTAAACGGGTTTTATTCTACTTTTTTCTATCAGCTCAGTATGCTTGGCATATGACTTATAACAAAATAGTTTGTGAATAATACGTAGGATTAAAATACAGATCCCAATAAAAAACCTCGAAGATGTCATTTCATATAAGCTAGAAATTTTGTTATATAACTGTAGTACGGGTAAGATTACTACAAATAAGAGTATAAGATAACAAGCTGTAATTTAGGAACGTAATACCATAAGACAACACTCTACACTAATTTATGTTAAGAGAAATATTACATCATACTAAATTAATATCATTTCCGGTATATGGTTATCTAGAAGTCTTGAGTTCTTCTAAATATTATAATTAACTAAAAGTGGCTTATTTATGTAACAGTTGAAAAACATATAGAAATTTCACTAATGCTTTATTGTATATACTCATGTTTATTATATATAATGTTTTATTATATGTTAATATACTCCTATTAAATTAATATTTCCGGTATATGGTTAACTACAAGTCGCAAGTTCTTGTAAATATTATAATTAAAAAAAGATAGTTTATTTCTGTAACAGTTGAAAAACACAGGAATTCCACAAATGTTTTATTATATATACTCATGTTTATTATATATAATGTTTTATTATTAATTAATTTAATATATTCATATTAAATTAATATCATTTCAGGTATATGGTTATTTAGAAGTCTTGAGTTTTTCTAAATATTATAATTAACTAAAAGTGGCTTATTTAGGTAACAGTTGGAAAACGTATTGGAATTCCACTAATGTTTTATTATAAAATATTTCGTAATGAAACATTAGTAATGATGCTAATGATGTTGAAAAATATACAATACTCGGCATTTTTTATATAAAATTATTTAAAAAAAAATAACCTCCATACGATAGGAGCTCGTAATGTTTTTAGAACAAACATAGTGAGTGGAATGTGAATGTTAAAATAGAAAGTATATTGATTTACTGACGAAATTCTGTGAAAAACTGAACGTAAATGAAGTGTTATAAAATAAAATTATGATTATACATTATTTCATCATTAAAACTCGTATATAATTATTTGGAAGTTTTCAATTATACTACACATAACTTCTAAAAATAAAAGCTGTTTCTTTATTTATCAAAATACATTATGTTGAGTCAAACATTATGCTTCTTTCATTACAAAATGCTTTTATAACGTTGAAAAATATACAATATTCGGCATTTTTTATATAAATTTATTTAAAAAAAACTTCCATACGATAGGAGCTCGCAATGTTTTTAGAATAAACATAGTGAGCGGAATGTGAATGTTAAAATAGAAATTATATTAATTTATGGACGAAATTCTGTGAAAAAACTGAACGTAAATGAAGTGTTATAAAATAAAATGATTATAAATTATTTCATCATTAAAACTCGTGTATAATTATCTGGAACTTTTGAATTATACTACACATTATAACTTCTAATAATAGAAGCTGTTTTAAAACTATCAAAAAACATATTGAGTTAAACATTATGCTTCTTTCATTACAAAAAGCTTTTTATAACGTTGAAAAATATACAATATTCGGCATTTTTTATATAAATTTATTTAAAAAAAACTTCCATACGATAGGAGCTCGCAATCTTTTTAGAACAAACATAGTGAGTAGAATGTGAATGTTAAAATAGAAAGTATATTGATTTATTGACGACATTCTGTGAAAAACTGAACGTAAATGAAGTGTTATAAAATAAAATGATGATTATACATTATTTCATCATTAAAACTCGTGTATAATTATCTGGAAGTTTTGAATTATACTACACATAACTTCTAAAAATAAAAGCTGTTTTTTTTTATCTACCAAAAGACATTATGTTGAGTCAAACATTATGCTTCTTTCATTATAAAATGTTTGAGATGTTGAAAAATATACAATACTCGGCTTTTTTTATATAAAATTATTAAAAAAAATAACCTCCATACGATAGAAGCTCGAATTCTTTTTAGAACAAACATAGTGAGTGGAATGTGAATGTTAAAATAGAAAGTATATTGATTTATTGACGACATTCTGTGAAAAACTGAACGTAAATGAAGTGTTATAAAATAAAATGATGATTATACATTATTTCATCATTAAAACTCGTGTATAATTATCTGGAAATTTTGAATTAAACTACACATTATAATTTCTAAAAATAAAAGTTTTTTTTTTATCTATCAAAAGACATTATGTTGAGTTAAACATTATGCTTCTTTCATTATAAAATGTTTATAATGTAGAAAAATATATAATACTTGGCATTTTTTATATAAAATTATTAAAAAAAATAACCTCCATACGATAGAAGCTCGAATTCTTTTTAGAACAAACATAGTGAGTGGAATGTGAATGTTAAAATAGAAAGTATATTGATTTATTGACGAAATTCTGTGAAAACTGAACGTAAATGAAGTGTTATAAAATAAAATGATTATACATTATTTCATCATTAAAACTCGTGTATAATTATATGGAAATTTTGAATTATACTACACATTATAACTACTAAAAATAAAAGCTTTTGAAATGATGATGTTGAAAATGATGATGATGAAAATGATGTTGAAAAATACACAATACTCGGGATTTTTTATATAAAAATATTTTAAAAAACTAACCTCCATACGATAGGAGCTCGTAATGTTTTTAGAACAAACATAGTGAGTGGAATGTGAATGTTAAATAGAAATTATATTGATTTGATGAAATTCTGTGAAAAACTGAACGTAAATGAAATGTTATAAAATAAAATGATGATTATACACTATTTCACCATTAGAACTCGTGTATAATTATCTGGAAATTTTGAATTATACTACACATATAATTTCTAAAAATAAAAGCTCTTTTTTATCTATCGAAAGATATTATGTTGAGTCAAATATTATGCTTCTTTCATTATAAAATGTTTATGATGTTGAAAAATACACAACACTCGGCTTTTCTTTATATAAAATTAAAAAAAAAATAGCCTCCATACTATAGGAGCTCGCATTGTTTTTAGAACAAACATAGTGGGTGGAATGTGAATGTTAAAATAGAAATTATATTAATTTATGGGCGAAATTCTGTGAAAAAACTGAATGTAAATAAAGTGTTATAAAATAAAATGATTATACATTATTTCATCATTAAAACTCGGGTATAATTATCTGGAAGTTTTCAATTGTACTACACATTATAGCTTTTAAAAATAAAAGCTGTTTTTTATCTACCAAAAGACATGTTGAGTCAAACATTATGCTTCTTTCATTATAAAATGTTTATGATGTTGTAAAATATACAATACTCGGCTTTTTTTATATAAAATTATTTAAAAAAAATAGCCTCGATACGATATGAACTAGCATTGTTTTTAGAACAACCATAGTGTAATGTGAATATTAAAAGAGAAAGTATATTAATTTATTGACGAAATTCTGGGAAAAACTGAACGTAAATGAAGTATTATAAAATAAAATGATGAATATATATTATTTCATAATTAAAACTTGTGTATAATTATCTGGAACTTTTGAATTATATTACACATTATAACTTCTAATAATAGAAGCTGTTTAAAACTATCAAAATACATTATGTTGAGTTAAACATTATGCTTCTTTCATTACAAAAAGCTTTTTATAACGTTGAAAAATATACAATACTCGGCATTTTTTTATATAAAATTATTTAAAAAAAATAACCTCCATACGATAGAAGCTCGCAATGTTTTTAGAACAAACATAGTGAGAGGAATGTGAATGTTAAAATAGAAAGTATATTGATTTATTGACTGAATTTTATTTAAAAAAACAAGGGAAAACGAAATCTCATTAAATAAAAAATATATTGAAAAGAAACCGGCGAAAAAAACAAGGAGGTTTTGTGTTCTAACTTCCCTGATTATAAACGGATGCAACAATCTCTCAGATTCCCCGCGGGCTGTATGGTACCGTTCCCCGATTTTTTCGAACGGGATGCCGAGGGAAAAAAAATGACTTTCAAACGAACTAGAACGGTCTATTAAAAATGGCTGAAGGGTCCAAAACTTTTATATTCTAATCCAGTTATGGAGAGAGAAAAAGACCACAGATGAAAGCTAAAGAGACAGGAGATAACAGCGATTTTATAATCTAATTCGAATTTTCTTGCTGCGCTACAGTCCCGTAATGACAGAAAACGGAATTTAATTTACGGTATAAAAAAACTGCATCTTCATTCTTAATCTTTATTAACTATGTATGTGATCTCGCTTGTGATTATCAACGTTGCATTTCCGCTGCTTTAATAAACATTCTTTACCATTGAGATTTAATTTCATTAGTATTACTTTGTGTTTCTGAAGGGTTTTGCTGTATGAAACTAAGTATTTCGAAATGAATGGTTGCTTGAAAAATAATGTAAAATTAAAAGGAGAAAACTAAAAATTGAAAAATAAAGGAATGAAATAAGGCTTATTACTGAATTTCACCGAGATGTTTGTACTATTAGCAAATATTTTTAAGATTTCATAGCACTTATCAAGAATTGAAATCTTTATTATAGCAGTTTTTGTCGATTCATCTTAACATAAAAACTATATTGTTTTAAAATGATTTTTTACAAGTTCTTTAATAATAATAATTTAGCTTTAAAAAATTATTAGATTTGTTATTTCAAGTAGTATAGTTGTTAAAATAACAAATGTATACCAAATAAAAAAATAAAATTCACTCACCCACTAGATAACTTAAAAATGTGTATAATTGAAGTTAAATTTTCGTATCAAATATAAATAACATTTTTGATTCAGTAAACCGTGTGTATATATATATGAAATAACTTAATATAACGTCCGCAATTTTAAAAATACTGTTGTCATCACTGTATCATCCTTATTATTAATTGTAGTAGCCGAGTAGATTGATGCAGACTTACAAAAACATCTTTTATTTAGAACACCAGATAACAAAACCCCCGTAGGGAAAAAAGAACACAAATATTTGATGATATAGTACATCGCGATCTCAAAGGAAAAGCCTCGAAATCTGTGTGCCAGCCTATTTATTAAGTATGGGAAGGGGCGTGGCTCCAGGAATGATGTCATTCCAGTAACCAATCACTTCACTTCAATTACTTCTAGTTTATTATAGATGATATAGTATGTCACATATATATACACATACATACATCTCTCTCTCTCACGCACAGACACTATATATATATATATATATATATATATATATATATATATATATATATATATATATATATATATATAATGTGTGTATACATATATATGTATGTATATAAAAGCATTTGTGACGTAAATACTCGACCTACGTGTTGACAAACCAGGTCTCATTCCAGGTAAATCAAATGTGTTTATAAAGTTTTTCTACATTTTTAAGCTTAAAAACACATAGAACATTTCTAGAAATAATGAAATACTTGTGTGAATAAATGTTTTATAGAAGGATGGAAAATCTCTTATATAAACTTTCAAAACTGAAAATACTCAGAAATGAAAATTTCCTGAAAAGTTGCTGGGTAAAAAAACCTGTCTAAAACTTTATGTAACTTAAATTTCTGAGTAACACATACTTTGAATAAGACTGAAAACTGTAATGGTGGATCTTAGAAAAATTACAGGAAACAAGAGTGTTTTTTTTTTATATTTGCTGAATGCTTTATGTAATTACCACTTTTGTATGAGATTTTTAAAAATATCGTACATGAAACATTTAAAAAAATTTCCTAATCTTTCAGCTAAGGAAATTTTATGAAATTATTTTAAAAAAATTAATCGACTTAAAATTTTTAGACTGTCAAAATAAAAAGCATAAAACTCAAATTTTTTTTTACTTAATCTTACCCTTTTGTTAGAGCATTAAGGTGAAACATTTTACAAATTAAATAAAAAGTAGACTTTTAAGATATTTTTCATAAATATTTCAAGTAAACACGAATACAATTACGTTTCGAAATAAAGAGAAACATTGTTTCCCTTAAATATGAAAAAAAAAGAGGTAAATGAAAAAAGGATGGGAATTGAATTTATCCGAGAGTGCAACACAAATATTTCATTATTTCCAGTTTAAAAATGGATGACTTAACAGACTCGGCATTTGCGGAACCGAAGCTATTGCAATCTTCCGGCGATAGTTTAGGAGAGAGAGCATATTTTTGCGTCTTAAAGAGGACTATGCTAGATTTTGAAATTCTGTCGTTTGTCTTTAATCTTATAATCTCTTTCGAAGAATGTATGCATAGAACGGATTTGAACAAGCTCCCTCTTTTTCCCGAATTTTTCTGCTTCCATCTCGTGCGCTCTCCCATTTCTCATGCATATGTTTACATTTTATCCACGGCAGAAGATTATGCGAAAAGAGGAAAAATAGTTCCGAAACCTAATTATAACAGAGGATAAAAAAAAAAAAAAAGTAAGAAAACATCTTGTAGTCTACCTTCTTTATTTTTTTTTCTTCTTTATCCTTCATGGCTCAGAAATCGAAGCTAAATTGAAAATGTTCACTTTATCCTTCACAGACACTCGCTTCTTTTTCTAGCGATATTTGTTTTTAATTAAAAATACGGCAAAATTTTTCATTTTTTTTTTATCCGAATCATATTGCATATGCAAATTTTCAGCTCCCCAATCCCATTGGTGCAAGAGACAAGAGAACGTGCTTTCTGAACAAATATGATTAATTTCGTCGCAAAATATGATATGTCGCGTATTTTTTTAAAGAAAAAAAAACAAGATATGGAAGCAGTATGTTGAAATTTGAAACTAATACTAGTATTTAAATAAGTCAAAAGAAATAAAATTTTGCTTAGCAGAAACAACTTTTTTTTTCTTTAGCTACATTAGATTTCTATTCCTTTCTAAATAATTTTATTAAAACGAACAGAGGATAATTTTACTGATTAAAGAATTTTGTCGTATTACCCTATGCAAGCGCGAATAATTTAATCTATTATTACTTTCAGTTTTTACACGTACTTCCCCAGATTAAACTCGTATTTTCAACAAATGATTCTTCTTTTTTGATTTTGAATTGACTCTGTTATTTAAGAATCCAGTTCAGTTATTTTAAATTAACTAGGAAAAGTTGTAAATAAAGGGAAAAATTCATTTTTTTTTCTTTCTGAGTTTGACTTTTAAACTATACAGTACTTCGTTTTCAGGAATTTATATATTGCTTTTCTATTTAAACACAGAAAACTTTTTTAATCAAATGTTTGATACATTTAACGTGAAAATTCGGTTAAAAACACGAGAAATAACTTACGATAAGCATTGCAGATGTGCTTAAATATTGATATTTCTTTGTTTTCCCCTCTCTTTTTAATCCAAATTTTGTAGTTTGAGACTCATTTTAATGTTCTAATTGTGAAGATATTGGAAGCTGAGTTTGAAGGGACCATATAGTAGTTTGTCAGTCTAAACATTTTCATCAGAACAGCGATTCTTTGATAGGAAAATAATTTTTTTTTCAAATAACGTGTTATTTGAAATCTGTTATAATATTCTCATTATAACTAATTTATAAATGCCATCAGAAAAAATACTAATTAATTTTTTGATCCTTTGATATTAATTTAAATTTTTTAAACCTTTGTTTAGTTGCAACAGTAGCATCAATATGCCACGACTTCCTAATAAAAGTATTTTCCACAAATAATGAATTATTTTAATGTTCTAATTGTGAAGATATTAGAAGCTGAGTTTGAAGGGACCATATAGTAGTTTGTGAGCCTAAGCATTTTCATCAGAACAGCGATTCTTCGATTGATTGTAAAATAAAACTTTTTCAAATAACGTGCTATTTGAAATATGCTATAATATTCTCATGATAACTATACTTATTACAAATGCCATTAGAAAAATACTAATAAATTTTTTTATCCTTTGTTATTAATCTAAATTTTTTATACCTTAGTTTTCTTGCAACAGTTGCATCAATATGCCATGCCTTCCTAATAAAAGTATTTTCCAAAAATAATGAATTATTTTAATGTTCTAATTGTGAAGACATTACAAGCTGAGTTTGAAGGGACCATATAGTAGTTTGGGAGCCTAAACTTTTCCATCAGAACAGCGATTCTTCGATTGATAGTAAAATAAAACCTTTTCAAATAAAGTGCTATTTGAAATCTGTTATAATATTCTCCTGTTAACTATACTAATTTATAAATTAGAAATTAGAAATTTATAATTAGAATGACATTAGAAAAATAATTTTTTATCTTTTTGATATTAATTTACATTTTTTATACCTTAGTTTTGTTGCAACAGTTGCATCAATATGTCATGCCTTCTTAATAAAAATATTTTCCACAAATAATGAATTATTTCAATGTTCTAATTGTGAAGATATTGAAAGATTAGTTTGAATTGACCATATAGTAGTTTGTCAGCCTAAACATTTTCACCAGAACAAAATAAAACTTTTTCAAATAAAGTGTTATTTGAAATCTCTTACAATATTCTCATGATAATTATACTAATTTATAAATTCTATTAGAAAAATACTAATTAATTTTTTGATCCTTTGATATTAATTTAAATTTTTATACCTTAGTTTTGTTGCAAAAGTTGCATCAATAGGCCATGCCTTCCTAATAAAAGTTTCCAGAAATATTGAATGTCATATATTTTTTAAATGAAAGTTAAGTATGTCAATATAATATATAGTTGGCAAAATACCCAGTTGAAAAGGAGGGTTAAAGATTAAAAAAGAAAATCTGCTCATTTTGCGACTCATCAATAGTTCTCATTCCACTTAAATAATATTTCCTTTAAAACAAAAGAAAAAATCTTTGGTACCATAATACGCAATCTAATTGAAAATTTAGCTCCGGGTTACGAGAGCTGTTGACGAAAATAATGTATTTTTTATGACCCAGGAATCATTATTTTACTATCTTTTCTTGGCAAAAAGCTAATTGCCATACCATTAGAAACCTGATATTTTAATGACCCAATGATGACAGAATAAACATGAAATATTGACCGTAACGTGAGAGCATTGGATCCCAGGGGACTCGTAAGGAATGCAATATGGGGGGAGGAGGCAAATGCATTTTCCAAATGTAACCGAGACTTCATGAATACAGATGACATTGTTTTATTCTGAAAAGATGGAATTGGGCTAACAAAAGGGACTCGACGAATAAAAAATTGTTTCTGGGTTTTGTTTCCAGGTATGAGAATAGTTTCGAAAGGTCGGAACTTTACCGTTTCGAATTGCGGATAAATATATAGACATATATGACAAGAAAAAAAGTTTATAGTTTTTTTAAACATATTCTGAATTTTTACAATCATATTTTGTTTATTATATTTTTAGTTATTTTTTATTTTTAAAGTTTAGGTGTATTTTTTACAAAACATATTTAACATTATGTGATGATTATTTAAACTATTTCATTTTCAACATTAGAAATCTGCGAGACAAAAGTAAAAAATTAGAAACATTTATTAGAGATATCAGATTTACCGTTTCGAATTGCGTATAAAATATAGACATATAAAAGGAAATGTGTTTATAGTTTATTTTTTTAAACATAGTCTGAATTTTTAAAAATTTGTGATTTTGTACTTTATTTTTTTATTTTTAGTTATTTTTTTTTAAATTTCAGACGTATTATTTACGAAACATATTTAACATTATATGACAGTCATTTTAAACTATTTAATTTTCGGCGTTCGAAATTGCTAGACAATGGTCAAGCAGTATAGACTTTTAATAGAATTATTAGATTAACCGTTTCGAATTGCAGATATATATAGACATATATGACAGAAAAAAAGTTCTTTTAAAAACATAGACTTATGTAGAAGGAAATGTGTTTATAGTTTAACATATTCTGAATTTTTGCAAATTCTTGATTTTGTACTTTCTTTTTACTATTCAGTTTTTTTTTTTAATTTTAGACTTATTATTTACGAAACTTATTTAACATTATATGACAATTATATTTTAAACTCTTCAATTTTCGACATTAGAAATTTGCTAGATAATGGCCTAACATTACAGACTATTAGTAGAGTTATTAGATTTACCGTTTCTAATTGCGAATAAACATAGAGACATATATAAAAGGAAATGTGTTTATAGATTTAAAAAAAAATTACTTATTCGGAATTTTCACAATTCCTTGACTTTGTATTTTATTTCTGTTTTTATTTTTAGTCATTTTTTTTTAAATTTTAGACGCATTATTTACGAAACATATTTAACATATAACAGTTATTTTAAATTATTTAATTTTCGACATCAGAAATTTGCTAGACAACGACCTAACAGTTTAGACTTTTAGTAGAGTTATTAGATTTACATTTTCGAATTACAATAAATATATAGACATATATAACAGGAAAAAAAGTTTGTAGTTTTTTTAAAAAAACATATAGACATATATAGAGAGAAATGTGTTTATAGTTTAACATATTCTGAATTTTGACGTATAGACATATATAGAAGGATATGGGTTTATAGTTTAACATTCTGAATTTTTACTAATTCTTGATTTTGTATTTTATTTCTTTTTTTCTATTTTTAGTTACTTTTTTTAAATTTTAGACGTATTATTTACGAAACATATTTAACATTAAATGACAGTTATTATAAACTATTTAATTTTCGGCATTAGAAATTTGCTAGACAATGGCAACAGTACAGTACAGACTTTTAGTAGAGTTATTGAATTGTTTCGAATTGTAGATAAATATATACACATATGACAGGAAAAATTTATAGTTATATTTTTTTAAAAATATTTTACATTTTTACAAATTCTTGATTTTGTAATTAATTTATTTCTATTTTTATCATTAAAAATTTCTTAGACGTATTATTTAAGAAACATTTAACATTATACGTTAATTATTTAAAACTATTTAATTTTAGAGATTAGAAATTTGTTAGACAATAGTCAAATAGTATAGACTTTTAGCAGAGTTATTGGATTAACCGTTTCGAATTTCAGATAAATATATAGACATATATGACAGGAAAAATTTATAGTTCTATTTTTTTTTTTAATTTTACACTTTTACAAATTCTTGATTTTTATTTCTATCTTTTATCAATTTTTAAATATTTTTAGACATATTTAAGAAACATATTTAACATTATATGACAATTATTTTAAACTATTCAATTTTCGACATTAGAAATTTGCTAGACAATGGCCACACAGTGTAGACTTTTAGTTTAGTTATTAGATTTACCATTTCGAATTGCAGACAAATATATAGACATGACAGGAAATTTTTTAGTTCTATTTTTAAAATATTCTACATTTTTACAAATTCTTGATTTTGTAAATTTACTTCTTTTCGTAATTACTTTTTTAATTTTTAAAGATTAGATGAGTTTTGTAAGGAACATTTGATATTATATGAAAGCTCTTTTAAACTATGTAATTTTCGACATTGGAAATCTGTCAGACAATGGTCAAACGGTAGGGACTTCCAGTACCAGAGTTCTTAGTTTTGAATCCTACCGTAGGCATGGGTGTTCGTGGCTATTAAAAATCAACTTTAAACAGTAATTTTCACACTAATTAACCTTAATGTTGAAAAAAATGACAGTAGCAATCCCGAAACCCAACCAAGCAACTAGAACCTATTACAAGAATATTATTCGTATGGCAAATACAATAATATATAAATTAATATTTATTATGACAATGTTAACTTACTATAAAACTTATTCTTTCAACAAATTTATCAGTTTGTTTTTTACTCTATTATCCCACTTTTAAAATAGAAACGGTGTAAAATAAAAGTAAGCTCATCCATTAAAAAAAATTATGATTTTTATTTCTTTGTCATTTATCATTTATCTTTATTTGAATACCTTTTTATTCCATGGAGATTTGAATTATTTCTTAGAACAGGCATAATACAACATCACGTCTTATTAGATTAAATAGACATCACAGCAGAAAACCTTTAATTATCTGTAAGCCACATGCTTTCTCGCCAAACACGGTATTGAAACCGATATCTCATCATTTTTTAAAACTCAAAACTGTGACACTAAACCGAGATTTTGCCAGAAACACCACTAGAAGGGTATTAACAACAACTGTTTCAGACTTATTTTCTGCTATAGGATTTATTCCAACAATTTTTTAAAGGGAAATTTTCTAAAAGCTTAAATCCCAGCACTAATTCTGCATCCATTGCAACGTATCTCCCATTTATTTCAAGCCTTATTGATTCTCTAATATAAAAGACATTGCCTTTATCCGATAATTCTCTTTAATGCATTCTGCGTCACGTTTGGGATAAATGGAAGGCAGAGTCGCCAAGGCTTAAACGGATAACAACATTATAGGGAAAATGAACATGCTTAAATGTTCCGATCGGAATATGTTGTCATACATCAATATGTTCCCACGGTTTAAAGTCCATGTTTAAAGCCAAGAACAAATTTATCAATATTATAATACATTAATAGGCTGGAATGGTTAATGTCGGAAAATATCTACGTTGGATTCAAAATCCTTTATGTTGGTAGTTTTAATCACAATCTGTCATGTCTTATTAAAACCTATTCCCCGATAATATATGCACAATTACACGTGCATATTAACGATTGTGTCAGTTTTAGTCAGACTTACATTAGAAAAATTGTGTAACGGAATTTTTACTATTACATTCATTATATTTAGAGGCTAGAAGGAATATTGTTAGTCTCTGTATTTTCAATTGCTACCGGTAAAATTATTAGAGACCAAAAGAGAATATACAATATTATATATGTTCCAAACTGATGTGGTTCATCAAATTACTTGTAGCCAATCATGAAGTGTAACTATAAATTTTTGTAATCGTAATTACTATTTCTAATGACTATTGCTCATGTAATGGGTAGAAAAGATTTTTGCTAGTGTTATAACATCAATAACAATTTTAACTTTACAGAGCATAATAATACACAGAGATTTCGAACAAATACTCATGAGTGAAATTGTTGAAAGCTGTAACATTTTTCGTAAAAGATATTTCGAAATCACTGTGCAAATATTATTTTCACGTACATCAAACCATTACCTGTACAATGTATAGTTAGTGGATTGTAGTATACATTGTATTACCAACAATGTATAGTTACTGGGAACGATGTCGAATGAAAAGGGAGCTATTCTTGGGTGGTTGGTTGGTTGGTTGGTTGGGGTTGGTTGGCACAAGATCCAAAAAAGGATATGTTGCGTCAAACGAAAGAGTGAAATTCTAAAATAAAGGAATATGCAATTTAAAAGAAGAAACTAATTGTCAAATGTTTAAGAGAAAACATAATACTAGTAAAAACCGATGTAAAGATACGCACTAAAAATTAAACAAGGTTAAAAATATCAATGCGAATGAGAAATTCAAATAGTTTTGGTTTGGGGGATCTTGGGTACCTCAGTTTATGGGTTCGAGTCCAGTGATGGCATGGATGTTTTTATCCTTTCGTAATCGTCTTTTAACAGTAGATTATGGTCTCATTATTTTGTGTGTTGCAAAACTGTACACCGTAGCACTCCAAATCAAACCGTAGTTAACCATGATACGAGCATGCTACATAAAGCTACATTCTACGCATGAGTTATCACAATATTGAATGCTTAACATGCATTTTCAATTTCTATTTAATATTTAAAAAAAAAAAGAAATATAATTTAAAATTATAGATATGGAAATCGTGATCTTAATTTACCACAAAAATTCAGGCAATTCCAGTAGGATAACCTAAAATCATTTGTTCTCAACCCATCTAAATCTAAGCAGTGATTTAATCAGAAAAGCACTGAGCATTTCCATCTTCCCATTTTTTACTACTCATAAATAAAAATTAGTACGGGTAATGAAATTCCTTTTATTCGCATTCCCAGAGAATTCATAAGCAAATTTAAATAAAAATTCCATTCGCTTTCGTGATTCTATTCCAATTTCTCATTTCCTGCGATGCCACCAGAGAGGTAGAAAAAAAGGGGAGAGAAGAGAAATAAAATTCACTTTTCTTACATGATTAACAAGTGACCGTAACGGACACGAAACCAAGAGACATACTTCCGATCCTGGTTCATAAATTTCACTCGGATGGAAATTCCTGCGAAACATCAGAGCCCTTCTCAAAGAGAGAACATACGAATGTTTATTCATGGTGTTTTGCATCACAAGGAATCGCAATTCTCTTAGAATAAAAGCGACAACAGTGATAAAGTGAAAAGAGATGAAACGAAGGGGTGAAATGTTCGAAGTCGAAGAGAAGCAGGAGCGTGCATTAACTGACACTGAAGTTATTCTAAGTAGCACAATAGACAGCAATTTTTTTTCTTGCCATTTTCAGGCGGGGAGTAAGAGTTTTCTAGAAACTTCTCCAGCCCGCTTCAAGCTCAATTATCTCGAGTCTACCGCGTGAATGTTTTAATTAGATTTACGTTGGAATAAATATTCCAATTTGCTCATTTCAAGCTCACTTTACCGTTTCAATTCTTCTTCAAAGAATCTAGAACATCCGATCGAGGACTTCTTACTAATATAAATTATCCTGCTATATGCTAACAAAAGAATTTGGTGAAAGTTGTTTTGTAATAGCATCATCTCGTGGTTAAGTATTCCAGGTTTGTAGTTGTAACATTAAAGCTCGTTAAATGATAAAAGATTGAGTTTAAAGATATGATTTTTATTCTGCCATCTAATTAGCATAGAGAATTGCAAATAATTTCCTAAAGCTGAAAAATAATTAATGTTGCGTTTTGATGGAATAAAAACCATGTTATTATAATCTTATGTAATTAGTCTAAACTGTGTTAACTCCGAAAGAATTCTACAGAAGATTAGTTTGTTGAGTGGGAGATCTATGACCCGATTTGTACAAATCAAAGGCTAATGAGACCGGGAACTTTTTTTAACCTTTTGCACTCCTAAGTCGAGTATGACTCGACACCAGTTTCTATCTCAGGAAGTCCTTTGTTGGTCACACTCGACATTTTTTTTTTCAAATCCAAACTAATACATACTTAAATAGGAAGATTCCTTGAGAAACTTTAATTTTTGGTGAGTGTGTGTGGAATGTGAAATGATGTAAATAAAAGTAACATTTAATTGAATTTGAGTTTTCATTTATTTATTTGAACTGCCCTACTTTTAGTTAAAAATATTGTCAATAAATTGCATAAAAACTTTCAGATTTACTACTAATAAAAGTGCAATGGTTAAAGTAGAGATTAAGACATCCATACCAGTAGGGCGATTCGTACTGTGAACTCGGGCAATAAAAGGCAGCGTCTTATATATTCCGCTGTTAACTGAAGAACAATGACGTATTGTAGTTTTATTAATACTGAAATTTTAAAAGGATTTAGTTCTCGAATGCTCTGTTCGTTGCACTGCTTCAGGGAAATAATGTTTGAGTAGGAATAAATTACGTAATTCTATTAACTACATTAACTTTACCTTTTTTTGAATTTTATTAAATCTATTTTAATTTTCTCTAATCCTCAACAAGACTTTTTGCCCTCACTGCCGTAATAGACAAGTGGTTTGGGAGTAAAAAACTAACACGAAATTAGGGGAAGGGTAGAAATTGCTTTAATTCCTTCAGATTAGGTGTGTAAAATGAACATAATATTTTCCTCCCTCGTTATAGGTCAGCTTTCACCACTGTGTACAAATATATAGTGGAAAAACCTTTTTTTTTTGCACAAACAACGATATCTCTAAACAACTCAGTAACTAGCTTTATCAAAAAGGCATCAGTACACAAATTTTAGAGCTTAAATTTCCGAATAAAATAATTACCAGCATTTAATACGTCCGCTGAAAATTAAGCTCACAGTTCTATTAAGCAGGTGGTGAAGAAAAAAAATCCGAATACGGAGTTAACTAACAGAGAGCTGGAAACTGTCTCAATTCCTTCGGGTTAATTCTGTAAGGAACATACTATGTATCCTCCTCTTGCAAAGTGAGATTTTGCAGATGGTTTGACTTGATTTGGTCTACTGACTTTGGTCTACGGTCTACTGTTTTGCTATACAAGCGAAAATGACACCGGGACTCATTACTTAAAATCGATTCCGAATGGCTACGAAAATCCATGTCTCCAGAGGAATTCGAACCCGCGATTTGCTGATTCGAAGAGCAGTGCGTTACCCATTCGACTACCGTCCGGTTCCTTGCTGTGATCACATTTAAATTCATATCTTTGTTTTTTAAAAAATTAAAATAATAACTCAAAACGATTAAAGCTACCAAAAAGTGCCAGTGCAAATGATATAGAACTTTAAGAGTCGATCTCACCAAAGCCGTTCAACAGCTACTTGCGATTAACCCATGGTGCTAACCAATGGTGGGACGCAGGTCTCAGTTTAAACAGAGATTAATCTCGGTTAGCCATTAAAAGACTTTGGTGTGACCGGCCCTAAACGACAGGCATACAATCTTTGATCTAAAAAGGTTCCTACTTACTGAAAATTTTATATAAATTAAATGTACAACTTAGATTTAATATTCGTAACAAAGAAAATACGTTCCTTTATGTAATAACACCAATTGATGCAAATAAATCCAAGCAGATTTAAATTCATATAACCTAGTTTTTTAAAAATTAAAATAACGATATCTCAAAACTATTAACGCTATCAAAATCGTATCAGTGCAAACGACGGGAAGCTTTGAACAGCAGACATACAATTTTTCGTTTAAGAAAGTTCCTACTTACCAAGAATTTTATATAAAATAAATATACAACGCATACTCAATGTTCCAAATGAAGAAAATACGTGCATTTATGTAATAATGCCAATTGATACAAATAGATCCTAGCAGCATTTTACAACTACCATTTCTCAGATTCAACAGAGTTAACCGCACGGCAGCCATCTCAACTCCACTTGAATGACATATTATTGCATCTAACCACTCCTAATAACGAGTTTACATCCAAATATTAAAAACCTTGTCTGAAGGCCCATTAATCACGCTCTTAAGAATATCACTGTTATTGTAGAATTGATGATTTTCACTCTTTTACTGCAGTGAGCCGGAACGTCATAAAAATAAAGAATGACTGGAAAAGAGCATGAATTTGGTAGATGCCACATTTCCGACTTCGGTGCATAAATCTCTTTTGATGAAAAAGAACTCGCGCTACATTAACGCCTCGCACGGGAAACGCATTTCCGAATGTTTATTTATGCCATATTTTATCGCCCCCCGCACGGAAACATATATACACACACAACACACCGGGAAAGGAGGAGGCTTTTGATCAGTTGTTGGCAAGAAAAATGCTACTGTAACGAAGAAAATGAAGAAATGTTGCAGGCGCAATAACACTGGATCGTGATTTTCGAAATGTGATGGAGATGGGATTATAGGAAAATGAAGCTCATGGCGCAGAGGCAGAATGGCGCAAGTAAGCGTGGTAGCTGATGGAGGAAAGGCACAATTTTTTTTTGGAAAGGGGATATATGTTAAGAAGTTGCGCGCTATTAAAATGCGATACGAGCGGTGTTAAATTCTTTTGCAGAAAATGTTGGTACTTGAGATGAGATTGAAGTATTAGCTTCTGAGCGAACTTCCGACAATTTGTAGCAGCGCATAGCTGTACGTTATTGGATACGCGCCATTTTAGAATGCGATGGAGAAAGAGATATGTTTTGCAAAGTGTTATTTGATTGGTGCAATTTTAAATTATAGCGAAGAAAATGAATTGAATCTGTTATACAGAGAAATTTCATTAATAGGCCCGAAAGATAACGCATATGATCGTTCAAGTAGAAAAACAATACGTCAAGTAATATCGTACTGCTTTATACAAATTACGGATAAATATATTGCATTTTCTGCTGCATACTTACATAATTACAAAAGGGTTGATATAACGGTGAAATACTGTTAACCTTTTGAAAGGGGTTCTCTTCAGAACTAATGCATTTGCGGGACACATGCTGTCCCAGCCCCTCTGAAAAGGTTAAAAGACCCAATGATAATGCGCATGATAGTTCAAATACAAAAACTATGTCAAGAGATAGTCTATTACTTTATAAAAATTACGGATAGATATGCAGTAAGATGGACTTCCCGATAGGTGGTTGCAGTCATGGTCCGTAAAAATGACACCGTTTTAGTTAGACATTTATTAACAGAATGTCGGAGGCCGAATTCCCACTTCATTATAGGGACAGGACAAACTGAGGGGGGTAAGCTAGCATGAAGTTATAAGTAAAGGGCCCTTAACATCTGGGTCAACATCTCATTCAAAATCTGTGTGAAAATCTACCTCCGATAGCATGCATCTCCTTTTAGTTTGCAAATTTCCTTAAATGTCCGCTAGGGCAATGTAGAGTTATAATTGGTTAGACCCCTCCTCTGAGGTCGTGAACTGTAGCCCCAGTGGTCGATTTCGGTTTGGGGTTAAAAAGGGGAAAGCAAAGGAACTTGGAAATTTCTTTTTTCCGTAAGATTGCTGCTTTCAACAAAAGTTCTACACTGAAAGATAGTTTACTAGAAAGGGGACAGATATATAAAAAAAAGTCATAATTGAGGAAATAAAATAACGTGTACACTATTATTTACTGGAATGAATGAAGAATATTTAACACTTTGAGGCATAAAAGCTAAATTTCTGCTGTTTGATAATCGCAGATCTCGCATTTTGTAATACCACATCGGTGAGTGGGGTAAAACAAGGAAGGATGTGACAGAATTCGTGAATAGAACCATTTTTTGCTAACGCATAACAAACGCCTATCACGAATTTCCCTAGGCAATTTAGAAAAATTTTATAAATATCTAAAAAAAAGTTTAAATCTTGGTATAATATTGTCATCGTGACTTAGACAGTAGCGTATAAAGTACAGATAAAAAAATTCATCTTTAAATTAGACATATTAGAGCTGAAAATAATGCCTTTGATAAATTAGATATTTACGAGATCATTCCTTTTAAGGAGTTTCTTTTGATTTAAAATAGAATAATCCTTATCTTAAAAGAACGTACGTTACACATGAAGTTCTACAGGTGGTATCTTATTAATTAAGGTACTGAAGTAAACTTATCTAAACGAAAACCTCTTTCGCCCGTTTTTCAAAAACTGCTACCCTTTCTCACCGAAAATATCCTTTTAAGTGGTCGTTATCTGTTAAAAGTGATGTGATGTTCAACGACAAAGTTTCATTCATTGCTAATGATTGAAAATTCTTTTTCTCTCTCTGTTCCAGACAGTTCAACCACTTAACGAAAAGTATCTCTCGTGAATGAAGAATGATCACGGCTAATTTGCATTCTGTGTAGGATTGGAATGCACTCTCCTCTCACAGCCACGAGAAGATGCAATCAACAGCGTGTTGCCCCGCTGTTATATAACCCTCTAGTGACCCGATGACAGCATTAGCCGACAAAATGGCGCTACAAATCTTGATGCCATTGTTACGGTTACAGATAAGGGTAATAAAGAGAAGAGAATAAAGAAATTAACCTAGGAACATCTTTATTTACTCTGCACCTGAAGACATTTGGAAAATCCTGTAATTTGTATAATACCCTCTTATTTATAAATTGTTCCAAGATGTTCTACAGGTATTACCATAAAAAAAGGTTTTTTTTTGTGTTAGGATTATGTATTACAATTCAGGAGCATAAACTAAATACTGTGCAAAGTAATGGAATGGGTAATTGGATAAAGGATAATATTTCAGTCTAGCCTTTTTCTGGAATATTAAAAATAAGGTATTTTACTGCGAAATTGTTAGATCTTGAAAACGTTTTTATTGGTCAACTGCACATCTTTACCATGTGCATTTTATAGAAAAGTACAAAACCCCTTTTTTCTTTTAACAGATAATTAGATATTACCATTCTCTATATGATAATAGCCTAAGTTATCTGTCCGTCTGTCGCCAAATTTATGAAACGGTTGGATCTGGAGTGGATAGAAGCATCCATATTGGATTTTTTTTGATTTAGAGTTAAAAAAATTCAAAGAGAGTTCGAAAAAGTTCGAAATCCCCCCCCTGCTCCCGCCTTTATATAACCCTCTAGTGACCCGATGACAGCATTACCCGACAAAATGGCGCTACAAATCTTGATGCCATTGTTACGGTTACAAATAAGGGTAATAAAGAGAAAAGAATAAAGAAATTAACCTAGGAACATCTTTATTTACTCTGCACCTGAAGACATTTGGAAAATCCTGTAATTTGTATAATACCCTCTTATTTATAAATTGTTCCAAGATGTTCTACAGGTATTACCCTAAAAAAAATGTTTTTTTTTTTTTTTCGTTAGGTTATGTATTATAATTCAGGAGCATAAACTAAATACTGTGCAAAGTAATGGAATGGGTAATTCGATAAAGGATAATATTTCAGTCTAGCTTTTATCTGGAATATTAAAAATAAGGTATTTTACTGCGAAATTGTTAGACCTTGAAAACATTTTTATTACTCAACTGCAGATCTTCACCATGTGCATTTTATAGAAAGTACAAAACCCCTATTTTCTTTTAACAGATAATTAGATATTACCATTCTTTATATGATAATAGCCTAAGTTATCTGTCCATCTGTCCTCAAATTTATGAAGTTGTTGGACCTGGAATGGATAGAACTATCCATTTTTGATTCTTGTTGAGTTAGGGTTAACAAAATCCAAAAAGAGTTCGAAAATGTTCGAAATCCCCCCCCCTGCTCCCGCCTTTATATAACTCTCTAGTGACCCGATGACAGCATTACCCGACAAAATGGCGCTACAAATCTTGATGCCATTGTTACGGTTACAGATAAGGGTAATAAAGAGAAGAGAATAAAGAAATTAACCGAGAAACATCTTTATTTACCCTGCACCTGAAGACGTTTGGAAAATCCTGTAATTTGTATAATATCCTCTTATTTATAAATTGTTCCAAGATGTTCTATAGGTATTACCCTAAAAATTTTTTTTTTCGTTAGGATTATGTATTATAATTCAGGAGCATAAACTAAATACTGTGCAAAGTAATGGAATGGGTAATTCGATAAAGGATAATATTTCAGTCTAGCTTTTATCTGGAATATTAAAAATAAGGTATTTTACTGCGAAATTGTTAGATTTAAAAAACATTTTTATTGTTCAATTGCATATCTTAACAATATGAATTTTATAGAAAAGTACAAAAATACTGTTTTCTTTTAACAGATAATTAGATATTACCATTCTTTATATGATAATAGCCTAAGTTATCTGTCCATCTGTCCTCAAATTTATGAAGTTGTTGGACCTGGAATGGATAAAACCATCCATTTTTGATTCTTGTTGAGTTAGGGTTAGCAAAATCCAAAAAGAGTTCGAAAATGTTCAAAATACCCCCTGACCCCCTCCTTTCGATCGTTTAATGCCATTATTTCAAGCCCTATTTTCCCTTGTTAACAGCAGGCGAAAATTTATGATATTAAAAGTAGATCAAAGTAACTTTTTTTTCTAGCATTATGACGTAATTCCTTTAACCATCTCATTTAATCATTTCTTAATTTAAATTATTTAAATAGAGTCTGCATTATTTTCAAACGTTTTATCACTGAACTTAGATATTACGTAAATAATTTTCTTTTATATTTGGCTTAAAGAAAGCATTAGGTACTTATGTGATAATTTTAAATTTAATCATCGTTTATTTTTGTTACAATGAAAATTTTATCGCCGGTATTAACAGCAAATTCTTTTCATAAAATTCTATTATTCTATTTCACGGACTAATAAATATCTATCGTTTAAGTTATATATCTTTGAAAATCAAAAAGTTTGTGTGTTTGTTTTTTATACATAACCACGCGGTTTGCAATCGATTCGCTCAATTTTGGACATCATTCATATATACCGCCAAATAATCACTGTTAATATTAAAACCTCTGCTGTCCATCCTATCAAGTAATATAACAAGATAAATAAAAGCTGGCCACTAACATGAGGTAATTAATAATAAATTATTGAAGGTGTATCTTATTGTTCTCAGCCAAAAAACAAACTACTTTTTTTACCTGCCTCATAGGGTAGTTTACAATTCTGGAAAATTAAAAATTTTACTGATCCCGTCATATGACAGGCTATATGCTAGTTTTAAAATAGAGGTACTAATTCAGGTTTTTTGGGAATCTTAACCTATTTCCTGTCACTTAATAAATATACAATTCTTCTGAGAAGTACATAATTTTTTGTTAGCAGACTATCTTTTTTGCATTAAATTTTTATTTTACATTTTTAAAGAATTTTTATGCATTTCAATTTATTCAAGCGTTCGTAGAAAATTTTTAAATAACTTGTTGTTGAGAAGAGTTAAATCCTGCCTATATATACCTATAATTCGCTTTCACGACCGATGTTACACCAGGGAATAATGCCGTCAAACCTTGTTTACGCCGAGTAAAATTACTACCTCAGAGCAATAGCTCCCTGCAATTTATTTGACTTTACTTATCCATCAGCCTTTGATATTTATTTTCTCTCACAGCATTCTGAATTGGAAATCAATTGCATGTATATATTTATATAGGCCTCTTTATATTTCAAGATTCTGAATACTTAACTATTGACTGCCTGATATGGATGCCTTATCCGAAGTAAAAAAAAGGTGGAAACATGGTAAAATAAACCATCAATCATGAGTCCCGCGTACCTCGGGATCAAACACACATCCATTAACTTAAATATTGAATAAGTCCAGATATGCATAAATATTTGCTTCATAAAACAGTATTCAGAAACGTATTACTGAAACAGATATTTTTATAAAATGTTTTAAAACTAATGTATTTATAAATATTAATGACATTAAAGAAATAAATACATGAGATATACTTTAAACTTTAAAAATTTACAAAATAAACATAGCTCAGTTTTAAGGATTGCTACTAAATTTTAATCTCATCAGACACAGAAGTATCATTTAAATTATTCATAGAAATCTAAACCACAGTAAAAATAGTAAAATTGTTTTTTTATAGTATATTTTCCGTTTGTGTAAGTGTTTCCTTTTGTGAAAAGTAAAGGTAAAATAAGGTATCTGTTCTCGAAAAATTGGTTAAAAATATATAAAATTTTATCCTTAGTATCTCATAAACTCTAAATTTTATAAAAATTTTTCAAGAATGTTAATTTGATTTGGTTTAGAGCAATACAGCCTAATTTTGCTACACGAAGTCTAATAACTCTAAGATTTACAGTCCAGAATCTTAGGAAACATTTTTACACCTATAAAAAATAATTTAAAAATTTAAAATGAAAATAAATATTAGGTAAATGTATTTTTTACATACAAAAATTTGCGTATTTCTTATAAGGATTGTATTTTTTCTATAAAAAGAACACAGCTACAAAAATATAAAAGTAAAAAATTATCTTTATATAAAAATTTGAAATTACTTTTGTGTTCATTTATTGTGACATCTAACAAATCCTAAATTTATTTCTGTAATAATCATGTGCTTTTGATCTAATGATAAATGGTGGATTAAACCAACCAACTATATTTATTTTGGTTTGAAGCAGTGTGGTCTATTGTTTACTAACCCGAGGGCTATTGATACCCCAAACGATAAATGAAACTTTAATGCGAAATTTAAATTTAATAGAGATTCAACTGGCAAATTTGGAAAATTACAGTGTTAGAGGGTCAACAAAACGGTGTTCATGTTTATTGTGGCAATGACGTAAATAATTGATTTTATGGAAATAAATCGTTTATATGATTAAAAATACTATGTCTATTGTAATATGTCTATTGTAATATGTCTATTGTAATATGTCTATTGTAATATGTCTATTGTAATATGTCTATTGTAATATGTCTATTGTAATATGTCTATTGTAATATGTCTATTGTAATATGTCTATTGTAATATGTCTATTGTAATATGTCTATTGTAATATGTCTATTGTAATATGTCTATTGTAATATGTCTACTGTAATATGTCTACTGTAATATGTCTACTGTAATATGTCTACTGTAATATGTCTACTGTAATATGTCTACTGTAATATGTCTACTGTAATATGTCTACTGTAATATGTCTACTGTAATATGTCTACTGTAATATGTCTACTGTAAATATGTCTACTGTAATATTCTACTGTAATATGTCTACTGTAATATGTCTACTGTAATATGTCTACTGTAATATGTCTACTGTAATATGTCTACTGTAATATGTCTACTGTAATATGTCTACTGTAATATGTCTACTGTAATATGTCTACTGTAATATGTCTACTGTAATATGTCTACTGTAATATGTCTACTATAATATGTCTACTATAATATGTCTACTATGTCTACTATAATATGTCTACTATGTCTACTATAATATGTCTACTATGTCTACTATAATATGTCTACTATAATATGTCTACTATAATATGTCTACTATAATATGTCTACTATAATATGTCTACTATAATATGTCTACTATAATATGTCTACTATAATATGTCTACTATAATATTAAAACACTTCATGCATTCATATTTTATTGACAATAAGCATGGCAGCTATTTTACATAGTATGTGTTACCTTCATAAATTCGTTTTACCCATCTCTCAAAATTAACACAGGAATAAACGCTAACTTTCTGTTTACGGTCCACATTTTTAACGGTCCCAGGAAATATAATTAAATTTCTGTCTGCGTGTATTCGTGCTAGTTTAAAGGATCAAGGTTCATTCTTCCCTTCCAAAAAATTGCTGAACAGTTTTAAGTCTCATGGGGACAAAATCATGTGACTCGCTCGCTGGAATGACAAATGTGTACATTGTTAGAGCCTTTTATGCAGAACTGTTGCACTGTAAAGAGGGTAAGTTGACTAATGAGTTAATGATTAAAATAAACTCAGGTAAATTAGTATTAAAATTGGAGCCGCGGTAGCTCAGTCGGCAAAGGCAGCGTTCTCGTAACTGAAAGGTTGCTAGTTTGGGGCTAGAGCCGGCCTAAGATCCGCCGTGTTCGCTAAAGGTGACAAGGGCATGTAAAATACGTTTGTGGTCACAAAGTCCTCCAAGTTCTCAAACGATACCTCTGGGGTGGCAGGCCAAGCCTGGGGGTCTTCTGTTTGGTCCCTGCTTCTAAATTACGAGGACCCAGTGGGGGTAATGTTACCCGCATCCGTAGCATACCTTAAGCTACACGTACTCCTCGGATGGTTCTAAATTAGTAATAGGTTCGTAGCCATTGTAAGGCGTTAGGATAATGTCTGTATCGCCTACTGCGTTGGAAAAAAGTATTAAAAATACGCTATATTCTGGGCATTAACTTCTGGGGCATAATTGATATATTGAGTATTTCTTTAAAAGATTATGGTATTTAAACAATGCATTTATAGCTGACAGTATGTCAATACGTATAAGTTATTTATCGAAATATGTTAATTCATTATTTATCATATTCCTAGTTTTATCAAAGTCAGTATATATCAATCAACGTAACAGGAAAATTGACCTGTCATTCAAAACATTTTACTACTTATTGTAATATATAGTACAAATCAAAACGAAGACTTAAATATATTGCAAGTGCAAAAAATTACACGAAGAACTATGTTGTACCTTCACAGGATCACAGGATATAAGTATTATAGAACTGCATGGACCAAGCCCTCAAGTTCTGCAGTACATGGAAATTTAGCAAACAAAACTTATGATCTGGCTCTAATATGAAAAAATAGGTATAAGAAAAGGGGGGGTATGCTTGAGTTTGGGTTGAGAAATTATAAGTAATAATCATAAAATTAAAATAGAGGCTAAAATTCCAAGTCGGAATTTACTGAGATGAAATGAATTTAAGTTCATTTAGTGAGTTTAAAACACAAAGAATAAAATGAAAATCGCATTTAAAGTTTTTTGTTTTATAAAAATAATGATTTAGAGCATAAAATACTCTAGTAGGTGATATATGAGAGACTAGCTGGCAAAGACCAGAGATCCTGAAAATGGGATCCAGAAGAGAAATTCTCGACGAATCAGGAATGAGATTGAGGACAATGGCAATCTTAGAAAATGATCCATCAAGATGTGGCCGTGGTCGTATGTTCTGCAGCAGAAATAAGATCTTTAATATTTCTTAGATAAAAAAAATACGGTATTAAAACAATTCATGCATTCATATCTCATTGACATTAACAAGCATAGCAGCTATTTAGAAGAGTGTAAACTGTTTTCTTCCGTATTTAGTCGAAGTCAGTATATAACATCCAGTGTAAAAATAAGGCATGGTGGCCGTACCATCTGCAACATAAATAAGATTTTTAATATTTCTTCTATAAAAAAATATGGTATTAAAACATTTCATGCATTCATATCTCATTGACATTAACAAGCATAGCAGCTATTTAGCAGAGTATATGTTGTTTTCTTCCGTATTTAGTCGAAGTCAGTATATAACATCCAGTGTAAAAATAAGGCATGTGGCCGTACCATCTGCAACATAAATAAGATCTTCAATATTTCTTAGATAAAAAAAAATACGGTATTAAAACATTTCATGCATTCATATCTCATTGACATTAACAAGCATAGCAGCTATTTAGCAGAGTATAAACTGTTTTCTTCCGTATTTAGTCGAAGTCAGTATATAACATCCAGTGCTAAAATAAGGCAGACTCATCATTCAGACTTGAATCCCTTTGCACCTTAGACACGGAACCAAACTACAAATAAAAAAACATTTTTCACTGTTTGAGAAATAAATCTGCCCGAAATTCAATTTTCGAGGCTTCCTAGCACCCCCTTCATCTTTCCAGTTTTTTTTCATTCAATAACACAACCAGCTTTCTTACCCTAAGAATATGAGCTTTTTTCCCTATCTTCATCCATCTTCTGTATTTTTCTTTGCTTCTAAAGCCGTTATTCATTGTGCATTAAGGGCCGTACTCCATTCTCCAGTTAGGGAAAATGTTTTAAAATTTATGTTTACGAAAATGAAAATAAGTAGGATTTAGGGATGTGTTTCACTTGATACTTTATGCTTATAAAAAATAATTCATGAAGCGAAAGAGTATCAAAATTTCTGCCCGATACTTTTCTGAAGTTTATTCTATTCGATAAAAATTTATTCGCGAAACTTATGTAAATGCAGAATATGCATTGCGACTAAGAGCATTCGAACACAGACTGCCTGAGGCAGACATACTTGTTGAGAATGTCGAAGTGTAAAAATAACGAAGGCAAGACATCCATACGAATTACGTATGAAAGTCAGATATTTCTTGGCGTTCATTGTGCATTGCCATTTTCCCAATATGTATCTTTCTTGCTTTCTGTTTAACAATTCTTCAATCTTACAATGACGGAAGAAAAAGTTTATCAAAGTATTTTTTAGTATTTTAAAACTGTAAACTGGTTCTAGTATGTTGAAACTAGAGTTTGTAATATCGTTAAACCGGTTTAACGGCAAATAGCTAAACATGACATCAATATGTTTATGATAATATTGATAAACATATGTATTGCAGGTAAATAGCTAAACGTGGCATCAAAATGTTAATTGGTAATTCTAACATTGAAAATATGTATTACCAGTAAATAGCTACATTGGTTTGACAGTAAATACTATACATACTATCAAAAATTTTACCAGTAATTTCTAACTAGAAGATATGTATATTATCGGTAAATAGCCAAACAAACCATCAAAATGTTTACGATAATATCGATATGTAACATATGTATTGCTGGTAAATAGCTAACCATGGTATCAAAATGTTAACTGGTAATTCCCATATTGAAGATATGTATTACCAGTAAATAGCTAACTTGGTTTGACGGTAAATAGCATATATACTATCAAAATTTTACTAGTAATTCCCAACTAGAAGATATATTATCAAAAAATAGTCAAACATACCATCAAAATGTTTATTGGTAATTTCCAAATCCAAGATATGTATTTCAGGTAAATAGCTAAAACGGTTAATCAGTAAATAGCTAAACGTGCTATCAAAATGTTTACTGGTATTTCCAAAATACCTGTAAACATTTCATAAATTAGAAGATATGTATTAGACTTTTTTATATACAATATTCGTACTATATTGTCTACTAGACGCTTCGCTCAACTTTCGTCAGGCTATACAGAATTGGTGATGCCTTTTGAATGAAAACCCTTTTACAGCCTATCATATATAAATATCATATATCAAAATGTAATCCTTGTTCTCGGCTAAAGTAGGTAGTTTTTTGTTTTTGCAAATCATAGTTGTATTCAATTTTATGATACTTTTCATAAAGCAAAACTAAAAATCGGGCCAATGTTAAGCCAAAAAACATGGAGTATTTTGTGTACTATGCTATCACAGTTGGGCGATAATTATGAAGAACTTAGCTTGGTCACTCAACTACTAATTAAGCAGATGGTTTGACACTTTTTTTAAATTGCAATACGCCTTTAAATAAAAATTTTTTCATTAATTTATAATTTAACACAAATACTCTTTCAAAACACACTGTAAACAATTTTGAATTTAGATAATTTATTGGTTTCTAAGTTGTTTAGTATTTTGACTACTATTCATTATTTTGATTTTGACAAAAGGTACACAAATAAAAAAATTATGCATTTCGCATCTATAACTTATATAATAAAATATCGAGCAAAAATAGCTAACTACAAACTTGTATAACTTATTAAGAGCAAAATAAGAAATGAAAGTATCCCGTAGTTTGTAATGCTTTTCCTTTCATAGTGTTTTTCATTTTACACTATTATAAAAATCAAACTAGAAGCTATTTTTAATATTTTTCAAAGAAAGTTTACCGGAAAGCCAATATTCGCATTTCCACCTAGCGAATTATTAATAAAAGAAGTAATCGGTAAATTTACAAACCCTAGTTCAATTATTTTCACATGGTTACACTCCCCACTTATTCAGTTCATAATATTTAAAGCAAAAATAGCAAACTAACCTATTGAAAGCAAACTATGGAAAGTAAAATATTTCGTAGTTTGGAATGCTTTTCATTTCATACTACAATAAAAAAGCAAACTATAACCTATTTTTATAATTTTTGAAAATGAAACTACCTTCGAAACAATATTCAAATTATTAATAAAAGAAGTAATCGGTAAATTTACAAACCCTAGTTCAATTATTTTCACATGGTTACACCCCCACTTATTCAGTGCATAAAATTTAAAGCAAAAATAGCAAACTAACCTATTGAAAGCAAACTATGAAAAGTAAAATATTTCGTAGTTTGGAATCCTTTTCATTTCATACTACTGTTAAGAAGTAAACTGTAAATTATTTTTATTATTTTGAAAACGAAACTACCAAGCGGTACTTTGCATGGTTACATCCCCCACTTATTTAATTCATAAAATTTAAAGCAAATATAGCAAACTATAACCTATTGAAATCAAATTATGAAAAGTAAAGAATTTCATAGTTTGAAATGCTTTTAATTTCATAATACTTTTCATTTCATACTTTCATGAAAAGCAAACTATAATAAATTTTGATACTTAAGAAGAAAAAAAACATACTGGTAAACCAATATTCTTATTTCCACTTAGCAAATTACCAATAAATGAAATAATTGATAAATTCCCAAACCATAGTTCAAACATTTTCATATGATTACGTCACCCTCTTACACAGATCATAAAATTTCAAACGGAATTTCTAAATTTGTAAACACACGCATGTCGCTGCTCTTAAGTCAGCAAAGTAGTGTAATATCATTGCAAGCTCGACTTGGAAGCAAACGTATTAATGAGTACCTTTTCCCTTCGGCACAGCAACCAATTACTACCGCTAAATTTAAGTTGGCTACTTACTGAATTTCGCTGAATGATAGTTGCATTCCGTCGGCTACGCTAGCTGCAAATCAATATGAAATTCGCAGTTCTCCTAATTAGAACTAAATTCATTACGCAGTAAGCAGAGGAATATTTTACAGGGGAGCCTGTGTAATTACCAGGGAACACTGTGGACAAGATGAAAAGCAAACGTACACCCCGAAATAAAGTAAAAGATTAAAACCCCCGCGATAGCAAGTTCGAGGTTGAATATTGCCTTTTAAAGCACTGCTTCATGTCATGACTGTTTTATAAGCGGGAAAACGAACTGCGGCAGAAGATATTTGGTGTTATTACAAATTGATTATGCTGCAAAGTGAAGCATTTTCGTTTATAAATGCTGCAAGAAATAAGTTGGGCAAAATTGATATTGCCAGTGTTGGCCATAGTTGTATGCCAACGACTCATTTAAAAAATATTTTTCTGGAATGTTAGAAAACCTTTCAGACTTGTAAAAAGTAAGTAAATATAAAAATTAAAGTTTATTGGTGAAAAAAAAATTTTCGTAAAACAAAAAATTAACCATTTTTTATAAATGTTGCAAAAAATAAATTTTGGCAAAATTGATATTGCCAGTGTTGGTCCATAGTTGTATGTCAACGACTCATTTAAATATTTTTCTGGAATTTTAGAAAACTTTTCAAACGCGTAAAAAATAAGTAAATATAAAAATTAAAGTTTATTCGTGAAGAAGTATTTTACTTAAAAAATTTAATTATTTCTTATAAATGTTGTAAATTGCTTCCACACAAATAATATGTTAACTTAAACAATTTAAATTATTTTTGTTAAAAATTACTTCTGGCTTCTCCACAAGGTGTTTAGAACGATAGCTGAATAAGTTAGTCGTAGGGAAAAAAAAAATTTCTAAAATATTACCAACAAAGACAAATTTTATTGATTTTATTTAGACCAAATGTTTAAAATTGGAATATAAATAGTCCCATATTTTAATTATTATATTACTTACGTTTTATTAAAAAAAACCATAAAATATTTTTTAACAATTATTTAGGTTGATTCAGCCTTTCATCCCTTCAGTGGGTAGATGAACTGAGGACCAAGCGTGCTTGGGAACTAAACACTGGGGGTTCCGCGTAAAATTGACCACCTAACCGGAACATATGCTTCGCACCCCAGGACCCTTGGTCACGTAAACGGAGATTGGCACCGTAGGCCCCGGTTCCCTAGGGGCTGTTGCGCCAAGGAGTTTAGTTTTATTCTTTAAAAATTTTTAAAGCAATTTTTGAAACAATGACCTCTTTGATTTTAAAGTTAACCCCTTAAAAAGAATTAATCACTTTAATATAAATTGGAAATCACCTGAATTTAAGAGCATTTATAAATAATGTTTGTTTGGTCTACAGCGCTACCGTCTACAGTTTATGGTCTACAGTCTACGAATCTACAGCGCCGATTCTGAACGGCTACGAATATTTAGACCAGCAGTGGGTTTCGAACCCACGAGCTTTGGTAGTGTAGAGAAGCGTCTTATCCGTTCAGCTATCGTTCAGCGGGGAAATACAAGGTAAACAAAAAATTGATGACAGCTAAATAATTATACACTAACTTGTTAAATATATTATTTAAAACATACTTATTTGTAAAACTGAGTATAAAAATTTAGATATCATTACAAAGTACAAAATAAATGAAACACAATATTCAAAAGATAATGAAATTCCACAAATCAGTGAACTCTAGTGGAATTCGGTAAAAGATTTCAGTATTGTTTGCTAGCAGAAAAATACAGAACTTCAAAATTAGAAATGATTTTTTTTCCCTCAAAACCATTGTCATATTCAAAATTTCAATAATTTCGGCAGCCAAAGTTATCCGGTGGAAATTAGAGTTCAGTTATTACAGAGAATTCTGAACCCGAGCGCAATTATACTCATTGAAATCCAAAGCTGAAACAAATGCCTCTCATTTCGGTAAGATAAATCTATTTTGAGAAACAAATCACGCTTTCGGTTCTGATTTAGGAATATTTTCGAGCATTCTTTGTTACAGTTTCCGCCAATTAGCATTAAGCGGGAAAGTTGCGATATACGTGGCACAATTCCAAGAACAATGACTTCTGCTTAAACGATACATTGCTTTCCAATCACCGTGCACTTCATCTAAAGTAATTTATCCAGTAATGAGATTCACTACAAAACTTTTCACTTACAACGTACATAGAGAAAATGGATCGGAATAAATGATCGAAGTCAGTTTAAGAGGGAAAAAATCGTCTCCCTGTATTATTTCTGATGCAAGCCGTAGAGCTGGTTAATTAAAAATGCATATTTATTCACCCGAAAACAAGGGCGTGAAAATTATTCATTAATTTGGAAAGTATTATTTGCTGTACTGCTAATATTCCCTTTATCTAGTACGTTTTATCAAAGGAAAAGATTGGTATAACACATTTAGGTACAGTGCAATTCCTTTCCCTTTTATCAGTAAAATATGACGTAATGAACTGTTCACTTGATTGCTGAAAACTATTATAACATTTAATCAAAGCTTTAAATCTTAATTTTTCTCTATTTTTAATCACTTTTATTTAACTTCATATGGATGCCAGTTAATACTTTAAAATAAACTTTTATCTACCTTTCTGACTAGTTAGAAAGGTAGATAAAAGTTGATTTTAAAGTATTAACTGGCTGATTTTAAAGTATTACTATATCAAATTTTACACATAGGTTCAATGCCGGTGGCAGTACAATATTAAATTTAAAAAAAATAAGATTAGAGGAAAAATAATAATATCAGTTTAGTAAAATCAAAAACCTGTTCAGCGTATTTGGAATCCAAATATCAGAGATGTTAAACTACTATCGCCATCTATTTACAAGTGGCATTACTAAAATCTCAAACAAAATTTTAACTTTTTAGTGTATTTTTTGTTTATCATTTTTTCTCGTTAAATAAAAGCTATTTTTTTAAATAACTTTAAAAAACTCTTTTCTTTACTTTTACTTTATAACTTTTTCTTTAATGTACTTTACTTTTTTTATGTCTAATTTTTTACGATAGATTTCTATATCTAGAAAAAAAACGTGTTTTTTTCAATGCAAATTTTTAGTTAAAATTACTCACTCTTTTTAGGTATTTTTAAATTGCCAAAAATGTTTTACAAAATGTCAAATTCATAAAAAAATAAACTTATTTACATTATTATGATAACTATATTACCTCTACAATAATATATAAGATGGGCGAGATGGGTAAGATGGGCGAGATTCATCAAAAAAGAACAACACATTTTATTTCTGCTGACGATTCATCAATCAATACAACAGGCAAAAAACTTCGAAAACATCGTTCACACACCTTTTAAGCAGGGATTTCTCAGGTAAAAAGTCTACGAATAATCCCTAAGCACATTTGATCATGTGATAAATATACCCATGTCTAAAGAGAACGCGTTTACTATTGGTCAAAGAAGTACAGACAGAGGCTGGATTAAATCTATAGGGTGTCTCGGAAAAATCAGAATTACCCTCTCAAACCTCAATAACGTAATTTATGAACAGAAGTTATTAAATTAATATTAAAATATGTAAATAAAGTATTTTAATATTACATGTATTTTTTAATAGGGCATTTGCTATATTTACTCTGACATAATTATTATTGCATGACTTTGTTATATATAATTATGAAAAATTTTATAAAATTTAAGAAAAGTTATTTGAAGTTAGTTCAAAGTAATTTAAACGAAAGTAAGTCATTTATAACACCTGGTTGAAAGTTAATATTCTTTAAATGTAGTTTTTGATTATATATACTGCGAGGTAGAGAAATATGGTGAGTTCTAATGTAATAGATTAAAGGTAACAGATTTACCACACATGTATAAACATATTTTTTATAAACATGGATTTTATCGAATTTTTTAAGAGCAATTAATGTGGGGCTATTTTTTTTCTTTATATCAATACGCTTTCACTTAATATTCTGTACAAACTACCAAATATTTATGAAGTATATTTTCTTAACAATGCTGATATTCTTCAATTCACTTAATTGTTTCCTGTGACCATTAAAACGATATCACAGAATTTTTAATTTACTTTTATGAAGTAACTTTAAACTTTTGAGAAAAATACCAATTAATTAATCTCAGTAAATTAGTAAGCTATATACCAAGCACATGCGGCTCTTTGAAAGATTATTTGTGGCTCTCGATAAATGTACTCTAGTTTCCTTTACATTTTTGTGTTATATTTTTAATGAAATATTACAACTGATGGAGCTATGACAATGGTGGGTACAAAAAATCGGTCTTAAGAGACTATTCTTAAATTCATACCAATTCCCTGCATACCCTGCATTCCCTGCATTTACCAAGAACATCTCGTTACAAAATATTTAAAATATCCTGGTGTTATAAAAAAGTGTAAAACATTGTAAATTACATTCGGAACAATGCAAAAAATCATTGACAATTCAAAAATTTCCTTGAAAAATTAAAGAACGAGGAACTTCTAAATGACATTCAATAAATATAACTTCTGTACAAAAATTTTTAATACTTTTTTGTATACCTTTTACATACTTATTTAATTGCGGCTCGCGAAAAATTTCAAATTTTGAAAAATGGCTCGGACTATTAAGGAGCTTGGTCACCCCTTTTATATATATATATAAACATATATACATATATATATATATATATAATATATATATATAATATATATATATATATATATATATATATATATATATATATATATATATATATATATATATATATATATATATATATATATATTACAGATGCAGTCTCCGTAAACAATATAGTACTAAAAATAAAAACCTTAATAGCTCCAGAGTGGTTTAGAGGCAGTTATGAACTAAGAGAAAACTTGTCACGTGGGTACTAATTCAAATTACGATAAGCAAACATCAGCATAACATTCTAATATTTGCAAAAAGAATGCAACACTTTTAATCAAGTCTACATATTCCGAAACAAAGGAACAAGTATTATGACTTGCAAATCCCATGCAAATAGATATCTTTCTCTACGACGTACAGTTCTAAAATGCATAATTTACGATGGCGTGAACAGTTATTCAGAATTACAGTAATGCATTGGTACAGTTCTAGACCGAACATAAAAATACAATCTAATAAGGAGATGAACTCCCGAAAATAATGCAAGGGAAAACTGACATAAAAAATTCATACTCTCGTTCCCATCCATCAATCTCTAGCTACACAAATATGCATCATGACGCCGTAACTAATATATCATTTAATACATAGAAATTCTTTGAGTCAAAAGTTTTCCAACTCTTTGCTGGAGTTTCAAAAGAAGGAGGTTTCGGATACCGAACGTGACTCGAAAGGTAATTTATTCGAAATTCCACGAGTACATATTTCAAAAATATCCCTGAAAATAGTTTTCCGAACTTTAGCTAGAATGAACTAAAACTTTAGAACACGGAATAAAAGAATGTTAAAATGTTAATAGCTATGTAAGTTCGTTATCTAACAGTTGTACCATGTTTTACGTGCCACATTTTAGGTAAGCGTGGGACACATTACTAACTTTATACAAAATCAATGCAGGAAACCATAATTTATATATCGCAAGTATCCTTTAACGTGAGTCCTTTATCATACATAATGAAATAAGATATTAGATTTTCCTGCGGATTCTTTACATGTACACTTCTTTCAACTTTAATGATTTTCAATAAACCTTTAGACGATAATACAGCCCATCATAAAATAGCCTTTTTTTGCCCTTTATAAATGATTCTCAAAGAAAAAAAAAGGAAATCTAAACTACTCCTAATAAATCTTAAAAAATATTCAATATTTTTATATGTTAACGATAAAATATATACGTTTAAGATATTAACAATAAAATATATGCTTTTTAATTTGTTTAATGATATTATTTAAGTCTACAAATGAAATCGTTTAGGCAGATTGAAAAATTACTGATAAAATTTACGGGGTGATCACTTAATCTTAGTAATGTTAAGTTGCTTTTCGCGTGCAGTGCAACATTAAGCTTGGAGTCATCTATTAAACGTGTTTAAATATGTAAGAGTTTGATTACTTATAACATTAGAAGATATGTTAATAAAATTTGAGACTAATTGGTCAATGGCGAAAAGATCATCGCAGTTTTAGTCTGAAAAGCAAAATTTAGGAGTTAATTTATTAGTAAATTATTTACGGTAAAATCTCCACTTTATGTTACAATAATCTTGAAATGAATAACTCATAAAATTATAGAAGAAAATAAAGTGGAAAAGTAAAGAAACAATACCAAGAAAGTTAGAAAAAAGTAATATTAACCCAACAAATATTTTAACTGCTTCACAAATAATGCTATTCAGCTACTAAAATTTCGAATAAAAAATGTACCAGTAAAAAGAAAAGAGTTCACTACAAGTGAAATACAGTTTAAGAGTGAAATATAATTTAAATAAAAATATAATTTAAATAAAAAAATTTCTTAGCTGAAATATATGACGTCTACATTCCGGTTTACACGCTTGATGTTTCAGAATAATTCCTCATGTATTTTTCTATGTATTCAACAAAATGTCCAAAATCATAAGTGACCGGTCATCATTAGCAATATAGTGTATATATATATATATATATATATATGCGTGTGTGTGTGTGTAAGATGGGTGAGATTCATCAAAAAAGAACAACACATTTTATTTCTGGTGACGATTCATCAATCAGCACAACAGGCAAAAAAACTTCGAGAACATCGTGTACACACCATTTTAAATGGGGATTTCTCAGTTAAAAAGACTACGAATAATCCCTAAGCACATTTAATAATGTGATAAAAATACCCATATCTAAAGAGAAAACTTTTAGTATTGGTTAAAGAAGTACAGACAGAGGCTGGATTAAGTCTATAGGGTGTCTGGAGGGAAAAATCAGATTTATCGCTCAAACCCCGATAACGTAATTTGTGAACAGAAGTTATTCAATTAAAATATGTAAATAAGGATTTTTATTCAATTTTTAAAAATAGTAAATTTGCATTATTTAATTTAACATACATTATTACATGACTTTTTGTTATATATAATTATGAAAAATTTTGTAAACGTTAAGAAAAGTTATCTGAAGCCAATTCAAAGTAATTTAAACGAAAGTTAGTCATTTAAAACATCTGATTGAAGGTTAATTTTTTTTGTATGTAGTTTTTGATTATATATACTGCGAGTATGAGAAATATGGTGAGTAAGTGATTTTAATATTACATATATGTAAGGATATATGTTTATGGATATAAATGTAATATATATGTATGTGTGTGCACATATTTAAATATAATACATAGACGGACAGAACCCCATGTATGTTTATCCACACCCATGCACTTTACTTAATAATATGCAAGCAAGTATTTTCACTCTGTAGTATAAGTAACTATTTGTATTTCAAATATAGGGTTATCTTATTAAACGGTAGTATTTCAGCAAATCTCATATTCACCTGAGTAGGTACGTACATGAGATTCGATTCAATTCATACCATTCTTCGGAAGTATATTCAAATCGCAATCACAAATTGATTTTTCCGTTTGAGCAATTTTTTTTTCTTTTCATCAGTTTTCAATAAATTCCTTATTAACCTGAAATTTCCTCCCTAACTCGGTGCAGACCACTTCGACTTTGCAATTAGCGAAATTTACTGATACGTATACCCGAGTGACTTTAACTCGGACAAATTGCCCGAAAGCCTCGATCCTCTTAGAAATAATCGGATTTAGGAATTCCTCCGGAAGCGATTAAACTTAATCAACTAATAAAACTTGGGGCGCAGAATGAAAATTCGGGAAAAGTCTCGAGTGCCCCGGCTGCGTCTCCACCTGCGACCGAGGTGACAATCAATTTGGCAGAGTGCTGAAGGAAATTTAATATGCAGATTTATTTAGTAGCAATTTCTTGGATAGGTGTGGGCAGAAAGGGCGGGAGTGGAGGCTTCTGTAAAATGAAAACGCTATTTGTGTTTCAAATGTCCTCATTTGTACCATGAAAAGATATATAAATGCATTTAAGAAGCGAGTTACATCAGGGAATGAATTGTAACTCAATTCCGCGGAAGCGAGTTTAGTTTCATGGAAAGATTCCACATTTTAAATGTTTGAATTTTACCACCGTTTGTTCTCATCGACGGAGATGGATCAAACCAAAAATGTTGGGTGGAAATTTCCATTCGGGTTTGAAATATTTTCATGCTACAAATGAGGACATCTATAAATGTGTTAAAAAAGTTGGTTACATCGAAAAAGGAATTTTAACTCACTTCTTCTGCAACAGTGAATGCAGTTTGAAAGTAAGATTCCACCTTTTTATTTTAAGAGGACATAGTAACATAAATAGGGTCAAAATATCAACCTCATTTGTACCATGAAAAGATATATAAATGCATTTAAGAAGTGAGTTACATCAGGGAATGAATTGTAACTCAATTCCGCGGATGTGAGTTTAGTTTCATAGAAAGATTCTACATTTTAAATGTCTGAATTTTACCACCGTTTGTTCTCATCGACGGAGATGGATCAAACCAAAAATGTTGGGTGGAAATTTCGATGATTGAAATTGCTTTTCGGGTTTGAAATGTCCTCATTTGTAGCATGAAAATATCTATAAATGTGTTAAAGAAGTTGATTACATCAAAAAATGAATTTTAACTGACTTCTGCAACAAGTAATGCAGTTTGAAAGTAAATTTATTTTAAGCGGACATAGTAACATAAATATGGTCAAAAATATCAAACTTATTTTTATTGGCTAAAATTAATGTTCTAATCCTTTAACATATGCATCCCAAATTTTCAATCTGTATTTTCCATATTTCAAAGAGTATAATTTTATTTATAGGAGTTTTTCTTAAATAAAAGCTTTAAATGGATTTTTGTTTTTCAGATGTCCTCATTTGGGTTCATGTTGAGATCTGTAAATGCATTTAAAAATTAAAATTTAGGTCTTAAATTATAACTTAATTCTGCAACAGTGAGTTTACTTTTAACTATTAATTTTGCCAGTGTCTCATACGAATAATGGTTAATACACAGCGTAATTTGCTCCCAAGCAACCAGATGATCATATTTTCGAAGTTCAAGTTTCTGATTATCAGATCATAGTTTACCTTTCGATTCATAGGCATTATTATAAATCCAATGAATATACCATGTACTAAGTTCTGAAGAACAGATAATTACTTTACAATTATTTTGTTCACAAATGAAATTTCCTTACAATTACGTCAGTGAGGAAATATTAGTGACCAGTTTTTTAAAAATGTCTGGAACTGTTAAGAGGTAAATGAAAGATTCTACATTTTAATGAGAAAATATATCACAATATTTTAGCTATCCCGTACAAGTTTAAATTTATTTGCTTTTTTGAAACGAAATTCTGTAAATCATTAGGAGTGCATTGACCTTAAACACAGGTTTATAAAATAAACTTAAGGAAAATATTCTTTCCAAAAATAATTAAAATTACTTTTAACCTTTCCATTTCCAAAACTTCTGAATCATTATGCGGTTGTTTTAGTTGAAATTCTCACTTTCTCTCAACATAAACATATAATCTTGTGGATGCATAAAGCACGTGTTTAAAATTTTAAACTAAACTGAAATTACGGTTATGCTACAAGCGGGATAACTCGTTTATTTGCAACATAGGTGGATTTAATAGCAAACTTATTACACTTGGAAATGCTTTTTATAAAACATTATTTATAAAGTAGCAATAAAATCAAAGAAGTTTTAAAAGTAAACATTTAAATCATTACTATGATAACAAAGTCACTGACCTACGATATTACAGGGAATATTTATTTACTAAACAGGCAATTTTAAAAGCCTTGGAAATGCTTTTTATAAAACATTATTTATAAAGTAGCAATAAAATCAAAGAAGTTTTAAAAGTAAACATTTAAATCATTACTATGATAACAAAGTCACTGACCTACGATATTACAGGGAATATTTATTTACTAAACAGGCAATTTTAAAAGCCAACTTCATCATTGTATTACAACGCATTTAAAACAAAATACTTGTAACTTAGTAACAAAAAATAGTATTGAAAATTTATACCCTTCCAAACCTTAACTCGATAAGAAAAAGTAATTACCTTACGATATAATGGCAAAGGTTTTTTAAGCAAAAGAGCTATAAATAAATAAAAAGCTTATTTCACACACGAAGAGTGTCTTACATAGAAATGATAGAAAAAAATTAACACTTTTTTCTTTTAGTTTTCCTTCAAGAAGATTTTTTTTATAAGAGAAAATATTTCCTCCCGCTTCTGAATTATATGACCTTATAAAAAAGTATATAAACGCCACTGGAATATTGTATATACTTTAATTATTTGCTAGTTTGCCTAAATTTGTTCTTTTACCTATTATTGAGTTTGACTGTTCAAATTAACACCTCACTTGCAAGGAATTATCAAATTGTTCACATCACTGAGAAATCACTTCATACTGATGTACTAGAGAAATGTCAATGAAAATGACATGGGGACGTCATTTTAACAATGAAAATGATATGGAGTCACAATGAAAATGATATGGAGGGTTATGTTCCAATAACATACCAGGCAGCATAAAACGATTAAATATAAAATTAGTTATTAAATGACTGCAATATTAAATAAGACTATTTTGTATTGTTTTGCTAGATACTTTAGATATGTGCAAAGTAACATATTACTCTTTTAGATTATAAAAATTTACTTTTATTGTATGTGAATTGCTGTCTTTATTTTAAATGTCATGCAAGTTTTTCTCATATAATAATAAAAGTGAACATCTTATATTTACGAAGAAATCATTAAAATAGCCGTATTGTAAATACTAATTTTAGTGTAATTATATATTGAGCAGTACTAGCTTAAATAAAGGAAAATAATCCTAATAAATTGTTCAGCTCAGTATATATATATATATATATATATATATATATATATATATATATATATATATATATATATATATATATATATATATATATATATATATATGTGTGTGTGTGTGTGTGTGTATTTAAGTGAGGATTAAAATTTTTCTGACAGAATATAGCAATAAATTTAAAGCAAACGTAAGTAGAGCCCGAAATGAAAGTGAATTTACACAGACAGCTGTTTTGCAGCTCGAAACAGCTGTTTGTATATATCCTTTTATATCCTTTTATTATTTGTGCCTTACTTACGTTAACCCTTAATTTGACAAGATGTTTTTTCAAATATTTTTTAATTTCTGTTATTTACCCATGTCTGTATAGACATTAGAATCTCTGTAAAATAAACAAAAAAATATATCATTTTCTATTTTTGAGATAATGTCCGCGGTGGCGAACACTGACAATTATGTTATATAGTAGTTATAAATATACATGCCACACTTAGCCAAATTTAGGGTTAACTTGGCCTTTATTGCTATATAAATGTCACTACGTAAAAAAATAACGTTAAATAATTAAGAAAAGGAAATTTGTTCAAAGGAAAGAAATCTTTTGCATAAAAATTAGACTCCACTTTCTTAAAAGGTATTAATTCAAAATAAGATATAGGATCGAATGTTTTATGCCTTATTTAAAATCATTCTAATTGAATGCACGAATGAAAATTGATCAAATATCAACATAAAGAATAGAATATTTCTAACTGAAAAGTCAGATCTACAATACTATTAAATATTAACTTAGAATTCTCTCTCAATAGCATTCATGAAAAGTTTTTACAACTTTCTTACTTTTTTATTCGATACTCAAACTAGTCGACATCTCCTTGTGTTTCATTTAATGACCTTGAGGGTGGTAGACAGATTTGATTCATTGTTGCTTAAAATAGTGTCTCGTGTTAATCAGAGGATAGTTTTCTGTAGAAGATAACCATGTCTTGCTGATTTATTAAAATGGTTCGTATATTCATTTGAAAAAATAGAACGGACACTACTGAGCACCATTTTGTTTTTCTTTGTAATGTCTACAATTTAACATTTAGCACTCGATGGCTCCGAAGCGGTGTAAAATTTGTCTTCAAACTCAAGGGCTCCGCTAAGGAGACAATGCAAAATAATTAGTTTTTACGATTTGTTTTTGTTCTTATGTTAAAAACTGTAAATTATTTGAATTGTCTCGGTAGTGGGGCCTTCGAGTTTGAAGAAAAATTTTAAATAGCTCCGCTCTGAAGCCCTCAATTGCAAAGGGTTAATTTTTTAGTAGAAAATGACGCTATGATAAAACGCGATAAGGTAAAAAAAGGAACGATATTTACGATAGTTATTGAATTAAGTAAAATCAACAATCATTTAAAATCTCCCAATTCTTATTGCCCTTTTTTAAGATTTTATATTTAGGTTAAATTGGACTTCCAAGGCCTACTGTTCTGCAACAAAAGGTCTAATGACACAAGGACGTACTGCTTAAAGCAGATTTTGAACACTTACGAACAACCATGCCTAGAACGGGATTCGAACCCACTAACACCAGTACCGAATAGCAGCTCCATACCATTCGACCATAGTTTGGTTTGGTTTGGAGTGCTATGGTCTGCTTTTTGCAACGAGGGCTAATGAGACGGGGCAAGCATCTTAACCTGTTGCTCCGGATGACGTAAGGCTGCTTATAAAGTTGATATAATTCGAAGTTGAATCGAGTTCTCCAGCATCCGCTCTCCGGTTCTGGGCAAAGGGATAGCTCTGACAATCTTTCTCTCAAACATGTTCAGTTTTTTTGGTTTTGGTTTGGAGCACTACGGTCTACTTTTTGCAACACGAGAGCTAATGAGACCGGGACCTACTGCTTAAAGCCGATTCCGAACGGCTACGGACATCCATTTCACTGTGGGATTCGAACCCACGAACTCCGGTTCCGATGGTTAACACCATAACCAATCGGCCATCTTTCTCGACAATAGTTTGGTGATTTTATATCTAGAAATGCATAAAAATATAAAAAATATATAGAAAATATAATTAAATTTTGACTTTTAATAAAAAAATAAATTAGTTCATAATCATTTCCGATTTATAAAATTTATAAAAAAAGAGCTTTGTTCCAGTTTTATAAAACATTTTAATTCGATTTTATAAGAAATCATTAAACATCTGTGACCACAGTTCATATTTTGAATTTTTTTTTTTTAACTCAAATTCTACCACGTATCTTAAATACAGAATTTTACAGATTTGACTTAATAGAAGAAATATGTTCCTACTTTTTACAAATGGGAAATGTATTTTTTTTATATAAAAAAATCTTGCCTAAGAACTTTTATAAAAAGTAATATTCCTCTTAGAAGTGCTCCCAGTTAAGTGCTACGGATAAAGTTACAGATAATTCTACACAGTGCTACCGGAAAAGATCTACAAATGCAGCACTGGTATCGCACACGGACTATGATATGCAGTTTTAATCAAGTTGAGTACTGCAAGCGAAAATATTAATCTTGAGAAGTTTTATGCCCGCTCTTTACCTAATGGAGAATTACGCAAAATTTCTGTACTTCTACAGATGTTTCGTTTCATTCTTGTTAATACAAAGACTCAAGTAAGAACAGAAATTAGACGAGATATCTTGTTACTGTTCTAAGTTCTTAAAAAATCCCCTATATAATAATAGGGAAAGGTATCTGTCCGTCTGTGCTCGAATTTTTGAAGCGGTTGACCCTGGAATAAACATAGGCATCCACATTGGATTCTTGATGAGTTATGGTTAGCAAAATTCAAATCGAGCTCAAAACGTTCGAAATACACTCCTTCTCGATCATTTAATGCCATTATTTCAAGCCTTATTTTTCCCTGTTAAGAGCGGGCGATGATTAAATTCATCAATTTATCACATAAGTAGATGAAAATAACATTTTTTTCCTAGCATTGTGACGTCATTCCTTTAACCATCTACTTTAATCATTTCTTATTTTAAGTTGTTTAAGTATCGTCTGCATTATTTTCATACGTTTTAGCACTGAACTTAGATATTACGTCAATAATTTTCTTTTATATTTGCCTTAACTAATAGATTAGGTACATATGAGATAGTTTTAAATTTAACCATCGATTGTTTTTTGTTGCAATGGAAATTTTATCACCGGTATTAACAAATTCTTTTTATAAAAGTCTAAGAGTCAATTTTACGGAGAAATAAATATCTATCGTTTACGTTATATATCTTTAAAAATTAAGAAGTTTGTCCGTTTGTGTGTTTTTATACATAATCACATGGTTTGCAATCGGTCATTCATATATACTGCCAAATAATCACTGTCAATAAGGCGATTTCACGCAGTAGGGCAAATTCTCAAATTATGACAATTCTGGCTTTAGTTTCAAACGGAAGGGCAGTTTATGGTTTGTCTATTGGCTGTTGTAAACATAAAAATGAATGGGAAGGGCATTACAGTAGTTTGTGACGTTGCGACAAATTGCTCTATATTAAAAGTTCTGCTGTCCATAATATCAAGTAATATGACAAGATAAATTAAGGTTGGCAACTAACACGTGGTAAGTAAAGATAAATTATTGAGCGTGTACCAGATAATTCTCAGGTAAAAATCAAACTATTTTTTTTCTGCCTCATGGGGTACTTTACAATTCTGAAATATTAAAAATTTTACTAATCCCGTCATCTAACGGGTTATATGTTAGTATTTAATAAAAGACTGACAAACAAAATAACATCATCAAAACTTCAAATATTTCTATAAAAGTGGATATAATTTAGTAATGGTACTGGTGTTATTTTCAACAATTCCTTACTTCAAATGTATCATCATATAAACAGCATCACCTGAAAAACATTTTCAATCCCTTAATTTTAATGATTCCGTCATATGATGGACTATATGCTAGTAACTGAAATATTTAGAAATCCTTCCAGCTTATTTAAAGCCTACCCGGGTCTCTAAACTTTGATTTCTAATTCAGATAATTTTATTCTTCCTCAATAAAATCTTTTGCTCGACATCGCAAAGGATTTCATGGAGTTGAACCACTTCAGGAGAAATCTATTCAATTATTCAGCAATAAACAAATGCAGTGGTCTTATCTTTTGTGAATTTACAAATAGTCTTCTCCACGCTTTCTCTCCCTCCACTAACCTTGCAGAACCACGAATTTAAATGCCTAAAAAACCCCTAGAAATATCGATTTCCTTTCTCAGGTTGGTCGCCTCCAAATGGAGGAATGAAAACTGCATAAAAACAGCATTAAATAAAGGTAATAAATGAGAGTTACTAGCCACGCGCTGTAGGTCATAAGTGAAAAAAAAACTGTAAAGAGCCATGAATGTCAGTCAAGTTCTGCGAGTTGTTTTGTCAGTGAGATTCTGAACGCAACAGATGTTTTGCGGTTTCTCCCATACTTTCCTCCAACCGGTAGTGAACTGGTTCATGCACTAATGGACATCACCGGAAGCCCGATTTGTACATTTTAGTTTTGTGTTCTTTCCGAGAGAAGATGTTTTTTTTAGTACTTATTAAACGCTTGAACAGATTCTAGAACGTGTTTCGACTTTGAATTGATTGTTTTCTTTCCTTTCTTTTCTTAGTTTATGCCAATTGTTGGAGGAGGTCAAGAACCGAGGGTCAGTGGTCAAATAGTTGAGAAAGTATTTAGTAAAATGTATTACATTCCTTGAAAACGCTACAATTTTGCATTTAAAGAAATTTCCTATTCGGAATTATTTAAAATTTAATTAACTATTACCTTATCGAAAAATTAAGCAAGCATGTGTATTCTTTTGTGTCTTCAATGGAAAGAACAAATGGTATCAGAGAATTTTTCTCAAGGGTAATTTTGATATGTTAAAATGAAAGTATGTCAAGTTACATTGTAGTTAATAGATGTTGATATCGATAGACTGTTATTGCTTAAAATGCAGTATCGGAAGACTATACATATATATACTCATCCATTGAGCAAAAAAATATTTCGATCCCGATTTGTATTAACTACCCTAAAATGTTACAGAAATAAATATCGATATTTTACAAAAATAAAACTTCTCTAGAATCGTAATTTTAGAAATATGAAAAAAAAAATGCTTTTAATAGCTGGTAATAAATACTTCGTTGAAACACACACACACAAATAAATAAATGTATATATATGCATGTATGCATGCATGCATGCATGTGTATATATACATCCATACATACAAGTGTATAGAATATTCAAAAAACCAAAGTAAATAATTTAGGGAATTAGTATTATATTAAACCTGCTGCATAGTGTAAGTGTAGACATACGTGTGTGTGTGTGTGTCTGTATGTGTGTGTTTATATATATATGAGTGTACGTGTACATACATTTATACACACTATGTTGGAAGGAAAGGTTCATTTTCATTAATTTACTGATAGTTTTGGGGCTTAAGGCAATACTAACTCACTAAATTATTTTTTCATTCGGTATATTGTAAAATCGCTCTCTCTTACTGTCACACACATACATTTTTATGTATTATGTATATACTACTTTTATGTATGCAAGACAACTTTTTAAGTACTTTAAAGAAGAAAAAAAGTCAAGAAAAACATTCATACGTTTTCATTTAAAACACTCATATTATTGCACATAAAATATTTTCAGCTTTTGGCATTATTAAAAAAAGACTCCGAGACTTTCTAGGATTAAAAAAGTTTTTAAACTAAGGCAGTTTTATCAGGTAACGATTATCACGGTTTCTAATGCAAATGAGATATTTAAAATTAAAACATGAAGTCAAAAACGACTAATTTTATAAAAAATCAGTTATTTAAACATATGCTATTGAAAAACTTTCTTATGAATATTTTTAAAAGCATTATTTTTAAGATAAATTACGATATAAAATAAACTATCTCGTCTTTACTATCAGTCCGATTACAAAATATGTAGTAACGGTTAAACTTATTGATCTATATTTATCTTTAATAAGGCTTCCCTGAACGAAAAAAAAAACTCTTCTGTATTATTTTTTTACGGGAATAATAGTAGCTTCCACTTGAGCGAGGTAGTTGACTGGGAAGCAACATCCTGCTAATAACACACATGGCCATCTGCCAGAACTTATAGATTTCTCACAAAACCCAGCCAATAGCGTGTTGCATCTAATAGCAGCATTAAACTATAATCTACTAAATGTTTACAGAAACTAAAGCTGCATAATAACAGGTATGAATCATTCAGTTATTGCGAGCGTAAAAATTGAAGAAAAAACGTTAAAGCATATAAAGTTCAATTCAAGAGCAACGCTTCTTAGTCATATTTTTGCCTTTATCAAATTGGCGTAAAATATGTAAAATTGTCCAGGATTTCCTTCATTTTTCCATTTAAGAATTTTCAGTTGTCAGTTGAGTTAAACAGCATGGCTGTTACACACTAAAAGAGTGACTCATATTTGATTTAAAATGGTTTTTGTTATATGATAAGCTTGGTTTCATTGATTAGTGGGACCAATGTTATTAAACTAAGTGGTTTACCACTAAACATATGTACGTTGATAATCTCACTTAATCTTTTTGCAGATATGAGTACTATCTTTTTACTTCTGTCATGAGAAGAACTATCAGTAAATACATTAGAATCCAATATAATTTACGAAAAGTAGCTAAATAAATTTTCATTACAATTATGGATGTGTTCTTTATCCACAGAATGTGTTAGAGTATCTCCTTTAAAAAGAAAATCTGGTTGCAGAATATAAATACTTTATGATTAAACTTGTTTTTATTTATAAATCAATACAAATTTTGTTTTAGATTATTTAGATATACATTATTTGACCGATTATTGCAATGCAGAAAAATATAAAAGGTGGCTAATCGGTTAAAACTTTCTAAAAGTATTCTAAAAATGGCATTAGGATATAATGCAAATATAACGAACAAATACTTTGCATATAATTCTAACGAAGATAATATACAATTTTCAGCTTAGTAGGATATCTATATGATCCAGAAATATTTTATATGTAAATTTACCTAACGTCTTTATTCCACTTCAAGGGAAAATAGTCCAAAATTTATTTATTTTTTTTGCAATGTATGAATTTAATTTAACAAGTAAAATATCATTCCTAATTTAATACTTATAAAGAAAAATAATAACTCATAAATCCCCTAATTCTAAGCTTGAAACCTTTTATCTTTGTTATTTATAAACTATTTTTATTACTTAAAGACGATAGATGAAATTTTAAAACAAAAAATTAACACACAATTAAATAAATATAGATAATTTGTACAGATGGGAGACAAAGTAGCCATCTCTGTTACCGGATCTCTTCATTAAAAATTTTTGAATTTTTAAAATTCATTTTCTCTTTCTCTCCCCCTCTATCTATATCTATCCATCCATATATCCATCTGTCCATATATCTATCCATATATATATATATATATATATCTATATATATATATATATATATATATATGTATGTGTGTGTGTGTGTGTGTGTGAATGAGAGAGAGAAGAGAGAGAGAGAGAGAGAGAGAGAGAGAAAGAGAGATTTAAAACAATCTTTTCTTTTATTCAGGTAGAAGACACCAGCTTAAAATTTATCTATAGAAAAGCAGTGTAAAATAAGATTTTAGTAGATATAGAGTCCATCAGTAAGGAGCAATGACCGAACTGAACACAGCTGTTGATGATTGTCCAAATCTAAACATACATCACGGAAACCTGGAAGACCATTGCGTGCAGTACCAAATAAGAGTACTTTCTGCACATTCCTCTAAATGTGTCTGAAAACACAAGGCGCCAGCAGTGGAACACATGAATCACTGTTCAACCTCATTAAAGGGCAAGTACAAAACACATAGGTAGCCACGGCGGTTCCTTTGGTGCGCCCTACGACCAGCTGTTCTGCTGCATCTTTCGTGTGAGTCACTCATTTGCTTGTGCGTCATGGAGTAGTTGATAGCAAAGAAACTATTGTTCGTCACATTATCCGGCAACGGAGATGGGGAGATATCAGTGGATTTGGTATGGATTAAGTAGCCAGAATGATGGGCTAGATATGGCATATCGAGTGGTCATCTAATCAACAGGGGGATGTCTCACTTCAAAGGAATTCGGAATAGGGAACCCAAAAGTAGTGAAAGGAGATATTCATGGTAGAATTTCCAAAATATGAATATAGCATATTATAAATTATATAAGGATATAAAGGTTGTCCCAAAATTAACTCAGGATTTTAATTAAATAAAAGCAGTTTTTACTTTAAATTGTTACTTTTTTATTGAATCGTCAAGTACACAGGACAGGGTTATGTATGAAATAACAGATAGGGTCAAACGACTGCCGCAGTGTAGAGTGGTGCTATTTGGAACTGGAGTTCACGGTTTCAAATCCCGCTGCTGGCATGAAAGTTTGTAGCAGTTTGTAATTGGCTTTAAGCAGTAGGTTCCGGTCTCATTAGCTCTCGTGAGGAAAACAATAGACCGTAGCGCTCCAAACCAAACACATATTGCAAATGGCATCCACGGCTTTGCTGGAACTTACGCACTCTTTTGTTGAAATTTTTCATGACCATATTGCTTAAATTGAGCTGTTTGTTGTTGTTTCTGATGCCTCGTGGTCAAACCAAGCACGATTGAGCCATACGCTAATCGTATTAAGACAGAGAGGTGCGTCTTTCGTTTTAACGAGCACCGCTAGGGTGAAAGTATGATTTATGCTCAAGTGGGTCATTGTTATTTAGAAGCAGAACACCCATAGACTTGGCTTGCCATTTCCAGAGGTATTAGTTGAAAACTTGGAGGATATTCTGACCACATATCTTAAGTGCTCCAGTCACCTTCAACGAGCATGGCGGATCTTAGGCCGGCTCAGATTCCAAACCCGCAATCCTCCAGTTACGAGAATGTTGCCTTTGCCGACTGAGGTACCGTGACTCTTAAATGAGGGTAAATTTTGTTCATGAAGCGTTGAATTTCCTTCTTCAATGCATGCTTGCTGGCATAGAACTTTGACTTTAAATACCCCCCACCCCCCCAAAAAAAATCCAATGGTTTTAAATTGCACAATATAGGAGACAAATTCTTATTACCTAAACGATATTTTGTAAGAAAATTTCAAAGTGTGACCGAAAGTCCCATTAATTTTCACTTATTATTTAACAATGAAAACGTGTTCTTTTTCATGTAACGCTTTATTTTTACTAATCCTAAACTATCAGCTGTTAAATGTTTTCTTAATAGGGTTGAAAATACTTTACTCCATGAATAGGGGCAATTCCAAATCTTGCTTTAATTTGAGGACACCCTTTATAATGTAAAAAATGAGGGTCATAAGAAAATATAAATGTAATACATTTGTAATACATTATATAAAATTACATTTTTTTTTCTGCAAACCTAAATTAAATATCGTACACTATTTCTAATCTGTTTAAAATTATAGTATGCAAATAACAATATTAAAATTTGAACGATACGATATAATTTTGTTTTGTTACTGGAGTTATTTAAAGGATTTTATTAAAATTACATTAATTACTCAAGCAGGCTGCTTTAAATCCAAAACTATTTAGATTTGATTTGGTCTGGAGTGCTACGGTCTACTGCCTCGTTACACGGGGGCTAATGAGATCGGAACCTACTTCTTATTGTCGATTGTGAACGACTAGGAACATCCTTGCCAGCAGTGGGATTAATAACAAACGGACACAAGTATCGAAGAGCAGCACTATCCATTCAGGCATTGTTCTATCAAAACCAATTAGAAGCATATTTGACTCCAATTATGACAAATTTATTCATGCGTAATTAAGTTATAACATTAATACAGATAGAAATCAGAAAATTTAATTAGTTTTTATAAAAAAAACTGAATTTTTTAAAAAACTCAACAAAACTCTGCATAATAAAACCTGTAGCAATATTTATTCAAAATTTATTCTGTAATTACAGAGCAAAATTACCTTTTAATTATGGATTTTTGCTATAACAGCATGGCTAATTAATGCAGTAGAGAATCAGATAAATTTATCAGTCTTTGGGAATATCTAAACTCAGAATTCATTAAAATCTGTAATACATATGAGTAAATCAAAGAGAATCTGAATACAATTAAAGTTATTTGATTAATTTTACCTAGAAAGAAATTCTTTTAAACGTATATTTTCATTTAGTCTAATAATAATGTAGTTTTTTTTCACACATGATCACGTATTTTTTATTGAAAATTTTATTAGAAATATTTTTAATTTTTAAATTTCTTTTTTTTACTATATTTAGTTCTTGGATAATGTTGTATTTTTTTTTTAAAAAAAGGCTATTTTAAATGGCTGATGTGATATAAAAAGGCAACTTGATTTATCAGGGAAAAATATCTTTGTTTATAAGCATCAGTTAGGAAATTCATGATAAAAAATATCACAAGCTCGAAATTTTAGAAACAGTCCAGTAACTCACTGTGGGTTTACTATACGAGATAGACGCTTAAGCATCAGTTCTGTAAATTAAACATTAAAGCTATTAACAGCTATCAACTATCACCCCATCATCTCATTTGTTAATCTAAAGCCGATTTATCCAAAATTGTAAAATTATATAATCTCCCAAAGCAGATTGATTTTTAATAATAGACATTAATCTCAGCAAAATAGACAAATATATTAATTTGTTTTTCGGGGTAAGAGAACTGATTTATGAATTAATTATTTCGGAAATAGAATATAGAGTTGGGGTAAATTCACATTTAAGCGGAGATAACCCCCAGAAACGGACAGATCTTGGGTAGTAGAAAGGTTTTCTGACCACAAGCGTATTCCATCCAGTGTGATTAAATAACAAATGTTTCTGTCAGTATTGACATAAAAGTACAATAAAGACCGAGTCTGTCTGTGGCCGAGCCGAATAAATCACCTTGTGATATCAAAATGAGTCACTGATTTGTTTGTTCTACGTCATGGAAGCCCCGGGTGGCAGTGGAATCAGTTGGGAACAATCGTGAGTTCTATTAATGTGATTCTCGTTAGGCGAGGGAGAGGGTGTTGATATTGGTTTCAGTTGTGTTACGTATGCTCGAACTGTCACAAAATTAAGAATTACCTACAGCTTTTCCATGTTTTTTATAAACGAAAGGAAAATAGACTAGGAAAAGAGAGTATACAGAAAATATCTATGTTTTATTTACCGAAGAGGTGTATAAATTTCAAACTCCACAGAAGACTGAATTGAATGGAAAATCGAATTTAACCTTTAATTTGGCTAAGTACGCTACAAAGAAAAATTAAATAAAATCTTTATAATAAATATATATTTTTATCGATAATATATAATATTAAATATATATTATTATTAATTATTATTATTATTATTTAAATTATTATTATTATTTATTTAAATATATTTTTATCGATATTTGAAAAAACATCTTGTCAAATTAAGGTTAATAACTGCAGTTTTTATTAGATTTCAGATTTTTCCTAAATTGATATTGGTTTCAATTCAGTTGTTTCGCGTGTTCCACGAAAGCCTGCTCGAACTGTCATTAAGAATTACCTACATGATGGATTACAGCGTTTCGTTCGATAAAATTCGATTAATACGATGTACGTTACTTCACAGATAGGAAAAAAGAGGCGTATAGAGAAAATATCTAGAAATATGTTTTATTTACCGAAGAGGTATAATTTTCAAACTCCCCAGACACAAAGACTGAAGGGTTTGAATGGAAGATTCTAGAATTTAACCCCTAATTTGGCTAAGTCCGCTACGAAGAAAAATCAAATAAATAAAATTTTTATAATAAATATATATTTTTATCGATAATATATAATATTATATATATATATATTATTAATTATTATTATTATTATTATTTAAATTATTATTATTATTGTTATTTATTTAAATATATTTTTTATCGATATTTGAAAAAATGTCTTGTCAAATTAAGGGTTAATAACTGCAGTTTTTATTAGATTTCAGATTTTTCCTAACATTTATTTTATTTAAACTAATTTATTTGTATAAGAAATTATAGGAAAACGTGTTGAGTATTATTAGTAAAATGAAAGTATAAGGGGTAAATGTTCCCTAAAGAGAATCGGTGCATGCTGAAAGTGTGTCAGTTTTGATCTATAAGTTAGTGATTATTAGCGTAATGGAAGCTAAAGGAGTCTCATACCTCAAAAAAAAAAAAAAAAAATCAATGCATGTTGAAAGGGTGTCAGTTTTGATCTATAAGTGATTATTAGTGTAACGGAAGCTAAGGGGTTTTATACCTTCAGAAGAAAATCAATGCATGCTGAAAGTGTGTTAGTTTTGATCTATAAGTTACTGATTATAGGAAACAAAGTATAAGGAGAAAGGTTTATAATATTTATGGAAAACAATGGTTTTGAAAATATCCATACTAATAAATTAATTACACAAAAAAAAAAAACTTTAAAAAACATAGATATAAAAGTATTTTTATCATGTTTTTCTTATAGTTTTTAAATTGTACAAACTTTTTTATTTTTTTTTTTTTTTTTAAATTGTACAACTAAATTTTTAGAAACATTATATGCATAATGATGTTTAAACGAAAATTGAATGGGCATTCGATTTCGACAGTGTTTTTATTTTCTTTTTAATGATGAATTATTATTAATAAATTAAATCGGAATTTTTTGGTTTTTTTTTCTTAAAAATTTTTAATAAATAACAATTCTTTTAATAAACAAATATTTTTCATCATTTTTTAAAAATAGATACTATTGTAAAATAAAAATAAAAAATTATAGTACAACATATAAAATAATTGTACACAAAAATAGCAAAAAAAATTTAAAAAAAAAAACATAAAAAACACATAAAAACTGAAGTAAAGTAAGACGTTAAAGTAAATGCAAAGCAAAATTTGAACATGGGGAAGATTATATAAAAAATGTTTCGGTATTCTATATTAAATTTTCTGTGCTTACATATTTACATTACCTATAAAAGCTCAGATAGTTAAACTAGTAGATAATTTTTATTGTTAACAATAATTTAAAGTTGCTTTTGCTTTTTTCAAAAAAGATTTTCATGAATTTTAAAATTTTTATATAAAAAGATTTTTGCAATACTAATTTATTCAATGCAATGGAGTTTTCAGATCACTAATTTAAATCGTATATTAATACTTAAATTCTATATTATGTTATCTATGTGAAGCGCTTTATAATTTTTTCAAAATTCTGATGCATCAACTGTTCCACATTTTTCTTCCTTATAAACAAGTAAGACAAATATTTTTTTTTGATTTTGTAACAATTGAAACAGTTCATACATTTGCCAATCTTTTTCTATAATTTTATTTAAATTTTAATGAATTACGGTTAGTCAAAACATATCTGCATGAAAAAAGACATCTTTAGAAGGTCTTTAAATGATTATATTTATGAAATTTTCAAAATTATAGGAAACATTTAAGTATAAGTGTTTTACATAGAGAAAGGGTTCATAAAAGGTATTTAAAAACAATAGTTTAAAGAAAAGATATCATGAACTATTAAAATTAACTTCCCCAAGGATAAAAAGAATATTTTTCGTTGAGTAAAATCAGCCTAGATATACAGAGTATTGATAATCTAGTTAATTTTAGTTAATTTTTTATGGTTTTTAAATTGTAGAAAATTAAATGTTTAGAGATCCTAATATACCTGCAATGTTTTCTTATGTAGCTTAACGGTAAATTGAATGCACAATTAGATTTCAAGTTTCCAGAACAGTGACAGCTGTCATTTTAAATGACTTAGTGGTGGTCTAAAATTAATTCCCACAGATTTATATGGAGTTTATATGGTTCTTTCTGTTAACTTTAAGTTCAATACTATTATTGATTGTAAACTAATATTCTTTCCATCACTTTTAAACAAACGTACAAGTGTCAACAAAAATAAATTCTGTGTTGACAATAAAATAGTACTGATTCTAAATATACTATTAGTTTTAAACTTAATAGTCTATTTGTGGAATGATTTAGTTAAAATACACTTCAATAAGTAAATAAATGATTTTGGATAAATTATATTGTTACATTAATTAGTAAAGCGTATAAGCTGAAAATTAAAGAGTAATTTCAAGATAGGTTATTTCAAGTAGCTATTAAAGCAAAGGTGTTAAAGGGGGAACTTAACGCATTGTATACGGGTCACGTACTAGTACTTTTTCTGATGATTGATACTTGAGCGCGGGACGCGTACTAGTAAGTTTTCTGACAATTGATACTTGAGCGGGGGGCACGTACAAGTACGGGTTAGTGTAACAACATGGTTTGTTTGTGGGTACAAAAATAACGGTATATACAGGAATGTTCGAATGTTCTTGTCTACTAGATAGATTTTGGAAAAATTTAGATAAATAAAACTAGTTTCTACATCAGTCGATGCTGAACCACAGAACGGAAAGGTTGATTAAAAAATCTATTTAGATTTAAAATTAACTTTTTATTTATTCTTGTGAAAATGATATATATATATATATATGTATATTTATATAATATTATATATATTTGTATTTTTATATATATATATATATATATATATATATATTTATATATATATATATATATATATATGTATATATATGTATATATATATATATATATATATATATATATATATATATATTTATATATATATATATATATATATTTAATTTTATATATATATATTATTTGTTAATTTTATATATATATATATATATATATATATATATATATATATATTTGTTAATTTATATATTTGTTTATATATTTCAATATAAAATACGAAAAGTTGGTTATAAAATTAAATAATTTTCGATCTATTTAGATTCAACTGAGCAACTAAATTTACGCAGGGCTCCAGATACAATTCAGCTGCGAAACGTACCAGAACACAATGTGTTAACAGCACTCTAATATTTAGTTGTCAGGCTCGAACATTCGAGAAACTTTACAAAATTTCCTCAGTCCAATAGGAACGACGAGCATGAAGTAGAACTACAAGTAAACCTGTCCAGCTCCAACTGATGATTTTAAACTTAATTTTAACAAATACATAACATTTTAATTTCAATGAATTTGCAATTCAGTTTTCTGATACAGTCTTACAAATCAGTTTTAAATTAATCATTCATAATGAGAAAGTCTTGCGTCAATTAATCAAGCGGAACGCGGAGTTGACACGTAAACGAGATTTTAAATTGTCTCGCAGGGCCCGAAGCGTTCAATTAAGTTGAGTTTAGTTGAGCCAGAGCGAATATTTATGCAGCGGCATGATTGCGAGAATAACAGGAGGAATGAAATATTAGAAATGTTCGCAGGATTAACGGGGGATACTTGAATCAAGTGGCGACAGTGTTTAATTAGATTTAGAAATCATTTTAACGCTATGTTTTTATTAAACTCATTAGTCAACTCGCAGATCTGGTTCCATGATTTAATTGCAAAAACGTGTACATTTCTTTTTAACAATTAAATTTCAAAATCTAAAACTAAATAAATAAAATTCTAGAAGCATTGAAACTACACTGAAAGAGTTTTAATTTGATATCTTCTAATTTTAATTATATTTACATTCTTTAGATAAAACCTCAGTAGGCAAAACAGCGATCTCTCAACGGAAGGGTTGCGGGTTCGGTGCTCGATTCGGCCAAATATCCACTAGCCTTTACATAATAATAGCCTAAGTTATCTGTCCGTCTGTCCTCGAATTTATGAAGCTGTTGGAGGACATGGCATGGATAGAGACATCCATACTGGATTCTTGATAAGTTAGGGTTAGCAAAATTCAAAGTGGGTAAAGTTTATCTTCTCCGAAACTATCGATCCGGCTCTAAAATAAATTGGTATAAATATGCTTCATATCACAGCAAAAAATACTGTCGTCTTTAAAACTTTCGAAATTCACCCCTTTCCAATTTTTTGAGCGTTTAATGTCCTTATTTCAAGCTTTATTTTACCCGGTTAAGAGCAGGAGATTAAATTTATCACATACTAAATAGGTAAAAATTACATTATTTTAAATAGTAAACAATTGCTATTGAAAAATAAAAATTGCAGAATTTTGGTTCTGATAGAGGTTTTTGGAGAAATTATTAAAAGGTTTCATTGGTTATTTGTACTACAGCTTTTTATTGAAATGGAATTCATATGCAAGTCTGTGGTAAGATGAAGATAAACGGAAAATCGTGTGCTCTAAAACACACAAATGTAAATTATACCACACACAAGAAAAAGTGTATTTTATTGGACATAGTTATTTCCCCCATCCATCCTATTGGTAAAATAGAAGATTTATTTTGTAAATAACAAACAGCTGTTATTAAAAAATAAAAATTATAAATTTTTTGTTCTTTAGACCTTTTTTGAGAAATTATTAAAAGGTTTTATTGGTTATTTGTGCCAATTTTTTTTTAATGGAGCTCATATGCAAGTCTGTGGTAAGACGAAGATAAACATAAAATCGTGTGCTCTAAAACATAAAATAATACATAAACATATAAAGTTATAGCACACACAAGAAAAAGTTTACTTTATTAGACATAACTATTTACCCCCACCTAGCTTATTGATAAAATAGAACATTATTTCGTAAATAGCACACAATTGTTATTGAAAAATAAAAATTATAAAATTTTGGTTCTGATAGAGCTTTTTGGAGAAATTATTAAAAGGTTGTATTGGTTATTTGTGCTACAGTTTTTTTAAAATGGAACTCGTATGCAAGTCTGCGGTTTTAAAATAGAACATTTATTTTGTAAATAGCAAACAATTGTTATTAAAAAATAAAAATTGTATAATTGTGGTTCTGATAGAGCTTTTTGAAGAAATTATTAAAAGGTTTTATTGGTTATTTGTGCTACAGTTTTTTTTAAATGGAACTCGTATGCAAGTCTGCGGTGTGATGACGATAAACGGAAAATCGTCACAGCAACTTTCGAGTTCTGTAACCGGCTTTTTCCGTAGGCAGACTCGGCGACATAGGAAACAGCATCGCAACGCTTGCGTTAAGTGGATAACGAGCTGTTTCAAATGGGAGACATCCGTCATAAGCTGGAAATGTGTGGGCTCTAGACGCCTTTTTTTTCTTCCTTCTCCTTCCTATCCCCTTCTCCCAAAAAGAACGCTGAGTGTTATTGTTGGTTGTTAGTCTTTGGAAGAAGACGTTGCAGTGAAAACTAAAGCTGAAATTTGGGGATGATGAATGTGTATCCAGCAGAGTGGTTCAGAAGTGATTGCGGAGAGCAATTATTTAAGAAGAACCAGCTCTTTAACGCGATTAAACTGTGAGCAGGAGAGAAGAAAAAAATTAATGCCCTGAGACACATGCCTGTCATTTCTTTAAGAACGTTTTAAAAGAAAAATAACGAGATCCCTTTTTAAATCTTCGGGAATTTACGCCGTGGTTATGCATTCTTGCAATTTTTAACCTCAGATGTGACAGTTTTTCCGGCTTTTTTAAAAGTGCTTTCAAATAATTGAACTTCAAATTTTGTTTTGAAATGGTTTTACGCATTTCCGAAAAACATTAAGGTTCGGGTTCATTTATTTTATCTCTGTTAAAAAAAAATTCAAGTTAAAGGATTACATATACTGAATTTCAATACCAAAAATATAAGCAATAAAATATATTCTAGTAATAAAAGCATTCAAAGTTTTATTCATAAAGTTTTGAGGTTGTTAATCATGAAATTATTTGAATTATATTCTTAATTTTAATATGTAAGATTTGGAGATTCATCAGTAGAATTATTTATTTCGGCAAACTAAAAAAAAGATAAGAAAAATGTCTATTAAAAAAGAAAAAAATGAGCATTTTTATAGAAATTTATGGTGCATTTATGTAACTATAATTCTCATCTACAGTTAATTTTTATCAGATAAACTTCCTTAACTTCAAATCATACATACACCTTAGAAAAGTATATGTAGAAGTACATTATAATTTTGCACACGCTTTATAAGATCATTTCCACGAGTTTTTTTTAAGGGTTTCTCAACACTTAAAATTTTTTAAGTATCCATATTTTAGAAAAAATCTATATGATGCATGGTTTCTTTGGTAACGTTAAAAAAATCTGCTTAAAAAAATATGCTACTGTATGAGTTCTATTAAAATGTATCAGCTGATTCATAGAAAAGGCATAGTAAAAAATGTTAAAAATTATTTGTTTCTCTACATGAAGTTTTTGCAATATGTTGTAAAATCCTTTAATAGCTTAAATTTGAATCGAAATTTAAATACTTCTGTACCAAAGAACAATTTTTATACTTCCTCAAACACTTGAAGATCTGTTATTTTTCTTATCGTATTAATTATCTATTCTTTTAATATATCAGAACTATTAAAATAATATATTTTCAGATCAAACTGACACTTGTACTTTGAAAAATATTTTATATGTGATACATTGCATTTAAAATTTAAACACTGTGCATGCAATTAATGAATTTAAATTTTAACTTTAAATAGCAATATCCAATTTTCTTCGTGTATCCTTAATTTGTTATTAATTGCTTCGTATTCAAGAACATTTTTCAAATTCTAAGAATTAAATTTTCAAAATATCAAATTCAAAACTTATATTTAAAAAATGTATGCATTTAAAACTATATTTTTGAAGTAAAAAACTAATTAAAACTCTTTTTCCACCACGTGTTAAAGAGTAGCTAGACTCTTAAAGATAAATATAGTCTAACAACAAAATAAGAATATAATATTAAACATTCACAAATTATATTTAATATAATTCATTTAATCGGATTATATTTTAAATGTGTTAAAGCTTACCATGAATTTTAAATTCAAACAAGGAGTTATTTAGCAATTAAAACTAGTTTAGTCCATTACATGCTATACTAAAACGTCATGCAATTTATTATTGGAAGTATTTTCTAAATAAAAGGTAGTGCTTCAAATCGAAAAATGATAGCAATTCATAAAATTTGATAGTCTGAAATTTTTAAAGTATAACTAGCAATTAAACACTGTTATCGTTACAGTAAATTTTTAAATTTTTGACATTGAGACTTTGTTTGGATAAATTCACTTTATTTTTCGAACTTTAAAACGTAATACCTATAAACAAGAATATTTTGTCACTAATTAAAACTTTAATTTATTTTCATAAAAATGTCATTTTTAACACAAAAGCATCGTACTAGACTAGATGACACTGAAAACGAATTTTTGAATAACAACCCATTAATCGGAAAGAAAAAAAAATTGAGAATTTAGCAGTAATATCTAGATTTTAAATTTTTAAATACTCTGTATCAAAAAATAATTTCACATTAATTAAAAAGAACTTTTATTTAATCTTGCGTAACAAAATAAAACTTACGATTTAAGCTGTTTCAAAAGTTCTAAACTTTTTTTCATTTAAATAAATGCTTGTTTACTTCCGAATATTAGAATGGAATTTAAATTATTCAAAAAATAGTACTTACAGTAACCAAATAAAAATCTGTAGCTGAATCGTACATACCTGGAAGAAAAAAATACTTATTGAGTAAAACATGAATTAAAATTTAGAAGTCATTAGTTACATAATACCATTTTCACTGAATCCTTTAATTAAGAATCAATTAGTCCGAGTGGATGAAGATAAAGCTATAACTCTCGATTTTAAAAACTGAATTATTTAAAAAAATCTGGTCAGCTTATATTTTTTTAATAAAAAGAGATCTTTGAATTAAACATTTTTTTTAATTAGTCCAATCTAAAATGTAACTTTTTTCCACTTCACAACATATTTCTCCAATAATCTTCTAAGTGTTTGGATTCAAGATGTACTTCTGAACAATTAATTCATAATGAATTCCTATAATTTATTAAATATAATTATTGAAACTTTTAATCAATAACTCAATTCGTGTTTCTTTGAATGCTGTACCACGATGATAATTTTTAATTTGTTTCGTTAAAAATAATAAATTTTATGAATTTTTTATTTTGATTCAAATGAGCATACAAAAATTTAAAAAATAAAAATTTTTACTTCATAATACAGTTGAAAATTTTTTTAAGTTAACTCGTTAGGTTAGCAAAAATTATTCAAAATAATTCTGTCTGTTGCAATCTTGGAGACTTTTAAAAATGTAAAAATATTTTTAGTCCATGATATTATGTACTAAATTAATTCGTCAGATCTGAAGTATTTTGAAAAAAGGAATTTTTTATAACATTTGGCATCAACTGAAACCATAAATAACATTTGTTTTAATAAATCAGTTGTCTGTTTCTTGTGATAGTTATTTTAAGCCTCTGCTTTCAAACATCGATGTCATTATTTCATTAATATCCAAAGAAAAGTTTAAAAATCCCTTAACATCTAAGTGATTTTAAAGTTTTCACTTTGGGAATTGCGTCTTTCTCGATTTATTACTGCTTTTATTAATTCGAACACACAATACATATATTTCCACATTTAAACGGCCTGGGGGCTAATCTTACGGACCACAAAAACATTTTTTTAACCCCTTATGTTCCACAAAATGTTAGCTGAGTCTGTCAAGGTAGAGTGGTCATCTACCTTGACAAAATTATTTCATCAAACGACAGCCATAGATGTGAAGAATTATTGGAGTTACCAGATTAATTTTTTACTTATTTATACTGGTGGAAAAAGAAAAAAAAGAGTTTTGTGGCAATTTCCTGTTAAATAAATTTTAGTAACGAGTGTAATTTTCAATAATAAAAATTAATTTAATTTACAAACTTCTGATCATACTGGTCTGTTTAATTCTTTGAAGCAGGAGAGGCGATTTAAATGAATTTAATCTTTCTTATGGAAAATAAACTTCTCATTCAAAAAAATGCGAATTTTGGAATATTAAAATATATTTCCTTTGAAACTCATGACATTTTACTAACTTTTTTGTGTATGCTAACACACACAAGCACCAGCGATATTGCACATTAAAAGCCTAAATAAGTTAACAATAACATTAAATATTTTTAAAAAATATAGCGGTATATTCATATTGTTTTCAAGTTTTATTCACTTTAAATTCAACAAAAGATTTTAATTTCTCTCATATTCCTATTCACACACAGTAAAGGAAAAAAAGCTGCTGTTAAACTTTGAAATCACTTTAACTTTCTATTTAGAAAAAGAGAAAAAATAAGAGCGAATTCATCCGGTGCCCACTGGAGAGTATCGACATCTTTTCCGGTTCGTGGAACTTTTAACGGCTAAACTTCTCAAAAGAGTTCTCGAGAGAAAATAAAAATAAATAAATAAAAACTGACGACGCCTCTATCACTCCGGTCAAGAAAACTTCTAACAAAAGGGAAGATCCTCATTTCCAAGTCCAATGCGAGCCCGGACATAAGATTGAGGAGGTGCTGGAGACGAAGAAAAAAAAATAATGCACCGTTTGATTTCTTCAGAATGGGAGAACAGTTGATTCTGCTGTCAAATACAGAACGGGGGACAGCTGCTGTCTCTCTATTTACAGTTGGAAAGGTTCTGTTTGGATGACGTCCACTCGTGTGACCACAAGGCCGGGAGGAGAAATAAGAGGTGGCAACGCTTTGGTTACTCATTCTACTCGAAAAACAAGAACTATTTTAGGCGTAACTCTAGAATCGCGAGAGTGTTGGTATAGCTAAAACCGCGTCCTGGAGCAAACTTACCCGATTTATATAATTCCCGATTTATATAATGTTGTTATTCCAAAAATACACTGTTTTTAATATGCAATGACATTTATTCATGTTTAGACATTTATAATAATAATTTATAAAATTTATAATAACTGATAAAAAAGTAAGATATTACAATATTGAAAAGTATATATCAGGACTATTAAAAGAATATATCTACGGCTTCTTTATATGCAAGGCTTGAAAAATCAAAATATCGATCCAAATCACAAAATTATAGCAGATGGTCGAAAATTTAGGAGATTGTTTCTAAAATTACCATCTCTTTGCTAAAAATGATAGATCGTTCGAAAAAATTTACTAAAATTTCTAAAATTTCTAAAATTACCATCTCTTTATCTAAAAAGGATAGATCGTTCTAAAGAAACTAAAAAATTCTATTTTTATTAACACATTGTATGCGGGACACGTACTAGTACGTTTTCTGACGATTGATACTTGAGCGCGGATCACGTACTAGTACGGGTTAGTGTAACAACATGGTTTGTTTGTGGGTAGAGAAATAACGATATATACAGGAAAACGAATCCGAATGTTCTCGTCTACTACATAGATTCCAGAAAAATTTAGATAAAAACTAGTTTTCTTTTATGATTGCTTTCATTTTTTTATAATGTAAAAATGTTTATGCATAACATAATTCGAACAAATTAAAACTATATACTACTATTTGTATTTGATTTTTCATATTTACGATACTATTATAAATTTATCCACTAAAAAAATATTTTTTGTTTACAAAAACTTTATGGTTGTTATTTATATACTTTTATTTAAATATATTTGTTTATATATTTCAATATAAAATACGAAAAGTTGGTTAAAAAATTAAATAATTTTCGATCTATTGAGATTTAACTGAATAACTAAATTTATGCTGTAACAAATAAATCTAGACTGTAACGTAGGTTACAGCGCCCTCTGTAGGATATACCAAGAAAGAACTGAGTTCGACGTTTGCTGTCGACCGGAATGGTCGTATACTGTTGAATTCCCGTCCCATTATCTTTTTATTTCTGTTTTGTGTATAAATGTTGATGTTTCGTGCTAGTAAAATTTGTTAAATTAACCCTGGGCATCTTTATTTATCACACTCTTAATCTCGGGGTCGTGGGTTCGAGCCCCACGTTGGGCGCCACGTTTGTGATAAATAAAGATGCCTAGGGTTAATTTAACAAATTTTACTAGCACGAAACATCAATATTTATACACAAAACAGAAATAAAAAGATAATGGGACGGGAATTTAACAGTATACGACCATTCCGGTCGACAGCAAGCTTCGAACTCAGTTCTTTCTTGTTATATCCTACAGAGGGCGCTGTAACTTATGTCACAGTCTAAATTTATTTGTTACAATGCTCAAAACGCCCGCTTGGTACAATTCCGCTGCGAAATGTACCCGCACACAGTGCGTTAAATCTCCCTAAAAAGGGATGATAGTATTAAGGAGTTTAGTCTTATAGTATTTGATTTTAAAGGACAAACGGTGGTAAAAAAGAAGGAATTATAAGGTACCTGTCATACGTCGTATGAAGATAAACAATTGTAAAGAAAATCAAGTCTATTCAGTTGTGAAGAATATTAACTCAGAGTAAAGATTAATAAAATCCACCATATTTTTTTCCATTGATTTTATCCCGCAAATAAAGAAAACGGACGAAAAGAAAACCCAAAACCCCCTCGAAGTCCATCTTTCACATAAAGGAGGAGCGGAAAGGATTTATATTTTACCAATAACTTCTAATTTCCTTCTTTTTTTTTTCTTCTCCCACTGGCAGGCGGCACACGCTTTTTTGCCGTTATTTCTAATAGATTTCGTAAAAGAATCTTCATTTCCAAGTCCAATAGAAACTGAGCTGTGTAAAAGAAGTGGAAAAAAAAACTATGTGATCTATACTGGGCCAGTCTGTTCTGGACAGCAAAGTCAACTGTCGAGTTCTTTGAGCAAGACAGTTGACTCCCCTCCCTCTCTTTGCCCTCTACTCAAAGGACTCTTTTGTTGGACGATACTTGCGGCCCATTCAGTCTCAGAGGAATAGGAATAAAGTAAAGGATAGTTTTTTTTTATTTTAGGAGGTGTTAGAGAGGACATTTCTTTCGCACATGGTTAACCCTTAATTTGGCAAAGTCTGGACGCTACACCGGACATGCATATTTATAACTACTATATAAAATAATTGTCAGTGTTCGCCACAGCGGATATTAATTATCTCAAAATTGCAATGATATATTTTTTTTTTGTTTATTTTACAGAGATCCTAATGTCTATACAGACATGGGAAAATAAAAGAAATTTAAAAATATTTGAAAAAAGATCTTGTCAAATTAAGGGTTAAGGTTAATTTTCAACATATCTATACCCCTCCGAGTGGAACACACCGAGGAAAAAAAGTCTCCAAAAATAGGCTAGTTTTATTATGTCAGTAACCAAAGCGTTCTATGATTTTTTTATTTCACCCTTTGTCTAATAGATTGGAATTCGGGAAACCCACCCTCGTTATTGTCTCTTTACTTCCGGGTTATAAATAGATATATAAATAGATATTATAGATTGTTAATTTTTAATACACATAAAGCTCGTCGAGTCTCGAGGATCATCCCATAAGAAATAATGGATTCTAAAAGTACAAATAAAAATATTCTTTGAAAGACTTATTTATATTTTTACGAAAGTTCTCCAAGATAATGAAGTGGCGCAATTAGAGATGCATCTGTTAACGCAAACGAAATACTTCGAAATAGAGATTTACAAAGCCATGAAAAGCTATCAGCGTCTTTGTGCGTCAGGGAGTAGGGGTACAGCTCCTAAACAATCAACCTGATCCTCCTACATCAAAACTCCATGATGGAAAACACTGGCAGAAATGTACAATATATCCATTTTCGGAACTTTTTTGGAGGTCAAAAATTGTACGTGACAACCGCTTTGAAGACACCATCGGTTTGGCGGAATTGTACGTGCGAACCGCTTAGAGGGATACACAAGTCAAAATATAAGAAAATGGTTAATTGTATTTTGACTTGTTGATACATATGTTGAAAATTCTTTAAATGGTAGAATTTTTGAAGATATTTTCAATATAAAATTTTGAAAATCTTATATCTAGTAATATTTCCGAACTAGCACATATTCAATTATACTCAAGATCATATGCTTATATGGAAAAAGTATCAGATAATTTTACTATAAAAACCATATTTTAATAATTCTTTTAAATTTATGTTCCAATTGAACAAAAGTTTTCCTTCGAAATTTTTTGTATCCAATATTTAATATACAAGGTATTCATATTCACCTTAAATTCTCCCATTAAGTCTATATTAGACTACATGGCCACATCCTGTTACATCCTTATCTTTTTCGCAAAAGATGCTCCGAGTTGAGAGGTTTCTTGATGATAAGCTATATTTAAATTGCATACAAGCAATGGTTTGTATGAGATATAACTGTAAAATGTTCAGAAAACTTGGTTAGTTAATCATGACTTTATAGAATAAAACACATTTTAGCCTTTCTTTCCGTAAAACACTAGCAAATAATTTAACAAATGTTATTAAAATATATTAAAGACAATTTTACAAGACAATTGTTTTCTTGTAATCCACTTTTATCTTTAAAAATAAATGCAAATTTAATAATAAAGAATAACTAATACATTCCTTTTAAAATATTTAAATACTATATTAATAAGTTAAATATTTATGAATTTACTACAACTTGGATATTTATTAATTTAAAACAACTTTAGATTTGAATAGTTAACTTAAGCTTCTCAACAAAGCATTTACGCCACATACTTTTAGCACATTATGTGCTTGTACATTTCGCAGCGGAATTGTATCGGGAGCGGGCGTTATGCACGTAAATTTAGTTATTCAGTTAAATCTCAATAGATCGAAAATTATTTAATTTTTAAACCAACTTTTGGTATTTTATATTGAATTATATAAACAAATATATATATATATATAATAAATATATATATATATGTATATATATATATATATATATATATATATATATACATATATAATACAAATATATATATATATAATATATAAATATACATATATATAATATTTTCGCAAGGATAAATAAAAAATTAATTTTAAATCTAAATTGATTTTTTTAATCAACCTTCCCGTTCTGTGGTTCCACATCAACTGATGTAAAAATTATTTGTCTATTTTTTTCAAGAATCTATGTAGTAGACAAGAACATTCGGCTTCGTTTTCCTGCATATGTCGTTATTTTTGTACTCACAAACAAACCCCATGTTGTTACACTAACCCGTACTGGTACAATTCTCAAGTATCAATCATCAGAAAACATACTAGTAAGTGTCCCGAATACAATGTGTTAATTACATTAGAATATTGTAAACGATAAATAGCCTGAATTTGAAGGAAATTTTCCCTTAACTGTACACTATATAGAATTTTATAAAAACAATATAAAATGCAACAAATTTCTTTTAAAATTACAAAATTTGTCTAAATGTAAGTTCTTCGTGTTTTAAATCTTGCAGTAGGCTTAGTTAAACTATTTGGGTAGAAAGTAACTTGCAAAATTCAACAAGACGCCCCAAAGCAAAAATCTATAGCATTGCGTAATACTAGTAGGGGTGTGTGACCAGTGGAATCGACAGATAACAGACCACCGTATAATCAGCCCAGCATCTCCTTGCACACACTCCATGACGCCCTGCCACACGCGACCCACCTAAAGCGTTGGGCAGTTCGATACAGGAGAGGCCATGACCGCTGCCCGGCGTAACAAATGCCATCTGCCTCTGAATCAGATCCATTTGACCACCGCCGTAGTGGCTGCTAATGGAAAGTCTGGTCACCCTTCTTTCTGTCTGCCGCGAAGTTGGTGGGATCAAATGGAACGGAAGAGTTGAGGAGTTAATAATGTCTAGTGGAGTAAACAGAAGAACGTGGCTGTGTTATTACATTTCACACATCATGAGGGTTGGCCATAAATAAAACTAAGCAGGGAGTTCCCACTTAATGGCTATTCGAGATTTATCAACTTAGATAGAGGCGAGTGGAGTTAATAGAGTATGCTATCCTCTTTGGAATCTCTTGGGGGAATTAAGATATATTCCAAAGAAGGAACTTGGCACAGAGAGAAAATTAATTTCAGAATTAGAAAAGACTGCGTAATATCATTTGCTAACAAGGAATTAAATATTTAAACAAATATAATATAAATTATTACTTAATCTGAGCAAGTCTAAAGCGACCTCAAATACTTTAACACTAAACATACCATATAACGGGTCAAATGACCCATAATGTTTATGTAAAAAATGCGATGGGAAATGAATTGAAAATTCTTATTCTTTGTGTTTGCAATACACAAAAATTGACAATATACAATTTTGTTTAATTATAATAAAGTTTATTTGTCTATTTCCTTCCACTTTTCATATTTCATACATTTATAATCAGAAAAAATAATGTCCGGTCATTTGACCGGCTATGGTAGAAATAGGTATGTATTAAGTGTTGGTATGTATAGTGTTAAAATATTTGCCCTTCCCTTTCGAGGTTCCTTTAAATATAATTTACCTTTATAGGGACTGAAATTTCTGTGAAAAAGTAGAAGTAGAATATTCGGGCTACACATTTAATGACCCCGTTCTTCGGTAAATATGCAAACATTTTTATAATCTTTTGGATACGAACAAGAACATTGCACATTCTATAGAGAAGTTTTTTTAAGCATAAAAAAGCAAGTAAAAATGTTGATTATAACTAGATTAGAAAAGTAAACAAGAAAACATAATTTCAATTCATGGGGAATTCTAGGTAAAAAAAAAATTCTGAACATCACACAAAAATTTATGAAAAAGTTAGCGCTACTAGTTTAAAATAAAAATTATATTAAGGTTAATTTCCAGACATCGGAATTAGAGCTGGATGATGTCTCAATTTTAATATTCTGATATATCATTCATCAAATATTGATATATCAATATGTTCTAATATATATTACCTTATTATAGAGTTGCAAATATAAGAGTTCTGTATAAAATACAAACCCACTTACATCAATGTGTGTGTTGATTTTCTAGGAAACAAAAATTCAGCTAAAATATTTGCCCTTCCCTTTCGAGGTTCCTTTATAAATAATTTACCTTTATAGGGACTGAAATTTCTGTGAAAAATTGGAAGAATATTCGGGCTACACATTTAATGACCCCATTCTTCGGTAAATATGCAAACATTATTATAATCTTTTGGATACGAACAAGAACATTACACATTCTATAGAGAAGTTTTTTTTAAGCATAAAAAAGCAAATAAAAATGTTGATTATAACTAGATTAGAAAAGTAAACAAGAAAACATAATTTCAATTCATGGGGAATTCTAGGTAAAAAAAAAAAAATTCTGAACATCACACAAAAATTTATGAAAAAGTTAGCGCTACTAGTTTAAAATAAAAATTATATTAAGGTTAATTTCCAGACATCGGAATTAAAGCTGGATGATGTCTCAATTTTAATATTCTGATATATCATTCATCAAATATTGATATATCAATATGTTCTAATATATATTACCTTATTATAGAGTTGCAAATATAAGAGTGTTCTGTATAAAATACAAACCCACTTACATCAATGTGTGTGTTGATTTTCTAGGAAACAAAAATTCAGCTTCTTAATCTTTATACATAAATTTAAACTTCAGCATATTTATTTTTAAAGGATAATATTTTCCTTATTTTAAATCAAATAGATCTAAAAGGCATATTATTCAAAATTTTCAAAAATTAATCAGATGTAACAAAAAAATATATCGATATTTTCTTGTTTCATTTCTTTCATATCACATATCTATTTTCTAAGACAATAGATATAGTAAGGGAGAAAAATACTTATTTTTAATTTAATATTTAAGAATAATTAATATTTAAGAATATTATTTAAGAATGGATAATATTTAAGAATAATTTAATATTTAAGAATACTTATACAATTATTTTTTTCGAAAATTCTTTTCGAATTTTCTGGAAAAAAATCTGTTCTTTATAATTTTCGGAACAAACCCACATAAATTTTCGGAAATATTGGAAAATTTCCGATCAGAATCCCCCCTGTTTCAATTCTACGATGTACTTTATAATTTACATAATTCTAAAATGAAAATAAAAGAAATTTCCTATTTTATGTCGAACATATATGCAAGAGAAAAATAAACTATGCAACATTCTACATCAAAAAACTTAAATACAAGTATCAAGAAAAAGAATTATCATATTATTCAGTTTTATACAACAGAATTTATTGAAAAAAAGTACCAAAACGAAGTGACGTCTCCCTTTTTAAACGATTCTTGTGCATGAAAAAAAAGAGGGATTGAATTTCAGTTAAAGCTACACAGGCCTCGTTTGTTCTGCTGAAATGCATATAATGAACCAATTTTGCTGGGATGGCAATCACGTAATTACTTTAGACTTTACGTTAGGGAGTAATAAATCACGGACAAATTCTAATTTATACCATCGAAGTATTCAATTATTAATAACTGAACGGTCTACAGCGCACAAACTTTCTGTGACGAGATATTGCAAAGGAATGTCAGGATTTATTAACGATTTAGCTTTGGTGCAAGCTAATAAATGATCAGGAGAAACCGAGTTTTTCTCTCATTTTGGTTTATGGTGTTAAAAAAACCAAAATAATAGTTTAATAATGCTATTCATCATACAAATGACAAATGATTTTTTTTTTGTGAAAAGGATAAAAAGTAAATCAATTCAAAAATTTCCCAGTCATCCTAAAAATAATTATTCTAAAGATAAATTTTTTATTCTACTTAGAAACAACTATTACATTTGTCTTTTATGTTTTGCCCTTTCCACTGGTATGCTATTCACCATACCAGTGCAATCAACTATTCTTTATATATTTACAATATATGCATACAATTCAGATTCAAATCGTCGAAAATTTCCTGTAAGAAACAAAGTATCTTCGATTCACTAATCGGATCAAAATAGAATAAATTCGAAGAAAACAACGAAATACTTTCAAGTTCAAAAAGCATAATCGGAATTCCACTTCATATTCGATATCAATAATAAGATGCCATACAACGGCACATTTAAGATCGATACTATAAAACCAAAACGATAGTATCTTTTCGATAAAAACTTTAAATGGTGACTACATTTTAAAAATATATTATGACAATTCAAATATTTGTTCTTGAATAAATTTGTTAAACATTTTTTTCATACGAGACTAACTACGAAAAAATATTGAAAAAAATAACAAAACATTTGAAAGACAAAATATATCTGTAAAAGAAAAGAATAAAAGGAATTGATTGGTGTATTTCATATAAAGAAAGTACAAGAACAGTTCTAAAATTACTTTATGTGTGCGCATGTGACCTTGACGCTGTAAAGCCTTGTAAAGGTTAAATTACAAACACTAATTAAATAAAGAGATAATTATGTTTTTATTTAAGTGAAAATACGAGAAGATGCGTTATTTATATTAAAAGCCATAATCCAAAATCCAGATTTCGAGTTTTTCTCTGGAGATTCTGGAGTTACTCTCTGGAGATTTTTGAAATTGTGTAGTCTCTAAAAGGGTATTAGCACTTAAGATATGTTTTTGAAAAAAAATTAAGTGTAACCACAGTGCATTTAATTACTTGTGGTGCACTATGTATCTATCCTACATACATGTGTATTTAAATAATTAAAAAGCATAAAAATTATGAATATTTAATATTGTTTCACCAAAATACATAGAAAATGCATAAAACTTTTCAAAACTATTTTTATAAGATAAAAAGTTCTAGCTGATCTTTTTAAGTGCATTAAGATAAATTTCTAATAAAGGAAATAAATATTAACTAATTAGGAAAATATTTCATAAAATTCAGAATTCATCACAACTTTAAAAGTAGCCAGCAAAACATCTATATATTAAACACTTAGGTATATGGTATGAAAATCGACAATATTTCTATACTTTGAATGGCAACAGTTGCAACGTTCAGTTGTAAAATCAACCGTACACGATTTACAATGTTGTTCCTTGTGCATTAAATATACATTATATTTATCAAATTTGTTTAGGTGCATTGAAATGAAAAGTTTGGTAATGATTATACATATTTACCCTGTTTTGTGTTTTAACATTGTTAATACATTTGTTTGACTCTGTTAATGTTTTGCCATTGTTGAAAGCGTGGAAATAACTGTTACCTGTGAAAAATCTGCATACTTTAATCCCAATGGTTAAAAGTCAGCTTTATAAAGAATTCAGCAATGGTTATGCATTTTTTTGAATGAACTCCTCTTACCCCGTAACAATATATGTTTAGAATGACAAGTAATTGTAGCATATCTTACATCCTTAATTTTGATAGAGATCAATTGTTTTGCAAAGGAAAATATTAAAAAATAGAGAACATGCTGGGTGAGCAGAGACTAGTTAACACATTGTATGCGGGACACGTACTAGAACGTTTCTTGACGGTTGATAATTGAGCTCGGTTCACGTACTAGTACGGGTTAGTGTAACAACATGGTTTGTTTGTGGATACAAAAATAACGGTATTTACAGGAACATGAAGCAGAATGTTCTTGTCTACTACATAGATTCTGGAAAAATTTAGACAAAAACTATTTTTACATCAGTCGGTGTGGAACCACAAAAGGGGAAGGTAGATTAAGAAAATAAATTTAGATTTAAAATTAACTTTTTATTTATCCTTGCGAAAATGATATATGTACATTTAATATATATATATATATATATATATATATATATATATATATATATATATATATATATATATATATATATATATATATGTGTGTATGTGTGTGTGTGTGTGTGTGTTTATTTGTATATTTATATATTTGTTTATATATTTCAATATAAAATACGAAAAGTTGGTTAGAAAATTAAATAATTTCCGATTTATTGAGATTTAACTGAATAACTATATTTAAGCGCAAAACGCCCGCTCCCGGTAATGTACCGCTGCGAAATGTACTAGCACACAGTGTGTTAATAATATTTAAATTGTTAGTAAAGTTTTGTATTTTTTTAAAATTTGTAGGTTAAACAAATTCCAAATTTCTACAATTGTTACTACTTTTTAAAACAAATCTGATCTATCGGAGATAATGCATTCTAAAACCGGCGCTTTGATGCCACCGTCAAAGATAATATTTAGAAAGGCGTTGAAATAACCGCGTTAAATTCTAAAAATGCATATCACTTCAGGCCATTAACGGATTTACGTAAACTCATAAAGATGTTGACACGTTTGCAAATAATCACTCCACGTTACAGTTCAGTAAAATCACTGGAGGACATCTTGGAAATGCTCATGAGCAAAGTTAAAAGGAAAAACTGATTTACGACGCATCTTAAGCATCCCGACTCGTTTCAAACGACATAGTCGTCAGGAAATTCATAACCTTATTAATCGAAATTCCCTATTAAACAACAGTTCGAAGGCCAGAACAGTAGTCTTCGGGAGGCACTTAGATATATGACGCCATAAAATCTTTACGATCCTTCTTAGCCACAAGCCATAAAAATGGCCCATGGCCCAGACACCGGATATAAAAACGAGGATCCTAATTTCGAGCGAGATCCTCGGATACACTTTTTTTTAGTTCGGTAAACAGTCCCATTTGATTAGTGACTAGTACCACAGTGGCCGTATTTGGTTGTGTTCCGTTTTTATGCACTTGAAGGGAAAAGCAATAAAAGGAAGAAAAAAAAATAACCATCGTTAAATTAAAATGGGGAAAGTATCACGGAAGTTTAAAGAGGAAGAGTTAAGTTTAGATAAGAGTGGGATGTTATTGGAATTTTGTATAATTTGTTATTTCCGAAGACATAGTTTTAACTGGAAGTTATATTTAAAAAAAATCTTTTTAACTTTTGCTTTGGAACTGTTCCAAAAATTGCATACATTTTTCTTTTTTGTTATGGCTTGTTTTGAAGATTACTGTTACTATAATGTACAGTTTCATTATATCACGGTTCGGTCAGTTCGTATTTGAAAAGATATTGAAGCAAGCAATTCTCGGTTTGGTTTATTACCAGAGAATGTGATTGTCAACTTAGCTGGTTTTAAAGTCCCACAGATAATTCATGTAATAGATATTCTCCATGACTTTAATTTATTGATAAATTGTAGACAAGAGTAAATAAAAAAAAAGATTTTTTCAGTGATAACCATAAAAGATTTTTGAGAGAAGAATACTTAGAAAAATCTTGGGAGCAGTTAAACAAAATGATGTCTATAGAATCCAATATAATTATGAAATATACAATAGATTTTAAGAACCAGATATTGTTAAAGTTATTAAGGTCAGCCGCATTAGAGGGCTGGGACACCTGTTTAAATATGAAGATTCTAACCCAACTAAACTAGTGATCTTTTCATCTCTTTCGCTTGAAAGAGAGATAAACTCCCCACCACCACCAGATGGATAGATTCTGTAGAGAGAGATTTAAGAGAACTGGGAGACCATCATTGGCGATCTATTGTCTTTGATAGAGCCAAGTGATGGAAGCTCATGGAGACTGTCTTGGCCTGTAACAGGCTGTAGTGTTGACGAAGAAAAACCATAAAAGCAAAATTTTAGGATATTACACATTGTTCTCTTACTAGTTCTTCAAATAAAATATATAGGAATTAATATCTAAATAATAAAAAAATAAATTTCTATCACTAGACAGTTCATCCGTTTGCATAATGTTGAAAGTGAACTAACAAGCTGTTGACATGATTACATCAACTCCTGTAGACATAAAAGGGAAAGGAGACTTTGAATAGGTCAAGCATAAAATATTTCGAAGAAAAAGAAGCCAAATATTAATTCAAAATGATTGTAACTTCTTTCTTATGTCTTTCTCCGTAATAAGAATCTCCATTGAACATGAAAACACCTTCACAACATTTGACATTTTTATTGAAATTTTGACCATTGAACTACAGGACATATTGCTGCGATGGCATAGATTTATACGGCAACAGTCTTACTAGCAAAATAATCAGCCAGGTGATAGACGAATAGATGATGTGTAGTACTAAATCTATGTGCTCAAATACTCGAATACCGTGTTCAAAGCAGCATTTGGTAATTGGCTTTAAGCAGTGGTCTCTGTTCATATTTAGCTTCATTTAGCCATAAAAAAATACCACAGAGTTTCGAGTGAAACTGACAAGATATACATCTAAATATTTTCTGGGAAAACATAAATGCGCTGGCTTTTCTTTTGATTGAAATGTGCATTAATCGAAAACTTAATCTTCTGTTTAATGCAACTATATAGTGTAAAATAAAAACTTCCATTCATTGATCTGAATTCAAGAAGTATTGAAATAATATTAACGCATTATTGATTTTTCCCTCTTGTATATTATCCATTCATATGCCAATTATAATTATGAATACAAAAGAGTTGTATAAAATGCAATTTTTAAAACTGTTGGATTAATAAATTTGTTACTCAAGATGTCTTATTTTTTTCACACACAATTATAGTTTTGATTATATATCTGGTAGTTTTAGTTATATAACAATATATTTATGCTGAAAAAAGTAAAATCTAATTTATCTAAATAGAATGAATGGATGAAAAAAATAATTTGTTTTTTAATTTATTTAGTTATATATTTATGGTTGAAGAAGCGTTACCTAAATTGTTCACAGAAAAGGGGGAAATATTTGGAGTAAAAAAGTAAATTGGCGTGATTTTACGAGAATTAAAAAAATTAGAAATATCGTAACTTTTGATGTATTAACATTGAATAGACAAAAATTAGATGACGTAATTAATATTTTTTATAATGTTATATTATTATTTATTATTTTATTATGTTATTGTATTTATTATTATTTTTTATATTTTTTGCATTAATTAATATCATTTAACTATATTCATTTACAAAAAGCGAAAACAAATTCACATGACTTGTTAGAGGTATGTAATTTAGGGAAATAAATATCAGTACTTTACCGTGAAAATAATAGATCACGTAAGCAATCGTATTCAACAAGTTGCCTTTGTAATAAAATAAAAAAAAGAAACGAAAACCCCCTAACCACGTGTTCCCAGAAAACATTGCTTTCTAATCTCCTCTTCCCCCCATCTAACAATGATTATTAATCCCGAAAAAGGCGGCAGGGATGAAAAAAAACAAAATGGTCTCCCATTATTTCCCATGGCCGCATAAATAACGTCCAAAATTAATTCCCGTTGAAACAATTTCCGAATAGCGCTTTAGTGCCAGAAAACGTTATCGATGGCTAATTTCCTTTGTCTTCTTCAGAGACACCGTTGTCGTGGCAACGGGAAACTCAACTCAACGCAAAGAATGCTAGGATTGCGCACCTTCCAAACTGTGTTTTTAACCTTTATCCAGATGCCATTCGATTGGCGAGGTATTAATTGTCTAGCACTAGATTTCCTCGGAATCCAAGAATGTCGAACTTAATTGCAGCATCGAGATTTATATAATCTGATTAGTTTCGGACGAGTTATGTTTGATGCAACTATATACTGTAAAATAAAAACTTCATTCATTCAGCTGGATGCAAATATTGAAATAATATTAACGCATTACTAATTTTTCCCTCTTGTATATAATCCATTCATATGCAGGCCAATTATAACTATGAAAACAAAAGAGTTGTATTAAATGTAATTTTTAAAACTGTTGGATTAATAAGTTTATTACTCAAGATGTCTTATTTTTTTCACACACAATTATAGTTTTGATTATATATCTGGTAGTTTTAGTTATATAACAATATATTTATGCTGAAAAAAGTAAAATCTAATTTATCTAAATAGAATGAATGGATGAAAAAAAATTTTGTTTTTTAATTTATTTAGTTATTTATTTATGGTTGAAGAAGCGTTACCTAAATTGTTCACAGAAAAGGGGGAAATATTTGGAGTAAAAAAGTAAATTGGCGTGATTTTACGAGAATTTAAAAAAACTAGAAATACCTTAACTTTTGATGTATTAACATGAATAAAGACAAAAAAAATTAGATGGCGTAATTAATATTTTTTATTATGTTATATTATTATTTATTTTATTACTATGTTATTGTATGTTTTATTATTTTGTATATATTTTTTTATTAATTAATATTATTTAACTATATTCATTTACAAAAAGCGAAAACAAATTCACGTGATTTGTTAGAGGTACGTAATTTAGGGAAATAAATATCAGTACTCTTTCGTGAAAATAATAGATCACGTAAGCAATCGTATTCAACAAGTTGCCTTTGTAATAAAATAAAAAAAAGAAACGAAAACCCCCTAACCACGTGTTCCCAGAAAACATTGCTTTCTAATCTCCTCTTCCCTCCATCTAACAATGATTATTAATCCCGAAAAAGGCGGCAGGGATGAAAAAAAAACAAAATGGTCTCCCATTATTTCCCATGGCCGCATAAATAACGTCCAAAATTAATTCCCGTTGAAACAATTTCCGAATAGCGCTTTAGTGCGAGAAAACGTTATCGATGGCTAATTTCCTTTGTCTTCTTCAGAGACACCGTTGTCGTGGCAACGGGAAACTCAACTCAACGCAAAGAATGCTAGGATTGCGCACCTTCCAAACTGTGTTTTTAACCTTTATCCAGATGCCATTCGATTGGCGAGGTATTAATTGTCTAGCACTAGATTTCCTCGGAATCCAAGAATGTCGAACTTAATTGCAGCATCGAGATTTATATAATCTGATTAGTTTCGGACGAGTTTTCCCCCCTCCGCTAATATGCTCAAATTTGGGATGAGAAAATGTTTTGGTCAGTTCGGGGGAGTTAGTTCCTGGAGAGCTCCCTCTTCCGATAATTTGATATTTAGTCTTACTCAATACGTAGACAACGAGAGATTAAATTAAATGATCAAAAAGTGATTTTTGTCGATATTTCGAGTAATAATCGTAAAATATTCGCATTAACTCCTTAAGGACAAGCACGTAAATGGTATGCGATTCAACCGTTGTGAAAACCGTTGTCATTTAACGCGATCTAGTAATTAAATATAGCATTTAAAAATTGAAACAAAACGTTCCGATCTCCGATTACGCGTACGCGACGCTGGTCTCTCAATATCAACCGGAGTCTACGCTTAGAGGTGACGCTGGGCTGTTAAGAGTGGAAACGCTTCGTCGCATCCACGAGACGTTAGTCGAGAACGGGTTAATATTAACTGGACGATGGTCGAGTACATAAGGATTTATCAATACCAAACACCGTGGGTTCGAATCTCCACCCTGGTTTTGGTTTGGTTTGGAGCACTACGGTCTACTGTTTTGCACACGAGGTCAAATGAGTTCGGGACCTGCTGCTCAAAGCCGATTCTGAACGGCTACTAACATCCCTGCCAACAGCTTGATTCGAACCCGTGAAATTCGGTACTGAAGAGTAGCTCCTCCTCACTGGCATTAATATCCATCAATTACAGTCTGTTTTAATCAGTAGATTCATCTGGCCAATTACTCAAATATTCAGCCAAGTGGGAGACGAATAGTTAAAATGATGGTGTGTAGTACTAAATCTATACTCTAATACTCAAATACTCTAATAGCATGTTTAAATACTCTGCAGTATTTGGTAATTGGCTTTAAGCAGTAGTCTCGGTTAAAATTTAGCCTTATTTAGAAAAAAAAAACATTGGAGTTTAGAGTGAAACTGACAAGATAGAATCCTTCTCTGGAAAAACATGAATGCGCTGGCTTTTACTTTGATTGAAATTTTAATTAACTTGGGTTCAAGTCTCCACCCTGGCTTTGGTTTGGTTTAGAGACGGTTTACTGTTTTGCTCACAAGATCAAATGAGTCCGGGACATACTGCTTAAAGACGATTCCGAACGGCTTCGAACATTTCTGTCAACAGCGGGATTCGAACCCGTGAAATCCGGTACCGAAGAGCAACGCCTCCTCACTGGCATTGATGTTCGTTTTCAGTCTGCTTTAATCGGTAGATTTCTCGGGTAAATTATTTAAATATGAAGTTTAAATCGTTCCGGTACTTTAAAATTTTTTTTGGTATTTTATAAAAGTGAACATGCTGAAATAAAAAGATTAAGGTATTAAACTATTTATTATTATTATTTTAATACTTCCAAATACTTTTCTGTTTTCATTGTGCCTTTCCTTTTTTTCTTCTCCAAGGTCATCTTCAGTGTGATTGTTAATTATTTCATAATTTTCTGACCTTAAATTTTCTGTACTATAATAATAATTATTAAATATTTTCTAATTGCCAAATTATCAAATACCAAAACTGTTCTATAATTTTGCTTTTTGAATTAAAAAAATATTAAGTAAAATAACTTTAGGCCAGGCAGTTTAATCTATTAGGTACAGATTTATTTGAAAACATTTATCTTTTCGTTTAAAAGGATTTAATTAAGGATTGCTACAGCGTGAATATAAAATAAAAGGGCAATATTATTATTAAATCATTCATAATTTAATTAATCATTTAAAGATTTAAATGATGACTATAATCATCCATAACTTAAGCCAAATAAATCACTGACGAGTCTCAGGCGTGAAATGTACCCTAAGAGTACAGATTTATATGAAGATTTTTTTAAACATTTAAATTGTTCATGTATGGATAATATGCAAAAATATATTTTAAGAAAAATGTGTTTATTGTAATGATAGATGTACATAGTTTTAACAAAATTAAAGTTACAATTTAAAAACGTAGTTGTTAAAATTTTTAATTCGCTAATACAGTTGCCGAGTCAAATTCATCGCCCGTAACATGTAACAAAATAAAACTTGTACATGTTACTGACGAGTGTCAGCAGGCAAACGTACCAAAAGTGTTAACTTGAAACCGGTGCACCATAATCAAGGAGGGTAATATGATTGTCATGAATTATTTTGTAGAATTTAGGAATACTCGTAGTCTTATTATCAACAATGAAAATCAGTATCTGCCGTAAATGTTAATTAAAATGCAGTACAATAACTCAGATTTGCAGAAACAAAGTATTGTATAAAGCTTATTAAACACTCCTCACGTGTCTTCCGTGGGAATATCCTCTTGATTCACACTTTTCCCCTACGTGCACTACAGATCATACCCTCCCCCTATGTTTCCGTTTGCGTCTTCAGGTAATTTCGCCAACCGGAGATATACCCAATTACACCCCTGTTAGGAACCAGGCATAACTCCCCTCAAAAAATCATCTTCAGATGTGGGGGTGCACCGGAAATAGCCTCTTGGCGAACCGTCAGCAACAACCGGAAGTTGGTTACCGTATCTGTACGGTCTTTCCCCCTCTTTTGATACATCCCCGGAAGTCAGGCCGAGAGGTAGTCATTACCAAACCGCGACTCGACATCAATGAGAAAGCAGAAACACTTTCTGCAAGTTTTTGTTGCCGGTTGGAGGCGTGTATAACGAGGTAATTTTGTATCTGACAACCCCTCCCTTCGTCCTGCAAGTACCCCCCCCCCCTTTCGACGAAAGAAAAGTTTTATTCATCCACTCATGAAAGGGATGTTTTCATAACGAAACCACAGCTAAATAAATGCTTCATCGAGATCGTACTAATACACTTTTTGCTTGAGGGACGCGATGACTATTGAAAGACACGTCGTTAAAGTTTACGAGCTGCGAGTACAGAGCGGTAAAAAAATAAAATCCCCATGATTTCCCCCAAGTTCGTTCAATGTTTCAACATACAGAAAATGGAGAGGGAAAAAACGAAATTTAGATCCGTCTAAAAGGGGAAAAATGTTTAATGATTTAATGACATTAATATGCACAGTTCAGGTAATTTTCGAAGTAAATTTAGAAGCAAATTAACTCGAAAGTCAAAACATATAAAGCTACACAAATATTCAAAGAGTAATGTCCGTCGTATGAAGTTTGGAAATCATTTTTGGCTCCGAATTTAGATTTAGGGGTGTAAAAAGAATGTATAGCAGGTAATAAATATTTAATAGTAATAAAAATTACATTCTAGGTATATTAGACCAATAGTAAAGTATAAAATTCGTTTAAACAATTTATATAAATTATTCAAGAAAAAACAGTCTTAATTATTCAAAGATTTCTTCCCTTAATTTAGAGATGGGAAAATAACGACTTGTAAGACACAGGAAATACGTTAATAAAATTTTGCAGACCTTATCATAATCCACAAAATTTATAATAAATTTTAAAAATCTCATTTATTGTAGTAAATATAATATTAAATTTACTTATTACTACTATTATTATTAACTGTTTATCCACATTTATTAATTTTTATCTGTTAATTTATTAATAACAATAAAAACTTTAATACATTGTTTTCAATTTTCACCTGTATATTTATCATATATACATACATATATACATAAATTTACACACATACACATGTTTCCTGTGTACACACACTTGTATATACTATTTATATAAATGTATATACACACGAACCCATTCATGTAGTGCGGTCCACCAAAATAAAATGCACACTTTGCAGACCGCGGAATTTTTCTGGGTGCTTTGGACTGATTTAATTAATTCTTTGAAAAATCTGACAACAAATATTGCTATATTACTTTTGGAAAGAGTACAACAAATATTTATTTGTAATAAAAAATTACATTATCAGTATTTTAGAACCATAGTAAATTATAAAGTTTATATTTCGATTAAGAAAAACTATATAAATTAATTCCGCGTAAACACACAAAAACAGTTTAATAAATTCATTCTTTAGGGAAGATCAAGTAAAGAAAGTAGATTTATGAAAAATACTAAATTTGCAAAATAAATTTTGACTTTTACAAGGGTTTTACAAATTATAACTACTAAGAAATATTTTTTTCTGAACTAAATCAAGAGTTTTTGCGAGAGTTTGTTTTATGTTTCAAACTCACAGATATTTTTAAAATCTCTTTAAGCTTAAAAAGGAGCTGATTAGCCACTTTTAAAGAAGAAAAATATATATTTAGGTAGCGTAATACACATGATACTCGGTTGTTATAATGGTTAACATTTCACAAGCTATGCTGAATAGTTTTAGCATTTTATCATCTTAATGCATCATAAATATTATCCTGCATTGGGGATAAGCAATATATAATTTCTATGTGTTATGCTACTATGTGCAGTTTGTAAATCCTCTTATGCTAGCACTAGATAAAACCAAAACAAGATAAATTTTTCTTTTGGGTTTATTGTTTACACTGAGTAGAAAAGTTCAACGAACGGACAAAGCAGTATTGTATAAACACAGGCTAAAACGTTTATATATGTTTCACAACAAAGTGTTCAAATTTATTTTGAAAACCATAACATTTTGAATATTCAAACCATTATTTAACAGAGCATGATTTTTTTTTTAAAAAGGCGGTGGATATGTATTTAAATATTTGGTTTTCAAACTCTTCAGACAACATTTTGTTTATACATTGAACTTATTTTTCAGATTAAAAAAAATCATGAAAAAGAGAATCAAAAAGCTTTGTGCTGATTTGGTTTCTCTATGTCAAGTAATATGTTAATAATAACACCAAGCTTGGCTCTAACAGTATTATTGCTCCCTCTGTAAGTTTTTGCAAAGCATTGTATACACATAAAAAAATATCCATTTAACTCATGGTAAAAAAATAAACAATGCTGTAGTAAAATTTTTGAAATGAATTTTCTAAACGAAATACTGTTTTGCTTGCATTTCTCACTTTTAAAGTAGTTGGTTGGTTAGTTTGGAGCTCTACGGTCTACTTTATTGCTATACTAGGGCTAATGACTGCATTTTTAAAACAGTAAATAGCTCAAATAAAGAAAACAGGATCAAGCTTTTTCTTATGTAATAGACCAGCAAAAATACTATCAAAACAGCAACATTCATCTATGAATTATATACTGTTGCAACATATCGCTAAACAGCCCATGTTTTCTGATTATATATATTATATTATATATATATATATATATATATATATATATATATATATATATATATATACACACACACATCTAGTGAAAATTTCTTTTACCAAATACACTGAAGATTAACCTCTTATTTCGTTTGACTGGGATTTCTGGAAAAAAAAAAAAACTAACAGATGCAATCTTGAGCAATCAGAAACAATGTAGAAGTATGGAACATTATAATTTATTGAAAATTGAAAAGAATAGGTCTAAGCGACTGTCGTTACAAGGCAACAGATCTGCGTCGAATGCTACAAGAATAAAACCTCTGTCACAAATGTCGAACCCAAGAGCGAGAATGTGATTTTGTTCTCATGAGACTTAAGATTGTTCGGCACTCTTTGGGAGACCAGAATGAACCTTGATCACATAATATAGCTCGAAATGTAGTTTAGTTATTTCAAAAACGAAACCATTTTTCTGGGACAGCTAAAAATTTCCAGAAAATTAGCAATTATACCAGCGTTAGTTTTGAGAGACGGGTAAAAAAAAATTAAGTTTAAGATCACTTCCATATCTGAATCTTTACGGATGGGTTTGGTTTGGTTTCGAGTGCTACGGTCTACTTTTTGCAACACGAGGGCTAATGTTACCGGGACCTACTGTTTAAAGCTGATTGCGAATGGCTATGAACATCCATGTTACTGTGGGATTATAACCCACGAACTCCGGTGCAGAAGGCCAGCACCCTAACCAATCGGCTATCGATCGACTCTTTACGGTTCGGAAATAAGGTATTATAAAATGAGAAAGGAAAAAAAAGAATTTTAGATGTATATTATAAGGGAAATAAATTTGATATATTAAACATATATTCTACACATTTATATCTTATGCCTTTTACTTGATCTGGTTCATTTTGCAATTAAATATAATAAAAACAGTAATAAATAATTATGTTCCAGGCTACTAAGCTATAAAAAATTAGTTTACCGGATAATATACTATGTAATTTTTTTAATACTGGTTTTGTCAGATGTATTAAGATTTGTTGATTGATTTTGATCTTTATGACTAATCTTTTACCTTAAAGTAGAAGCTGAAAGATTGAAACGAGGCCCGCGTTTACACAATACTGTTTTGACCGTTCATTGAACTTTTCTACCTAGTTTAAACAAGAAATCTTAAAGAAAAATTTATCTTGCAATGGTTTTCTCTAATGTTAGCCTAAAACGATTTACAAACCACAGCACACAAAGAAAATAAATTTTGTTTATCACAAATTGTGGAGTAAAATTTATGATGTTTTAAGCTGGCAAAATGATAAAACTGTTTACCTTTAACAATCTACTTTTTCAGCATAGTTTAACAATCTTAACTACTGATTATCACGTTTGTTGAGATATCTGAAATTTACAATTTTCTTCTTTTAAAGGGGCTGTTTGGTTTTTCAACATCTCTTTAAGTTGAAGTATATTTTTTAAATACCAGTGTAGTGTGGGATCGAAAAACTTCTGTTGTATTTTAGAATTTTTTTCTTAGCTACTTATTATAACAGGTTATTTATATCAGAAGCCACTTCTAAAAGTAAATGTCGGAAGCTATCGAAAATTTATGTTAATAGTTGGATTCCTACACAAAACCTCCATAACACTACCTGTGCCGCCGCCCTTTAATCTTGCTAAAGTTGCACATTTGTAGAAGATAACTTTTAAATAAATAAATGTAGATAATATAGAAGCAACCGATTTAATATCTTTCATTAACGTACAATTCCAGAAGCACTTGACAATATGCGATAGTACAGCGATGATTTGGTTCAATTTGGAACAATGTAGTCTATTTTGCTATACGAGGGATAAGGAATTTGGGACCTACTGCTTAAAGACGATTACAAATGGTTACGAGCATTCATATCAGCAGTGGAATTTGAACCCACGAACTCCGGTACCAAAAAGCAGCGACCTGTACATTCCACCATTGTTCGGTTACTCCAAGGACGCCAAAATAGTGTTAGTTCATAAGTAAAATCATATAGCCCTTGGCAGAATTCACAAAATTTATAATTGAAATATCACATTAATAAAAATACTTATGTTATTCGATTGATTTATTATTTATAATTATAAAAATTATGCACATTATAATAACTTTTATCCCTTTTATTATTAATGTTTGAATATATTATTTTCAGTTTACATACATGATTAACACATTGTGTGCGGTACATTTCGCAGCGGAATTGTACCGGGAGCTGGCGTTTTGCGCGTAAATTTAGTTATTCAATTGAATCTCAATAGATCGAAAATTATTTAATTTTTTAACCATCTTTTCGTATTTTATATTGAAATATATAAAAAATTTATAAACAAAAAAAAAACAAATATATATATAAATACAAAAATATATATAATATTAAATATACATATATCATTTTGGCAAGGATAAATAAAAAGTTAATTTTAAATCTAAATTGATTTTTTTTAATCAACCTTCCCGCTCTGTGGTTCCGCATCGACTGATGTAAAAACTAGCTTTTATTTATCTAGATTTTTCCAGAATCTATGTAGTAGACAAGAACATTCGGCTTCGTTTTCCTGTATATACCGTTATTTTTGTAGCTTCAAACAAACCACGTTGTTACGTTAAACCGTACTAGTACGTGTCCTTCATACAATGCGTTAAGATGATATAGGATAATTTTTAATTCGGCTAGGAGACTTTAGCACTAGGGCTACACCAATGATTTCTAGAGGAACTAAAATCAGGAACACATAAATTTGTAGATTTAATATAATAATATTCCATTTTTCTCATCATCTGTCAGCAAAAAGAGTTCAGTATTACTTACAAAACATCGTATCTATAAGTACTACAAACGTCATGTAAATTTACAGTAATGCCCCAAATAATATCACTGAAGACTCAGATCTCTCATTTTTATGACATTACGATTTATTTGGTCTAAAAAACTTTTTTATAATCTCCGTAGAGATAAATTTTATGCATTTAATCTAGTCTTTTTGTTAAAAAAAATACACTCGGAAGAGCATCATAAAATTTTACGACTAATAAAAAGTAAAAATTTTCATAAATCACGTGATTGAATTTTTATGTCGACGATAATTGAATACATGAAAGAAAGAGCAAAGGCTTTATGTAAATGTTTTGAGCTATTACTATTTATGATAAAGATATTTTAACACTTGAAAGACATTTTAGTACTAAAAATTCTATTGAAGATAATTCTTTTATGAGTAATTAGCCCCATTGCTTTTGTTATAAAGGTATCTATTTAAAGGTACCCCAAGGATTTGCTTCTATTTTTTTCACATTTTAAAACATCCTTATCACACAAAATAACAAAAGTATTAATGATATAATGCTGAAACATTAAATTCATAAGCATAAAATCAAAGAAAAAAAGTGCTACATTTTTCCCTTTTTTCTGAATAATAATTAATCATTCAAGTGCATAAAATTAATCGGTATGTGAAACTGATAAAAAAAAAACATATTGGATTAAAGGCAGAAAGGAAGAAACAAAAATTATTTGCAAAGTAGGCCGAGTTAGTTGGCAAAGTAGGCCGAGTTAGTTGGCTAAGTAGGCCGAGTTAGTTGGCTAAGTAGGCCGAGTTAGTTGGCTAAGTAGGCCGAGTTAGTTGGCTAAGTAGGCCGAGTTAGTTGGCTAAGTAGGCCGAGTTAGTTGGCTAAGTAGGCCGAGTTAGTTGGCTAAGTAAGCCGAGTTAGTTGGCTAAGTAAGCCGAGTTAGTTGGCTAAGTAAGCCGAGTTAGTTGGCTAAGTAAGCCGAGTTAGTTGGCTAAGTAAGCCGAGTTAGTTGGCTAAGTAAGCCGAGTTAGTTGGCTAAGTAAGCCGAGTTAGTTGGCTAAGTAAGCCGAGTTAGTTCGCTAAGTAAGCCGAGTTAGATCGCTAAGTAAGCCGAGTTAGATCGCTAAGTAAGCCGAGTTAGTTGGCTAAGTAAGCCGAGTTAGATCGCTAAGTAAGCCGAGTTAGATCGCTAAGTAAGCCGAGTTAGATCGCTAAGTAAGCCGAGTTAGTTGGCTAAGTAAGCCGAGTTAGATCGCTAAGTAAGCCGAGTTAGATCGCTAAGTAAGCCGAGTTAGATCGCTAAGTAAGCCGAGTTAGATCGCTAAGTAAGCCGAGTTAGTTGGCTAAGTAAGCTTTGTATATTTACCAAATAAGTTTTCTATATTGCTAAGTAAGCAGGGCAAGTTTTTATTTGCTTTAGCTTCCGTTGCTAAAACAAATAAAGACAGTTTCAAATATTTCTTTTATAGAAATAACACAAGCAACATAAAACCATTCGAGTGTGTAGTTGTAGTAGTAAACACTTATTTTAAATGTAAACCTAAAATGTCTTTGCATATTTGAATTACTATATGACCTTTATTTCTGCATATTTTTACTTTCTATAAATTAAAATATTTAATTTCGAAATTATTGCAGTTTCTAACTCTAGCCCTTCAGACTTAAGAAGATAGTTCAACACTTTTGAAATCTTCTAGAAAATTCTTTTTGAATGTCCAGAACTTATCCAAATGGTCAACGATCTCAGTCTATAAATTTAATTTTTCAATTATTTGTTTATATATTTAAGGCCTCTTAATGACATTGTTTCTTGAATAATTGAATTAAAATATTACAATGCTAAAACCTTTATTGGGATAATAACCGGGACATCACAATAATCTTAAAACTACTGAAAAACCGGAATTTTTTTTTCCTTTACTAACACTAAGAACTTGTTAAATATTAACATATACAGTAATATGATAATTTTACAAGTACTGATTTTGTTTAATCGCTGATTATGCAAACAATACATATAGGCTCTCGACAGAGTAAGTATGTATGGGCAAACTTTTTCTCATGCAAAACGAATATCTAGGGGAAATTCCATTGAGAAATAGCAGAGTCGCATTTTATAAATCAGTCTTTTGAATGTTGGTGACCCACATAATTAAAATAGAGGAGTGTCACAGAAGAAAAAAAAAACTTTTTGAGAAACTGAAATGCAAGATTCTAACTCATTACTAATTGGTGGGTGTCCCAGTCTGGGACCATGCATCATTTCTCTTTCTGTCCCGTTCCGTCTTGGATAATAAATTCTAAAGAAATAAGGAAGGACTGTAAAGAAATAAGGAAAAACCATATGCATTGTTAACAGCGCCACTAATAAAAAAAAAATGGCGTCCAAATAAAAGCAGAAACTTCGCTTTTTAAACAATCGTCTGCCATTTAGAGCAATGGAAGAGCCACCATCAGACGCTCAACATCATTTCTCTTTGCCGATTTGGCAACACTCCAAAGCAGTTTTATATAAAAGGGAAAAACTTTTATGCTGTACTCATTCTAACTATGCAGTCATTATCTGGGGGGTAGGATAGGGGGAACTACGGTCGTTACCATTGCGATTTGACTTTTCGGATAGCAGTGGAATATTTTTTATTAAAAAAAAAGAAAAACGTGCGTAAAATAAATGTTTTAAATAAATGTCTTCAAATGAAGGGATACGTATGAATACCAAATGTTAGAAGAAACTGGAAATACGTCTATAGGAGAATATAAAAACACCACATGGTCTTTTTTCATATTGACAACTATAATATTTGAGAATTATCATTCACTAACTGTATGCTTATTTACTAACATATATCGCCATAATAAATGAGATTATCTATGTTCTTTAGTGTATTACTTTATATATTTATCTCATTCACAATTATAGTAATCTAGTATGCTAAGCTTTAAAATAATTGATAGGAATTTCTATCCTACAGTTCTTACAGTAACGATTGACACAAAATTAATTTCATATTCTGTACTGATATTTTTATAATTTAAATTTGTCAATCATTAAATAAATTAAAAAAATGAGTCAAAAGTGATAAAAGTTTGGTTATAGCCCAAATTTTGCGATGAAATGGGGAAAACAAAACAACGTTTTTCGCAATCAACTATTTCTTGTAATATGTTTCTTTCAATCCGGAGGCAATTACCATTATTAAGATTTACCTACAGAATACCACAGATTTTGTTGAGTATTTTATTATGGAAAGACCACATAGGCGGCTCAATTTTACTGCCTCTGAGGGGACAGCACAAATACATCCAAGGGTAGTCCAAGGGAGTCGAAAACAAGTTCTTCCGGTGGAGGCACAATAAGTAAAACACTATACAATCTTATGAGACTTCTTGTAATAGTAATCAAAATTAGATTTTATTAAAATTACTGAACATTCATATTTTGAGTGTAAAGCTTACTTAATTTGGTTACTATTTTTAGATTATTTGGTCAGCTTAAAAATGAATTATGTTAGGTAATTTATTGCAAGCTTTAGTTAATAAATCACACGTTTTATTCCGCCATATCATGCCTCTATATACAGAAGCTTTAATCATGATGAAAGTAGATTTGAAAAATATTTTTTTATGACTGTGGAAAGTTATATAGTAAAACTAAATAAAGAAAATCAGCATTTGCTAGGAGATAGGTAAAATATTTTATTACATCGTATTTACTTCTACATACAGAAATTTTAATCATGATCAAAGTCATGATGATGATCTAAATCATGATGAAAGTGCATTAGAGAAATGTTATTTATGATTATGGAAAGTTATATAATATATAATGAAAAAAATCAATTTTAACAGCATTTGATATATGTAGAACGGTGCTATTTTTGCAATTCAAAACTATTTAAAAGTATAAAGATCGCGTTCCATAGAACAGTATGCTTATAAAATATCCTAAAGCATCTATTCACTTATACTTTTCGTGACAAGGATTCTCAAAAATCGAGAAATAAAGTTCTCCCACCATTGATTTTCCCCAAACGATGAAATATCCCCTCCCACCATACTCTCTCTACATGCTGTTAGACTGCAGAAAAGCCTATTCATGCGCCCCCCTTCGAGAAGATTCCGATCGGTGAAAACTATCGGAAAAATCTTATTTGCGTTTCACTGCATATGTTTGTAGGTTTCACCTGCAGGCGCGCCTATGTAACAAACCTGTTGTTTTCGCCTTTCGCGAAAAAGACTTCCCTGATGGCAAGCACACAGGTCTCTTCATTTAAGTGCCTACTTTGTTCCCCGTTCGCGCGGATTTTTCCGCATCAAATCCCTATTTGCATAACGGGGACTTACATACAGGGAACTACTAAATCCATATTTATGTCAAAGATTTATCGCGCAGGGCCGTTTTGATGTAGTTGTAGACCGAGAACAAAATTTCCCAGGGAGAACACGATGATGAACGACTCATCAATAAATATGGGATCGCAGTTTTAAATTATTCCGGAAGTTGGATAGTTAATGAGCTGACATCTTTAGTTTGGAAGCAAATTTTGAAAGTAAGCGGTTTTTAATGAAATGCAAAAGGTGGGAGTGTGAGACGAAAGCAAACAGCAAAACACGACAAACAAAGGAAAAGATGATTCTTGGGCTGACGATATTCATTAGTTTAATTAACGACATAATATCCCAAATATAGAAAATACCTTAATATTACTTTGATACTTCAGAAAATATTCAAACAAATTCAAATTTCAGTTGCATTATTCATAGCTATATGTACAACAAATTAATACCATATGCTTAATTTCATCGTAATTCACAACAATGATTGCTAGGCTATTTCATTATATTTCTTCAGGTTAAACCAAAAATCACGACTTGAAAATTAAACAAAATTAGTCAATCAAAATGAACAGTTCATTAAAATCACTTATTTTATTATTATGAGTAAAAAAAGAAAATATTTTTGTGTAAACTTAAAAAATGTATCTAAATGTATCTTCCGGAAATATTCAAACAAATTCAAATTTCAGTTACATTATTCATAGCTTTACGTACAAGTTAATACCATATAATTAATTTCATCGTAATTCACAACAATGATAGTTACGCTATTTCATTATATTTCAGGTTAAACCAAAAATCACGATGAGAAAACTAAACAAAATCCGTCTATCAAAGTGAAAACAGTTCATTAAAATTACTTCTTTCAATATTATGATAAAACAAAGAAAATATTTTGTGTGAACTTAAAAAAAATGTATCTATAAAATTATTCAATGGTTCTTATGTATGCTGTTGAATCGTAGTCCAAACGTTTCTAACAAAAATGCCAAACATGTAGTAATTTTATATTGTTTTTAACATCAGTTAAAAACATCAGTTTGAATTTATGTAGAACTTACTAAATGGAGCTTTACTATGAACAATCATTCTCATTTGGTTGAGATTTTTGGTTTTGGTTTGGAGCGATACGGTCCACTTTTTGCAATACGAGGGCTAATGAGACCGCACCTACTACTTATAGCCCATTCCGAACGGCTACGAACATCCATGCCATAGTGGGATTCGAACAAACGGACTCCGTTACCGAAGACCAGCACCCTAACCAATAGGCTATCGTTCGGCCATTTGATTGAGAAGGATTGACATAAAAAAAAATAAATAGTTAAATAAAAAAAACGGAATTTGATGTTTCTGAATAATCATTTTAGATACTCTCATCTGAACGGTTTTGTGCTAGTTGATAAAGAGAACTTTTTTTTTGAAATTTGCATTGAAATGTAACATTCTATGATGCTCATAATTATTGTTATGAACATCGTATAAGTGATAGTATAAAGGTTTGGTTTGGCGTGCTACTGTCTACTTTTTACAATACGAGGACTAATGAGACCAGGACCTACTACTTAAAGCCGATTCCGAACGACCACGAACATCCATGCCACTATGGGATTTGAACCCACGAACTCCGGTTCCGAATGTCAGCACCCTAACCATTCGGCTATCGTTCGTCAGTGATAGTATGAAATTAGCATTTCTGTAAAATGTGAAACATTTCAAAGCATTTTCGAATAGGTAGAAAAATTGATATTTTTTACAATTCTATGCTGTTTTACTACTTATATTATTCTTCAAGGATACATAGCATTCTGAACATTATAATAAAAACAGAATCGGATTAAGAGTTAAATAATTAAATGATTTAATATGCTTCACGACGTATCGGACACGTGAAAGTCTACGTTAGATCATGAAATGACCGACGTCTTTCAGACGTCATTGTATGTAAAGAGTTTAAGCAACTTTATATTATTTCGGTTAAACTGCTGTTAAAATCTAATCCATTAGGTGACAGAACATTTGATGTAAATTTGCTAACCCAATATTAACTAAAAGAAATTGCATCGGTTAGTGAATTCTTTTAAATTATGTTGTGTTTCTGGAGAGGGCGACAACATAACCTGTGTCTTAGAATTTATATTAAACTGCGAATGAAACAGAGCTATCCCTCTGCAGAAAAGACAGGGTATTTGCCAAAATAAAATTTTTCAAATCCATGACTTTTCATGACTTTCCCCTCATTTAGCAGATCATTTTCCATGACTTTAAAAAGCTTTCGTTAAAGTATATATGAATAAAACTTCTGATGTACATACAAATAAAATATATGCTTTTAGAGAAATTACAGGAATTTTATCATAAAAAGTTATAAACTTACTTTATAGGTGTTAATAAACTCACATACATAAAAATAAATTGTTGTATCTACATACCTAAGTTTAATCATATAGCAATTTTTCAATCAAAATGTTTCCAATTTGAATTCAGGGTACTTTGGTATTATCCAGGTGACCCTGAATAATAGCCAAATATAACCCTATAAGGTTTATATACAATATCCCTAGAGATAAACTTATATTTTGTGTAAAAATCTTAACTAATTTTTATTAAAAGATAATTATATTAATAAAATTTTAATCTACAATTAAAAAAAAAAAAAACAGAATAATATAATTTACCTACCCATTAAGCTTTCTTGCTTTGAGTTTCCTTGGTGAACAAATTTTACTTGGCAATAGGGTCAATAGGATAATACATAAATACCAAACTCAGTAACTTAAGTCAAATGACAAGTAAAAATAGAATTAAACAATTCAATGCCTTTTTTTTAAATCGGTAGTTTAGCGGATCCATGACTTTCCATGACTTTTACTCATTTTGCTTGAAAAATCAAGACTTTCCATGACAAAATTAATCCATTGTCTCAATCCAGGATTTTCCCTGACTTTCCAGGTGCGCGGGAACCATGAAAAGATGAATTGTATTATTTACCATTCAAAATAGAATTCTAAGACAAATCATTGCATTTAGACGATTTGAAAGGTTTTTTTTTTAAATTTAAAATTCAGCTCTAAAGTAAATCCATTGTTTCATTTGTATGTAGTTCTAAAAACTTTTGGCTTCCAGTTTTCAATAGTTCTCAAGTTTTGCAACGCTCAATCAATTCTAATAAAATCTACTATACCCCCAAGAAGGTTTTTTTCCCTCTTCCTCTCTTGATATTTATTTTAAATTCCGAAGAACTTCGCTTGAAAAGAAACATATACCCCGCTCTCTAATATCCATTTATAAATACGACTGGAGAAATCTTTCTACCAAAGTACCAAGAAATAAAATTTCCTCCGCCATTGATTTTGGAAGTCAGAATCTAAAAAATATGCTCTCTTTTCGGTCTCAGAAAGGATTTTTCGTGTACCACAATGGGATTCCGATCATACGTAAGTATTGGGAAATATTTACGATTTTGCCATATTTATTTGAAAATTCACCTATGAGCTGCAAGAGGGGAAAAAAAACTTTTTTCATTTTCATTTTATATAAAAATAAAAAATTATATGTTTTAAATTTAACAGGAAAAATGTTATGCGTTCATCAAAAGTAAAAAACATAACTACGATATACCTCGTATAGAAAAGGAAGAATATATTCAAATTCTGACATTTTACTAACACTCATGATACTTGTAATTTTATTACCTTCTGATACTTGTAATTTTATTACCTTCTGATACTTGTAATTTTATTACCTTCTGATACTTGTAATTTTATTACCTTCTGATACTTGTAATTTTATTACCTTCTGATACTTGTAATTTTATTACCTTCTGATACTTGTAATTTTATTACCTTCTGATACTTGTAATTTTATTACCTTCTGATACTTGTAATTTTATTACCTTCTGATACTTGTAATTTTATTACCTTCTGATACTTGTAATTTTATTACCTTCTGATACTTGTAATTTTATTACCTTCTGATACTTGTAATTTTATTACCTTCTGATACTTGTAATTTTATTACCTTCTGATACTTGTAATTTTATTACCTTCTGATACTTGTAATTTTATTACCTTCTGATACTTGTAATTTTATTACCTTCTGATACTTGTAAATTTATTACCTTCTGATACTTGTAAATTTATTACCTTATGATACTTGTAAATTTATTACCTTATGATACTTGTAAATTTATTACCTTATGATACTTGTAAATTTATTACCTTATGATACTTGTAAATTTATTACTTTATGATACTTGTAAATATATTACCGTATGGTACTTGTAAATTTATTACCTTATGATACTTATAAACTTATAATACTTATAAACTTATAATTTTTAAAATTTATTTGTTTAATTATGGATTCATTTGATCTCTACTATGTTTCTGAAACCTAAAATTCCTTTTCTAAATAAAATTTATGTTTAGTTTTTTTCGCATTTTCCCTTTGAAGAAAATAAAAATAATTATTTTTATTCATTTTATACAAAAATAAAATGTAAAATTTTAAATTTAATGGGAAAATATGTTTTACATTCATCAAATGTAAAAAATAAAACTGTCATTTATCTCATAAGTAAAAGAAAGATTATATTTAAATTCTAATAATTTCCTTGTAATATATAAAGCTTGTAATACTATAAACTTATAATAGCTTATAAATGTATAACACTTTTAAGTTTTATTTTTAATTATAAATGTATAATACTCTTAATTTTTAAGTCTAAAATTTATTTTATCTCTGCTATATTTATAAAACTTAAAATTCTTTTTCTAAAAAAAATTTTCTATTTTTAATTTTCATTTTCAAGAAAAAAAATTACATATTTTTAAAATTTAATGACAAAAACTATGAATTCATCAAAAGTAAAAAATAAAACTGCCGTGTATCTAATATAGAAAAATAAGAATATATTAAAATTCGGACAATCCCGTAAATGAATCTGTTACAAATAAATCTAAAACTAACTCAGTTGATTCATTTCCTCTCCACTATATTTATGGAACTAAAATTTAAACTGGATACTCCGAGAAGAAGCATTTGTAGTAGGTAGACGACGTTCCAGTTATTTTTTACGAATTTAAGAGGTCATTTCCCCCTATGCGGGTATAACCCTCTCGCTCACTTATCTGAAAATCAAAGAAAAAAATTCTTTTGTGAATTTTTATGGTTGAAATGATGCCCTAGTTTATGCAAAAAATAATTTGTCATTATGATTTTAGTAAATGAAATTCAAGAGTCTCACTAGAGGCTTGAAAGGCTTTGGGGAGGGCTACATATGCATAGATTTAAAAATTTAAAGCAGTGTATTTCATTGGCAAATGCTATACTGAAATTAATATTTTACAGTATTGTATACGTGTTTAAAAATTCTTGTAATAAAAAAGGAAACATCCAATGCAAACTCAATATTTTTTAACAATTGGACAAATTTTAGATGATCAACTTTTCATTATTGTACTACCAAATGTTATAGAAAATTACATTGAATTTTAAATATTATATGAGTCTAGATGTATAAAAGATATCACACAGGATAAAATTTTATTTACATATAGTTTTTCTTAAGAGGGTTTGGGGATGAAGTAATTTTAAGATTCACTATAAAAAATTCTTCATTTTGATTGGAGATTGATTACTTATCAAGAAATAAAATTAGAACATTCTTCCCCAAAATTAACATTTTACAGTATTGTATTATTGTGATTAAAAATTCTATTAAAAAAGAGAAAACAGTCAATGCAAACTCAATATTTTTAGTAATTGGACAAATTTGAGATGATCAACTTTTCAGTACTGTACTACCAAAAGTTATAGAAAATTACATTGAATTCGAAATATTATATGAGGTCTAGATGTATAAAAGATATCAAGCAGGATAAAACGTTATTTACACTAATTTTTCTTAACACATTGTATGCGGGACACGTACTAGTACGCTTTCTGACGATTGATTTTTGATCGCGGGTCACGTACTAGTACGGGTTAGTGTAACAACATGGTTTGTTTGTGGGTACAAAAATAACGGTATATACAGGAAAACGAAGCCGAATATTCTTGTCTACTACATAGATTCTGGAAAAACTTAGACAAATAAAAACTAGTTTCACATCAGTGGATGCAAAACCACAGAACGGGAAGTTTGATTAAAAAAATCAATTTAGGTATAAAATTAAAACTATATACTACTATTTCTATTTGATTTTTCCTATTTACGAATGTTTTATAAATTTATCCACTAAAAATATATTTTTGTTTACAAAAATCTTATGGTTGTTATTTATATATTTGCTTATATATTTCAATATAAAATACGAAAAGTTGATTAAAAAAATTAAATAAATTTCGATCTATTGAGATTTAACTGAATAACTAAATTTACGCGCAAAACGAACGCTCCCGGTTCAATTCCGCTGCGAAATGTACTTGCACACAATGTGTTAAGAGGGTTTGAGAATCAGATAATTTTGAGATTCACTGAAGAAAAATTCGTCTTGATTGGAGAATGATTATTTACCAAGAAATAAAATTAGAGCATTCTTCACCAAAAATAACTTTAATTACCAAATTAAAAAATCCACAACTTATGCCATCACATGTATATGAATGGAAAATATAGGATGAGCAACTGAAGATTTACAAAGTCTATTTATGGTCGGTGCTCACGCACTTCAGCCACTAACATTAACATAAATCTCAGCTGGAAAGCATGTCCGACCATTGTGATTTGCGATTGCGACCTGATGCATTCAGCCCCCACAGAAACATAGCATCTTTTGAGCTAAAAAGTCTTCATTATAGCAACCCAATTTTTAATATAAAATTTTTTAAAAATTTGCTTTGTTTGGAATATTTTTTACAAGACTATTATTTAGTTCATTGAAATTCTTTAATTTTTAATTAGATGAAGCAATACATTTAAAAAATCAAAATATATACATCAAGTGAAAAAAACGTAGAGATCCAATTACCCTTAAAATAACATTTGAAACTTGTTCATTAGAAACTAATTTTTTTAATATCAAATAGAAACTAATTTTTTAATATCAAATAGAATCTAATTATTTAATAATTTTTATTAAGTAGTATGAAATTAATTATGACTTTTTCAGTCTGTGAACATTAACTATTTTAATGCAAGATATATATTGTGTTTCATAACAATATCTTGTATTTACAATTTCTTAATCATTTTTAGTTTTTTAAATTGTAAATTGTTAGATAACTTTAAAATTTTAGGTTTACAGGAAAAATCTATTTTTATTCAATTATATGTAAAAATTTGTATTTTAATCTAAGTTATGTTGTGGGTAAGCGAGTTTCAGATTTTCCCATTTATTGTATAAGAACAACAATATAATAATAATAATATAAGAATATTATTTTAAAATATATACTATTTAAAAAGACAAAAGTTAACAATTCAGTCAATGTTAGAATGCTATTGAAGAACTTTAAAAAATTTATCCAACAAAGAGCAGAGCATTTTATTTTATGATGAACCTAAAAAAAATCTGTATAAATGAAGATTTTAATCGTTGAAATGTATTATGTTTTCTTAAATTTGTAGGCAAACCTGACGTTGAGGTAAGCGAGAGCATTAATAATTAAGCTAGGTAAAGTTTGGAGTGTGACTTTTAAATTTTTTGCTATATTAGGAATAATGAGACTAAAACCTGCTGCTTATAGTCATTTCCGAATGGCTAGGAACGTCCATTCCAGCAGCGAGATTCAAACCCGTTGACTACGGTACTGCAGTGAATAGTTAGGAGTAAGCATTCAAGAGCCACGGTAACTCAGTCGGTAAGGAAGGTTAGGAGATTGAATCTTGAGGAGTGTTCCTTCATGTCAGCTGGTCTGGTTTGGTTTGGTTTGGAGAGCTACGGTCTACTTTTTGCAACACAAAGGCTAATGAGACCGGGACCTACAGCTTAAAGCCGATTACGAACGGCTACCAACATCCATGTCATTGTGGGATTCGAACCCACGAACTCCGGGACCGAAGGCCAACACCCTGACCAATCGGACATCGTTCGGTTTTTTCATGGCAGCTGGAACACGTAAAATAAGTTTTGTGATCTTAATGACCTCCAAATTCCCAAACGATACCTCTGGAAGTGGCCGGCCAAGCCTGGGGTTCTTCTGCTTGGTCACTACTTCTAAACGAAAGACCCCACTTGAGCAAATTCGGTCTTTTACGCTAATGTCGCTCATCAAACGAAAGCTCCACTCCTTCACCTTAAATCGAGTAGCCTCTGGAATACGCACTTGGCTCGTCTAACTGCTTTAACAAGAAGAACATGTATTCCAAATCAAAATTCGATTTTGAATCCCATTCTTAACATGTATATTTCTCGTTTCTCATAGTGCGTTTAGCAAGCGATAAGTGTTATTAGCCCGCGAAAAACAATTAGATAATTATGCTCCAAAATAAACAAGAACTATTTTTATTACATCCTGATACCACTAATAATAAGCGCATGTGAATACAAACAGGTGATGCAAGGCAACGCTTATCTGCATCTGTGTCACTTTTTCGTGATAAACAGTAATATAAAGTCTTGTAAATATGTCATTTGAGTTCCTCGCTTATCGATTCTACTATTTTTTGCCCTGTTAGATATGTCTTCTATTCACTTTATCTGTTAGTGCCATGGTACGGAAATGCCTCCACACTGATTACATCATCACCAGTTTCTGCTATGATCCGCGACATGGATCGCCTAATTCGTGGTTTTGTTCTATTAGTGAAAAACAATCTTATTTTAATACAATGAGTCCCTTGATGTTGAATTTGTGATGTGATTTTGTTAAGATTGGTTTATAGTTAGCCCTTTAAAGACGAATACAAACACTAACATTTTTGGTACTCAAGCTGCTCCTGCCCTTATTTTAAAGGAACATATCACCTTTAAGCTCTTTTAAATGGTCATTTTTTCCCTTATTTTTGACGTATATCATTTTTAATTATTACCGTATCTACTTGCGTTTTTCATAATTTGTTCTCTCTTTAATTAGTTTTTTTTTTAATTTGCTTTGTTTTTAATCACTAAGAAGTTTAATATAATGTAAAAAGGGAAAACATGCTTCAAAGATTTAAAATTTTTTCTGATACATTGTGTGCAGACTTATAACCAGAATTTCAGTAATAATTTTTGTTTTTATGTAAACAATAATTATTAGGTATCATTCGGCATCTATTTAAACTTTTTAAAAAATATTAGAAATATACCCTTAGTGTACTAAGGGATTGCATTTTTAAAAAAGCTAAAATATTTTTTTAATAATTTCATTTCAAATGCTAAAAATACTAAATGATATAAGCAACAACAAAAAAGGTAGGTAGTGTCATTGTAGGTCTATGATCTATTTAATTGTGAAAATTTAAAATCAATATGTGCAATAGATGTTTATAGAGAGTGCGCCCAAATTGAAAAGCACCATTTTTAGTAAAATGCATTTAAAGTCTTTATAGTTTCTTTAAAATCTCTGATCCGAAATTCAAAGATAGTACAGTCTTACAGGTTCGAATTAAAATATTTCAATGATATTTGCTTCAAACAAAATAGAAATTTTTAGAGATTTTAAAAATTTAGAAATCCAAAAATGGAATTTTTGAAAGCTTAAAGATAATGTTTTCTCTCTATAAACATTTATAATATGCTTATTATAACTAATTATGCCTATTATAACTAATTATTTCTATTAGTTGTAATATATGCATATTATAACTAATAGAAATTTTAGAGAGTTTAAAAATTTAAAAATCAAAAAATCGAAATTTCAGAAGGTTTATAGATAATATGTCCTTCCTATAAACCTTTATAATATACTTATTTTAACTTCCCTGCCTCTAAAAAGTATGAAATGCTCAAAAATCATTCTATCAGTCAAGAGTCTAAAAAGAACTTCCATACCTCTGCAAGTTTTATGAAATTACATAGAAACCCATTTACACAATGTCGTTATGAATTAACCGAATTTTTGGATCGAAATGCATCAATAATCTTTTGTATCGAGTTATTTAGATTCGAACTAAACAATATGAATTCGCTATGAAAACAAGAAGGGGACGATTGCGTGCACTAATAAAGTTCATCAATTTGAAGGGAAAGACTATAGAAAGAGGGGTATGGTAATTACTTCATTGATGAATCTAAAAACAAATCAAATTAAAGGTTGAAGAATTGTTGCCAAGTGATGGAGAACTTCTGGTAATTCCATTTTCTAATCAATATAAATTTTTGAAAAATTTTTAATGACTGTCATATGTTACTGTAAGATATTTTTAGTCTTCATTTGAAAACCTTAATTGCCTACTTTATACAATATTTTTCCCTATTACTAGATAAAATGCTCTACGTATTTGTTTATTAATAGTGTACTTCCTTCAGGATATCACTACGCTAGGCTGAAGTTACATTTTGGTTGGAAAAAATGTTTTCCTGAATTTGGCCAATTAACAGATTTTAGAATATTTGCCTAAACTAAAATTATATCAGTATTAAACTGTTATGTATACCGGCGAGTATGTGGGAAAAATAACGCGTAATAAATTGATGTGTGTGTGTGTGTGTGTGTGTGTGTGTGTGTGTGCGCGTGTGTGTTATACCGAAATTGTTATCCTAAAATAGATATCTAAACTTCCCTTTTTTGCGCTTTTCATTCTTTAATGCTTAATTTTCCAGCTATAAAATGTTAGACAAAAGAGTGTTCTTCCACTTGAATTCTTTTTACCCACCTCTGAAAACCAACGTTGGAATAAATGCCCATTTTCTGTTCACTGGTCACATTGTTTAGCTGTCTAATGAAAATACTTTCGCTTCTCTAATGACTAAATTGCCACCTGTTTTTTAGAGCTAGATTTATGCTCGCTAACATCGCCGACATAATCTTAAAAAATTATGTGCTTAGCTGTTGTATTGTACAGAAAATCGGTAATACCAAAGCGTTTTGATTTAGTTTGGAGCTCTACAGTCTACTGTTTTGCTACACGAGGGCACAGCGGGATTTGTACCAGCGAACTTCGGTACCGGCCACAGTGGTACCAAGAGCAGTCCCATGAACTTTGATCTCCAATAAAGGTGGTGACACCTCCAATAAAGACATTGGACTTTTCTAGAATGACAGATAAAAGTGCCCTATACCGGAAACAGAACATGCTAAAAACAACAAAGGTAAAACCATAACATCTTTAAAAAATTACAGAAATACCTACTGTATATAAACTCAAGTACACAGGAAAGGTAAGTAAAATGTAACAGGATGAAACATTAGAAGGTAAAAGCTAAAGGCATAAAACACTTTAATTAAATTTAATAATTAAAAATGGAAAAAGTACTAAAACAAGTCATAAGAAACGAGTTAAATTGATCAAAAAAAGCCCTCAAAACGGAGAAAAAAGAAAACATGTGCCAATAGGCCTATTTATCCTGTAAATTAAGTGTTCACACAAGACTGAACCACTAATGTTATGATTTTAAAATGATTTTTTGCACCTTTTTAAGCAATTTTCCAATTGCTTCAAAATACTGGTTATGTGTCTACAAAAGAAAAAACTTAACAAGTACTATGTAACAAAAAGAAATTATTACAATCGGTATTACTAAAACCACAAAATTTGCTTTAAATATTTCTGTAAACATTAAATTTTTTATATTTATTTCAACAGGTAAGTGCAAGAAAAACGACGGACCAAATAGCCTAAAAAAATTCATTTCTTCCAGAACATTTAATTTTCCTTAACGCGAAAACCCAGCGCCTTTATCTTCGCCATATCGAATTAAATACATTGAATAAAGAATCCACTCTTTGTAGTAAAACAGAAATAATGTAATAATAGAGATTTGGCTGACGGATAAATTAGTAGGCTTTATATTTTGGGACGCAAGTCTCGTTTTCCTTGTCCTATTATTAGCTCTTGGAGCAGAAATCTAATAATTCCAGACATCTATTGATTTGCCCATATCTTGTCTCTTTTCGGACGACATTTTCTTATTATCTGCCAAACAAATTGCTGATATTTTCATGTAATTATACTCTGGACAGGATGTTTTCTCGGACATTTCTGGAATATGGATTTAAAATATTGCAATGGATATATTGTGTTATTGATTATAACTTATTTCAGCACACTGAAGGTGTATTAGAAAAAGACAATGGGTACTTATAAGGTTTGCTGACTAAAATACTTCAGGAAAAAGTTAAACATTCATATACTTACTCGGCTTGAAGAGGTATACTATTTATTATTTAAAAGCCATTTATTGGCTTAGAAGCTTTTCTAGATGGAAAATGGTTACTAGTTTTAACTTCCTAATCCAAATAAATAGGTATGAAATATTTATAAATATATAACAGCAAAAATTATAGTGATAGGTTACTCTTGCTGCTGTAACATAGAGGGATTTACTAGACACTAATTTTAAAATGCATTGAGATTGTTAAATTATAGATTACTTTTTCGCTAAATTTTAACCCCTTGCACTCCAAATTGTAATTTAACTTTTTTAACAGCAGCTCCTAACGCTTAAACACTTTATTTAAATCTCACAAATTAAGGAAATTTAAACAAATTCAATCAAACGAATCGTCACTTTTATTCACACTATTGTTGCATTTTGTAATTTTTAAATGCATGATATCTCTTCACACTTAAAAAAATGTCTAATGAGACTTGACAAAGGAGCTCCTTAAGTAAAAACTGATGTTCAGTCACACTTGACAACATAGGAGTACTTGAAGAGGTATAGTATTTATTATTTAAAAACTATTTATTGGCTTAGAGGCTTTTCTACACTGATTGCAGAAAGGAAAAAGGTTATTAGTTTTAACTTCCTAATCCAAATAAATAGGTATGAATTATTTGTAAATATATAACAGCAAAAATTATAGTGATAAGTTACTCTTGCTGCTGTAACATAGAGGGATTTACTAGACACTAATTTTAAATTGCATATGAGATTGTAAATTATAGATTACTTTTTCGCTAATTTTAACCCCACGCACTCCAAATTGTAATTGTTTTTTTAACAGGAGCTCCAAACGCTTAAGCGCTTTATTTAAAATTAATAAATTTAAGCAAATTTAAATAAATTCAATCAAACGAAACGCCAGTTTTATTTACACTATTGTTGTACTTTGTAATTTTTAACTGCATGATATCTCTTCAAACTTTAAAAATTGTCTAATGAGACTTGACAAGGAAGCTCCTTAAATAAAAACTGATGTTGATCACGCTCGACGTAGGAGTGCAAAGGGTTACTCTACTAGATTTAGGATGATTACTACTAGATTGGTAGGGATAATTTTGAAATATTACAGGAATTTGACATAAAAGCATTAAAATCATTATTTTAACTGTTGCACATATTTAATCATATCAATATAGATAATTATTTTTTAAATATCCGCGCTTTATGATAATTAATGAGAATAATAATTAAATAAACTTAAATAAAACTGAGCTCCTTAAATAAAAACTGATGTTGATCACACTCGACGTAGGAGAGCAAAGGGTTATTACTAGATTTTGTGATTACTACTAGATTGGTAGGGATAATTTTGAAATATTACTGGAATTTGATTCACATAAAAGCATTAAAATCATTATTTTAACTGCTGCACATATTTAATCACCTCAATATAGATAATTATTTTTTTTAAATATCCAAGCTTTATAATAATAATCAGAATAATAATTATTTTATTCACTAAAAGTTATGAATACGCATAACACTAAACTCACTTCCTTCTATTTATTTAATACTATATATAAAAAAAATAAGCCGAAAATATGGAGTTCCTTTATTTTAAGTTACAATACTTATTTTAGAATGAGGAATTAAAGAAACTTATGCGTTAAAAAGAATATAAAACTATCTTTTCACACATATTAATATTTCTCTAGGCTTTACTTTGAACGAAAAAAAAATGAAGTGGATTTTAGATTTCAGCCTTTTTTTTTTAAATGAATATCTGTTACACCTGAATATTCCAGGTGGGGTTATTCTCTAGTGATAACAATTTAGCTGAGAAAAATCATTAATTTTGTTTTTGAAACTCTTTGAATGGAGGAAATTCATTTAAATTTAATTATGAAAGAAAAGTGAAAAAAATCTCCCTCGAGTCATAAGTCGTTACTTAGAAATGGGAAAAAAACACTTCAGGATTTCTCAATGGAATCACACCTTTAAGAAAAGATCTTTAATTTGAATAATATTTATAGATTTTTCCCACTTTCGAATTCCAAATAAAGATAAATTATGAATGCATCCTCATACAAAATTCATGTCCCCAGAGAAACTTCGTGGCACAAAGTCCCGGTACAAAACTGCTAAAAGAAAGATGCCTTGAAGATCATCGATTTTCACGTCAAAATGGCGATGAAATATGTCTCTTTGTGGAGTTGGGATATTTTTCATGACACGTAGCAGATCGACCAAAAGCTCCGGCAAAATCTTATTTGGGTATGTGTCACATTCTCTGCAGGAGCCGCGGATCGGATGCTGGCCACATGGAAAGGAGATTTGCACACTGTAAACGGAATGAACAATGCGATTCTGTGGTATAGAAACAAAGACGGGTTCAAAGAAAAGTTTTCTTTTAGGCATACTTTTAGACCGTCACATTCCAGAATTTAATCTTTAGATTTTTGTCCAGAATTGTAAAATAACATAAAAGCTGTTCTGAAAAGGCTGCAACATAGAGGAATTTTGATGTTTCAATGGAGAAAATTTTCGCGTTATAAGTAGCACAAGAATCCAAAGTAATCTCTGATGTAAATACGTTACAGATAGAAAGTTTTGTAAAATCTTACTTCGGAATGGGTCACATACTCTGCGGAAGCTGTGGATCAGATGTAGATTATATACAAAAAAGAGTCAAAGGTAAGGTGCATGTTGTAAACAAAAGGAACAATGTGGTTTCGTGAATAAAAACTAAACGAAACTCAAAGAAAAGTTTTCTTTTGCGTATACTTTTAGACAGTCATTTCCAGACTTTAATCGTTAGACTTTTGCCCAGAATTGTAAAGTAACATAAAAGCTATTCTGAAACGGCTGCAACATAGAGATTTAAATGTTTCAATGGAGAAAATTTAAAGTAACCTTTGTAGGGGTTTCTTGCATTATCAGTACCACAAGAATCTAAAGTAATCTGATATAAATACGTTATAGATCGATATAAAGTTTTGTAAAATCTTATTTTGGAATGGGTCACATACTCTGCGGAAGCTGTGGATTAGATGTAGACCATACACAAAAAAGAGTCAAAGGTAAGGGGCATGTTGTAAACAAAAATATCAATGTGGTTTCGTGAATAAAAAGTAAACGAAGCTCATAGAAAATTGTTCTTTTCGGTATACCTGCAGACAGTCATTTCCAGAATTTAGATTTTTCTTCAGAATTGTAAAATCACATAAAAGGTATTCTAAAACGGCTGCAACATAGATTTAAATGTTTCAATGGAGAAAATGTAAAGCAACCTTTATAGGTGTTTTTCGCGTTATCAGTAGCACAAGAATCTAAAGTAATCTCTGAAATATATACGTTACAGATCGATGGAAAGTTTTGTAAAATCTTATTTTGGTATAGGTCACATACTCTGCAGAAGCTGTGGATCAGATGTAGACTATGTACAAAAAAGAGTCAAAGGTAAGGTGCATGTTGTAAACAAAAGGAACATTTTGGTTTTGTGAATAAAAACTAAACGAAGCTCAAATAAAAGTTTTCTTTTGCGTATACCTGTAGACAATCCTTTCCAGAATTTAATCTTTAGATTTTTGTCCAGAATTGTAAAATAACATAAAAGCTATTCTGTAATGGCTGTAACATCGAGGGATTTTAATATTTCAATGGACAAAATTTGAAGTAACCTTTATAGGTGTTTTTCGCATTATCAGTAGCACAAGAACCTAAAATAATCTCCGATATAAATACGTTACAGATAGATGGAAAGTTTTGTAAAATCTTATTTTGTTATGGGCCACATACTCTGCGGAAGCTGTGGATCAAATGTAGACTACATGGACAAAAAAGAGTCAAAGGTAAGGTGCATGTTGTAAACAAAAGGAACAATGTGGTTTCGTGAATAAAAAGTAAATGAATCTCAAAGAAAAGTTTTCTTTTGCGTATACCTGTAGACAATCCTTTCCAGAATTTAATCTTTAGACTTTTGTCCAGAATTGTAAAATAACATAAAAGCTATTCTGAAATGGCTATATCATCGAGGGATTTTAATGTTTCAATGGACAAAATTTAAAGTAACCTTTATATGGGTTTTTCGCTTTATCAGTAGCACAAGAATCTAGAGTAATCTCTGATATAAATACGTTACAGATCGATGGAAAGTTTTGCTAAATCTTATTTTGGAATGGGTCACATATTTGGGTGTGGATCAGATGTAGACTACATACAAAGGAGAGTCAAAAGCAAGATTTGTGTTCTAAACAAAATGAACAATGTGGTTTGTTGAATAAAAACTAAACGAAGCTTAAAGAAAATTTTTCTTTTGAGTATAAGTTTAAGAAATCATTTCAAGAATTTGTAGCGGGTACAATTGCTGACCTCTCCTTTAAGGTTATGTGGCGCTACGAGAGCTATCTAGTTTTTTCATGGTGCCTCTCACTTTCTAAGGTGGTCTTGTCCATGATGTTGCTTTTGTGCTGTGTTTCTTTGTACTGTGTTGAGGAACGTAACCAACGAATAAAAAATGGTTCCTGAAACTAGACTTACTATTTAACAGCTGCCTTTCCCATAAATAAGAGTCTCGTCTCTATAAAAAAATTAATTTTTGAAGATTTTCTCCTGGAAATGTAAAAGGAAAAATCCAAAACCAAAAAGAATTTATTCTGAAATAACTGTTAACCTTAAGAGTGTTAGATTCCTCAATGAGGAAAATAATTTTTACTCTAACACGGTATTACACGAGAATCCTATCAAATGCAATAATTTACGTATGAAAGTTCCATTCATAATTTGATGGGATGCACGTGACTATTACTTTTGTTAACTTTCAAAAATAGAGTTATAAAAAGATATAAAGAGTAGATTTCTTACAATTTAAAGTACTTTCACATCACTATACTTTTTTTTAGAATATTAATGCAGAAAAGAGTGACTTATAACCTGAAAATATTATTAATCGTTTTGAAATGCTCTTTTCCTTCGATATCAGCTGAGAATTTTTCCTGAGATCTGTAATAATATTAAACGAATATTTAATGCTTGTTCAGTAACCCTTTTTTATTCACTGTTAATGATCTACTGAATTGGTTGATGCTAAATTTGATATTTTAAACTATTGAATTTATAGTTATTTTATATATTGAGCCCAGAAGCAAGTGAATTTGTTTACAAAGTTTAGAAAGTACATCAGAGTTTAATATTTCAGGATTGTACAAACTTTGCAAGGATTACTGTTATCATAATTCGTTACGTGATCCTTACATAGGCCTTTATCAGTACTTATTATAAACACAATAGAAAGTATGTTTAGTTATAAATGCTGTGTAACCTTGATCTATCATTTCTGCATCATTTTTTCCCGTACTGATCAGATGATTCATTTAGTCGCGAAACTGTTTTCATAGAATGTAATTTTTCTCGAGTTCATCGTTTTCAGATTCATTGTGTTCCCGCATCTACCGTCAAAAAATCGGTATCATTACTTTGTTTTCCAAGAAGTATCGTTTTTGTGGAATTTATGAGAACAGTGGAAATGAAATTAATAGCTCTCTCGCTAAAGACAGTTTTCGACAGCCAAGTGAGGACAACTAAACTAAGACTTCAGAAAATTGACTGGCTCCTGGACGATTAGAAAAAGATTATTGCAACATTTTGAGGATGATATTGGAAATGATTGTAACCCAATAATCAGTGAGATCACCACGGTGGAGGTCCTATGCAGAGATCATAAACAAGATCCTGTGAAGAGAGAGATAGAGAAAGATGTAGAGATAGAAAAAGAGAGGAATAAATTGAGAGAAATAGAGAGAGAGAGAGATTAACATAGAGACAAAGACAGTAGTAGAGAGAGATAAAAATAGAGAAATACAAAGAGAGATTAAGAGAGAAATAGAGATGTGTAGAGATAGAGAAGATGTATACAGGATATAAGAGGGAAATAGAGATAGGAGATAGAGAAGATGTATAAAGAGGGATATAAAAGGGAAATAGAGGGAGATACAAGATAGAAATTCAGATAGAGAAGATGTATAAAGAGAGATATAAGAGGAAAATAGAGAGAAATAGAGTGAGAGGGAGATAGAGATAAAAAAGACAGAGAGGGAGAAGAGAAAAAGATTAAGACAAACTAGAAACAGTTCCGTGTTTTCCAGAAGTGCACGAAACTTTATTAAAATTAAAACTAAAATTCTTGCTTTGATTTAAAATGTGTGAGAACAGTGAGCGATCTATCTGCATTATAGCATAAGTAGAGGGGATTAGACGTTCTTTTTTTATTCCGTCAAGTGATCCATTTGATCAAAGTAGATATCAATAACAAAATACCAAGGTCATTCTAAATATTAGTTATATTTTAAAAAATCTTAAACACTTCCAATTTATTCAAATTTGTATAATTCACTGAATTATTAGATCGACTTCCGCATCCATCGTTTTTCCTTGAAAAACGAATGATCGAGGTTACATCAAATAAAAAAAAAATGGATGAATTAAGAAAGTTTTTCTCATGAACTGACGCTAGTTTTCAAAACGAAGCTTTCTTTGATGGAAGAGGAAAGAACCGAGAGTTCTGATGTGCGAAAGTAACAGCACAGAAAAAGAAACGGGTGCTACAAACTGGCGAAGAAAGATTTCTCGAAGATCATTGATTTTTGCGTCAAGTGGCGATGAAATATACTCCCTTCTGGCTCCAGAAGATTTTTCATCCCTTACAAAGGATAGGGGAACTATCGGAAAAGTGTTATTTGGGGGTCTGTGCCACATTTGTTTGAGCGGCAAATCGTTCACACCTGAATCCAATGACGTGCGATGATTTTATCCAGTGGGTCTGTACTTTCGCTTTGCTGGCCTTCATGCTTGAATACTAACGAAGCCGGGCCTGCTCAAAGAAATCCCCAAACGAACACAAAAGATCGGCAATGGAAAATTATGAATTTCATTATCTCTCTATCTTGATGCGTAGATTTGTTTCTATTCGTATGATAGATTTGTGCCGTTGACTGCCATATAGCTGCGAAAGAATTTGCCGATGGTTATTGAATGTTGATTTATGCTTTAACGTAAAGAAAAATCTTTCGTTATAATAGTATCTCAATTCCTAATTCACTGATGAAAGTTACTGAAATGGCGTGAATTTTAGTTAAATGGTTTATTAAGACAATTTATATTATATAATCGGAATAATAACGCATAAAAATAGGACGTCTGTTGATTATGTAATTTAAAGTTGAATGTAATTTTAAGACTTGTGTGACCAGCAAATGTTTTGGGTGTCTAATAAAGTACTGAATTGCTGCGAAAATGATGAAATTCTGGAGCTGGTTGCTGCAAATGATAGATTTATGCCATTCACTACCGTATAGCTGAAAAAAAAAGTTTGCTGATGATTATTGAATGTTGATTGATGCCTTTCAATAAAGAAATTTTTTTATTTTAGCAATATTTTAAATACTAATCACCGATGGAAGCTAATAAAATGGTTATGTTCAAATCAAATATAATCAAATGGTTTATTAAGGTAGTTTATATTATTGAAATAATAGTACATAAAATTATGGCTTCTGTTGATTATGTAATTTAAAGTTGAACGTAATCTTAACACGTTTGTGATCAGCATATGTTTGAGTTTCTAGTACTGAGTACTGAATTGCTGCAAAAATGATGAAATTCTGATGCTGGGTGCTATGATGTGTGCAGTATGATAGATTTGTGCCACTGACTACAATATATTTGCGAGAAAAGTTTGCCGATGATTATTGAATGTTGATTGATGCCTTTCCATAAAGAAATTTTTTTATTTTAGCAACATTTTAAATACTAATCACCGATTGAAGCTAATAAAATGGATATGTTCAAATCAGATATAATCAAATGATTTATTAAGGGAGTTTATATTATTGAAATAATAGTACATAAAATTATGGCGTCTGTTAATTATGTAATTTAAAGTTGAACGTAACGTTAACACATTTGTGACCAGTCAATGTTTTGAGTTTCAAATACTCAGTACTGGATTGCTGCGAAAATGATGAAATTCTGAAGCTGGTCGCTATGGTGTGTGCAGTATGATATATTTGTGAAATTTACTACCGTATATCTGCAAAAAAAAAAAATTTGCCGATGATTATTGAACGTTGATTGATGCCTTTCAATAAAGAAAACTTTCATTCTAGCATTATTTCAAATACTAATTCACCAATAGAAGCTAATAAAATGGTTATGTTGTTTAATCAAATGGTTTATTAAGGCAATTTATATTATAGGAATAATAATACATAAACAAATATGCCGTCTGTTGATTCTGTTCATTAAATTTTAATGTAATAATGACAACATTTAACCTGCTAATCTTTTACATTTCTAAATGATTCTGCGAAAATAAGTAAATTCTGAAGCTGTTTGTTGAAAACTTGTGTCATTGCAGCAAGGATTTAAATGTAGTTATAATAGGTTGAAATATGAAAGAAAGTATTCAAGTTTCAAAATACAACTTAAATAAAGCAGTAGCAGAATTATGTAAATTTTATTTCTATCTAATTGTATATGTAATTATATCTTCTAATGTACATATCTATGTTCTATGTAATTATATCTTCTAATTGTAGATATTTCTTTCTCTGACATATTTTCTCATACACTGTCGTATTCAGAAACGAAAATTACAAGACAAAAATTCATGTCAGTAACAAACAAGAGTAGCACATGAAATGGCTTGAATTCACCTTATTGGTCTCAAATGTGCTAATAAGCAGTGAAAATATTACAGTTATAATATTCACATTAACAGTTTCTGTAATTGGAATACCATCTAGCAAAAAAATTTCAACAAAAAAAATATTTAGCCTGAAATAAGATTTAGAAGTTTCGCAATATAAAATAATACACCTTATGAAGCATACTTTTTTTATGATCTGGCAAAACTATAAACCTTTATTTAGTCACATATCAATAAGAAAAAAAAATGCATCAAAAAACATCATCAGAAAAGCTACGTGCCTAAATTATGACAAAGAATAAAATGACAACATATTCTTAGTCTTACTTCATTAACACATTTCATAAGCTTAATTTTCTCTAGTTTATTTTTTTGAGTTTCAGTTACTTATGTTACATTAGTGGATCTCATGTGAAAAAACTTCTTATAAAGCCAGGTGTTTTTTTTTTTTATCTGGTATCTTTTTCAAGTTTTTAACCAAAGGAATTTCTTATATAGTGTAGCTTTCTTCGAGGTAAAACAAAAGCTTGATTAACAAAACGAAGTTTTTTTAAATGAAAGATAAAGTATAAAGCAAATTTCATGTGTAAAAAAATAATTGTAGATGAAAATTAATTACTAGTATATTAAGTAAGATTTATTTGAATTTTTTCTATTTAAATAAACTTTAGAAAATAAATTCTTTAACTTTGGGACCACAACTGAAATTAGTAGTGTCATTTATCAGCACATATGGGAAAGGATTGGAAAAAAAGACTAGAAAAAAAATTTGTTTCTTTCAACCGTAAGTCTATGTAATTTTAAATTTGTTAAACTTTTTAAAATTTAGACATGCACTTATCATATATTGTTTTCCTTATCAAACTCTGTAGTCAAAATAGTGCAGAAAATTTTTTATTTTAAAAGCTTTTGAGCAAGTATGTATAAGTGAAATACGGTAGACCTAATAAATAATATATATATATATATATATATATATATATATACACACACACACACACACACACACACACACACACACGACGACCCGACAGATGTCCTGTTTTAAAGCTGTAAGTTCAAAAATTGTAAAAATGTTTTTAAATAAATTATAAACTGACCGTTTTGAAAGAAAAGTAAGAAAAAAAAATTATTTAAAAAACACTTGACACCACCACGCATACAGCAGAAAACATTTTTGAGCTAAATGATAAATATTTTAAACCTTATTTAAAATCTGTAATATAAAAAAACATAAAGCAATAATAAATGACAAGGTTCTTCCCATCTCAAATTAGAATGTACCACAAAGTTACTTTCGTTCCTATTCGAAAAAACTCTACCTTTCGGTAGATCTTTATTTCTCATTTAGTGACTTCCCAAGCAATAATCAGAGTTTGCACGATATTCCGTTACGGATCTTTTATCTGGTTTTTATTTGTGTATTTTTCATATTACTCCACGATTTCTTTAATGTACCCTCCACACTATGGCCAATTGTTCACCACTTCCTGATGGTGACCTTGAAGGATGGTTCACGGGTTGCTTCCACAAGCTGGGCTACTAAAGTCCAGCCCGTGGATTCGTTCATAGGGTCTATTGAGCACTTCAGTTGCGTTTCTGGCTGCCTTTGATCTTTGGAGAAAAACCGCCTCCGAAGCCATTGTCCGCCAAGGCTATTTTATCGTTTGCCACCATCGACCACGATAAGCCATACCCCCTCCAGACGGTGGTAATGGCTTGCAGTGGACCATAGTGTGGAGGGGACCTTAACAGACAGAGAACATTTTTCAGGTAAACGATAAATATATTAGACCTTATTTAAAATTTGTAATATAAAATAAATAAAGCAATAATAAATGACAGGGTTCTTCCCATCTCAACTTAGAATGTACCACAAAGTTACTTTCGGTCCTATTCGAAAAAGCTTTACCTTTCGATAGATCTTTTTTTCTTATTTAGTGACTTCCCTAGCAATAATCAGAGTTTGCACGATATTCCGTTACAGATCGTTTATCTGGTTTTTATTTGTGTATTTTTCCTATTCCTCCATGATTACTTTTAATGCAGCCTCCACAATTGTTCACCATTTCCTGATGGTGACCTTGAACGATAGTCCACGGGTTGCATCCACACGCTACTAAATAAGTCCAGCGTGTGGATTCGTCCATAGGTTCTACTGCGCACTTTAGTTGCGCATCTGGCTGCCTTTGATCGTGAGAAAAACCTTCGAAGCCATCGTCCGCCATCATGGACCACGATAAACCATACCACCTCCAAACGGTGGTAATGGCTCGCAGTGGACCATAGTGTGGAGGGGACCTTAACAGACAGAGAACATTTTTCAGGTAAATGATAAATATATTAGATCTTATTTATTTAAAATCCGTAATATAAAAAAAACATAAAACATAAATGATAGGGTTTTTCCCACTTCAACTTAGAATGTACCACAAAGTTACTTTCGTTCCTATTCGAAAAAACTACCTTTCGGTAGAATTTTTTTTTATCATTTAGTTACTTCCCAAAGAATAATCAGAGTTCGCACGATATACCGTTACGGATCGCTTATCTGGTTTTTATTTGTGTATTATTAATATTCCTCCTCGATTACTTTAATGTAGCCTCCACACTGGCCAATTGTTAACCACTTCCTGATAGTGACCTTGAATGATGGTTCTTAGGTTGCATATACACGCTGGGCCACTAAATGAGCCAAACACGTGGATTCGTTCATAGGGTCTATTGAGCACTTCAGTTGCGTTTCTGGCTGCCTTTGATCTTTGGAGAAATACCTTCTTCGAAGCCATCGTCCGCCAAGGCTATTTTATCATTTGCCACCATGGACCACGATAAGCCATTCCCTCTCCAAACGGTGGTGATGGCCTGCAGTGGACCATGGTGTGGAAGGGCCTTAACAGAGAACATTTTTGTGCTGAATGATAAATGTTTTAGACCTTATTTAAAATCCGTAATATATGTATAAAAAAATAAAGCAATAATAAATGACAGGCTTCTCCCCATCTCAACGTAGAATGTACCACTAAGTTACTTTCGTTCCTATTCGAAAAAACTCTACCTTTCGGTAGATTTTTTTTCTCATTTAGTTACTTCCCAAGGAATAATCAGAGTCTGCACGATATTCCGTTACGGATCGCTTATCTGGTTTTTATTTGTGTATTATTAATATTCCTCCGCGATTACTTTAACAGGTGCGGTTATTTGACTTAGCGTGGCTTCCAGACAGGAAATAACGCTATAGCGGAATCACTTTTCCTATTTTTTTCTTTTCCAAACTGGCGACCAAGTTTCCGGATGATCTCGTCCCGCTCATAGTGCAAATAAACCCAATTATTCATCCATTTTCTTTTGTTAAGTGCACTTCTGTCATACACTGAGAGCTGGAAAAACAGTTATCAGCCGCGGCAGAACGACGGGCTTATCAAGTGGAAGGAGATAAGAAAACCACCTCGTGTGCGGAGATAAAATATTTTCCGATCCTTAAAATGGCGTCGCGGGACAGGATATAAAAGATACTTAAAAGTGGGAAAAACAAATAGAAAGACTATCAAGGCACTCTATTCCGTATTCTTATCACTGCTATATTCAGACAAAACAAGAATGCGTTAGGGGCATTTATTTTTTTAGCCGTTCGCATCTTAAATGGCTATTTAAAGCGACGGTTAAAACAACGTATACCTTTGTGTGTTCTTGTATTTTGCGCTTTGAATGCAAGTCTAGATTGTTTTAATTTACGTTAACTGCTAAGTTCTACATTAAACGTGTTTGTTCTGCGTAAATTATGACAGCATAGAGCATTGTATAAACTTAAAGGGAATTTATTCTTAAAAATAGTAGTTTTGATATGTCTTGTTTGAATCAAGTTGAAAACACTAAGTGGCAACAGATTTCAAAATTTTCCAGGGATTTTTTTTTTTATAATTGATTTTTAAGTAAAAATTTTTATTCATTTTATTCGTATGTTAAATCGTTTTTGAAATTATAGTTATAAACAGTGTAAACTCAGAAACGAATTATCATATATTTGCCAGTGCTAGAAAAGATTGTTTCGAAAATTCCTGTAAAGGAAAATATCCTTTTACAGGATATTTTGAAAATATTTAAAGTATAACTGTTTTAAGTATTTTTCCTGGATTTTTGAAAGAATTAGTTTTTAATTAAAAAAGTATTCTGAAAATCACTCAGAAATGAATGATCATATTTTTATTGCTGGAATGCTATAAATAATCATGCCTTCTCGGTTCAAGTAAGGAAAAATATCCTTTTAGCTAATATTAACACATTGTGTAAGGGTACATTACGCAGCGGAATTGTACTGGAGACGGACGTTTTGCGAGTAAATTTAGTTATTCAGTTAAATATCAATAGATCAAAAATTGTTTAATTTTTCAACTAACTTTTATATTGAAATATATAAACAAATATATAAATAGAAATATATAAATAACAACTATAAGATTTTTGTAAACAAAAAATATTTTTTAGTAGATAATTAGTATCGTAAATATAAAAAATCAAATAGAAATAGTAGTATATGGTTTTAATTTTTTCCCGTTCTGTAGTTCCACGTCAACTGATGTAAAAACTAGTTTTTATTTGTCTCAATTTTTAGAGAATCTATGTAGTAGACAAGAATATTCGGCTTCGTTTTCTTGTATATACCATTATTTTTGTACCCACAAACAAACCATGTTGTTACACTAACCCGTACTAGTACGTGTACCGCGCTCAAGTATCAATCGTCAGAAAACATGGTAGTAAGGGTCCCACGCTCAAGTATCCACGTCAGAAAGCGTACTAGTACGTGTCCCGCATACAATGTGTTAAGAAAGATAATTATCAAATTCAACCATTACTTAATGTTTTTTCGTTGAAAAAAATTCTATATGACTAAACATAACGTTTTGAATTAAAATTTGTACAAAAAAGTAATACTCATTATTTTAGACTCTTAGGAAGAATTGAAATCCTAATCTACATAATCCTTCGATTATAAATCCAGTAGTTACAATAAAAGCAAAATATTTTCAGTGTTTCCATCTAAAGTTAAAAACACTCTCGTTTCAGTTAAATCTGTAAATGAGCATTAAAATTAATGCGCCTAATTCTACACACTGTAACAAATATTAAAAGAAAATTAATACCCATAAATTAAAGAATCTGTATCGAACGTAATGCTGCCATTCGAAAATAAATATTTCGATTAGAAATAAAAACTTTCCCGATGAAAAATAACACTCTTAATTAAAGTGCTCACACAAATCCTACTTCTACTCAATTCTTAAAGTTATAGAAACTAACTTATTAACAAATATGACAGGCTGCCAACAGTCAGCCGTTATTTATAACAGTAATAAGTCTCAGTTATTCATTGTTATTTTCATGACTTAATTATATACGGCTGCAAAAACTTCAGTTATTTATAACGAAATTCATACGGCAAGCATTTACGTCAAAATGTATATTATAATTTTAATGTCATTCTGAGAGTATAATCGGAGACTCAAGAAAAAGTTCGCGGGGGAAAAATTTAGATAAAAATTGGGGATTGATAATTAAACAAGACATCCTATTTGGAAATCCCCAAAGCTTGAAAAACCGGAAAAAGATAAACAGGGGGTACTGCAGGGGGATCATATGTTTGATAAATTAAGAACGTAATTAAAGCGTAGGTGATTGACATCTGCAATCAAAACTTTTCTACGCAAACTAGAAAAAGATCAGAGGTGATTTGCGTAACAAATTGATTATGACATGTTGAATGACTTCAGATTGGCTTTCAAAATACGGAATAAATAATTTCAGAATGCTTTTCACTTAATGATTGACGGATCACTTCATCTGTTACAAATTAGGTGTGGCATTTTCACAACAAATGAAAAAAAAATTGAATATGATAGAACATTTTATATGACAAATATTCATATATTTTTTTTATTTCGTGCCATTTTTTGTCCTTGAAATATACCTGAAAACCAGAATTGGATGCTTTTGTAGACATAAACGTTTTTTGATGATGTCTGGTATTTTGTTTATCAAATATATGTTAAAGTTAAATGCCTTTCTAAGTTAAAAAGTTATGTTTTTTATGTAAGGGGCACATCCTGTTTAAGCAAATTTAAATAGAAGATATTTCCTTATTTTTCACCTTATGTATTTTTTTATTTATCATGGTATTAATATATTTATTATGGGATTAATATATGGGATATAAAGAATTTTTCCTCTATTTTTCTTTAATTGGTTTTGCGGAATTTAACTTGTTTCTAAAAACCAAGAACCTGGGAGGACGGAGATTTCCCGGAGATAAGCGATCACGTAAGCCAGGTCTCGGAGGCCTGGTGCAACTTTTTTGAACAATACCAATAAAATTATTTTTGATGATGATTAGAAAATTTGTACTGCCAAATATGTACTAACCTTTATTAAAAGTTTTAAACATATTTCGGATTATTTGAAATATTAATTTTTAAAAATATTTTCGACTATATATCTTTTTTATTGGCATTTCGAAAGCACAAACGTGAGACATAAGTTAAAAATTGAAATCACATCCTTTTAGTAAATCTTTAAATTTCATCATTTTAATCATATAACATGGGTGCCAACCTGAGGCTCGCTAGCCACATGTGGCACTTTTAAGGATTATTTGTGGCTCTCGATAATTGTATCCTAGTTTCCTTTTCATTTTCGAGTTATTATATTTTTAAAAATTATTATAACTGATGGAGCTAAGGCAGTGCTGAGTAAAAAATTCGGTCTTAATGGGCTTTTAAGAGATGATTCTTAAATTCCACAATTCCTACTGATTCACTGCATAATTCACCGAGTACATATCGTTACAAAATTTTTAAAACATCCTGATGTTATGTAACATTGTTAATTACATTTGCACCAATGCAAAAAATCATCGACAGTTAAAAAGTTTTCCTTGAAAATTAAAGGACGAAGAATTTCCAAATGACATTCAATAAATATAATTTCTGTAAAAAAAATGTAATAACTTTTTAGCATACCTTTTAAATAAGTCTTTCGGCTATCAAAAAATTTCAATATTTGACAAAATCGATCGGACTCTCAAGGAGCTTGGCTACCCTTGTCATATAACAATACCTATTTTATAGCATTTCTCATACGAACACAAACAATAAATAAAAATTCAAACTTGTATGTGCATGCACTGGATATCTTGAGTCCGAATAAATTAAAATTATCTCTTTCTGAGAAAAATATTCATAGAAAACGGCGGAAAAACATGTTACTGGGGTCTAGAAGACCTATAAGACAGCTACTGAAAATTTGGGAAGTTTATTTCTATTGGGGGATTTTGTGTGGAATGTTTTTTGAAGCCAGACTCTAGACCTCTCGGCTTATCCCTTAATTTGGCTAAGTCTGGCCGCTACACCGGACATGTATATTTATAACTACTATATAACATAATTGTCAGTGTTCACCACAGCGGACATTATCTCAAAAATGGAAAATGATATTTTTTTATTTTACAGAGATCCTAATGTCTATACAGTCATAGGAAAATTAAATATTTGAAAAAATATCTTCTCAAATTAAGAGTTAAGTGTGATTGGTTTGGTTTGGTTTAGTTTGGAGTGCTACGGTCTACTTTTTGCAACACGAGGGCTAATCAGACCGGAACCTACAGCTTAAAGTCGATTCCGAACGACTACGAACATCCATGCCACTGCGAGATTCGAACCCACGAACTCCGGTACCGAAGGCCAGCACCCTAACCAATCGCCCATCGTTCGGCAGAGTTAAGTGTGAAAAGCGAGAGTTTGCTAAAATTTTTTAAATATTTCAAACACACATTGCGCGGACTTATAACAACACATAATTTGATTCATTAATAAATTTCGCCTTTTTTTCTACGCAATAA
>CM063501.1:16966112-17076112 GCA_032207245.1 Pardosa pseudoannulata
ATTGCCAACCTGCAAGAAAGCGATAAAAAGATTAAATATTTTAAAGTCCTTTTAATGTTTCAATCTTTAAATTAATGCGTAACCCCAATCCTCTAGAGTTGAACCCAATTCTTATCACCCAGAAATTCCGGGAAATGTATATCGGAGATGTCAGGAACACAGCGTCTCGAAAACCATTCTTCATAGGTGGCAAAGCAAAGGGTAATTGAAACGGTGGAGATGTCAATAGGGTCAACCCCTTCCATGCCGAAAAATCGACCCAGAAGAAACAAGCCCAAGAGCCACTTTCACCCTCTTTTCCACTATTCACAAGATGAAAAAAAATCCGAGTCAATAAAAAGACATCACTTTCCCCGAAAAGGGTTTTCTGTTTAGGGGAATAGGCAAAAAAATTTCTCATTTTATTGCTTAATTTAAAAACAGAAAATTTACTTCCACTTTCCATATTTGCTTCGAAGACCTAAACTATTTTAATAATATGATGAATTAAAAGATATATTCCATAATTAAAATTTACTGTGGTATATTGCCGGAGGTAAGGGCAGAATTTAGGAGTCCTTAAAGAACCAGAAAGTTGTCACACATGTTCACATTGAGTTTAAACAGTAGGTTCATGTTGTATTTCACAAGTAAGAGCATATTGGTTAGCACTCTTAGCAATTCATCAAAATAATGATGCACAATCTGATAAAATTGTGAAAATATTTTGCAAATCTTCAAGGCATATTTTATAATATACAGGCAAACCATTTTAACATGTTCCTTTGCTTTAAAAATTACGCTTTTTCCTCAGTTATACTTCTGTTATGATAACTAGAAATTAATATAATGTATTGTTTATACCTTTTTAATTTTAATTTTACTATTAAATTTATTGTGTAGATATTTCATTACTCATGCTAAGCTTTAAATTTATTATATAATTTTTAATCCTTTTATTTAAATCACATTGTGTTATGATACTTATTAGCGGTTTACATACATAAGAAAACCCGTAGTTTTACTGAAATATCTTTTACAAAAGCAAAAATCTATGCAACAATGCCTTTTCTCATGATCCTTCTTTGAAAATAATATCTAGTTACGGCCCTGCTGAGGTGTATGTTAAACCTCTTTCTCATTTACACGTTATACTAGGATCCTGATTTAAGGAATAAATTAATCGTAATCCCCCAAAACTAAACTCCGTTTCTAACCACAATTTGAGGAAAAATGTTTACACAGGAGATGTCAGGAACACAGCGACTTGAAATCCACTCTCTTTAGGTGGAAAGGAAAGAGTAATTAGAATGATGATAATATAAATAAGGTCAACCTATTTTATGCAGAAAATTGACCAAGAAAAAAGCTCATGGACAGTATTTGGTCTCTTTCAAGAGATGAAAATCTTCCTAATCAATAAAATGGTATCTTAGCACTACAAAGAAAATTTGTTGTTAGGGAAAAACACGTCTTTATGTAAACATTTCTTTATAATACATATCGCCATTTTATTATTATTAAATTAAAAGTCTCATACAGAGGCGGACCTTAGGACCGCCTTCTATGGAACACGTAAAAAACCAATTTTAAACCCATTTTCTAATGCAATTATAATTACAAGTTTTAAACCAGCAAAAAACTTCTATATTTTAGCCAACAGTCAAAGCCAAATACAGTGACAAAGAAATACCCTATGTAAAATACTATACTGACAACATTACAGAAATGTGTAGGAAGTATTCAGTTTCGGTTACAAACAAACAAACTATTTTAATAATGTGAAAAATTATAACGTAAAAATTTACTATACTGACAACACTACATAAATGTGTAGGAAGTATTCAGTTTCGAGCACGAACAACCATTTTAATAATGTGAAAAACTAACGTTAAAATTTACTACACTAACACTACAAAAATATGTAGAAAGTATTCAGTTTCGAGCATGAACAACCAAACTATTTTAATGGGAAAATTAACGTTAAAATTTACTGTACTGATAGCACTACAAAAAAGTGTAGGAAGTATTCAGTTTCGAGCACGAACAACCAAACTATTTTAGTGTGAAAAACTAACGTTACAATTTACTATACTGACAACACTACAAAAATATATAGGAAGTATTCAGTTTTGGCTTTTGAGCAACCAAACTATTTTAATAATATGAAAAACAATGTTAAAATTTGCTATACTGACAACACTAAAAAAATGTGTTGGAAGTATTCAGTTTCGGGTATGAACAACCAAACTATTTTAATAATGTGAAAAACAACGTTAAAATTTACTATACTAATTACACTACAAAAATGTGTAGGAAGTATTCAGTTTCGGGCACGAACAACCAAACTATTTTGATAATGTGAAAAAGTTTTACGTTAAAATTTATCCTGCTATACGTTACAGTTGAAATTATTTAAAGTAATTCTTAAGATGCGACATTAAATTTCAAGAAATTTTAATATGCTATTTGTAGAAAGAAACAACCAGTAAAACATTGTATTACTCTTACTCTACAAAGGATAATAATTTATGATAAATAACTCTTTCTCTGCTCTACTACATACATTTTCCTTAATGGTCAGATAATGTAATTGCAAAACTGAATTCTAGAACACTGACGTATTAGCTTACATGCCGAACATATTATTAGAATTACAATATTACGCGAAGAAATTTTAATTAATCACATAGTAGTGATGTACGTACATGTTATAGAAAACCTTGTTCCTGTATCCTAGCAACGCTGAAGAAACTGATAATCGTAACCGAATCTCTAATACACAGGCATAACAATAGTTTGAGATACTAATCCTTTCACAAAAGTTTGGACTTTTGCATATTAGATGAAAATGCGACTTTGTATTTTTATAATTGTTACATTCCTAGCACTTAATAGTAGTATATGTACAGTTGATTTTCTCAAAGTTGAAATTCTATTTCTCTAGTAATAAATTAGCGTAATGTTATGTATAAATTGCTTATTATTCTATGTAATCCCTAGCTTAACCTCTTTCGGTAAAATGATGAGTCTAGCTCGTCATTAGTTTTTCATTCCATACCGCACAATGACGAGCTACACTCGTCATGCGATTAAAGTTACTGTTAAATATGATAATTTAGTTTAAAATTTCTAGTGTACTGAATTTGGCAACACTTATCACTTGTGAAAATCACAAGTCACTATTGCATATTGTTTACTTAGAATTTCTTGGTACAAGTCATTGCCAAATTAATGAGTCAGAATAAAAGAAAACACTAAGAAATGCCGTGTGTGTTACAAGAATCAAATTAAAAGTGAGACTACTTGGCGGTGTAAACAATTAAGAATTCCTTTGCACTTTGTTTTGAAAAGTACCACTAGCTTGAAGACTATTATCTGTATACCTTATTAATGTTTTGCTTTGATATTTTCTTAATTTTACTGTTTCTGATATTTAACACTATGTAAAAAGTGGATTTTAATTAAGAATATGTAAGAATTGTAAAATGAAATAAGTTTTTTAAATAAATATTAAATGGTTATTTCATGCACAGTTTTTCATTATTAAATCATACCGGAAAGGGTTAAGGTACTCTATAAAGAAATTTTAAGTAGTTAAGATCCAGTAAAAACTTAAAGATAAATTAGTGCAAAATTGAGGCCTGCACTATAACGCAACAGGTATTATATCTTTTTAAAATATAATTTAATTTTAATAAATATAATTTAATTCTATAATTGAATGAATTATATTTCTATTATAGCATTAAACGCAACAGTTTAATGCTATAATTGCAAAATACAGTGACTTTGAAGTGACTGATCAGTCAGACTATAAGTATATGGATTGGTAATGTTTATCAAATAATTCATTTGCTGTATGATAAAAAGTTAAAATAATTTTTTATAATGTAAAATTATTTTAAAAAAGAAAAATTTAATGTAAAATGCATCTAAAAACACAGGAATAGACCTAATATGTATGACCTAGCAATAAAAATTCATATTTCAGTGTTAAAATAACTTTTAATCTGAATGATAATTATTTCTTTACCAGAAACATTAAGTTCTCAAAAATTTAAAATGAATATTATAAGTAAAATATTTTTAAAATATGAATTTAAGTAACTTCATGTTATTACGGGGACATGTAATTTTTGCATGGATACTTAATATTTCGTGTTTTTCTAAAATAAATTACCTAAACTACCAAGTTATTAAAAATACTATTAATTTGTTTTAAATAAATGTTTTTCATATTTATTTTTAAAGAGGAAATAATTGCAGGATAAAACCTCCAAGCACTTTGGTCATTCTTTATTTTATTCATTTGAAGTAATTTTTTATATAAAATATACATTACAACATATTTTACCTTAGCTTTTATTTTTCGCTACTGTACAATATGCATGTTTTATAAGCAATCTGCAAATCTGATTTTTTATTTGACAAGACAATATATGAATAAAATAGCTGTTTCGTAATTTATTAAAGAGCTTCCCTACTAGAAGTTGTTTGCATCACTTCTCCAAAATGCAGAGATTACTTCCAGCGAAATCGAAAATGATTCAGAAGTCCTAAATTGGTCAAATCATCTCAACTGGTCATCGTAAACATCTCACTTAAGGCATACAACCAAACTTATCTAACTGAACACATCCACATTTTGTTAAATTTATGTTGAACTCCAAGACAGCGAATCTTTTTTTTATTATTATTCTTTTGTTTCTTATGATAGTATCAAGAAATAAGGCTTAACTTCTTACTCCTCACTAAATATACCTCCAGGCTGAATTTTTTCCCTAAAAATGCCATGCCACTACCTCAATTTGCCTTTGATTCTACTTCTTTATTTTTTCTAATATGGGACGAAACCCCAATTTATTTTTTAAATAGCCAAAACGAATTCAATTCTACTTGCAATTCAAAAATATTCTTCTCAACCTTGTAATGAATGGTTTACGATGTAATTCAAATTACTTTGAACGTCTGTATGATAATTGCTACATTTGTACAAAGTTTATGTTATCAGCAATACCCGTGCTTTTTTTAAAATTACATGTCCGGTAGATTTCCCTTTTCTTGTATATAATAATAGTAGCATAATTTAAGTTTGTATACAATATTTAGGATTCAAGCGGGTAAAACTTTTTAATGAAAAAAAACCTACAGAAAAAAACTTATATTTTTCTTATTTGTAAATTGTACTGTACATAAACGACATTAAGTGTTTGGAGAATTAACGATTTTTATTGTCAAATATAATTTTATTCCGTTTTTTCAACTCGATGGGCGTTTTTTTAAAAACCAGAATGCAATGCCGTAATGAATGAGATAATATGTGGTTATAGATTCTTATAATTATTGCTGTATACATACTTATGTAAGGTCTGATGCATTATTTGTACTAATGAGATAGGGAGGGAGAAACCGTCATCTCCAAGGAAAATTTGCCGGTAAGTCACTGCCAGATACCCATTCTGTAATATATATATATATATATATATATATATATATATATATATATATATTAAAATCCCTTATTTACATATTTTAATATTAATTTAATAACTTTTGTTCATAAAGTTCGTTGGGGGTTATGTTGGGTATTTTTTATCATGTGATCACTTGTGCTTAGGAATTATTCGTAGTCTTTTTACCTGAGAAATCCCTACTTAAAATGTGTGTAGGATCACATTGTGTACACGATGTTGTAAATGGGCTTGCCTGTTGTATGGATTTCATGTATCTCACCAGAAATAAAATGTGTTGTCAATTTGAATGAGTCTTGTCCATAATACACACACACACACACACATATATATATATATATATATAATATATATATATATATATATATATAAATTATAAACACAGTATCTATAAGTATTTATTGTATTTGATTTGCATTATATTAGAAGAAAGTTTTTTTATTAAATACTCATGGTAATGTTTTTAGAAAGAATTATGAAATATAAATTTGTCAAACTGCCATCTAGGAGTTTCAAATCCACAGAATACGGTACGAAAATATTACTCTATACATTCAGTCATCGCTCGATATTCCATCATTGTGTACCAAATGGTTAAAGTACAGATTGAATGGGTGGATAAAATATAACTATGTTACAAACAAATGTGATACCATGAATAATAATATGATAACATGTTTAAGATAACTTCGTTTACAAATGTCATGTACTATTGTTTAAAAATTTGTATTATTTAAATCTAGTTTTTAATTAAAAATTGTTGAATTTGTAAATGTATATTTTTTTTTCTTCCTAGATGAAGTTAGTCATTACAAAATAATCTTAATGAATAAGAATTTTGAAAAGTGGAATTTTTGTAACAAGATAATATGTATTTCAAATTTTCAGCATTAGTTTTTATGATGAAATTATTTATCTATAGTAATGATTTCCCCTGAGATGTATTTATCTATAGTGTATCAGTTTCTTCAATAAACCAGAGTACATATCTTATTTACTTTGGTTTTTTTGTGCATTAATAACTGTATGAGAGGGAAACCGATTTCAAATTCTCACATTATCTTGCAAATACCTACTGCCGCAGATAGTAGATGGATCTTTTCTGGGTGTCTGCCATCTTTCCGATGCCATAGCCAGAAAAAAGTTTTAAACTAAATAAATGCACTGCGGGGGCTATAAATACCACGTGTACCACGAGGAGGGGGAACAAGAACACGTGACTCTCTCGGCCCCCACCCCTTTATGATTCTCACAGACTGTTCCATGGAAATGAATCTGGTGAACAATTCACCCTGAGCACGAGGAATCGTAACCGTTATTTTTGATGTCAGTAACCATAGGGGATGATGTCAAATGGATGTCATTAAGGACAGGGCGGCCTGCCTTTTGGAAAACGCGGCCAGGAATCGTAATGTCTAGAAGAGAGGAGCGGGGGGAGTTGAGTAAGGGAAGGGGGTGGTGATAGCGGGGGCTGGTATCTGTGTACACAATACTAGTTTCATTAGCATTTTTATCGGGTATTTAAAGTGCAGGCAGAAATACTGCTCGAAAATTACGGCAGTGCCCGAGCGAAAGGGAGATTGAGCAGGCCTCGTTTTATATTAAGCGGAGGTTTTGTTATATTTAAAGCGAACGAGAGCTCGTTAAAACTCAGGAACTGGGCTAAAAAGCAAAATTAATGCACTTTGTAATGAAGGAATTTCACACGGTGCGAACACGTCTAATTCAGGTTAGTTTATGACCCTTATCATTAAGTCTCCAAGTGATTACACGGACTCTGGATTCTTTATTTCAATTCAAAAGGCTTATTTAAACTCTGAAACGAATATTGACTACCTTCATGACATTCCCATTCTTAATTTGACGTACGAGGAACGTGATAGAATAGGTATTTTATTTAAGGCATTATAGTGACAGTTTTTTTTCCTTCATATGCAGTCTGAATGCTCGGAAAAGCAAACTGCGACCTTCCATTTATTTAATATGTGCTGCAGACATTAATGATAATTTGTAGGAACAACTTCACGGATGTAACGCAGATCTCTAACAACCTAGTTTTGTGGAAATGTGGGCGGGTGATTATGCCTGGTAAGAGAGAAAGGGAAATACTTTAGAAGGCATTTCTAATTTAATTAGCGCAGTTATCAGGAATTAAAAATGCGAACCACAAATTTGAAAGAAAGAAGACTGGCGATCTGGTTTATGTTACTAAACAAACAGAATTATGCAAAAGAGATAAAACGGGAAAATTCTGCACTTAGATTTCTCCCCAGACTTGCAATAGCAGTAATATGCGACTATTATGAAGTCTCCCTTACTAAGTCTATATTTTGACATATAAATCTTGTTATTCAATATTAGAAAATAGAATATTTTATAAAAGATAATTATGATTAAACATTTCCAACTGAGACTATAATAATAGAGATCCTGTTAAATAATGAAGATTACCTAATCAAATTATTTTTTAGACAATTCTTAAACTCCATTGTCTACTTTAAACTCAGGTAGGGCATATAAAGTTTGCCTAGGAAAGCATTTTATTAAAAGGTGGTAATATTTTGGTTTTGTTTATGGTACGAGGTTAACACCTTGTATGCGGGTACATTTCGCAGCGGAATTGTACCTGAATTGTACAGCTGGCATTTTGCCAGTAAATTTAGTTATTCAGTTAAATCTCAATAGATAGAAAATGATTTAATTTTTTAACCAACTTTTCGTATTTTATATTGAAGTATATAAACAAATATATAGACAAATAAACAAATATATTTATATAAATGTACATATATATATATATATATATATATCATATTTACAAGGCTAGATAAAAAGTTAATTTTAAATCTAAATTTATTTTTTTTAATCAACCTTCCCGTTCTGTGGTTCCGCATCGACTGATGTAAAAACTAGTTTTTATTTGTCTAAATTTTTCCACTATCTATGTAGTAGACAAGAACATTCGGCTTCGTTTTCCTGTGTATACCGTTATTTTTGTACCCACAAACAAACCATGTTGTTACACTAACCCGGAATAGTATGTGCTACCAATGTGTTAAAACAATTCATTAATTTAAAGGACTTATTGACACCTTACCCTTCAGTTATAAAGCAAAACCAATACAATACTAATATTTGATTAATGTTATATAACTCCTGTTCAAAGTTTCATCCCATACCATTAAGTATTTTTCAATAAACACCTTTCAAGTCGAAAATTTTAGTAATTTTTATCCAAATCAATATAAGATATTAAAGTTTTATATAAGAATTTAAGTTTTTTTCTCGTCGTTTATTTAAAAATGTATCAATCCATTAGCATTGCATGTAATTTTATACATAAAATTTTCTATTGGTTCGTTATATACTCAATAATAAAATTGCATTAATAACTCTACAAATAAACAATCTTAAAGAAAATTTTAATTTAACAATATAAAAATTATTTTGTTAATTTAGACATAGTTTAATTTTCATAAAAATGAAACTTTTTTTCCTTTCGAATAAGTATTTCATAATTTACTTAAATAGTTTTTGTATTTAATGTACATCTTTATTAGGAATATATCACAATACCTTCTTCCACTCTTTCGGTAAGTAGTAATTGCTAAAATTCTTACCTAAAAAGGAAAATAAAAGAATTAGAAAAATGCAAAACATGTTAAACACAAATTTAAGAAATTTTAAAAGTTAAAAATTTTTATAATATTTTGTTACTTAAAAGAATGGTTACAAACGCCTAAGTGAATTAGGAATTAAAAATTATGGACCTGAAGTAGTTTTATGACTATATGTGATAAAACATTGTGTTATATAGAGTAGAAATAAAATTTCAGAACAGAGTGAGGGTTTATGAGAATCACTCCCTCCCCCCTTCCGAGCTTTTCTTACGGTCCCTGGTGGCATAAGCATTATAATGAAAGCATAGTTCTGATGCACGCCCTTTTATTGTAAAGAAAAAGCTATCAAACGTATATTCGGAAAAGTTTGATTCAAGATTTTTGCATCTTTTGCGTATTTTAAGACATTCTGACTTTATTTTGAGACACAAATTAAGTAAAAAGAGTAGAAAATTCTGTAAAAATTATGATTCTGACCATTCAAAACTCATGAAAAATTGACTGATAATAATTTTAGACGTCGACATATTTCTCATAGTTACAATTAAAAAATATTTTAAGCGAACATCGTATAGACAGAAGTAAATTTATAATTGTATAAACTTTCTTTAATCCTTATGCACCTTTCAGCGGAATTCTCGGATTCTAAAAGTTTCTGAAAAAATCCATTTGAAGCTTTGAAGAACTAATGACTTTAAAATTTTTAGAATCAATGATGAAGTCTTTTGAAAACAAGACGTATTTCCTTTCTAAACACACTGGAATGAAGTGTTTAAAAATTAGTTGCAAATTTTAGTGTTCTTTATTTGAATTTTAGGTTTGATCGCATTCAAGATCTTGCTGTACGATGGAAATTCATCATAAATCACTTTATGTTTATAAATTTAATATTTGTTTCAGAAATTTAATAATTGTTAAAAATATATGAAATTCATTTCTATCAATTGGTTAAAATTTGATTATATAGTTCAGTATCTTTTACATAAGCAAAACAGCCCTGTTCAGGCCTTGGCTATTTCGACAACGCGTACTTTCCAGCACGCGTACTTTCCAGCTTTCTCATCGGTGAATCCTCTCTAGTTCTCCGTCTTCAGGACATACAAGTCTTTTTCACGTCGTCCAACAATTTGGTTAGTGGTCCGCATTTCCATAGGATTTTTGAAAGTGGATATTTTAAGGGAACTGTTTTCTGAACTTGTCTAAATATGGCAAAAGCATCTTAACCTGTTGCTCCGGATGACCAAAAGCTGCTTATAAAGTTGATATAATTTGAAGTTGAATCGCGTTCTCCAGCATCCGCTCTCCTGTTCTGGGCAAAGGGATCGATCTGAGAATCTTTCTCTCAAACATGTTCAGGTTTTTTTGGTTTTGGTTTGGAGCACTACGGTCTACTTTTTGCAACACGAGGGCTAATGAGACCGGGACCTACTGCTTAAATCTAATTCCGAACGGCTACGAGCATCCATACCATAGTGGGATTTGAACCCACGAACTCGGGTACCGAAGGCCAACACCCTAACCAATCGGCTATAGTTCTGCTCAAACATGTTCAGAGAACATTCATCCATATCATTAGTTCAAAATTAGCTTAAATAGCTTTTATGGTAAAACACGGCAATTAACTTGTATAGTTTAAAAGCCAAAAACAAAGACAAATTGTAATAATCAAAGTCAAAATATCAATTTTTTTCCGAGATTTGCTTTTAAAAAAAGAATGGCCTTAGCAACAATGAAAATCCTTTTTAGATTCAATTTTAACAGTAAACAGAAATGTGTTTTTCATTAGTTTTTCCTCGGCTTTCTTTACGTCCTGGCAGATATGGTTCCCTCTCAAAATACTAAAACACACTGGACCTGAAAATCATGTACATTTCTGGAAAAGAAGGGTAGCAAATCTCATCAAACCGTCCATTCTCTTGCACACCCCGTGACAATCCTATATTTAGGGCTTTGAATCTTGTTTTTACCATGCTGTCCAATAAACAGTCAAACCATCATTTATTTCAGAGACACGCTTTTAAAAAAGACTGGCCTTAGCAACAACAGCAGTTTATTTAACTCAAAAAATAAATAGAGCTTTGTGTTTTTCATTATTTTTTTCCTCCGTTCTTTACATCTTTGGAGATACGGCTCGCGGCACGAAATGTGATCACACATTAGATCTGAAAATCACGTACAATTTTTGGAAAGGGAGAGTGGCAAATTCCATCAAATCGTTCAATCTCTTGCACACCCGGTGACACCCCCGCACTTAGGGGCTCTGATTGTTGCTTTTTCCATATTCCCCGGTAACCAGGGATACGGGAAATGTAATGCGAATCACTATTTTTAGATAAATGCGCGAGCCACGGGCCAGTGGTCGCGTTCATTAACGAGACACGAGCGATACAGCGCCTCCCATGGCAGAAAGATTAATGACAAGATAGCAAGAACAAGGTCAAGTATTAACAAACGGAGCACTGTGTAGTACAGAGTGCGGAGGAAAAGATTTTAAAAATGAATTGAGACGCGATACTGCACGGCTTCATGCGTTTACCGCAAAATCCTTGCTATCGCGCGCTGTGTTAGCATGAATGATGACTGTTAAATTGAGCGTAAGGGGGTACCATCATGGAATACCAAGGACCGGTTAAAAGAGATGTTCAGACTTTGAAATCCCTTTTTAACAGTTAACTCACCGAAACCGTTACATGTGTGGGTGACATCGATATATTTAGGCTTTTATCAATGGACTTGATTCTCGTTGCATACGAAAGGAGTGAGATATGGGATGCTATGCATTTTGTAATCAGGGAAATAGTTTCAAATAAATTGTCCTCGGGTTTAAAAGCTTGAGCAAAATTAGAAACCGAAACAATGAAATATTATTCTAGATTACTAACAGATCGTGTTATTTTAATAAAGATAAATTCAACGGAGGAAGTTTGGAAGATTGTATGGTTATTTGACGCGTATGTCTTATTCGGCCACATTTTGTGATTTAGGTTGTTGTTAGACTGTTGTTGGGTGAAGATTAATATCTTCTTCAGTGACTGTTAATTATTTTCTATTATTGCTGCCAAAGACAAACTTTAAAGAAAGAATTTAAAACAAAATACTAATAAAAATGTATAAGCAGAAAAACAGTGAATTTGGACATTTGATAATAGTTTAAAACGTATTAAAAATATGCAGTTTAGACATTTTAAAATTATATTTTTTATACTGGATTTTTGAGTATTGCATCTTAAATAATTTATCTATCACTAGATTCGTAAAATTTATTATTAATACATATGCTAAATTATTAAATGCCGAAAAAGATACGTCTGCAAAAACATTGTTTTGATATTTTATTTTCATTTTGCAGAATAAGCTGTTTTCAGCATAATTCTGGAATCTTCTGAATAAGCTATAATCAAGGATTGTGTATGTGTTTGTATTAACACATTGTATGCGGGTTACGTACTAGTACAGATTAGTGTAACAACATGGTTTGTTTGTCTGTACAAAAATAACGGTATATACAAGAAAACAAGGCCGAATGTTCTCGACTACTACACAGGTTCTGTAAAAATTTAGACAAATAAAAACTAGTTTTTACATTATTAGTTTTATGATTGCTCTTTTCATTTTTTTATAATGTAAAAATGTTTATGTATAGCATAATCCAAAAAAAAATTAAAACTATATACTACTATTTCTATTTGATTTTTCATATTTAAGATACTATTATACATTTATCCACTAAAAAATATGTTTTTGGTTTACAAAAATCTTATGGTTGTTATTTACATATATATTTATATATTTGTTTATATATTTCAATATAAAATAAGAAAAGTTAGCTAAAAAATTAAATAATTTTTTATCTATTGAGGTTTAATTGAATAACTAAGTTTACGTGTAAAACGCAGGTACAATTCTGCTGCGAAATGTACCCTCACACAATGTATTAATATGCATGCACTTATATATGTATATAATGCGAAAAATTAGAGTAATACATTCTCTATTTCTAAATTCATTTCTTTCATTTTAACTAATAATTTATTTTAGGCATAATGATATCTCGAGAGTCAAAAATATATTTCTATTTAAACTTCTGGCTTGTATAACATGTAGCTTGTCGCATGTATTATACGGCAGCTGGAAGTGGAATTGCTGAGTAAGATAAAGCTAAGCTATATAAGCTTCAGCGTGAGACCGATTTATAACTATGATGTTAACGTTTGAACTCTAAAGTGACTGACATGATGTCGCACCATGACATTTTTTGGAAATGGCTAAATATCCTGCTTGATATTGAGTTTAAGTGCTTAATTATGATAATTTAAGTAGAAAATAAAAATATTTATTCATCACTGACTATGTGTGTATGTTTTATATGTTTCTTGATGAACTGAACTTTGTGTATCATTATATATTTATTTGGTGAATCTGTATTATTGCGAGACTTTTCTTTATCTCATAGGGATATATTTATGCTTTGTACTTATACGAAAGGCCTAAGTTCATTTTTATATTTTTTAAAGGTATTTTTTACTCTAGAGAGAAAATGAGATTTTGTTAAACAATCCTTCAAGTTATACACACACACATACACGTGTGTGTGTGTAGCAAAGGTTTAACAGAATCTCATTCACAAAATCTACAAAGCTTTCACTCATTCACACATACACAGTGTGCGTGTGTTCGTAGCTGTAAGGTTTATTTAACAAAATGTTATTTTCCGTCCACCAGCCATGATGCTGGACCAGAGACAGCAATTGCTTAATAGTTTTGTAAAGTGTGCTTATTTTGTTACCATTGAGCCATCTGAAAAAAAAATAATAATAGTGTTCGCTTAGAGAGTGGAGATAAAATCGGCTACGAAGCAATATACAGTTTTTTCTTGATGTTTCTTTAAAGTGGATGGTTTGGACGACGTTTGGATTGAAAATATTCAAAGTCATTGTAGTAAGTAAATTCTTAATTCCTTTAATCATAAATCTTATTAGGTTTTCATTTTCCCAATGCTGATCCAAACCATATACATTTAATTCTATATGGTTGTGTTTATGTATTATGTACCCCCTCATTTATATTATTCTTATCTATTGTACTAAAAACAATAATATTGTAATAAAACTACTGTGTTAAAATCTTAAATGTTAGTACTCATCGATTCTCCTTTGATAGTAATATATTTGCTTTGTAATGTCAAATTCTAATCCACTATAAACTGTTAGCAAATGCCTTCCCTTTGGTCATTTCTCAATCACAAAGTCTTTATTTTAGTGTATATATTTAATTATACATCCCACGAATTCTTAACATCTCATACCCCCTAAAGATAAACAAATGAATATTTATATAAACTCAGGCCTATAAAGCATGAAAAATATGCCTACGAGATAAACAGATATCTCTCAACAATTGATTCCCATAAATAAATAATGTAGTCTTCATTTTGGTGAAACTTTTTTGATTCACTCGCTTTATAACATTACAGCGCAATGACAAGATTCCGTTATAGCAAAATAGCGACTCCCACATAATTCTTATCTCTATCGACCATAAAATTCCGCAGATGACTAGGGATGGGAGAATTTCGGAAATAGAGAACTGACATATTCTCATTTATACACACTAGATATATTAATCTCTTAATCTATAAATCAAATATGAGAATGTACATACTAACATGATTATTCAAGATATGTTGTTGATACACTGCTATCACATTAATTCAAATTCTCATAGAATTGTATATTAACATTTAACCATAAAAAGGATTTTAAATTGATCGTTCATTGATCATACAACATTTTGATCACATTAAACTGCCTGCTGAATTTCTAGACTTATTCGGAAAATATATTTTGTCATAGATGAATAAAAAATTCAAGTGGAAATACGCTTGAAGTCGTTTTAATGTTATCGTAGTAATTTATTATTAATCCATTAAGATTCGCTTGTTCCACTTAATACCTTAATAATCATTTTAACCTCAAATATTTTAAACTATAAGACGTGCTACTAAATGAAAAATGCTAAATGCAGAAATTCTATAAAATGCGTAGCAATAAATTATTAAGGCGCTATAAATTATTTAAAATGTAACCATTACATAAAACATAACCTTTTAATGATACTTAGCATTAAAAAAATATTTTGTAATGTACCTGTTTTATGTAAGTGGATCACCTGATTGCAAAAAATGAACGTTCTGTCACCCCTAATTCTGCCAATACACTATGACTGTGCTGCGTAGATAAATGATTTTCTTTAAAAACAGGGTTGTTTAAGGTTAATTTTCACTTTTATTTTTTTCTACGATCTTGTGAATCTTCAAGACCTGCTGTTGTTTAGAAACCCACAGATGATCTAGAAATGTTTTTGTAAACATTCTCAAAAACAAAACTTTTTATCCAGTTCTTTTAAATTCCACAAGAACGGTACTCCGAAAAAGACAAAACGACGGGACTGAAACATTTACACGGAAGATGCGGGTAAATTGAGAATATGAGGAAGACTAATATATAAAATATAATAGCCTAAGTTATTCATCTGTGTCTCCTCGAATTTATGAAGCGGTTAGACCTGGAATAGATAGACATTTATATAGGATTCTTGATGAGTTAGGGTTAGCAAAATTCAAAGCGAGTAAAGCTTATTTTCTTCTAAACTATCAATCCGATTCTAAAATAAGTTGGTATAAATATGCTTCATATCACAGCAAAAAATACTGTCGTCTTTAAAACATTCGAAATCCACCCCTTCCCCCTTTTCGAGCATTTAATGCCATTATTTCAAGCCCTATATTCCCCGGTTAAGAGCAGTTGATTAAATTTATCAACTTATCACATAATAAATAGGTAAAAATAACATTTTTTTCCTAGCATTATGACATAACTCTTTTAAATATCTCATTTAATCATTTCTTATTTAAAATCATTTAAATATCGTCTGCATTATTTTCATACGTTTTATGACTGAACTTAGATATTACGTAAGTAATTTTCTTTTACATTTGGCTTAAATCGATTACATATGTGATCTATTTTAAATTGAATCATCAGTTATTTTTTGTTGCAATGGACATTTTATCACCGGTATTCAAAACAAATTCTTTTCATAAAAGTCTAGGAGTCTATTTCACGGATTATGAAATATCTAGCATTTATGTTGCATATCTTTGAAAATTACGAAGTTTGTTCATTTGTGCGTTTATTTTTTATACATAACCACACGGTTTGGAATCGATTCTCTAAATTTTTGGACATCCTTCATATATACAGACAAATAATCACTCTCAATATTAGAACTTTTGCTGTCCATCCTATCACATAATATGACAAGATAAATTAAAGTTGACAACGAACATATGGTCAGTAAAGATAAATTGTTGAGAATGTACCAGATAATTCTCAGCCAAAAACTATATTTTACTTACCTCATAAGGTACTTAAGAATTCTGGAAAATTAAAAGTTTTACTCATCCCGTCATATGACAGGCTACATGCTAGTGTATAAAATAATAACATTGGTACTAAGGAGGGTCCAAATGAATCGAACGATCGATGCGGGTGATGGAGAAATGTAACGGTAGATCGAGGTTCAACTGTTTCTTCAGAATAAATGAATAGGGCATTAAGGGTTAAACTGAAAATTTATTTGAACGCTGGTTTGAACCTTATTTTAGCAGAGTCTTAAAACTCAAAACATAAGCCTAAGCCAAGTTTGATTTAACTCTAAAATAATTGTTTCGTAAACTGAATCCGCTCTCTACTCCATATGCATCAGCCACGCCACTTGACATAGCATTCGCAGTTATGAAGCTCACATTCGCAAACAGTAAACCTTTCAAGTTGTATATTTATATGCAAAACGTGCTTTACATTTTACCCGTGTTACGGCAGAACGTATTTCTATCAGTAAAGCCACAATGCACAGTTTATGACAGCAACATAAAGATCAAAGTTATTGCAGCGTAAGGGAAAGCCTGGTTGTGTATTCATGAACACTTTGTATGAATTGTTACTGTTGTTACAGGTCTCGGTGGCTGTTGGAACAAGTCCATATTTCTTTCCACTAGTTTTCAGGATTCCAGTTCGTTTTAATCAGGTACTTTGCTCACGTTTTTTACCTGTTTCTTTTTCAACGTTTTCAGATTTTTATCGCAGATGGGGGATTTTGGGAGTTTATTTTCATTAAAAATAATTGGTAAATTTATTCTCTGGCTGCCGAGTTTCCAACACTGTCCGCAATCATTTATGCTTTATGACTATTCATTTTGATTTCTTGTCTTTTTAATGTTTAGACGGTAAAAAAAACGTTTAGAAAATATGGTACAAAATATTTAGTTTTACCAAAGTGTATTTAGACTTCCCCAAATAAACAATGCGGGTAGTGAAAACTTAAAGAGACATCTATCTAAAGTTGCTTAAACAAATTTAAATAGAAGATTTTTTTCCTTATATCTATATTAGTTATTACCCTAAACACATCGGTATTTCGCATTTTTTTTCTTATTTGACTAACATATAGTCCGTCATATGACGGAATCAGTGAAATCTTCAATTAATCAGTGAATTTTCAAGAATTGTAAAGTACCCTTTGAGGCAGGTAACAAATTGATTTTTGAGTGAGAATTATCTTTCAACAAGAAAAAATATTAAATTTAAAACTATCACATATGCACCTAATCCATTATTAAAACCAAATATAAAAGGAAAGTATTTACTTAATATCCAAGTTCAGCGATAAAACGCATGAAAGTAGTGCAGACGATATTTAAATAATTTAAAATAAGAAATTATTAAAGGAGATGGTTAAAGGAATGACGTCATAATGGTAGGAAAAAACGTTATTTTTACCTATTTATTACGTGATAAAAATTAATAGCCTGCTCTTAACCGGGGAAAATAGCGCTTGAAATAATAGCAATAAACGCTCGAAAAGGGGGGTAGTGGTGGATTTCGAACGTTTCAAAGACGACCGTATATTTCGTTGTGAATTTAGGTATTTAAATAGCCTTAAACAAACTGAAAGTAAATATGGAAATATTTTAACAATAAGTATTACAAAATAAGAGAAACTTACTTGCAATAGTTATATGTATTCATCCGAACAATCTACTTTCTCCTCCCATTATGAAAATAACAGTAATCTAAATTTACATGGATTTAATACTTCTTAAAACAGTTAACAACTGTATTCGAAAAGATTAAGTAGTTATAAGACACCAATGACAAAGGGATAAAAAGGCTAATCTTGCTCTCTATCATTAATTTACGTAAGTTTATATTATATATTCTTTACGGCAGCTTTAAAAAAATGTACTTACACTTAAATGGTGGCAGAATTTGTACAACTCGAAGCTTTTAAGTATCAACAGTCCATAATTAAAATTAGTTTTTATTAGTCTAAATGATCTCAGATGTTTTTGTAACGATGTTTATTATATTAAAGATTCAATACAACATATACATGAAGCTGCATTATAAAATAAATGTTTGTTAAAAAAAATTTCTGAATTCTGAATTTCTAATTAATAGAAATTCAGAATTCAGAATTTTTAAATCATGCTGTTTAAAGCACTTTATTCAAGAATCGTAAAATTATTGTAAAATATTTCGATCTTCATCAAGCAGGGTTTGGTTTGGAGTGCTCCGATCTGCTGTTTTGCTACACGAGGACTAATGAGACCTGGACCTACTGCTTAAAGCCGATCCCAAACGGCTACGAACATCCATGCCATTAGCGGGATTCAAACCCACGAACTCCAGTACCGAATAGCAGCGCTCTTCCATTCAACCATCAAGCAGGGAGAAATATTATATTTTGGTTTGCAGAGTTTCACTCTACTGTTTTGCTACTTGAGCGTTGATGAGACCGGTACCTACGGTTTAAAGCCGAATCCAAACGCTTACGAACATCCCTACCAGTAGGGGAATTCAGAATTTGGATTTTCGGTACTGAAGGGCAGCGACCAATCATTCGGCCATCACTCGGTGGGAAATATTATGAAAATGAAAAATTAAATCAATGCATAATAAAAACATACCTGAATTTGAAATATTTACTTATTAACATCAGGTATTCTAAAAAATACAGCTTACAATATTATATATTTTTAATTTGAATTTTCTTAATTGCATATTTTCTCACCATTTTCAAACCTATCTTTATTCAACAATAAATCATGAAATAAACTATATTTGAACTTTTTCTGCTAAAAAATATTTACATTGCCTCGAGGTATTAAAGTGAAAAGGGGGAAAATATACCAATAACTTGCGGCTCAAAAAATTCGCATTCTAACACTTTTTTTCCCGCAAAAGAAAGCGAAGCTACAGAAATTCAAGTCAACACTTTTTCTCTTTTTTATGAAACGCAGCTTTGGCAAAAGCAGATATGGCATAATCAATAACCTGTGGGGCACCAAACGATCTGAGAACCCACCAAGTGCCTTCCCATCCCCGGCACAACATTCCCTGTTCCTTTTCTCACATTCTTTTCTTCTGGGTGACCTCCCCTATCATTATATTCCGGTGGATCGAACTTTAAACCCGGGGCGGTGCAGTTCAGTTCAGTACAGTTTGCTTGTATGTCCTTTGCCCTTCCTGGATGCTCAAAAATTTTTATATACAACTAGGTTAGTCGATAAAATGAAAGTTTGGGAAAACTATTTCTTTACGTGGTTTTTCTATTTCTTCGAAATATATAACGTTTAACTATTTGGGTGTGTGCTCAGACATGCATTTACCAGGCAGTAGCCAAACAGTTTTTTCGGAAATAGACCAGGGAAGATTATGTTTTTATATGTGGTAGTCTGATAAAAGCACAGGTACTGCTATGTATGCGGTATATTGTAACATAAGTCAATACCTCGTCAAGTAATACACCTGGCTAATAAAATAATTAAAATTTACCTGTCTACGACGAATCTATCATGGAATTTATTATAACTCGTTCAATATCTAGTTCTTAATTTTGGCCTTATCTTTAGCTGTTTTTATATTTAGTTTTTTTTAATTATTTGTCTTTATTGTATGCACTCTGCATTCGTTATAACGGTTATTGAACAATGTAATATCTCCTGGTAAAGTTTAATAAATTCTGTTTAGCATGGTTTGATCCTCATGGATATGGGATATGGCAGGGGGTGGTTGGTATTTTCCTCATGTTCTTATTGGTCTTTGAGTAGTTGAGTACTTGATTGATGTAGGCGTTTGTGATTCAAACAAATTTTTCCTTTTTTATTTTTAAAGTACGGGTTTAACCGTCTCACTCACTAACTCCCATATGCGCGCACATTAGATATATATATATTATATATATATATATATAGAGATATATATATATATATATATATATATAGAGATATATATATATATAAAGAAGATATATAGAGAGTTGTGTGTAAGAGAGAAATTCTCAGGGGTTTTCAAAACTTAAATCAAGGGTAAAAATTCCCGCATCATCCATTAAACCCCTAACCTAAATTGAAGAGGGTTACAGGTTACGAGAGAGAAGGGCCTGGCCAATTATAAACCTACATGGTAGCGGACAATTTAGGAAATTTCCAAATAAAAAGGAGATACACGCTAGCGGAGACAGATTTTTCTAGAGATATAGCACAGATGTTGACCCACGTGTTAATAGAACTTTATGCTAGCTGACCCTTCAGTTTGTCCCTATGATGAAGTGGGAACCCGTCCTTCAAAGTTGTCTTAATAAAGGTCTATAGCTGAAACGGTAACATTTTATGGCCATGACTGCAACCATCGAGAAGTCAGTCTCATTACATACATATAAATATAATATATATATATAATATATATATAAATATATATATATAATAATATATATAGATTTATAATAATATATATATATATATATATATATAATAAGAGAGAGAGAGAGAGAGGAAGAGAGGGTAAGAGAGAGTAAGAGAGTAAGACAGGGTAAGAGAGAATAAGAGATAATAAGAGAGAGTAAGAGAGAGATAAGAGAGTAAGAGAGTGTAAGAGAGTGTAAGAGAGTGTAAGAGAGTGTAAGAGAGTGTAAGAGAGTGTAAGAGAGTGTAAGAGAGTGTAAGAGAGAAGAGAGTGTAAGAGTGTAAGAGAGTGTAAGAGAGTGTAAGAGAGAATAAGAGAGAATAAGAGAGAATAAGAGAGAATAAGAGAGAATAAGAGAGAATAAGAGAGAATAAGAGAGAATAAGAGAGAATAAGAGAGAATAAGAGAGAATAAGAGAGAAAAAGAGAGAAAAAGAGAGAAAAAGAGAGAAAAAGAGAGAAAAAGAGAGAAAAAGAGAGCTCCTGGATTTTTAAAAACTGAGAGACGATTCGAAAAACTTTTTGTCTGACATATTTAAAATGAGTTTTTAAGCATATTCTGGACACCTTACAAACATCCCTGCCAGCAGTCGAATCCGAACCAACGGATTCCAGTAACAAAAAGCTGGACTTTACGTGTGCGGTCATTTTAATAAAATAACTAGATAAATAATCCAGGAAGACGACTTGTTTCTCACTAAAAGAATAGTTTGATAAAAATTAGTTTCGTTAAATTCACGAAAATTAAACAGTTTTCTATTATTCATCAGAAGTACCACAACTTTCTGATAAGATTTTACTTATATATATATATATATATATATATATATATATATATATATATAAGATGGACTACAAGATGGGTGGTTGCAGTCATGACCAATAAAAAGGACACCGTTTTAGCTAAAGACCTTAATTAAGATATTGTTGGAGGACAGGCTCCACCTTCATCATAAGGACAGAACAAACTGATGGGTTGCAACTAGCAAGAAAAAGGCCCTTAACACCTTGTCAACATCTGTGGGAAAATCTCTAGAAAAATATGCCTCCGACAGCGTGCATCTCGTTTTTGCTTGAAAATTTCCTAAATTGTTCGCTAGGGCCATGTAGAGTTATAATTGGTCAGACTCATTCTCGGAGGACGTAAACTGTAGCCCTAGTGGTCAATTTAGGTAGGTTAGGGGTTAAAAGAGGGAATGCAAAAGGAATAGGAAATTTTTAGCCGTTGACTTCAGATTTGAAAACCCCTGAGAATTTTCTTTACATATATTCTCATGGTTATAGGGAAATAACATTCACAGTCACATTTCTTCCAGTTATTTGAAAGTGTCTATAAAGTCCAACAATTGAGGTACTGAAAATTTACAGTTTATCTGTAGTACTTTCGCTAGACTTAACCTACAAAGATATTTATCCTATGCATTTTCTAAATGAATTATGGAATTAAGGAAAACAGGGTTAGAGAGTTTCCTCTTAATAAAAATAATTCACTGACGAGAGTAGAATTTAAACTAAAATTTCCTAAGGGAAAAGTCATTGTTTTATTTTGCGCTATCTCAGGTACAGTGCATTAATTCCGGAATCTAAAACAACGGAGTGACGATTTTCACGCGAAAAAAATAAATCATTTCCGCTTCCAGAGGGGAAGTGCTTTTAAAAAGCAAAGGGCACACAAAAACATTAACAGAGATTTTCTATGTCACTGAAACCATAACTACACAGACACAACGCATTGTTTTAACTGTACCAAGAGAAAACCGTAACAAATATCCTTTGTGGTTCAACGACATAAAAATCTGATATATCTATATATTTTGGACAATGACTCCGATGCTCCGAGCGATAGCTATTTTTTTTTCCCGCGCGACAGTCATATCACGTCGGAATCATTAACGGGAGGAGGGGGGGTATAGCTTGTTCTTCAGGCTTCAATGGACATTTAGACCACTGGTCATGACGTCAAACCGGCCGAGAAAGACAAAGGGATACTTTGGGATTAGGATTATGGTCAGCTAAAGATATACGATGTCTTATGGGAGGAATAATGATGGTTACATTTCTGGTGCAGTGAAATTGTTTGGTACGTCTATTGTAAAGTCTTGTAATAAAAACAACAGTAAAGCGCGTGTTTTAGCTTGGCTATTATGGCTGAGTGGAGTATTTATGGCCAGTGTAATGCTCATTGTACTTCTCCTGCACTGAAAAACTAGTTGTGACACTTCTTGGTGCCTGTTTCCTAAAAACAAAGGAATGGATACTAAAACAAAGGAACTACTTCTGCTATGCTTTAAGGATATCCTAAAGCTGAATCACGAGGTATCAGTAATCTGAGGAAATGAATATTGCTTTTTATGAAAGTTTTAAAACAGACAATCTTGACCAGGGTTAAGCATGAATGCGTTATGCAATTCTTGCATAAGATCACCGGATATCAGGCAATTTTTAAGAGAGTTTATAAAACAAAATTGAAATACTAAGATATTTGAATTACAAGTAGAAATATATTATTAATGGCTTGCTTTCTTGTAAAATATATCTTGAAACCTTTTATATTCTAGCATATGCAAGGATTTCATATTTGAAGTACTAGGTACGTTTATGCACCTTAAATATAACCGTAAACCAAAAAAAAGGTATGTAAAACTAATAAAAACAAAGTATAAAATACAAATAAAGAATAAATTTAACAAAAAAGAGTATACGAAATGAAGTAGAAAAAGTATACTCTTCGTATCTTAGGAACAGCTGTCGACTTTGCTACGTATGTTTACACTTATCCTTTATCAACGTTGGTTTTTCTTGTATACTTTTTATGTATTCGTGTACAAAGGATCCTTAGATATTCCTAAAACTTAAAGAAACAACGTTTACAGGTTAAAGATGTTGACTTAGAACCTATTTAATTGACTATGGATTTTATATAAACAGTTGTTTGTAAATATAAAAAAAGCTTTTCTAATAAGCACATCGGAGTTCGTAAATTAATCGAATAATACAGATGCATTTCACTGTTTGAATTTTTGATTATTTGAATACACTGTTAAAAGCGATGAAACAGTCAACCGTTATGAGCAGTAATTGAACACCCTTAGGCTATGATGTTGAACAGAGAAAGAAAGAGAAAAAAAAAGACCCTTAAATAAATCATTTATCAGTAATCTTTCTGATTATTATGCCAGACACATTTGCTTTTTACGCTAAGTACCAGTTATGTTAGTTGAACTTGATTGTTACATAAAAAAGATATGTTTAAACACTGAAAAGATGAATAAAACATAACAAAAAGTTTATAAATAAAATTAAAATTACATTTAACACATTGTGTGCAAGTACATTTCGCAGCGGAATTGTACCAGCAGAGGGTGTTTTGCTTGTAAATTTAGTTATTCAACTAAATCTCAATAGATCGAAAATTAATTAATTAACCAACTTTTCGTATTTTATATTGACAAATTTAATATAATAATTTTATATAAAAAATATATAAATAGAAATATATAAATAACAACCATAATAATTTTGAAAAATAAAATTTTTTTCTAGTGGATAAATTTATAATAGTATCGTAAATATGAAAAATCAAATAGAAATAGTAGTATATAGTTTTAATTTTTTCGAATTATATATAATCATTTTTACATTAGAAAAAAATGAAAAGAGCAGTCATAAAACTAATAATGTAAAACCTAGTTTTTATTTGTCTAATTTTTTCCAGAAGATATGTAGTAGATAAGAACATTGGGTTTCATTTTCCGGTATATAGCGTTATTTTTGTACCCACAAACAAACCCTGTTGTTATACTAACCCGTACTAGTACGTGTCTTACACTCAAGTATCAATCGCCAGAAAACATACTAGCACGTGTCCCGCATACAATGTGTTAAAAGTACTCAAGAGTTTATTACCAATATTAATAACTTTAGCATCTATTTTATTTACAAATCTTCCAATACGTTATTTATGCGTAAAAATATTTTACAATTAAAATATTTTTCTTTTGGTATATACATAAACTTATATATTATTTTTCTACATATGGTTAAGCTTTGAAATAAAGTACGTAAGAAAACTTTATTACATCTCAAACAAGTTTCATTTATAAACTTTTTGAATAAGCATTTAAATTTTCTTTAAGAATATTGTTTATAATAATTTATAAAAATTAACTCTATAATAGCAGTTTGAAATCAAACAAATAATTACGATAAATTTGTGTAATTTCTATACGAAATTTAAATGTCTAACATACTAAAGAAAATTCTTGAAATATTGATGCATTATGAAAGGTTTACTAGTTCTGAATACGTGAATTTGCGTACACAGTATGATAGCTTTATATCCCTTTATTATGTTGTTTGAAATGAATGTAGACATACCATTATTCATACAAGAAATCTTTAGACAATTTCAAACTTTCAAAAGCTTAGGAGATTATACTACAAAAAGTTTCAATTTTTTTTTATTTTGCACCATTGAAATCAGATTTTAAATTTTCATGTAGTATTACTTTAATATATTTTGTTTTAGTAAATATTATATATATAATATAATATTTACTATATAATATAATATTTACACAATAATATTATATTATGTATTTTCTTTATTCACATAATAGGGATGTAGAATGAATTAAAAATAAATAAATGAATTATAAATATTAAAACAAGTTTAAAAACGGATTGAAAATAGAGGACAAGACATATCACCATTTTTTAAAATTATAGTTAAGTATGATTAAAACTAAAAAATAATCAAGAAGATTCATTTAAAATTTTTATGAATTTTTACCTATAGAATGTATAATTATAGCAATGCAGATTATATACATTTGATTTGTATATTTCAGAGTTTCAAAGAGTGTAAATTTATCAATTCAATTTATGAACGGAAAAATATATAGCTTCCAATTTTATAATATGGGAGAAAATACAATTTGGTTCAGAGAAAAAAATTAAGTAAAATTAGAAATTTAATTGATCTCACCGGATCATTTGAAAAAACAACTTTATTAATTTGTAAAAGCACCTTGCAAGCCAGTAAGGAGCTAGCAGCTGGTCCGACAGGCAACTTACAATATTTTCGCGACACACCTGTAGATTCAATAAATATGCATTTTACCATTTTTATGTGGAAAACTCAGACAAAATAGGGAATATCTCCAGATACTAAAAATGATTCACTTTCAACATCACCGTAGAAAAAGAAAGTAGAGAGTAAATCTTTTCTTTATATGATTTCAAGGTAAAGAAAAAGCAATTTATGATTTCAAACGGCAAGTTATCTTAAAATGATTATTTAATCAGCTTACCTAAGAAAATTGAGGGGATAATTTTCGATACAGTAGAATAATTTTTATTAAAAAAAGCTGAATAGTGAAACAAAATAAATTTTAAAATTAAATATCACATATAAATTAAAATAAAAGTTTATATTCTTAGCTCAGGCTTACATTAGTTTTATAGAAAAGATCATAACATTTTTATAATTTTTATTTAAGTCCTGCAATGTTTTGAAAATGTGTTAAATATGTTAAAATGTTTACAATTTAGAAATTTCAGTAATTCCGAAATAGAATGAAAGAATTTAACATATTTGCGAACGACATTTTTTTCACATTTAATACTGACAACCAACAAAAGTAATAAAATTCTGAAATTGATTATCTCAAATTTCTATCTTATATTTTAAGGTCAAAATCAAATATGAAAGCAGTGAAGTATCAAATACAACCTAAGTAAATAATAACGGATTTACGTAAATTATATTTCCCTGCCTTATTCCAATTTTATTATAATATATGATATAGTTGCCACATATACTCATAAAGAACCGCCTTACTAACTGGAGATATGCTCATCCGGGCCAGGTGCTCCGTCAACTACCCCTATATGGAGAATGATGAATGTTGTCACATTCAGAAAAAGAAATTGCAAGACGTGAGTCAACCAGGAATAAACTTGAAATGCCAAGAATTCACTTCAGTGATCGCGAACATTGGGGTACGCAGAATGCTTTCAAGGGGGGGGGGTCATAATTAAAAAAAATAATACCCCGCATAATTTCAACTAAAATTTTTATTTTTGCCATTTTGCCTGAGCTCAAGAGGGGTGTTAAACCCCTAACCCCCCTTGCGTACGCCTCTGATGGCGAATATGTATTATTAACAGTCACAGGTCTTAAAAAATCCAAACCATTATAAATCTCTAATTTCAATGACCTGTAATTACAGCTTAAAGGGGGATATCCCCTTTAAAACTTCAAAATTTGAAGGGTCTTTTTTAATTATTACAGTTTTAAAATTTCTGGATATTTCTGAATAATTTAGAACAAACCCCATCGAAATATTCAAATTAGAATCTGTAAAATTGCCCAATCTTGCATTTAGTAGCCTAACTTTTCAGGAAACAGTAAAGATTTTAAATACAGTTTGATGAAAATTATACTTTTTCAACTTACGTGCACTGTAAATAAAAAAACTATCCACACATTGATTTCTAATTTTCAAAGTAAATACAATAAAAACCTACGATGAAGCTCTACCTACTTTTTCCTTTGCTGTTTATTTCGTTTTGTATTTCTATCATTTGAAATGGAATTTTTGAAATTTATTTTGCTTTCAGAATTCAATCCCCTGGTGTAATATTTCTGACACTTTATTAAAAATTTAAATAAGTGGATGATTATACTTCATAATTATTGTCTAGAACTCACCTTATGTTGTTGTAATTCTGAGCACAATGTGCAGAAAACCTTTAAAATTGTAAAAAATAAAAAGCTAAATGCTCTTACTTTTTATTTTATAAAAGAAAATTGAATCTTATTTTTTAAGAAGCAAAGTATATTCAGCAAAATTAGTTAAATATAAAGACCAAATGTTGGAAATTCCATGTATTTACGATAATAATTAATACATTGTTTGCGGGACACGTACTAGTACTTTTTCTGACGATTGATACTTGAGCGCGGGTCACGTACTTACGTTACTGTAACAACATGATTATTTTGTAGGTACAAAAATAACGGTATATACAGGAAAACGAAGCCAAATGTTCTTGTCTTTCATTTTTTTTATATTGTAAAAATGTTTATATATAACATTATTCGAAAAAACTAAAACCATATACTACTATTTCTATTTGTTTTTTCATATTTACGACACTATTATAAATTTATTCTATTATAAATTTACGACACTATTATTACGTACTAGTACTTTTTCTGACGATTGATACTTGAGCGCGGGTCACGTACTTACGTACTGTAACAACATGATCTATCTAGGTACAAAAATAACGGTATATACAGGAAAACGAAGCCAAATGTCTATCTTTCTATATTGTCAAAAATGTTTATATATCTGAAAAAATAAAACCATATACTGTCTATTTCTATTTGTTTTTTCTATCTTACGATACTATTATATATATAAAAATATATATGTTTGCTTATGGTTGTTATTTTTATTTATATATTTGTTTAAATATTTCAATATAAAATACTAAAATTTGGTTAAAAAATTAAATAATTTTCGATCTATTGAAATTTAACGGAATAACTAAATTCACGCTCAAAACGCCCGCTCCCAGTACAATTCCGCTGCGAAATGTACCAGAACACAATGTGTTAAAGATATAAGGCGAAAAATAAGAAAAAAAATCTTCCATCTAAAGTTTCTTAAAGGTGATGTATCCTTTTAAAGTAAAATTCTAACCATTGCGTATTAGTCTCCATATTTACTTTCTGGTAATTAATCTACCGTACTTTCAAAAATATTTTAAACGAAATACGACCACTCTCATCTGGTTTGTAAGGCATTTAACACATCCAAAAGCAATGTTAACGAACTATCTGTAGGAAGGATAAAACTTCAAAACCAGAAAAGTTACTGCCCGAGTATAAACATGATACCTCTTTCCGAACCACCTGGGGATTAGCTAATTGAACATCTGAGACGGATCGTATGTATGGGAAAACTACCGTAAAACGATAACCTTGATTGTTGAAAAAACATCTTTCCTTTTGTTTAAATAATATCTTTGTGCGGAGGAAAGAGGTCACCTTCCGCTTCTAATTGCCTCAGACGGCAGTCTTTCTTTTTATAAAATTTTTATTGTTCGGGGATTCATAAGTTTACCAGGCTGGTGGGCATAATCAAGAATTGACTGAAAGCAGATGTCTATTATTTAAATTAATGCAATCTGATATGATATAATGATTTATTGTTGTTGGAAGGATTTTTTTTTAATCTACTCCTTTTTTCTGCACAAAATGAAGAAAGTACATAATGATGCGTATAGAAATGAATCCCACATTGTCTAGAGAAATTTTCAGAAGCAAATGTTTCTGTATTGTACAAATTTTGTTTAACGGTATTTTTATAGATTACTTATTCGCTGAAATATAATTTTATAGATAATATAAGTTACTGATGATATATACTTTATTCATTTTGATATGCAGAGTGTATACCTTCAATCAAAGCTTTATAAATACACTTTAACCCCTTAGGAGTTTAATTCTTTTCACGAATTCGACCTCAAAAATGTCACATTTTTTATTGCATATTTTTGTTCATGTTACACTTGTAAACTGGAAAATGTTATTAAAAGTAATATTTCTAATTATTTTAAACATACATAACTGTTTTACAGGAAATAAAAAAATATTTTTCCTGGAAGCTGATTTTTCTGTCTCGTGTACCCCAGAAAGAGAAGTTACGTTTACAATTTTGCATATAAAATTAAAAATATTTTCGATTACAATTACTACACAATTATTTTCGAATGCAAATGCTACAAGTACGTTATTTAACCTTTTTTTTTAAATCAGATTCAGTGCTATAAATCTTGAAAGACGGTAAGAGGCAGAGTCCAACGTCACAGTCTGGACAAAAATACCTAATCTTTTTTTTTAGTTCTTTTGTATATGTCATTTTTCTTCAGAAAACACACATAGCACTAGTTTCTAGGTCTTAGTTTTTATCTGTAGGCGGAATTGCTGCTAAAAAATACCTTTTAGTCAGTATCCCAAAACCTCAAACCAAAAACTCTAAAAGCTCGCAGAATAACGCAAAACCTATCAGAAATCCCACGCTTTTAAACCGAACTAAATACATTTCGAAAACTAACATCTTGTGGACATATATTGGACTAATTTGACATTAAAAATACAAAACTTACTGCTAAAACAGTGAGAATTACAAAGAAATCAGATTCCCCGTACGCCGTACGGGCAAATCATTAAAGGCACGATAACAGTTCCCGTACGGCGTACGTGCAAAACAAGCAAAGGGTTAATACTCTTAGTCAATAAACGGAATTCTAAAATTAAGTAAACTCTCATAAAATATATTTGGATCCTTTCCACTTCATATTATATTTCAATTTCGATAGCAGCATATCTAAACGATTTTAAATGTTTTATTTGAAATACTCTTAACCCTTGATTTGGCTAAGTCAGCTACAACGAACAATCAAATAAATAAAATTTTCCTAATAAATATATATTTTTATCGATAATATATAATATATTAAATATATATTATTTAAATTATTATTATTATTATTATTATTTAAATTATTATTATTATTATTTAAATTATTATTATTTAAATTTATTATTAAATTATTATTATTTAAATTATTATTTATTTCAATATATTTTTAATTTAAAAAACATCTTGTCAAATTAAGGGATAAACTAAAATATAGGGAAATTTAAATAAATGAAGAGAGAAATTCAATTTAAAGTCGTTTCTATTTTAAGTACTGCATTTTTCACTCAAAATGATTCGCTTTCTTTCTTCGGGTATCTTTTTATTTGAGCATCTATTGGTTTGGACTAAAAAACAAATCGTTGGGCGAGACTGGACAAAGGAGCTTCTGAGATAGAAACTGATGTCAAGTCATGCTCGACGTAGGAGTGCAAGTGATTAATTTTTTTAAATCAAATTAATTTAATTTTTTTATAAATAGCTAAAAATGTATTTGGAGTCCTATAGTCTACTACTATACGAAGACTAATAAGACCAGAACATGCAATCAAAAATAGGAATGTGCTAAATCCGCGTAAATATTTTATGTGGATTAGCAAATTTTTTTGCACAGTTAAGACACTTATTTTTGGAAGAGAAAATTTATCCCCTTCTTTGTGAAAAACTTTATAGCATTTACTAAGCGCGATACAGCTCTCCCCAAAACAAACAAACGTTTAATAAAAGCACAAGGCTTTTCCGACAACCTCTGTCTATTACCCTTTATTTAACATAAAAGTATTCTCCGGGCAGTAATTTGAGGTAGGGGAAACATAGGGGAAAGCACATTCTATAATTACCGTAGGCTGACGTTGCAAACATAAATTTTATTTTAAATATATCTTTTATAATTAATACTCTCTCAAACTATGTTTATTTTGTCGTTCCTTAAAATAACGCCCCGACTTCATTCAAACTGGAGAATATCCGAGTATTTGCAGCACTAAACACGAACAAACAAGCGGCTTTTCTCCAACTCTCTGTATATATTTTGGGGAACAATTCCAGCGACAAGGTACACAATATGTAAAACGATGGGCACCACTTTATTTCCTGGAAACAAAAGAGGTAGGAATATTTCCAACGCGCGGTACTTCCCGCGCTCGCGGGAAATTTAATAACCCGAGTAAAAACAATGGAGTTCCGCACCATTTCTCCCACATATACGCCCTCTTTGGAGTAGAGGAAAGCTATTGTCCGAGGTGGAAATATTTTCACCCGCTTGAATACACTCAGAGTTTTTGATGGACTTCCAATATTTCAGTGCCTTGTTGGGAAGAATTTATTGGATGGGGTGTATCTTATAGTTTTTAAGCGTTATATGCCACCGGAAAGAGGGCTGTAAAGTTCTACAAATGGGCAAGGTGGCAGAAGTTGATAAATATGCGCGAGATAAAGTATACGCTACATATTTCACTTAGGCTTCCCGGCTTTGAAATATTTGACATGCAGACAGCGTGAATATGTCAGTATATTTAGCGCTCAATATTGCCGAAGACAGTTTTACGGAGGAAGATCAAGTTTATATGAGCCGGAAGATGCAGCATATTTTCGAAGAGCAAGCGCTAGCAATTGCTGCTGTCAGTCAGTGGGATATGAGACATCGGTTCTTTAGATGAACATTTTACTTTATTTCAATGGATTTCTCAGATCTATATACCTAGATAATTTCAAGTGCTTCAAGCAACAAAAAGTTTTACTGTATTAAGGAACAGAAAAATAATAGCATTCACCACAAAACTTTTTAATAAAATATACATTGGCGTAGCGTAGATTTCGTCCACCCAGGACAGATGTCCCTAATTTCTAACCCCTATGAAATGATATTACTGTAACGATATTTTCCTGGAGCACAATATTAATCCGCAAGGAGAATTTTTCCTCTCAAATTTAAAAACCAACTTTGATTTGTATAATTAATAAATTATAAAAGAAAAATATTCAGAAATTTTTATTCTTAATAGAACATTAAGTATATTATTCAAAAATATTATTCTGACTGTTGCAGTATCATACTTTTTTCTTTAAAAAAATTACAATGCTGCCTCGGGCGGGCTTCTTTTTTTGCCCCCGTAAGGTACGCTATTGGAAGTAAAATAAGCTTAATAACGACAACCTCTTTTATTAAGCTTATCATTAATAAAAGAAATTTAAACATATCGCTAATACACATACTTAATTTTGTTAATAATTACGCGATATTGTTTCTACCCAAGATGGAAAAATTAACCATCATTTAAACGTTATGAGTTCGGATCTTTTCAAATAAGGAAAAACGCACGAGATAAAGCATGAAAAACTTGTTTAAACTTTTAAAGATAAAGCATATATCTTGTCCTTCAGATCTTAGAGGGCAACAGATATGGTGATAATCGCTTAAAACTACCGATACAATATGTAATGTCACAGAGTGAATTCGAATAAAATATCCAAAATATAATAATATTTTAAAAGTTACACACTAGTAATTGATAGATTGATTGAATGTATATTTAAATACACCAAAAAGCTCAGTTTCTCCCTTATGTTGTACTCTCATATATTCTTTTAAAACTGATTCTGGAAAGGGAGCAGTTAGATGCGGTAGAATAAAAACGTTATCTTGCGGTATAACAGGACGTAGGTTCGATTACTATAATGAGATGCATTTTCGCATATGTTTGGAAACAATTAAAGGATTACGGTTTAATTCTTTTTTGGATAGTAAAAATTGGATTACAGAGCTACCAATCAATCTAATAATCTAAAAATCAATAATAATGAAATCCAAATCAACATCATCTGGTTCTAAATAACATCATTCTAGGTTTGGATCAAGGATTTGTTTAAGATATATAACACCCTAAGTCTTATTTTTTATGGGATTCCAGTTTTATGCATGATTCCATTACAATGTACAACCTTTTCTAAAGTGTTAATGAATGGAAAGCAAATATTCTCTAAACACACTTTTAAATTATGAATTATTCAAAAAATATTTTTAAGCTTTATTTGTGGGGTGGGGGATAAATGTTCCAGAACTACTCTTTATTTTATATTTATAGAATTACACAAAGAAAATTCTACGGAGAGGAAAATTCTACAGTGATCAATTCAATAAAAACGCTACACAAAACCTTATATCTAACATTTGCGATCAAAAGGAAGTCTGGGAAAACATTCACCTCCAAATGTTAGGAGTCAAAGATATTTATAATATTCTTTTGAGGTAGCTTTCATTAGCAAATCTCTAAATCTAAGAAAGCCACAGAGGAGAACAGATGTCTGACATTCTTGAAATACACCTACACCACTATTCGTTCAGTCAACAATTGCATTAAGTGGAGACAGGCTAGTCAACTTGTCCAGGATGAAACTAGCCTAACGAAAGAAAAAAGATAACCACAGATTTCCTTGGAAGCCACCTTTAAAAAGAATAAACAATTCTCTAAGACTCCCACTTGATTCTGTTGCTCGTTTCTATTAAGAGGCGAATCCTGTGTGGTATACGAAGTGCATGACTGGAGAGAACAATTTCTCTTGTGAATTATGTAATTAAAAAAAAAACACGTTTAACCTTTTTTTTCAAAAGAAATTTGACAGAACTCTTCTACTGTTTTGTATTTCATAAATATGAAAAGATGTTTTTGTCTTTATAGCGAACGTCACAATCGAAACGCCATTCAAATCCTGTTCTATACTAAACTTATATCCAGGATTTGCAAGGAAAAGAGTTAATTAAACATCTTTTTATCTTTAAATGCAATAGACAAAAGAGTTTATAAAAACTCTTACGAGGTGTATTTCAGTAGTAAAACTTTAAATATTTGAATGACAATAATGAATCGAATGATGTTCTTGTGAATTCCCTGCATCGATTGTCAGACTTTAGTGTGAGAAGAGTCAAATTGTCAACAAAAAAATAACGAAGGAATCAGAGAGCCATTTATATGTATGTATTCTATTAATAAAATGGTTAGATATAGAAGTCTGAAGAGTCACAAACACCTATGGAAAGCCCCACATGCGGCTCCAAGTCGTGATTTGCTGACCTCTGAACTGTATGACTATTTGGTTAAGGCGATAAGCAGATAAAGATGATCTCGTCAACATCGGTCAATATAAAACTAAACTAGCAGAGGTAGGAAAACTCCAAGATGTCCTCGACAGTTACCACTAAAGCCACAGAAAAAACTATTTCTAAAGATCCTTCGATTGAGAGACTGACCCTGTGTTGCATTTCAGTGGAACAGCTAAAAGGATACATTGTTATCTTTCAACTATACATGTAAGATGAAGTTTAAATATTTAGAATATTGGTAGATATTAGAGTTATCTAGGTGATGTGACCAACGTTGTAACATGTATCTTTGAAAGAAGTAGCGAGGGAGAATACAGATGAAGCACAGTTTTTTATAATAAAGGTTTTCTTTTGCTATGTGCTTTAAAAACGGTTCATGAATTCCTCATGAGGAACTTTCATGGGATGAAAAGTTAATATGCATTATTCAAAAAACTATTTCAAAGCTTTTTGAAAAGAAATATCTTGACGTCACATTTTATATGTCAGAATGACAAGAGAAAAAACTTTCTATTTACAGTGAGCGTTACAATACCTAGGATTTGAGAACAAGAGGAAGTTGAAAAAACATCTATCTTCAAAAGCAGGAGACAGAAAAAGACGTTTCTAAAATCTCTTTTGAGGTATCTTTCATTAGGAAATCTCTAAATCTATGAAGGACACAGTGGAGAATCAAAGTTGAGTGACATGTTCGCGATGTGCCTACACTATCCGTTCAGTTGACAAGCAGATTAAGAAAGACAGAACAGTCAACCTGGCCAGGATAAAACTAGTCGAGGAGGTAGGTTAAAAAAAAACACCAAGATCTCCTTGTCATTCGCCATTAAACCCATAGAAAAAAGATTTCAAAGACCCCCACATGATTCTTTTACTTGTTTTGACTGCGAGACGGACCCTGTGTCGCATCCCTGGGGAACAACTGAGGGGGTACAATTTCATTTGGGTGTCTCTTCCCTTTCCAGATGGAATTTTTTTGCTTCTCTGTTTGCTTGTGTCTTTCTTCATTTTATCTCTTTCAGGTGAAGGAGGGAGCCTTACTTCCGTTTAAAAATAGATCGAGGAGAGATTGAGAAGGGGAAGCGGGGGTGTAGACCAAATGTACGGAACGTGTTTCTTATCCGTTTGATATATCCACCGGAAAGGGGCACAAAAAATATATATGCTGTCGCAAAGAAGGGAATATTTTTACGTTTCAAGAATGTTAGAGTTTTTTTAAATATGAAATGCATTAGAATAAAAAACAGAACTCTTTTTTGGAAAAGTTAGACATGTCTATTTCCTGGATTTTTCCTATTTTTTGTGAAATAAAAATTTTATGAAGCAAGATGTTTTTGAAATGAAGCTGCCCCCGTTTTTTAAGAAATAGAAAAAAATATCCAGAATGTCATTTGATATAGCGATGTATAAGTATATAGCACCTGAATTTATGTTTGTATAAACCAGATCCATTTCATTATTTTGCATAGATATATAAGAATCAGAAAATTTAATTTTAGTAAGCACTTTTTTTTGCTATAAACTTCTTATAGAGGATGTAAATTTCATTAGGTAAGTTGATTAATTTGTCTATAGTTTTTACTTTATTTTATTGACATTCAACATATATTAATTTTGAATCGCATAAACGTGATTTTCACTATTTAAAAATGTTTTACACTATCCAAAACTGTTTTGAAACAGCTTTAGATTGCGTAAAATAAATTTTAGTACCACTGAAAAACGTCTTTAGTTATTTGAAATTCAAATAAGTTTCTCATAGCAGTAGTCAATTTTTTAAAATTAAAATTCCTAGTTTTATAATTTAAGTTTCAGTTTCGAGTGGTTGCAAAATTTAGATATATTTCCACGTTTATTATTTGCGTAGGAGGAGTTAAAATTTAGTGTAAAAATAGGGTAAGTTAATAAACCATTTTATATCTTTAAAAAAACTCAAAATTAAAAAATATATATTTCAGTTTTGATTTAGGATTTTATATACAATGGAAAACACTAATAAAATATTCTATACCTTTCGAACAAATTTTGGGAAAATTGTGTGACTGATAAGAGATTAACTTACAGGTGAAACAATCAGTTATTTGAGATAAATTAATATCTTAATGTAAACATTTCCGATTTTTAACGCACATGTAATATTTTTTATTATAAAAACGAGCAATACATTTGTTAACATTTTTTTTTCAAATAGTGTAATGCATAAGGAGTTGATTTAAATAAGAAATAGAATATTTTTTAATAAAATGGAATATTACAATAAATTTACCTACATTTGATTTTAATCAATGATCTATCATCTTATTACAGAAACGACTAGTCTAAACATTGCAATGCAGGATTAAGTACAACATGTTTCACAGATCACCATACACAGAGAAGTTCCTAAGTTTTTGGAAAATTATTACATCTTTTAACACACTGTATGCGGGACACGTGCTAGTACGTTTTCTGACGATTGATACTTCTGCTCGGATGACGTACTAGTACGGATTAGTGTAACAACATGGTTTGTTTGTGGGTACAAAAATAACGCTATATACATTAAAACGAAAGCGAATGTTCTTGTCTACTACGTGATTCTGGAAAAATTTAGACAAATAAAAACTAGTTTTTACATCAGTCGATGCGGAACCACAGAACGAGAAAAAATTAAAACTATCTACTACTATTTCTATTTGATTTTTCATACTTACAATGCTATTATAAATTTATCCACTAAAAAAATATACTTTTTGTTTACAAAAAGCTTATGGCTGTTATTTATATATTTGTTTATATAATTCAATATAAAATACGAAAAGTTGACTAAAAAATTAAATAATTTTCGATCTATTGAGATTTAACTGAATAACTTAATTTATGCGCAAAACGCCCGTTCCCGGTACAATTCCACTGCGAAATGTAACAACACACATAGTGTTAATGACTGAATAAAAAAAAGATAATTTGCACATAGTACTGTACATTTTTTTAACCGTATTTTTTCTGTTTAATAATTACATATATCTATTAAATGCCTGCATATGAACTTTTTGTCCTATTTTGGATATGCAAGAGAATCCAACTATTAATTAAACTAAATAATTGAATAAGTTTTGTATCTTTAAGAAAAGAAAAATTTAAGAAAAATAAAATGATTATTAATTTATTTAAATGATATGAATATTAAAAATAATCATTAAAATGTGATGTCTTTTGAACAATCTTTTAAGAAATTGTGCTATCTATCTTGGATTTCTGAAAAAACCCAAATAAAATAGAAAATAAGGCGAGAATAAACAATTATATAATTAAGAATATAATTTGATAAATATATCCATAATTTTAGAAATATTAAAATCCCCAATAAAAAAAATTCAATTTTATTCGAACAATTTTTGTCAATATAGTGCAATTCTTAAGAGATTAATTTAAAGGTGAAAGAAAAGCAATAACTTTTGGAACCAAAAAGGGAACACACCACACTAAATTTAACCACTTCCGAATTCACTTACTAACAGTTGAGCTCAACAATGTGAGCAAATAAAACCTCTTTCCAGATAAATTATGACCTGAGAACTGCGCTATATCTGGAGCGGATATGCAGCAATCGGGAAAATCATTATCATTTACAAATAACCTTTTTCACGAAATCTGCTAAGTTAAAAAATGAACTCATTACGACCCTGCACCTGAAAAACAGGGCTACCATTAGTCTGCAGTAATCGCTGCTCGAAATTTCATTACTTCCAGAGATTTCCGCAATAGAATTTTTCCATTTCTCATGATGATTGAAATGTTCATATTGTAGTCATAGAAACGTTAGGTGATTAAGAGCAGAATAAAACGGAAGTGAAACACAAATTTCTTTTCCTTGCTACAAATGTTTTTTCTTTGTTTATAAATTATCGATAAATAGGAACTAGAAGAGGGGGCACATACTATTTATAAACAAGCACTTCACCACGGGGAAATATATTAAGAGGACGCGAAATTAATTTCTTTGCAGATGGGTTAAACTGACAAGTATAAAAACAATATACGAACCGCTTACGGAAAAAACAAATCTAAATTGTCATTAACAATTTGTTTTGTAGTTATTTCCTTGTTTGGAACGTTACTATCATTTTATTTTAGATTTAATTTTGAATTTCTAATTTTGAGAACACCGGTCGGACGGCAGTTTGAATTAGATGCTGTCAGCGAATTTCTTTTTGCTATTAAATGTATGCAGAAATGTTATTTCCACGTAAATCGTATAATTGCGGAATTTTTATTAAATGTAACATTGTATTTTTTGCAACAACAAGAAAACATCTTATTTAACTTATTTCATTTATAATGAAGCAGTTAGAAAAATAATTCGTTGCGCTGCTTTGTGCAGAGAGTAATGGGAAAAATTCAAAAAGTTCAGAGGTCGCAACAAAGTTAAGTATGTTAATTTTGGACCAAATAAGCTCTAAAGTTATTTTCCCCCGACTAAGTAAGATGTTTATTTTTCATCATGTTAAAGCTAGAGAAGATCTTATTTGTCGTGTTAATTGTTGTTTAAGGCTTAAGTTATTCTGTAATTTATACGACATATGAAAATTGTCCTTTTATATATGACTTAAGAGCCTTACTTGTGATGCTAACACTAAACCTAGCAACACTTAATACCTACTTGTTCATTACATTACATTACATTATATATTATATAATATATACTATATAATATATATTATATATATTATATATTATATTTTACTATATTCACTTAATGCATCTTCTCACATTTATTTCTATTTTAATTCATTACCCTTCACGTTTTTTTACATATACATTACCAGTAATTAGACTGGTTATGTACAACGAATAAAATATGTACGTTTAACCCTAACCAGTTTGGTTTGGTTTAAGCGTACGTAACCGTAGAACACTATAGTCCACTTTTTTTTTTACTTCACTGGGGCTAAAAAGATCTGGTCTTACTGCTTAAACACAACTCCAAAGATCAACGAACATCTATGCCAGCAGTAGAATTCAAAACCATGAATTATGGTTCAGAATACCAGCGCCCTACCAATTCGGCCATCGTTCAGCTAATCCTAACTACTTAAATCACACCAGAAGTAAAATTTTCGATCCATATTTTAAAACTGATAGTTAAATATTTTGTGCATTACATGTATATAAGTCATGACAAAACAGTATTCAAGAAGCACACATACAGTCAGTGGAGAGTAAAATCCTTTTTTCCTCTTCTTGAATCACCATGAAGTAATAACATATAAAAAATGAAATTTAGCTATTTTCAAAATATACCACTGAGTGACAAGGGGACAACCTAACATACCCCCCCCCCTAAACAAACTCGTAGTCTATTCCCAGGTTCCAAACCTTCACAGGTTACGACTAAATTGCATTGAATTTCACTTCTAAGCTGGAATACATGTGCCAAACCACAACAAGCCATATAAAGCAAAAACAATCAGCTCTCTTGTGTTATCTCTATGCCTCAAATAACTTATGATATAAATGGATTAAAATGTTAAATTTGAATTAATTATTCTAGAACTCAGAGTTAATTCGATACATATATATATATATATATATATATATATATATATATATATATATATATATATATATATATATATATATATATATATATGTATATAGTATATATATGTGTATATGTATAAACTGATAGTGTGTACATATTGTATATCTTTATAAAAAGGTATTACTGAATGACATGTTAACCTATGTTTTATCAAAACGTTACTTTTTACTACATGCACAGTTTGATCAAATGTTTGGTTTTCGGAAGAATCCATTGCATCTGCTCGATTTCGCTTTCTTTTTATATGGGTAACACATATGAACTCGTAACTTTTCTAATCTTTCATATAAAAAATAACGCTTCGGCTTAAGTACCTACATTATATTTTCACATTTCTGTTATATTTCTGTCAAAATGTAGTACAAAACTGAATTATATTACAATGTGAAATAAATTGATGGTTACGTTACATACCAAATTTTATCGGTCTTTGGCAATCCCATCTTAAACATTTATCAAAAAAGAAGTCTGTATGACACTATAGAAATCTATTTCTGGAATTAGGAAGTGTAAGAAAAGTTTTAAAGACTTTTCTTCTACATTTATATTTCGATTAGAAATCATTTAAATATTCATCTGTGGCTACTAATACGGATACCTTACGACCACTACAAACAATATAAATTCCCCAACAACTTTTAGATATTTTTAGAATTAGATTTTGCTCTATATCTAAAACTACCAAGAAAATCGCTCCCCAATTCCCATTCATAATCCAATAACCCAGACTAATTATTCTTAAACAATACATCCGCGTGTACTTTTTTAGATATCACTAGACAATACTAAACTGAGTAAGTTCCTGATTAACTCTTTCATTCACAAGGAAAATCTGTTTGGTGCATCTAAAAAAAGTAACCATATTACGGATGTTTGAAATTGGAATAGAGGTATTAAAGAAAAACTATATCGAGCCTAGAAAGGGAAAACAATTAAAAGAGAACAAAGGGTAGATAACAAGCTGAGTAATAAAATATATAATTGATTCTCACAGCTGCTCATAACAAGCAAGTATTGGGTTAGGGTTTAACGGATATGTAAATACAATATGTAAATTTTCTCTAGAGTGGAATGAGTCAAATGTTATTCACATTTCTAGAGGAAGTAGCTTCTATTTTGCATTTCTCTAAGCGTGTGTATGTTATCGTGTGTATATGTAAAAGTGTGAAATACGTTATTTCATAGAAAAATTAGCTATTTCATGAAATAACTAGACAAGTCAGTTAATATAATATATATTACATAAAATTATTGAATTGTTATATTAAATTGTTGAATTCTACGATTTACTAGGTATTCAGTAGAATAACGATTAATTGATAGTTAAAGTGTAAAATAGGCATATTTTTGTTTTAAAAAATTTACACGATGTTTTTATTAAGTTTTTTCCCAGCCTGAATTTTTTTTTATAATATTTAAATATAATTATTACTGCAACATATTATTTTTCCCTTTCTGTAAAACTAATGTTAATAATACCAGAAATAATAAATTACATGATTTTTCCTTATTATTTATCAATTAATCATCCTCAATAGGAGTAAAATGTGTTTTTCTAGAGATTTTAGCTTTTTATGATTAATTTATTTGTAAAATAACCTTGAAATTGTTTAATTTTCTCTTTAAGCCCTCGAGGATCACACGTAAATGCTATACGAGTCGACTGTTGTGAAAACCGTTGCCGTTTAAAGCCTTTTAGTAATTAAATTTAGCATTTAAAATTTAAAATAAAACGTTCAGATCTCCTATTACACATATGCGACGCTGGTCTCTCAATATCAACCGGTTTGGTTTGGTTTGGAGTGTACGGTCTACTTTTTGCAACACGAGGGATAATGAGACCGGGACCTACAGCTTAAAGCCGATTCCGAACGGCTACGAACGTCCATGCCACTGTGGGATTCGAACCCAGGAACTCCGGTACCGAAGGCTAGCACTCTAACCAATCGGCCATCGTTCGGCTCTCAATATCAAACGGAGATCATCGCGTGGAGGTGACACTGGACTAATAAGAGTGATATCGCTGCGTCGCGTATACGAGACGTTGGTCGCGAAGAGGTTAAACGTCTTTCATTAGTCATTTCATAGAATAACTAAGTAAAGTATGAAATTTTTCACCTATATTTCATGAAATACGTAGTTATTCTATGAGAAAAAACTAAATTATAAACTTTAACGGTAATAAATGTTACCGTTACACACATAAAACAATACTGTAGAGCAGAGTTTCTTAAACTTGGATAGCAGGGCTTGCAGAAGGGGTCGACAAATATTTTAGCAATTTTGCTATTTCTTTAACTAAATTATAGTAATTTTACCAAATATTTTTATACTTCGTATCAGAAAATAGATAATCACAATGCATACAAAGAAAAAACGATAATGTTTTCACACATTTTTAATAACAGAAATGTTAATTTTACTTGCTTTTCACGTGACACTGTCAGTTCGTCAAAGAGTCCGCGAATGCATGTTCAGAGAGCTTTGGTTACGCATGCACGACAGGGTTTTTCGTAGTAGTGACATTACGTTTAATAGACTAGTTAATATTTAACATTACGCATAACAGACATTTTCGTAATAGTGACGTTTTTAACAGAATATAGTTATTATTTAAATTTAATCAAGTAATTGAATATATATATTACTTATAGTATTACATTTTTAAATTTGTTATTCATTTAAAATTTTCGTTCTGTTGTATGACTTAAAATTGAAAATTTAAGTTAATGACCTAAACTGGAATAGTATAATATATCAGTACAAGTGAAGAAACTAACAGTTTCACTGACCAGTGTGTCGGATTTGCGTAATACTTATGAGGTTCCACAAAATTTTCGTAATTATTATAGGGTACTCATTCTAAAAAGTCTAAGAAACCATGCAATAGCAGAAACATTTGCTGAATTTAAATTTTCTGCTTGATAAGTTATTAATTATATAAATTTTTATCCCGTATATAATAATAGTCTAAGTTTTCAAGAATTTATGAAGCGGTTGGACCTGGAATGGATTGAGGCATCCATATTGGATTCTTGAAGAGTTAGGGTTAGCAAAATTCAAAGCAAGGTCGAAAAATTAGAATTCCACCCCTTCCCTCCTTTTTGATCGTTTAAGGCCATTATTTCAAACCCCATTTTCCCCTGTTAAATTCATCAATTTATCACATTATACATAGATGAAAATATTTTATCTAGTATTATGACGTCATTCCTTAATTTTCTCATTTGATCCTTTCTTATTTTAAATTATTTAATCATCGTCTGCATTATTTTCATACGTTTTATCACTGAACTTAGATATTACGCAAATAATTTTTCTTTATATTTGGCTTAAATAATAGATTAGATACATGTGATAATTTGTCGATCGATTATTTTTGTTGCAATGAAAATTTTAGCACCGGTATTAACAACAAATTCTTTTCATAAAAGTCTAGGAGTCTATATCTCAAATGCTAGATATTTATTTGTACAAGTTATATATCTTCGAAAATTAAGAAGTTCATTCATTTGTGTGTTTTTTATACTTAACCACACGGTTTGCAATCGATTCAATAAATTTTGTACATCATTCATATATACCACCAAATAATCGCTATCAATATTAAAACCTTTATTGTTAATCCTATCACGTAATATGAGAAGATAAATTAAAGTTGTCAACTAACATGCGGTAATTAAAGATAAACAAATTATTGAGCGTGTATCAGATAATTCTCAGCCAAAAAACAAATTATTTTTTACCTGCCTCATAGGACACTTTATAATTCAGGAAAATTAAAAATTTTACGGAATCCGTCATATGACAGGCTATATACAAGTTGATAAAAATATTATTCAAATGCTCAACTGGTGTAATTGAAACGTACTTTTATGTTTGGGATATAACTTTAAAACGTAAAACTAAAACACTTCGTAGGAGTTACAAGAAAAGGTCAAATGTCAGTAATATCATTATTGTTATAAATAACTTTCAGCACCAAAACTGCACCCAATATCCCCGTAAATATCTTACAACTCAAAATTCAGAAACGAGGGCTTTTACTTTGTGAAAGGAGCAACTTTTTTGTTCAACAATTCGAAACTGAAAACGATAAAACTTATAAAGCAAAAGATATATTCCATTTAACTTCATTTCAAGAGGAAAAGTTAAAAGACACATTCTAAAACTTTTCTATAAATCTTCAAAGACTGACTTCTGTAATACGAAATTCTGTATCAAAGATTTGTTCTCGGTGAAATACATTTTACTCCATATTACTTCGCATCAATAAAGCAAAACTTTGAACTTGTACAAATCTTATTTTCTCCCTGCACCTGAAGCTACGCCATTTTAAACTTTTAACTTTTGAATTCGACTGTACTAGAATTTGGCGGGAAAGGAATTCTATTCTTGTTTTTGGGGTATGTTTGCGTGAAGAAAAAAGAGCGAAAAGTTTCGAAAAAGGTGGGGAGGGAAGCAGGATGAGTTTGGAATCCAACGGACCAATAGTAATGCGTTCAAAATGAGTTTTATGGAGGGCTGAAAGAGACAGAGGTAGAAAGAACTTTAGTCTGTTACGTTTTTACAAGACATGGACAAGTTCAGATTTTAATGCCTGTTAGAGATTTTTTTCTATAGAAAGTAATATTGTTGGATGTTCTTATAGAAATGTTTTTTTTTATTCCTATATATCCATGAAATATCAAAATTACAGGAGAGCAGAACACGAGTAAGATTTTGTACTGACACATCACATTAACAACTAATTTTTAAACAGCATTTTTAACAATAAACATTTTGAAATTTAACAGAAAAAAGAAGTTTTTATTTTTGTAGCCTATGGAGATATATGCCTTTGTAATTTGGCATATATTAGTCTTTGAGTTTGATATCTTGCTCTAGACCAGTGATTCTGAAACTTTTTATTCCACGAAACCATTTAATTAAACCATTTAGTTGCCTACAATTACTACATACATAGCAATGGAATCTCTGAATACATATTGTCACGAAGATTCGAATGAACACACCGTTTGGCTTAACAGACGAATTTATTGAAGCAAAATAGTCCCTCGCAACTTTACAAGATCGAGAAGTTGCTTACAACTAGTGGGTATTAGCTTTTATACCCGATCAGAATATTCGAGAAATAAATAATTTACATAATAAAGAAACATCTAGAATGTTCGAGAACAATAAATAACATTTTTAAATTAAAAATCCATACTTTGCATCAACCACCATGCCAAGCATCGAACCCACAATCTTCGGGTGTGGATCTCGTGCTTTGACCATTCGGCCACTGAGCTTGTTGGCTGCATTGCTTCTTTCTCAAGAAGACAGCGTCTCGCTGCTATTTAGATCTGGAGCGTGTCAAAGGTCCCTTGTAAACCTCTTTTGCCTTCTCTTCCGTAAGAATGACACCTGGATTTCGTCCATCTTCACTGTCGATCTGCTTCGTCGGATCATGGTACGGCTTCATACGTAAAACATGGACAACATCTTTCGGTTTTCTTTTTCGGGAGGCAGGATCGAAATCTTTGGGTCGGCGAGCATCGAACCCACAAACTTTGGATCTGGATCTCGTGCTTTGACCATTCGGCCACTGAGCTCGTTGGCAAAGTTTCTTTATGCGGCAATATGTTGATTAGATTAGAAAGTTGTAATTTCCTGGAAACTTATTATGGCATTACAACATTTACGACAAATTTATTACAGCTGCTAAAGTACGTCTTTTTGTATATGTTTCGTATGTTAAAATCTTACGCAAGGAAAAAAGTAAAGTTTATAGCGTATTAATATATTTTGTATAAAGTTTGGTCCTAATAAATGAAATTTTATAATTTGTTCCTCGTTGCAATTAAGTATCATAAACTCTTCGTATAATAGATATATTTACATCTCATGGTAATTACACCTTTCAAGTTTAACAAATATTCTGCCAAGGTAATTGTTTTCGTATGAAACTTATTACAGCCTCATGAGAATATCAGCGTACGTAATGTTAAATTTAAAAATAAAGCCTCAATTCTAGATTTCTCTAGAGATGCGAGAATCTTGATTATTTTTTCTCAAACTGTTACGATGAATTTAAATTTTGTGTAGATCCAGAATTTTGATAAATGTAAATAAATAACAATTTGTAATACACATCAGGAAATAAACTTCTTGATTCCTTATCTGTCTCTCTATTAACAAAGTAAATGTTTGATTAGTATATCAGTATTGAAATTTAAGTAAAAGTCGGGAGTTAATTATTAGAAACGATGTATTCCATCCAAGTATTTATCGTTATCTGTTTACATGAAAATATATTTTAGGCCCAAAACAGTTTTATTTCACACACCTGCACTTTTAAACCAGAAGAATATGCGGTTAGAATATATAAATATATTATCTATTTTAGCTTTTATCCATGATTATACTTGCAAAATTATTTTAAAGTACATTGGATATCCACTTTGCATAACTAATGCTAAAACTAGGTAGAAAGTATGTATGATTTTTGTGATGTTTTTATAATATTCTTTTTTTAATACAAGATAATCTTTCACTTAAGCTGTAACATTAGCATCTATTCATACTTTTAATAATATCAGATTATTTTAAGAATGAAGTCAAATTTGCTATATTGTTTTTAGAGCTTAAGTGTGATAAAAAGTTTATATGTTTAATAACTTCAGTATTTACTTTTAAATTCAAAATATAAGATTAAACTTTATTTGCGTATTTATTTTAATTAATAAATATTTAAACACTCTACTAGATCTAATGCAGAAGAAAAAAAATTCATTGGAAGAAGTAAAAAAAATTCTAATTAAAATTTATCTTTAGAAAATGATAAATGAGAAACAATTTTCAAAATATTTTAAGGGCAAATTATTTTCACAGAAAACGATTACAAAAAGTCATTGGAATTGTACACAAAAATAATTGGTATTAGCGTAATTTAGAAGAACAAATATTTAATTTTAAATTGAAAAGTTAATTAGGTTGCTTGAATTTGGGCAAGGCAGGAAAATAACAATAGAAAATATATTAACACATTGTATGCGAGACACGTACTAGTACGTTTTTGAAGATTGATACTTGAGCGCGGGAAGAGTACTAGTACGTTTTCTCACGATTGGTACCTGGGTGCGGGTCACGTACTAGCACGGGTTAGTCCAACAACATGGTTTGTTTATAGTTACAAAAATAACGGTATATACAGGAAAACGAAGCCGAATGTTCTTGTCTACTACATAGATTCTAGAAACATTTAAACAAATAAAAACTAGTTTTTACATCAGTCGATGCGGATCCACAGAACGGGAAGGTTGATTAAAAAAATTAATTTAGATTTAAAATGAACTTTTTATTTATCCTTGCGAAAATAAAATTATATATATATATATATATATGTATTTATATATATATATATATTTGTATTTATATATATATGTTTATATATGTTTATTTGTCTATTTATATATTTGTTTATATATTTCAATATAAAATACGAAAAGTTGGTTAAAAAATTAAATAATTTTTGATCTATTGAGATTTAACTGAATAATTAAATTTACACGCAAAACGCCCACTCCCGGTACAATTCCGATACGAAATGTACCGCACACAATGTGTTAAAAATACAGTGAAAGCAATTTAGTTTATAGAGTGCAAGATGCAAATTTTCAGTAGAAATAATATACACGATTTATCAATAATATTTACAAGTATGCTTTTGTAGGTACAAGTACTAATTTTTGATTTTCTTATATAAATTTTGGGAATTTTTATTAGTAGTACAAAGTTTATATAAGAGAAGTAATGGAATAAAATAAATAAGATGTTAAACAATCTCAGAGGGGGAAAAATAGAATGATGGGGGACAAATTCTAATAAATGACATTACGTTAGTAGATCTGCCATGGATACAATATCAACCATATGGCTTTGCGAGTTTACCAACTAAATCTTAGTTACACCCAGTCAGTTTCACTTTCTCCTCTTCCTCTCACTTTGACCATGTAACAGCTGGAGACCGACAAACCCACAGCTGTTGCTTTTCTTACAACGAGCCCTGCGTCAACACCTTGTTGGACGTTGGAAGGGGAGATGAGAAATAACTTCTTGACGAAAAGGAAACGTCGACGTCAATTTGTGGGTTCTCGAATCTTTCTTCGCATCGTCACCCTGGCAAAGATAAGATCCAGCTAGGAAGCCTTAGAAGTGGATATTTGAGATTTCACGCTTGTTGTGCAAGAGAACATGAGACTTACAAGGGTAGATATCGTTAATCCAGTCTACCGCTAAGTTTTTAAACAGCATATATCCATCAGTAGGTAGAATAAGTTTACTGATAACTCAGCCCTTGTTTTCAAAATGATATACTCTCGTTCTGAACTGATGGCACGTGTCTATTTTGTTGGGGTAGGGAGAAAATTTGTGTACTTTATATTTCTTCGCAGTTTCGTTTTATTTTAAGCACAAATTGTGAATATGATTAAACATAAAATGTAAACAAATCGTGAACTTGATTTCAACCCCTTAATGCACAGTTTTTTTTTAAAAGGCCGGCCAAAAAAAAAATCATTTTTTAATGTAAAAAACACAATTTAGAACTTTGTCTTGCCAAGAAAATTACAAAAATACAAAAATAATCAAAATTTGTGTATATTGGATATTTATACGATTGGTATGATTTCTAATTTTTAGAATATTATTATTATTGCCTAAAGAGTATATTGTTCAATTGGTAGGCAATCTACCAAATGACAGTATGACGTGTCATCCCTTGATGCGTAAGTATCCAATATGAAACGCTTATGTTTCATATCTCAAGAATAAAGTATATTAAGTGACGCCTCGTGTCAAGTGAATTCTATGGTATTCAGTAGAATAACGATTAATTGATCGCTAAAGTATAAAACGTCTTTACAGCCAGAGCTTAGTAATAAAATAGTTAATTATATTTCATTTTACATTATATTTTAGTAAAATATATATTGAAAAATGAGCTAATCAGAATCTGAATACGTGGCCAACAAGGAAGAGATAAGTCCTAAATGATAAGTAGAAAAAGATATATATATTTTTATACTTGAATAAGTAAGTGTTATAGCTTACAATCCCATGTAAATGATAAATATCAGTAAAACGATAGGTTTTTGCTTTCACATTGTTATTTTCAATTTTCGATTGCATTCGAGTGTGAAAAATTATAGCAATAAAATACAACGCCGCTCGAAGCATCTCGAGTGCGCACAGTTTGGCCAGTTTAGCTCGCTCGAGCTAACTCGAGCGTTAACGTTAATGGGTTAAACATCTATATAAATAAAGTGATTTTTTTTGTGTCTATGCTCACATCACACAAAACTCACTCAGGATATTAATATCAGACCCTCATTTCTTCGTAATATTTCTAGGATGAACTAAATTTGAAACTGGATATTACTTTCCCAGACTTCAAAAAACTTCTGACGTTTTACAAATTTTTGAAAGAGCTAATTTAAAGGAAATTTCGTGAGCTTCAACAAGAAGCTTATAAAATTCTTGCATTAAAAGTTTTATATCTTAGTATAGATAAAACTTTATCTATACTAAATTTATACCTAGTAAGTCAGCAAATTATGAAAGTTATCGAATTTTTAAAGTAGATCTTTTTTTTTATTGTCTGTGTTACATTTCATGCATAAATTGGGGCAACTAAAATGCTCCATCTGTTACTAAAATTGTCTACTTCACTTTATGGTGTCCAAAATTATATGCCAAAATTTATTGATAATTTTAAATGTCACTATAAACAGCAATAACGACTAAATTTTTAGGGTTAAGTATAGGGAACTATAATGTGATTTATATATATATATATATATATAATATATTTATTTATTTATTTACTTTTTTACTTCATCTATTGTCTTTTTAATAGTGCAAATTTTAAAAGAAATCAATTGTTACTCAATATTTAGTTTCTTATCTTTAAGGATTTGGAATTTCATGCATACGAATTTAAAATTTTCTCTTCAAAAGGGGATAAATTTATCCTATTCCAGAACCTATCACTTATTCCGACATTTACATACTATTCCAAATAAAAAATGGTTAGAAACGGACAATTTTAAACTTACAATTCGAGAAAACGTAATATATTCCGTTCTTTAAATTTCGTCACCGTAAGGAAAAACATTTGCGATGCAGCGTTTTGCTATAAGAAATATTTTTTTTTTCTAAGTGAAATCGATATAGTTTTCGTTACAAGTAATTTACTCGAGAGTTCATGAAAAAAAAAGAATGATAAAGGACGCTTCTGTTTCTAATTTTAGATCAGCTCTAAATGGATAAACCTCTTAAAATAAATCTTTTTTTAGAAGTCCTCCGCTTCTTCAAACGCTACAATAAAACATCAAAAACTGTGTTGATCTTGCAAAGTGAGGAACGTTATGATGCGAAAAGGGGGGAAAAGTTCTAGAACATAAGATGTCCCTTTTACAACGTGAATTATGGGGTAAGAAAATACGCTGGCTTGAAAGAAAAAAAAAAAGGTCTGATACAACAGTGCAAAAATAACACAAACAGTGGATATTTTCGCACTTTTCCCATTTATAATGATTTAACTTCGGAAGGGATAAAGCAAAGGATTCTTATCTTAGGGAACATGCCTCATTTTTTTTGTGTAGTTGTTAATTTAACGAAGTCCATAACAGATGTGAAAAAGGAACCCGGTTTGGAATGAGTCTAGCAGATATTCCAGATTAAGTTCAAAGCATCACAGTCTTTAAAACACATGGGACTTATTTCTAAAATTAAACCCTACAGAAACCTCTCGCTCTTTGGCACGTGCGAAAAACATGTTCTTTCAGTTTCAAGTTTTTATCAACTTTCAAATATTTATGCCAACTGAAACCAAATACGTTTCTATACATTAAACACGACCGCCGAAAATTGAAAAAAAAGGTTTTTTTTTTAATCTCACAGTGCCAAAGCTGCAGTTTTTTAAACGGATGAAAAGAATTATTATAATATGCAGTCAATCAAAAAACAGTATATTATATTTTTGATGTCAAAGATTGGAAGACTGTGCTTTACACTTGCTAAACATATTAATGCTACTATTCCGCGTTATGATGTAGTACGTTGAAGTCAGATAACATGACTAATTAAGAAATCTGGAGTCAACGGAATTTCATAACATTAGACTTCTACTCAAATACTGGTACCTTCCCCTTTCTATAACTTTGTTGATTATGTAATATTATATAATAAAGTTATTTTTGCTGATTTTCTATACATTTTTATGTTTTCTTAGTCTTTATTTCAAATTTCATTCACAGCTCTATCAAAGATTAAGGTAAAGTATTTCTAGTCCTTGCAGTTTTCTTTTTTCTGAAAGCGCTTGTAGTTTTCTTTACTATGTTTCTTTAAGAGCATTCTCCTCAAAATTATATGAATATATTTATATCATTGTTACTTATGAAAAAACAATGTTTCAGTATTTAGATTATGAATACGAAACATTGATAAGTGGTAGATGTTACTCTGCTGACGTTACTTTTAAAATTTTATGAAGTTTCATTTATTGTCATCGTACCCAATGCCTTTTACCAAGAGCTTATTCTTTACTGAGGATTCCAAGTACGAGATAGTCGTTGACACTAAATATATTTAGATAAGAAGAATTTCTTCACATTTTTACTGGACGTTGATACTAAGCAATCTTCAGTATTGACCAGTATGATGTCCACAAGCTTGTAACTGCTGAGGTACTTTCAAAAAGGTGAGAAAAGTGACAAATAATACAGAATAAGTGACTAAAAAGTAACTAATCATTGAAAAAAAAAGCAATTTTTTTCTCCTCTTGATTACAGATGCTATTATTAAGATTTTTCTATTTATTTTAGCTCTAAATCAAATGATTCATGCAAGACATAATTTTAGCGTCAAATACAAAAAGGTTAAAAATTTTGTTTAACACAACTCAACAAAATCTATAAATTAGATTTGAATACATACAATACATTAATTTTATAATCACAATTTTCTGTATATATTAATGATGTTTTGAAATATGTACATAGCTAGATTAGAGTATCTAAACAAAAATTGTGAAGAAAAAGAAAAAGAGAAATGTGTGCTTTGACGTAAATTACTTTAATGTATTAAATGTACATTTCAGTACAAATGTAGATTTCAGGAACTTCTTTACGACTCTTTAAAATCACTAAATTCTGGAAACCATATGACTAATTACATTTTAATAAGAAAAATAAGATTAGAGCATCACATTTTTGGTCTTTTATTAAAATATTTTGTTATTAATTCAGATTTTCTTTTTTCAACGACAGACTTTTGCTGTGTTACACCATGAAAAAAGTGACGAAAAGTGGCTGTTTACGTAAAAAAGTGACTAAAAGTGATCGTTTGTAAAAAAAGTGACTAAAAGTGAGAAAAGTGACGGAATTGCAAGCCTGTGTCCACTATAGCTGGACATCATATCAATAACTGAGTTTCTAATTTGATGAAAGGTAAATAAAGGTAAACACTGAGGAAAGGTTTTGGTTTGGTCTACTTTTACGGTCTACTTTTACGGTCTACGGTCTACTTTTTGCAACACGAGGGCTAATGAAATCGGGACCTACTGCTTAAAGTCAATTCCGAATGGCTACGAATATCCATGCCACAGCGGGATTCGAACCCACGAACTCTGGTTCAGAAGGCCAGCACCCTAACCAATCGGCCATCGTTCGGCACTGAGGAAAGATGATCAAAGGAAACAATTCTCATTTAATAGAAATGGTTTGGGGAGATAGAATACAATTTAAATATACTAGTAAAGATAGAAAACTTTCATTAAAATCTTAAGCACAATATAGATTATAATCTAGAATATCGAAAGTTGCGAATAATTTGTGAACTATAATTTACAACTTTTATAATTTAATAATTAAAGATTCATTTTGAATAAATTCTGTTTAAAAAAATTGTAAACTCATTTTTTAAATCGAGTTTATTACATGAATATAAAAAATTATGAAGTAACTGCAAGAAAATATTTAAAGTTTAATTTTCAGGAGAATAAACTATTTTCTTGATTAGAATGCTGATGACTATCTGGTTAAAATTTACGTACTACATTAATTATTAATGCAGTACAAAAGTAATCTACCGGAGAGAAATTGCTAGTTTTAAAAAGCTACGCCTTATCTTACCGGTGCAAAACTTGCAATGCGATTCAGAGTAATTTTTTTCTTCCAAAAATAACTTTTAAAGCATTCATTGTTATCTATGATACACCTGTTTGTTAAGGTGCAAACAACGATAAATTTTTCAGTCTGTATTATAAAATGGAAATGGTTTATTTTCAATGAAATGTTCATTGGGAAAGTTATTTTAAGTGTTTAGGGGAACAATAGCTTTAGTAAAATCTTTTGAAATCTTTGTGCTATTAAAAGCATAGCTTAGACTTTTCTTTTTAAGATTTTATAAAGTAGTTCATTACTTCTTTTAATACTACAAAATATCGCTGTAGTATTTGTACATTTTAATACATGTTTTTGAGAGAGAACAGCTAAATGTGAAATGTGAAACACTTTGCATAAGGAAAATTAATGTATTTCCATAAATGACATTTAATAAATTAAAATTAATCTGTTATAAACAAATTATGACGCATTTGAACTTTTGTTGTTTTTAATAATTTTAAATCATACAAAATATATATCTTTGTAATGTTTAAGAAGCTGTACTGTATTTATACAGAATTGTTTCTTAAAGCAAACTTCTTATATTAATTTATGTAATTAAATTTTGAAGACGAAATTCATATAAATTGCAGTACTGTTAAGTAGCTGTACTATATTTATAAAGAATTGTTTCTTAAAGCAAACTTCTCATATTATTTTATGTAATTAAACTTTGAAGAAGAAATGCATATATTTTTGCTAAAATTACGAAAAAATACTTACGGAATTTATTTAAAATTAAGTACTATATTTTTTCCGCATAAGTTATGTTCAAAGATAAATATAATAATCATTAAATATACTTCTATAGTTTATGTAAGAGGGATTCTAATTTAAAATAAGGCCAAAAACGTAAATAATAAAAGTAATTGAAAATAGAAAAAATTTTAATGTAAAATAAAATTTTATTTCCTATACGAACAATGTGACAGAATTTTGATAACTTTCCTGAAAAGTAACCTCACAAACAATGGCTGTCATACCAAAGCCTCCAAGGAATTCGGCGAATATTAAATGTTTGCAATCCCATTGTTTAGCGGAGCATCAAATGGCGTAAAATGTTTCAACCCGAGATTTTAGAAAGGCCGAGGAAATCTCAAATTCAATCTTCCCTCAAAGAATCCCGTCAGAATTCAATCTCGAGAATTGTGCGGACAAAGTCACCAATCGTTGGAGACAGAGGAAGCCCAAAGAGATAAAAGTTGTTTTCTTATCTTCCCGGCAACAGAATTGTGCGTTTAGCCGCCGCTTAAAGGCCCGGTTACATCGCCATAAAAGGACATCGTCGGGATAAGATAAGACTAACACCCTCATCTAAAGTGCACAGGAATACTTTACAGGACAAGTTGAACACTTTGGCCGGCAAATTAAATTCCTTCCTCGATTTTCCTGGCTCATTTTACTTTCTAAAACACCGTTCTTCATATACATTCTCAAAACAGGCTGGCATTCATTGCAGAAAACTTGCGATTTCTTAAGGCTACTTTTTATTGTACTGATAATGATAGTCACCAGAAAATATTTCAAAAGATGTCTTCTTTTGTGACTTTAAAAATAGGTGTCACAAATATTTTTATGCTATTAGTAGTTTGAATAAACAAAACATACAAAAAGTGAAATTGTAAATAAGAATGGAAGAAAAAGAGGATTTTAGCGATTATATTAAATAAGGATTAAGCTAGGACATACGGCGTTACAGTATATGCATCTACAAAATATATAGAAGTGGAACGTCAATGCTTTGGTTTACGGAAACAAAATAGCTCTCAAATGTTTTATTGATGGTTTGGTTTTGGAGTGCTACGGTCTACTTTTTGCAACAAGAGGGCTAATGAGACCGGGGCCTACTGCTTAAAGCCGATTCCGAACGGCTACGAACATCCATGCCAGAGTGGGATTCGAACCCACGAACTCCGGTTCCGAAGGCCAGCACCTTAACCATTCGTCCATCGTTCGGATAAATGTTTTATTGAAGAATTGTTATTTAAAATGAAGTCAGTTCAGTTTCGAAGAGAAATGGTTTCTGTTAACGTTAAAACAGACGTTTCCTTAACCAACCCGAAAAAGAGCTTAGAAGCCTTAAAGCTATAAAAAAATTCCCGAAATGATGCCTAAATGACAATCAAATGCATGAAATAAGCAGCATAAAAAATAAACGACTGATTGTTTGATGGTGGACTGTAGATGTGAAATTGAAATAACATGATAGAAACGGGTAAGATTTTAGTTGATTGACGACATCGTATTTTTAAGATGAATAAATATACTTAACATATTGTGTGCAGGTACGTTTCTCAGCGGAATTGTACCGGAAGCGGGCGTTTTGCTCGTAAATTTAGTTATTCAGTTAAATCTCAATAGATCAAAAATTATTTAATTTTTTAACCAAGTTTTCGTATTTTATATTGAAATATATAAACAAATATATAAATAGAAATATATAAATAACAACTATAAGATTTTTGTAAACAAAAAATATATTTTTTAGTGGATAAATCTGTAATAGTACCGTAAGTAAGAAAAATCAAATAGAAATATTAGTATACAGTTTTGATTTTTTCGAATTATGTCACATATGAACATTTTTACATTATAAAAAAATTAAAAACAAGAACATTCCGCTTCGTTTTCCTGTAAATACCGTTATTTTTGTACCCACAAACAAACCATGTTGTTACACCAACCCCTACTAGTACGTAACCCGCAATCAAGTATCATTCATCAGAAAACGTACCAGTATGTGTCCCAAGCTCAAGTATCAATCGTCAAAAAAACGTACTAGTACATGTCCCGTGCTCAAGTATCAATCGTCAGAAAATGTACTAGTACGTGTGCCGCATATAATGTGTAAACAGTTGACATTCTCTTGAAATTAAATATGCACTCGCAAATATTTCGAGTAACAAATCCTGCCCTATTTGAAGTTGATTTTTAGACGTACTTAGTACATTTTGCTTTATCATTTCCCTATTTAGAAAGCTACGAATTCTATCCGATTTAAAATGGATAACTTTAGAATGATATATATGCTAAACATAATATTCAGTAGATTTTATTGTAATATCCAATGTATAAAATATACATCCTAATTTAAGATGCTTCCAACGAATAGTTTTGGAAAGAAAAAAAAGTAGATATAAGTGCACATACCATGCAAAGACCTGGCATTTATACACTTTTTTCTCACAATAAAAGAAGTACGAACAAGCAGTTTATCTTAAAAAGCTTCCATCTCAAAATTTTATCACAGCTCATGAATAAAAAATATTTGATTTGGAGGGAAAAAAAATGGATGGAAAGTAAAATCTGTATGAACTTCCACTTTTAATGCGAATATTTTTATTTAAGGGAAAACACGAAGCGCTTTCTCTCTTATTAACACTTTTTTCCCCCTAAAGAACGGCGTCAAGGAGTTGAGGGAATTTTTTAATGTGTTCAAAGCGAGCACTTTTCCCCGTGCTCTTAAAATCACTTTAAACAGTGTATTGTGAGGGAAACTCGAGAAATGACTGGAGAGTCTATTACGTGAATTCTAGGGGAACTACTTAAAATGTTTCAAAGCAGGCGGAATAATTTCTGAAACGAAGAGTTAAGATGGAGGGCGCCTTTTAATCGGTAAGATAGAAAAGCGAGTAGCTAATATTAAGAATTTAAAAGTCATGAGCAGAACATGGATTAGAAGTCAGCAGATAAGTCAAAAGTATCAGGTAATGTTTAATAAGTCGTTTTGCGATGCTAATTGACTACATGATAAAAAAGAGAGTTAAACATTTCAAAAAAAAAAAAAAGTAAAAGATGTCAGTTTGACACGACAAATTCATACTTTTAGTATGATTTTTGTAATAACTTTAAGAGGGAAACTTCCAAGATATGACGATCGAGTTTGGAGGCATATCGATAGACAATCGAGTTTTGTCTGCATCACAAATTTATATTTCGATTTTAATTGTATTGCAGCACTACGTTCTGATTTTTTTTGTTAAGAGCTAATAAAATAGCCTACAGCTTAAAGCCGTTTAAAAAAACTTCGAACATTCATGTCAACACCTGGACTTGAACCCAAGGATTCATTTACCAAAGGACAGTGCAAGTGTACGTTTTGCCACTTTATGACGGTTACAGTTGAAATTAGTTTTCACAACAGTGCCATACTATAGGTCCTTCTGAGCCGGTGAAGTTCCCTTGGGCGCCGAAGGCTGAAGCATGCACTTACTGTCTGTTGATTAGAAAAATGCTGAGCGGTTGAGGAAATTAAGTTGCTAACTTTGTCACACCTTAAACGGGTCCGGAGTGGCGCATCTGGTTCCAAGGACTACATGTGAAATGCAGAAAAGACCTTTAACAACAAAAACTCAACATTTATATAAACAAAATAATAAAAGACTCATTGAGTTTTATCAGCCTCGAAAGGACAACTTTCTCACTACCGATTACAAGTTGCTTCAGTTATGTTGTATAGAAAGTAAGTTTGACTCTCTGGATTGTGGGCCTGCTCCCGGCTGATGCGGAATAACAATCATTTTACTGATATTTCCCGAAAGTCGATGCAACTTTTCCTGTAACAATCCCCATGATCAGTGTCACCCAAAAGGTTTAATGTCAGAGGAGATTGTTATCGAGAAAGTTAGGACTTTTTCCATCCTGTAACAATAAGTTACATTCGGTGCTTCAACGCTTGTTTTACCTCTCCCAGTCAGCCATACCCAAAGGTAAACAGACCAGGACCGGTCTGAATTAGAAAGAAACTTCGGACTTCTCTCAACCAATAGCAGGTTCTGTTGGTTTGGAGGATTCTGACCCCCGTTTTGGTGTGGATTCCTGTTTTTTCTCCGCGCGGCAGTTGGATTTTTTTTAGAGGACAAGGTTGTGACCAGAGGATAGCAGTAAGTGAACGCTGCTGGCATCTGCGGTTTGCGGGATAGACCTTTTTAGGAAAATCATCACCATATTGTTTTTTGGGGCCGATGACGACTCGAGAGCAATTTTCGATATCTACAAATGATTGTAGTGTGTGAGTTGTATTCCAGTTGCATTCCTTAGGCATTTAATTGTATAAAATTATTTAATCAAGACATATTTGTCCATGTGTTTTTTAATGAGTTTAAATTTCTTCTTTCTCAAACACCAGACAACGAAACATTTTTACACATCCGCCCGTAGGTTTATGTAAAAGCGCGACCTAATTTCCGGTCAGAACACTTGCCTTTCTTCCTCACCTTTTTGTCGGCGCGCATCTTTACACATGCTAGTTTAGGTTTATTATAAAGAGTTGCGATGTATTCCCCTCTTTTTTGTGGCTAGAAAGGATAATTTGTACAGAAACTACTGTTTAATCCTTTGCGCATCAAATTACTTTTCTTCTTTTCCCCTCCAGATGGCAGTATTTGAGCAGTATACTCGCACAACACTGACCTTGAGAAACGAAGCATACTTTGAATGTTGAAATGAACGTGCAAATAATAATTCTAATGACATACCAGGAAAAATAAATATATATAATAGACAAACAAGGAAGCTATGCGGCGTCCACAATAATTTTTTTAAATCAGAAATTTGTTTTGGTAAATAAAAGATGATCACGTTGTGTAATTAATATTCCTTTGACACCACTCTCAATTCTCGCTGTTAAACGGTCTTTCTTAAAGAATAGAGACTAATTTAAGGAACAGTTTAAGGGGAATTAAATGTACGCCACATAAACCGAGGGGAATTCTATCAACATTCTCTGAGAGAATCGCATGAGACAGGCCCTTAACTCTAAAATAAATTAAATATTTACAATGATTTATTTCCCTGGTGTAGAGTAAAAGTAATTAGAGAGCTGAAAATTATATAAAGGATTCAGAATTTTAAAATTGTTTTTAATAAGGGACTAATCTCCAAACAATGATTTTCGTTAATTATTATGGCCTTAAATGTGAATATCTGAGGATGACAGTGAAATTTTAATAAGCCAGGAATTAATAATAATCCGGAAATAGAACCAATTCTGGAAAGTTACAAACACTAATGCAAGCCTTCAGGTTTTCCAATGGTACTCAGAACATCTCTATTTGTACTAAGTGTAATAATGAAGAGATCTCTGCACACCATCTAATCAACTGCATTAACCTGCTACGCGGGGATATTTCGAAGAGATCTACTTTCATATTAGATGTACTTTAAACGAACAATCTCATGGATCTGATCTCATTCAGGTCAGAGGGATAAGCAAGAAGAATGCCAGCAGGATAATGTCATCATACTATTAGGCAAGACTATTGACTATTGACGCAAGAATCATTCCTGAGACGCAAGAATCATCATTGAACTTTCATCTCAGATGTACTTTAAACGAACAATCTCATGGATCTGATCTGAATCAAATCAGAGGGATAAGCAAGAAGAAGAATGTCAGTAGAATAATGACATTAACCATTGACACAAGAAATTTTAAACTGTAAATAAATTGATGCAAACACTGAATGGTTTAATATTCAGAGACATTTATAGACTAATTAGAGATACATTTATTAACCCCCCCCAACGAAAACAAACAAAAAAAAATAATGCAAAGGGCATCCTCTACACGAATCCATCTTAAACTCTCCACTGACAGAGTCGCACCTCAAAAAGGCAATTTTAAAGAGATAAATTTTGCTAAAATGTTACTTTTTTTAACCCTCGAAGATATGCTCCGGGTTTCAGAGGCCCGAGCTTTATAAAAACATTCTACACAAAAACGCCCAATCGAAATAAACTTCTCAAATTTTCAGAAGCTGTCTCAGAGATCTTCTAAACCCCAATAACATGCCTTTCCGCAATTTTCTCAGAATTTTTTCTGCGAAAGAGAAACTTTTAATTCATTCTTGCATCAGAGACCAAGTTCATTCGCATACACATTTGCATTTTTATTTAGTGTTTGTGGTTGGGGGAGAGAGGCTGTCAAATATATCCTTATTTGATTAAAATGATGAAATGTAAAGATGAAAAATAAAGATGCGGACTTTCGATGTACTAATAAAAAACATTTACAGTCCAAAATACTTTAAAAAAATTGATATTTCAAATAATGCGAAATATATTTTTAACTTTCAATAAAGTATATTTGGTAATACAAATTCTCTGTTCGTCATCAAGAGCAATTTTGTTGGTATTTGGCTGAGAAAAATTGCATCGGTTCTCCGAGGACTGGCGCGCGTTCTCGTGTAACTTTAAAGAGCGCGCGTCCTTGCGGGTTAAATGATAGCAGTTACCGCGAGAAGTTAACCCTTATTTATAAAAGAGAGTTAACGAAGTTTCATTCGACATGTTAAGCATTGTGGGTCTGGTGCAAATTCAATAATATTAAAAGAGATATTATTTTCACAAAATATTTTCTAGATAGATAAGCAGATTAGATGGATAAGTAAAAGATAAGTAAGAGTAGCATGGAAATTTCAATATAATAACTACAAAAATAGTTTTAATTAAGTCGCAGAAAATAATTACTTATATAATGCTTATTATTAATATTAATTAATCAATAAGAATGCTTTCATGAGGAATAAAAATAATTATGAAAAATATTAACTTAGGAAAATAGTTTAAATATCCCTGTACTGCTTTTATCAATAATTACATAAATTTAATTATCTTCAGCAAGTTACCATCTTTACCAGTTATGTTACTTTTTATTGCATTTAGACTTGTAGGCCCTGTATCTATCTTTTTGATGCCCAATCTTTTACAGGCAGTGAAATAATTAAAACACGTTTCACGCAATTACAGTTTTTTATTATAGAAAAGCAAGGCCGTAACTAGGGCAGGGCAAAATTGGCATTTGCCAAGGGCGCATCAGTCACAGGGGCGCTGTACCGTGAGGAAAACGGGATCCGAAAGAGGACGGTTTGGCCAGAGAAAAAATTAGGAAAAGTTGAAAAATAATTTTTAATTATAAAATTAAAGGTATTTAAAAATGAATTTTTTTATGAATTTTCTTTTTTTTAAATGCTTCTAGAGACTAAACTTGTTATAGATTATTACAATGTTTACGAAACACTCCTAATATGCCTTAATGTAAATCCGATAATTCGTTTTAATTTTGAATTTGTTAAAGTTATTAAAACTAAATTTAAATTCAGAAATTCACTAATATTTTATGAAAATTCAACGTACAAATAGAAAATATTTCCAATCCATTAAGCTATTCAGTTTATCAGCAAAATAATACCCTTGGAGTGTCAAAAATATTGTTAAGTATTAATAAAGGTAAAAATAGAAAAAAAATATATTAATGTACTAGGAATATTTTCAAAATCAACAAAATATTTTGTTGGTTCATTCTGAATATAGGATATAAAAAAACATTTATATATTTTCTCTATATTTGGTGATATGGCCGCAGACCAGTTTTTTGCAACGGGCACTAAAGGGCTTAGTTACGGCCCTGTAGGACGGAATCAGTATTTTACTACTATAACCTCAAGCTTAGTCTACAAAGATATAAAAAAAATCATCACCAATTCACCAATTTTTTATGAAAATTCAACTCACAAATAAAAAATATTCACCTCAGATAAACTATTCAATTTATCTGCAAAATAATACCCTCAGAGTGTCAAAAATATTGTTAAGTATTAATAAGGTAAAAATAGAAGAATAAATTAAAAATTAATATACTAGGCATATTTTCAGAATCAACAAAATATTTTGTGGGTTCATTGTGAATATATGATATAAAAAACATGTTTATATATTTTCTCTATATTTGGTGATATGGGCGTTTTTTTTTGCCACGGGCAATAAAGGGCCTAGTTACTGCCCTGTAGAACGGAATCAATATTTTACTACTATGATAACCTCAACCTTAGTCCGCAAAGATATAAAAAACATCAAGCCATGCAAACAACGCCTTTTGAAATTTCCCAGAAAAATCACGTTTACCTTTTTAAATATATCCAAGATTAAAATTCTCATAAGAGTGCGAGAAATCTTTCAGCCCTCCCATCAGAATAAAAAACGGACTCATTTCCCCGACACTCGAAAAAAAAATCTCGGAACGTAATTAGAGAAAAAACTCTAAAAATGGTTCAATAGTCTATTACGGGAGAAGCCGTGGCAGAAATCCCTAAGCGGGCGGCGTATTTCACAAATGCAATGTTAAATATACTGGGATTTTTCCCTACGATTTCAAAATGAACTAAGGGTCGAAGCACAAAGTAAAAAGAGTACACGAGTTTTTCCGTAAAAGTTTATTTCTTTTACGAATAGGAATTGGTAATACGGCAAGAGGTCGTTGTAAAGGTCCATCTAGACTGAAGATTACGTTTTCTTTTACGATGCCAACTTTTAAATTTCCCCGTGATTTATATTTCCGTCGATCAGTTAAAAAGCAAAATAAATTATGAAATTTTTAGATTGCTTATTTTAAATTACTATTTATTTTTCAAAAAATATTTGCTAGATAGGTAAGCAGATTAGAAAGATAAGTAGAATAGTTTGGAAATTTCAATATAACAACTAAAAAGTATTTTTCTTTAGGTCACAGAAAAAATTACATATATAACGCTTATTATAACTGAAAGTTAATAAGAATGATTTCACGAGGAATAAAAATAATTCTGAAAATGTTACGTAGAAAAATAGTTTATAATTTAAATAATTTTCTTTAGTGTGACATTCTTAGAATACATACATTATATATATATATACATACATTATATATATATACATATATACACATATACATATACATATATATATACATATACATATATATATATATATATACATATATATATATATACATATATATATATATATATATATATATATATAAACATACATATTCATATATATACACATATATACATATTCATCTATATATATATATAAACATACATATGCATAAACATACGTACGTATATATATTATATACATTATATTATCGATAAGACTGCTTGGAATACTCAGGAAAAATACATCTGTCTCTGTTTTTTCACACCCCATACCGAGAGATCAAGCGAAATTTCAATACCATGAGAGATTATTCAGCGTTTTTTTGGGGGGAGGAGTCAAGTGAGAACCCAGAGCATTTAAATACACCGGGTTCCTTAAGATTTTATTTTACGAGACACTCAACTCTTTTCACTGCCGTTTCTTTTTATTTCGAGATCATTATTTTCTAAATAAGAAATTTTATTTATTCTTAGAATAATTAGTGACCAAAGTGACACCATTTTCCCATTGATTCCTCTAAAACAGTTGGAAGTTTGGTGTGAAGACAGGTAACCATGGGTTCGAAAATTATTGGAAATTTCATTTTGCTAACTGCCATCTTTTTGGAACCATAAGTAACGGAACTATTGATAAACCCACTAAAAGTGTTATTTTTTTCAGTTTGAATGTGCATTTTTCTATGCAAATGATTTCTTTTAATATAAATTAAGGATGATAAGAAGCTATTGAATTTGTTGGATGTTGTTACATCCCAACTAAATTACTTCAGAACAGCCAACCAGACTTTTTAGACGGTAATTTTTCAGGTGAATACAATATATATACTATATTAACATATACTACAAATTTTTTTTACGCCTGGAAGTCTTCTAGTTTTAGTTCAGTCGTCGAAAGCAGTTATCTCGTTCAAAGAAATAGGTTCATGTTAACAATGTCCTCCATGGTCTCAAACGATACTTCTGGATGTGACAGTTCAAAAAAGCTAAATTACAAGGACAGCTTCTAAATTACAAGGACAAAAGAAGACACACACTTAGAAGACATTTAGAAGCCCAGCCTTTTAAACCAATGGCAACCATCATCTCATGAAAAGTCATGCGACTTCAATATGGACACGGCACCAACAAACCAAATCAACTAGTAACCAAAGCAAGCTAGTATGAAGTTTACTATCTAAAAGTTTGTATGTATGTATATATATATATATATATATATATATATATATATATATATATATATATATAAAGTTTATATATATAAAAGTTTATATAATCTTTATATATATATATATATATATATATATATATATATATATATACACTCAAGGATTTGCAAAACTTTTCTAGCCATTCTATCAACTTGGATTTTATCCTGGATCATGATCTGAAACGATACCTCTGAATGTGACATTTCAAGTAGGGAACTCTTCTGTTTGGCCTCTGCTTCTAAATTACAAATACTTAATTTTAGAAGCCCAGCCTTTCAAACCAATGGCAACCATCATTCCATGAAAAGTCATGAGACTTCAATACGACACAACACCAACAAATCAAATCAATTACTGACCAAAGCAAGATAGTATGAAGTTTACTATCTAAAAACACTGCCATATATATATATATATATATATATATATATATATATATATATATATATATATATATACATATATCCATATAATTTATATATATATATTATATAATATATATATATATATTATATAATATCTATATAATAATATCTATATAATATATACATGTATATATATATATATATATATATATATATATATATATATATATAATATCTATATATCTATATTATAATATTATCTATATATATACATATATACATGTATATACATGTATATATATATATATATATATATATATATAATATCTATCTATCTATATCTATCTATCATCTATCATCTATTATCTATTATCTATCTATCTATCTATATCTATCTAACACATCTATCTATCTATCTATCTATCTATCATCATCACATCTATCTATCTATCTATCTATTATCTATCTATCTATCTATCTATAACATCTATCTATATCTATCTATCTATCTACATCTATCACTATCTATCTATAATATATATATATATATATATATATATCTATATATATATATATATATATATACACACACACACACACACACACACACTCAAGGATTTACAGAACTTTCCTAGCCATTCTATAATCTTTGACTCTTTCTTATCAGAGTCATGATAAATTATTTATTAACACAAACTAGAACAGCATAAAATATATGCCAACTCAAAAAAGGAGCTTTCTTCTATTTTCATATAATAAATGATCTAGAGGGTTAAATATAGATCTAAGATCATGTCGATAGTGCCAAAGAGATTAATGGACCTAAAATGACCATACTGAATAAATATTGGATGGATAAAATACTTAAGTGCCAATATAATTTATATTATTTTTGTGAATCTCTAAGACAAACTACGCTGTTTTCTCGAAGTACGAAGCACCAGAAACCCCATGAAGTGAATAGGAAAAATGTCAAACTAAGGAAATCAAGAATGAAGATCTCAAACATCTCCATAAGGAACCTGCCGCTCCCTCACGGCTTTTGACCATAAATCGCAGGAGGAGCCCCCAGTCGGAGGGCCCTAACTGGCCCCAGGAGAACCATAGGGGGCCGGAAAGGGGAAAGGTTTTAACAACTCTTTCGGCCGCCCACAGTTCACTTTTTTGTGCGCTGCAGTTCATTACGGAAAAAGAATTACACAAGCAGCAACATGGGGATTTTGTTAGACAGTCTATTCTTTCTCTTCTTTTTTTCTCCCGTTTTGCTTGGAAGAATGCAAGGGTTATTAATGGTTCCTTCGGCAGATTTGATCGGGTAAGTTAAATGAATCATTCTTAGACAAAAATACGTTTTCTCAAAGAATTTGTTTTTTAAAAAAATCTTGAGAAGACCATTAAACCAGTGCATCTCCAGCTATGAATTTTTCTTGTATTTTCTGGTAAAGAACAAAAGTTTCATACTTTAAAAAAATTTATCAAAAATGAATTAGCATAAAAAGCAATGATTTATATTCTTTACTATTAATTATTATTATTACATCTCATATCTTATATAACTTTAAAAGGAAGAATTTTAAATAAAGCATTCTACACTTAAAGTGAGGTAAATAAGAAAATTGAGAAAGGGAGAATGATTCTAAAAGGGATTTCATGATTTTTACTTTATTAAAGGAATTTCTGAATGTCATATCACGTATTTTCCACTTCAAAATTTGCTGAACGATGGCTGATTGGTTAGGGTGCTGGCCTTCGGTACCGGAGTTCGTGGGTTCGAATTCCACAATGGAATGGATATTCGTAGCCCTTCGGAATCGGCTTTAAGTTGTAGGTCCCTGTCTCATTAGCCCTCGTGTTGCCAAAAAGTAGACCGAATCACTCTAAACCTAACCAAAACCTCTTTAAAATTATCGTTAGTACTTAAAGGTTATTCCACTTTTGCTGTCAAACCTAAATATTTGCTCCTTAAAAGTCATTTTTGAATCTTATAGTGTATTATCAAAAAATTCACTCTTAAAGAAATATAGACTTTATATAAAGGTATATACACAACTTCTGAGGTCAGATTATTATTATTATTTTTTTGAAGGAGACAAAGGCTTTACTGGTTTAGTTTAGTTTAGCAGATTGCCTGATTATCTCGGGTTCGTATATATTGCAGTTAATTATTATCCCGAGAAAACTCGGGTGAATCAAAATTTGTCTGCACGATTTGCTTTATCACGGTTTTACTCGGCCTGAAGGAAATGAAAGGAAATATTTTTGATAGGTAGTTTGCCCAGTTTTGTTGGTTTCGTAGTCCTTTTGGCGGAACTGGTGACGTATTTTCCACTGATTAGAAAACTAATTTGAGAAAATCATCGTGACGAGTTTTCTGCCACATCAGGAAGACCCAGTATTAGTCCTTTGTCATTCAGGTTAACCTAAAGGCATTTTCCAGATGCTATTCCTACTACTAAAAAAAGATCAAATCCAACGAGACAATGTAGTCTGTACTCCCGTAAAAACGGATTTCAGAGGTAAGGCAATAAGAAAAGAGACCAGATACCAGTGTACATAATGTCAGGTATCACTTTGTGTTGTCCCTTGTTTCAAAAGCTATCATGCAAAGACTAATATTTAACTTTTTTTCCATTTGCCCGAGATAACTCGGGATAGTAAACTAATACTAAAACTAAATGCTTTTACACCTATAAAAAATTAAAAATTCAACTTAAAACCTACATATTTTTTTTTATTTCCTTGTATTTAATAATAAAATTTAAAAAAATGTGACGATTTTTCTGCAATTTTTTTCAAAAAATTTGTAAGGGAAGCAGCTAACTGATATGGACAATACTTTACAGCACGAGAAACGGTGTTAAGGCAAATATGCGCAATGCTGCTGCAAATATATTTGTTATAGGCTACATGTTTCTAAAATATTTTTATGTAACCATTACAAGAGTATATGTGTAACGCATTTCAATATTAATTTTAGAAAACACGATAACAATTCACCGTTTCATATGTTGAAAATATATTGCTGAAAAACTGAAATCCTCATAAAGGGGAAATTTCAGCCGCCTTACTCCCGGTCCGTCATGCATATTGAATTCCATATATGGGCCGATTCCGTAGAATAAGAAGAAGAGGGGGGGAAATCCCGAAATCCTATTACTCCTTGAGGGGAGATACATGCGACATCGAAATGGAATAAAGGGATAAAACTGTCTCAGTAGCAAGAAACCTTCTATTTGGGGCACAGTCGAAATTCGAAGAAAAATGATATAGCCGCTCTCGACGATTCAAAATTGAATTTCCGAACATTTTACACTCAGAAACAGACGAGACCCCCTTCTCCCCTTTAGGAAAGAAATCGCTTTTCGATAAATTAAACCCCCTTCCAACCCCCAGCAAGCACGTGACAAATGCTCATGGATCAAACAAGGTCCCCGGACCAATCACATTAAAAGCCACGAGCTGAAGATTCCCGAGGAAAAAAAAATGTTGACAAGCAGCCAAAAATTAAAAAGCTCGCTATATATATTAGACCTCTCAGCGATGTGGGGAAAATTAAAACGTGAGGGTGTTCGGAAGGCTGTTCAGGGAATTGGGAGTTACTGGAGTTGTTGGCAATGAAGTGTGGTGTCCATAGTTTCAACAAGATTCAGTTCTGATTAGAGAGGGGCAGGTTCCCACGAAAGGGAGCGAGTAAGGAGAACACTTCAGAGTGATTCGCCTCGGAGTGCTCCCGAAATTAATCAGCTGAAGTTTGTTTGATCAGAATCAGAGCCCACTTCCATTGAACCTTTCTATTGAACCTTTTAAAAAAGGGAATTTCATTTCAGAATTATTTTAAAATCATAAATAAGAAGTCAGATTCTGATTTATTAATTTTTACACAGCAGTATGTGAACGCAATGAAATTTAGACTATGAAGTTTAAAAAGTATAAATGATTTAATTTTGTGTTGCAGAAATGTATTCTATTTCCTATTTTTGTTTTTTCGTATCTGCTAATCCTTGACTTTACTTATTGTGCAGAAAGTTCCCTATCAAGGTCGACTGCACCAAAGAGGACATCTACCTTAAAACAAACTTTTAAGATGTATTGGGTGTCCCCAGGTGTACATTTCAAAGCAGCTCATACACAATGCAGAATAAATACAGTAAAAATATTACAAACCAACACATACAAATACAAACAGACAAAATAACACTTAGAGATAAAAAATAATTATAAAATTTAAAAAAAATAAAGTTAAAATAAAAAATAATTACAAGGTAATTGCATGAACATAAATACAATAGTTCGGTACAGTAAAAGTTACATATGAAGTTATGAAAGTTACAGCCTGAAATTGCCTAGATTTACAATTGGTTGGCGCCATGTTCATTTAGATGTCAAATGACAACTCACAAAAGATAGTTACCATTCCTCCCAGTTCAGATACCAGATTTGCCGTCTTTCTCCTTGCGAAATATTATTGTAGAAATAAGATTTTCTAAAGGGGAGGTGAAATATTAAGCTGGGGAGAAATTTTACTGTCTCTGAATAAAATTTCATTTTTTCCAATGCTTTTCATTCTTCAAAATGGGAATGAAAATTTAACTGCGAACACATGTTTTGACATCTAGTACTAGTAAACTAGTATTTCAACAAAATTACGCAAAAATTAAGTTTAATCAAAAGTAATAAAATTTATTCAAAAACTAACCGAGTAGATAAATAATTATTTAACCCATGTGGTAAAAAATAATAAACAAAAATTCAACACACGTATTGAGGTTCGTAGACAATAAAACTTGATTTCCATAATTTTAGAAATAATCAAATCTAAATTTTTGTTAGAATAGCTGATTTGGTTTATTTGGTTTGGAGCACTACTATTTAGTGCTCTAATGGTTAATAGACCTACTGCTGCATGCTGATATTTTGACTACCAATATCCATACTAGTAGTGGGATTGGAATACACCGAAGAGCAGAGGTCTACCCATTCGACCATCATTCGGAATAAGAATAGTAATAATCTGCAGTAGAAGTTATTATAGGTAACAAGTAAAACATTAGTGTATTTTTATAAAAAATGCTTGTATTTAATACGAAAAATGATTAAAAAGTGCACTAAAAAGTAAAAAATTTGTTTTAGCTTTTAGTTATGTTACTTGCAAATAGATAGCCAAACTATTTGAAAATCACTGCATTCGGGATTCTAAGTACCCTGAACATCTTTTTGAATTTCCGAAACTGATTTTATTTTTGTTACTCCAATCTATTTTCTTATGATTGAATATCGTATTGTACCTATGTACAAAATTTCAGATTTCTAGAGAATCAAACTGATTAGAGAGATAACTTATTTCAAAATATTAACTGATACACAATTGAAGTTATTTAAAAGAGATTAAAATTAATCTCCTTTTGATAAAATTGAATTAAAGAACAATTGGCAAATGTTTGTTGCTTTCGTACTTAATCCTTGTGGCCAAAAAGTTAAATTTTATATGATGAACAACAATAAATTAGAAAATTCTGATCACATAAGCTTTAAGCCGGATGGCAGCTTAATGGTTAGAGCGCTGCTCTTGTACCGGAGTCCTAGAGTTCGAATCCTGCTGGTAGTATTGATGTTCATAGCCATTCGAAATCTGCTTTTACCATTAGTTCTTGGTCTGTTTAGGCTTCCCATTGCAAAATTTAGACCATAGAAGTTCACATTAAGCTAAATACTGACCTGTAAACTCTTTTTTCCTCTTTAAAAGTGTTAAAATTTTCTTGTTAGCATTTTAAAAGAAATCTATCAGAATTATAATACAATTTTTTTCCGATAAGAGGAATTCTCATCCACTAATAGACTGGTATACATGATACACATGAGGTTTTTTTGAAGCACGTCAGAAACATGAATAATTTAAATCAATTTAATTAAAAGCACTAGCTAATACTCCTACATTAAAAAATCTCATTTTTACCTCATTTTGTTAATTGGTAATTTTTTTACGCAGACAGATTTAAAGAAAGGGAAATTTTTTAGCCTGTTATATAACAAATCAATTATGTATTTTCAAAAATTAGCCCACTATTAAATTTTAAAAGGATTTTTAGTAACCTAATAAAAACACGTCATCCGAAGCTAAACAACTTCTTTCCCAAAATTCATTTACGATGATCGGGAAATGTTTGTACTTTTTTGATGCAAACTCTCCCCAGGGGTTCCCCATAAAACAACCGCTTCAACATGCATTTACCCAACCCTTTCTCATCGCCGTTAAAAATTTGATTCCGGGAGCTGGAAGGGGCAAAGGGACACGCTAATGAAATAGCGTCACAGAGCAGCTACGCTTTTTGATGCTTATCTGAATTGCAATCAGGCCCCCTTCATTACACTAACAGGATGGGGTTGGCTGAAAACCCCACTGGGGTTTGTGTCAGTAGTGCTCAGCTTGTACTTATGGAATGGGCAGGTAAAATACGGCTCAAAGCGGGAAATAAAAGATACAAACGGTATGGATAAAAGCCATGTTGTTACGGGTTTGATATGTAGATTAACTCGATACTTCCGGAAATTTTCCCAAAATTTTCCTGTTCACTTTGATGTGAAACTTTAAAATAATGGAATGACGGCGTTCTTAGGGTAGAACGGCTATAGATCAATGCTTTGCTGCAAAATCGTAGCTATTACTTCGAATTATACTGGTTCTGTAGCGAGTTCTGATACATTAGAATAGCATAATACATGGAAATTAAGTAAGTTGTTCTTATTACATATAAAGCTGACAAAATGCATGAGGAAATTCAAAGCAAACACTTTAAATAAGATTATTTTCTACACAGTAAATCATAGAATTTAGTAAAATCTACATGATCTGACAAAAAATTATCACAAATATATTACAGTAAACACTTGAAAAATTTTTGGTTACATGCTCACTTTTTAAAGTGTTTTTTAAAATGTTTCAGATGAAGTCCTGAATAAAAAGTCCACTTTAAGGGTAAAATAATAGACTTCTAAATCCAGTAAATAAAGTTTAATGAATATTAATATTCGTATAAGAGCTAATTTGATGGTGAATCCTAGAATACATGATGTACAATCGCTTAATATTGGAAACTACATTTTTGAGGGAGTCACCCAGTTTAAATACTTGGGCACACTTATTACCAGTAGAAATGAGATAAAGACCGAAATTAGAAACCGAATTTTGATGGCAAATAGGTGCTATTTTGGTTTAAAGAGCCAAATAAAATCTAAACTCCTTTGCATCAATACAAAAATAAACCTATACAAAACCCTTATAAGACCAATCATTTTATATGGCAGTGAGACATGGGCAATTAACAAAACAGAAGAAAATAGGCTACTCATTTTTGAAAGAAAAATCTTTCGGCCAATATTTGGAGCAGTAAAGGAAAATAATACATGGAGAGGTTTATATAACCATAAATTATATACTAAATACAGACAACCGAACATATTGAAAGTTATTAAATACAACAGGATTAGATGGCTGGGGCATATTTTCAGACGAGCAGATTTGGACCCAGTTAAAAAATTAACTTTTTCAAAGATTGAGGGTACAAGAAGAATAGGTAGACCAGCAACAAGGTGGTTGGATTGTGTGGAGAAAGATTTGGAGATCTTGGATATTAATAGATGGAGAAACCTTGCAAAAAGTCGTGCCTTTTGGAGGAAGCTGACAGAGAAAGCCTTGGCCTGTGCCAGACTGTAGCGCTGCTGAAGAAGAAGATAAGAGCTAATATCCCCCCCCCAAAAAAAAATATACAGGAGTATATATACATAGACTATATCCACTTGCAAAATACAAGTAAAGATATTCATAACACTCAACAGGTTTGAATAGAGGACAATTGTAGAAAACATTCCAAAAGGATATTAAGATGCATTCTCGTGGAATTTTTATTTACTTAAATTTGGTACGTTTACTTAATTTAAACATATGTTCATAGTATTGAACAATAATGAACAATGCATTCAGCAACCTTTATTTCAAGTGGTTTGGCATTCAGAATTGTATAATAAAGTTTCAAAGTATTAGAAGTAACATAGTATCCACATATAAGTAGAAAATGACTGCATGCAGGCAAATAAATTTTTCTTATGTATGTAATTTTGGATATATGAAGGGATATTGAAAACTTTGGTGCCACTATAAACGAAATGAAAAACAAATAAACAAAAAGAAATAGTTTCGTTTTGTTTGAATAGAAACGATATGATTTATGTTCTTGAAATATAAGGTAAAAAAAAAAAAAAAAATTAAGACCTGCTTAAAGCCGATCCAGAACACTCGGCCAGCAGCTGGTTTGATCCTGCAGACTCCAGCACAAAAGACAGATTCGACCACCGAAAATAAAGTTAATAAAATATTTCTATTTGTTATTTAAATATACACGTACTATTTCCCTCGCATTTTTACATATAAATGAAATTGAAATAAGTGTTTTTAAACACTTTTACTTAACTTCAGTTGATGTTCCAGATGATATTAAAATATATTTGCAACTACTTTCCTGACTAGCTAGAGATCTGATATTTTTCACATAGGTTCAACTTCGGGGACATTAAAATATTCATAGAAAATTACATTACAGAAAAAAAAAATAAAATCTGGTAATGCCAAAAAGCTGTTCAGTGTATATGAATGCATGAATCCCAATTGTAGAGATTTTGAACTAGTATCGCCATCTATTTGCAAGTAGTATAACTATAAACTGAAAAAAAAATGTACCTTTTAGTTGCAGTTTTATCACTTTTCTTGTTAAATAAAACTGATTTAGAAATAAATAAATACTTAAAACATTTTATAATATATTTCCATGTTAAAATGTTTACAACTGAATCTTACAAATGATATACTGAGATTGTATTAAAGTTAAAAATATAATACCCAAAAAAACAAGATTTTTTTTATTCTTTAAATTTTCAAGCTGAAGTTCAAGTTTTTCCCTAAAGAACAAACCCTTAGTGAATTCTGTATCAAATTTTTGACGTACATCTTATTGGGAGTCCTTTTTAAAACGCTGAGTAGTCATAATGGATACAAAAACAAACTCATATCAAGTTTCTTGAGAAATAACGTTAGTCTTGTAGCAAATTTCTTCAACATCATTTCTCTTTCAAAGAAATCTTATTTTAGTTTCTTCTAGGAAAATGTATTTAAGTCGCATTCTATTTATTTTGATGCTCTACTTTGAGAATGTTTTAAACTTGATCCGAAATTTATTTTTCAAAATGAATAAAAAAAAATTTCCTTTGAAATAAATTTGACAGGAAAGGGAAATCTTTTGAACCGTAGATATTTTTGCTTCTGATTTTGAGAGACACTGAAATTTATAAAGAGAGAAAGAACATCTCGCGTAATTTTTCAGTCGCTTGGGAAAACTTGCTAATGTTTTTCTGTCTCGTATTACAACTTAATTCGGAAGAAAACTGTCTTTTAAGACGTCTTCAAACAAAATCGTGGTTTAGTTTCAGAAATTGCAAAATTACGAGCTCCATTATGCATAATTGGGTTTCTAATACGCTCAAAGACCAACAGTAATAGCATTAAAACTTTGAAACCAGTGAAGTGATTTTTTTTCTTTTTCGTTATAGCCAAAATGGTGAAAGTTAGGGAAGTTGTATTAACAGCAATTCGATTAAGTTTATATCGGAGGTATTTTAAAACCAGCAATGGGTTAGCTAACTAAAGAATCAATAAATAAATGTTATATTCATACGAGTTCTTGTTTTTTATTAGTACCGTTTTGAAATTAAAAACACAAGTGTACTTTTTACCAATGTTATTTTTACATAAAAACATGCGCTTAAATCTACATTTTCGATTAATTTCACCAATTTTAAGGCTCGTATCTTACAGTGATCTTTTGAATTCCATCCACACGGAAATTTGCTACCTGGTTTGCCACTGCCTAAACAGTTTTACGCATCCCACTCAACATTATTGGACTTTATATTGTTTGTCCCAGCATGGGACTAACGATAATTAAGGCGTTTTCTAAAGGTCAAATCTTGAAGCTTGAGAAAACTTATTTTATAAAGAAAATTGAAAAGAGGATCCTCTATGACTCAGTCGACAAAGAGATCTTGTAAACGGTGGGTAGTGGGATCGAGGCTCGATCCAGTTAGTGGTCGCAATGTTCTCTAAGTTTCCAAATGATACCTCAGAAGGTGGCAGGCCAAGCCTGAGATCTTCTGCTTCGTCTCTGCTTCTAAATTATGCGGATTCCCCCTTAGAGGTTCAGCATTTATAGGCAATGGTAGATATCTTCTATGAGATGTCATGTTACTTTTAAATAGACACAACACCAACCAACCAACCAACCAACCAAAGTGTCTTTTCTCTCAAACGTTTCCATAATCATTCGTTTTCAGCTGTTGGTCTTTAATGAGTAATTTTTAGCAATAACTGAAAATAGCTCACATCCCTGTTGGTCAAACACAATCATGTGACATTCTTTAAATGCTTTAACACATTCTTAGGATTGTAGCATCACGCTACTGGAAAACTTTTAATTTGTATTTGTTCTTGTATTACGGCTTGCTCTCCCTTAAGTCGAACGTGCTCTTTGCTATCTGGGGGGTACCCATGCCTCCCTACACAGTGTGCATTCTGGAAACAATATCCACAACACTGTAGCTCCTAAATTTCAAAACGATTTAAATACTTATTTTGTGAATTTAAAATCAAAGCAAGATTAGAAATAATTTCCTATGCCCCCCTAAAATTCTGAAACATTTTAATATTTAATTTCATATAAAAGTAACAGTGTTTCAAACATTATTAACGCTTTCATTCAGATAATGAAGACTGAGGCCAAAGATACTAGATTTAAAAATAACTACAAAGAATTTACCATGCGATTGCTTCTTCCGTCGGCAATATATTCCTTCTAAAGGCCCCAGGGCAAGAAACTATGCAATACAATTACTGTAGTGTTTGTGAAAATGGTAAGTAATACTGCGGAAGTGTCAAGACAAATTGTTCCTTTTGTTTTTCTGGAAGACAAAAGAAATTTGTTGCCTTAAATAAATCTAAAATTTAAGGAACTCCCACTGCTGTTTTGCAGTTCTTAAATTACCCTTACTTTCACAGTAATTTAGGAGTTCAGTCAAGAACTTCTTTCATTTCGATACCATTATTTTTAAGTATTACTGTATACCATGTTGTAAAAGGAGCTAAATCAAATCACTAGAAAGTGATAAGGACAGAGGCCTTGATAGTCTCACTCTTAAATTCTTAGTCTAAAGGGAATGCACTACCTGAAATAAGTTGAAATTTTAAGCTTTTGGACATTTTTCACTATTGCTATTTATTGTTTATATCCAGAGGGAGCCTGCATTATGTCGGTGATAGTCACATTCTGGTTATTTACGTATTATAAAAAAACTCATTACGTAGTACTTGGCAAATTGTACTATTTGAATTACATTCGATTTAGTAAATACAAAAATTACAATTTAATTAAATTAAAATTTGTAGATACATAAATACTTATTAAAGTAAATTAGAATTTATATATACAAATTCTAATTTAATTATATTAAAATTTGTAATTTTCCCAACATGGCATCTAAACTAACAAAGGACAGTATTTCAATGGGGTGTTGACTAGGTATCTAGCATCAGGGTTTCTGAGTCGAAATTGGCGTGAAATACGGTCTTATATTCTAATTAGTCATAATATAGTGCGTTGTATTTATTTTTAATTATACTTTATATTATAACTTAGCTGAACTTAACTTGTCATATATATATATATATATATATATATGTGTGTGTGTGTGTGTGTGTGTGTGTGTGTGTAATGAGATGGACTGCTCGATGGGTGGTTGCAGTCATGGCCATAAAAATGATACCGTTTCAGCTAAAGACCTTTCTTAAGATAACGTTGAAGGACGAATTCCCAATTCATTATAGGGACAGGACAAACTGAATTTTCAGCTAGCATGAAGTTCTATGTACAAGACACGTAACACCTGGTTCAACATCTGTGGGAAAATATCTCTAGAAAAATCTGTCTCCGACAGCGTGTATCTCCTTTTTATTTGGAAATTTCCTAAATTGTCCGCTAGGGCCATGTAGGATTATAACTGGTCAGGCCCCTTCTCCGAGGGCGTAAACTGTAGCCCCAGTGGTCAATTTAGGTTAGAGGTTAAAAAGGGGAATTCAAAATGACGCTGGAATTTTTGCCCTTGATATAAATTTTGAAAACCCCTGAGAATTTTCCTTACATATATATACGTACACTCATTTACATGCATATATGATCATGTTGAAATAGAGCCTCTATCCGAAGAGTACAATTACTTATTTTTCAGGATTAAATCCATTAATTTGAAATTCTTTCCATATTTCAATGTGGTTCACATAGAATCTTGCTGATTCATTTCAAATTTAACGTTGTTGGGACCATTATTTTCCTGTCATCTTGTATTATCTAGTACTCAGAAACACCCAGCCAATTTCAAATGAGAAGTGGCAGAATCTTGAGCTGGGATGCTTCACATGACCTTTCTTCATTTCAATTTGACTCACATAGACATCTGTGATACTTTAGACTGGTTAGAAGTTTTAATTTACTTTAATTATAGTATTACCTATTTTACACAAGTCTTAAATTCTGTTTTATATACAAAAGAGAATATAATTAAGAGGTTAGTTGGTTGGTTGGCATGTCCTTTAAGTCATTACTTCCCATGAAAAGATGTTTTCAATTGCTTTGAAAGGATGGAATTCTAAGAATGGGCCCTCGTAATTTAGAAGCAGTTGACCAAGCCGAAGACCCTAGTCTTGGACTACCACTTTCAGAGGTATCGTTTGAAAACTGAAAAAATATTCCGACCATTAACTTATCTTACGTGACCCATCAGCCATTTATGTACATGGTGAAACTTAGGCAGGATCGAACCTTGATTCCACTACCCACTAGTAAAAAGATAGATGTTTTTGACGACTTAACTACCGCGGAATACGGAAAGATATATCGTGACCCGAAGAAAATAAATTACTTAAAAGTATTAAATACAATAAAACACATGAATAAAAAGTAACATTTAATGAAGACCACCTCTGACAAAATCTCTGAAATTTGGGTCTAAAATTTGCTGAAGCCAAATACAGCAATTATGCCAGATGATGATTGGTCAATTGTAGACGATATTTAACTGCACGAATTTCATTCTGAATTGCAAAAATAGTTGGTAACATTCTACCCAAAATTGAAAATCCATGCTAATCAGCTTTCAGTGTTTGGTATTTAGGTATAGTAAGAGTCACAAAAGTTCTTATACATCTTTCGATTTGCTATGCGTTTTGAAAGTTGAGTATTTTTCATCTCTACTCGCTCCCAAAATGATTTTAAAAAAAAGTTATTTCCAGAATTTGGGAGCAGTATCGCAGCAATTTGAAATATCATCACAGAAGCATGAGTTTAAATAAAGAGAAAACGGATTTAGCTTATATTAAGTGTTAGCCATAATTAATACAGAGTCACAGTTACCCACTGTTGGTGTATATAATCAATATAAAAATAGTTATTTATAAAGAAAAAGTTAATCTGCAGCTATATAAAAATATTTTTCTGAACTCTACTACTACTTTCAATTAAACTTTCTGTTGGAGTCTTAACTGATAATGTAAGCTTAATATTTCCGTTTTTTAAACTATCAATAAATAGTATTTCTTTGAGAGTTAAGTCTTCAGTAACAGAAAAGCCTCATTTGTTCACTATTGCTGCGTATAATCTATATAATAGTTATTTCCAATCCAACTAAAAAAAGTTAATTTGCTGCACTATAAAAATATTTTCTCAACACAACTCATTTCAATTCCTCTTTCTGTTGGAGTCGTACCTGACAATAAAGATTTGATTTTTCCGTTTCTCAGACTATCAACAAATAGCATTTCTTTGAGAATTTAGTGCTCTGTAACAGCAAAGGAAAAAAAAATCTACAGATGCAGATTAACTTGTAGAATTTCCAGAGGAATTCAAATTCTTTGGAGTGTAAAATTAATCTCTCCTCTTTAGCGGCTTTCTACATCTTCATAGGTTTCGAAATTACTCTGCGTATGGGATTCCTTTCAACATTCATCCAGAAACAAAACATTCTAAACATCCTACTTCCAGCTGCAGAATGTACCTCGTTAACACCGACGGAATCTCGTTTTTTTTTCTCCCCTCCCTTCTCTTTTCCGACTCGTAAACCATGCAGCAATTTTGTTTGAGTTCCTTTTTCAAATCAGAAATTTGAAGCTTGGATGAACTCTAAAGCATTCCTTAACGAAGAGTCTTACACGTTTCCATTCTCGCAGGTCTCCGCCTTCTGTTTCCTCCGATTAATGCTTGGAGTTAATCAATGGACAAACATCAGGTTGAGTAAAAATGGGAAAGGTTACACATGAAAACGGTTGCTCAATGAGAAAGGTCTTACGAAAGAAATGAAATGTCACTGACCACTTATATGCTTTATCTATTCCTCAGAATTAAACTACTACTGTATAGAAGCACTTTTCACAGTCTCACTATGTGTGTGGGACACATCCTCAACAATCAATGCTCAATAATTTGTCTCTCTACCGTCTTTGCTTGCATTAAAGACGATAGGGAAACACACATTATTTATATGTTTTAATGGATTGAAAATTTCCCCAACATGGCGTCTAAACTACCTAACAAAGGAAGATATTTCAATGGGGTGTTGACAAGGTGCCTAGCATCAGGGTTTCTGCGTCGAAATTGGCGTGAAATACGGTCTGATACACTAATTAACTGTAAAATAAACCTGCCATAATAGACCGTTGTATTTATTTGTAATTTAATTTTACATTATAACTTAGTTGAATATTTGTGTAGATATATTCTTATGAAATCGTTGAACAAAACTATTTTTAGAAATCTTTAAAGATAGGAAATGAGATTTTACCTTCAATTGATTACTTGAATGATTTGAATTGTAGCTTACCTGCAAGAAAGAAGAAAATTACATTTAATTCGTTATAAAAAATGTTGACATATACAGTAATATAACAGTATTAGAATTGAAACAAATGCCACTTTAGAGTCGGAAGATTATAGTTTGTACCACATGCACTGTAACAAAACTAAATCATAAAGCATAATTTTAAAAATGCATTAGGTTGATTTCTATATCATAAAGCAAAGTAAGTTCTTTCTTGGATAAATTAGACTTCAGCAAAGGCTGTGTGTATATGTATATGTATGTGTGTGCTAATTGTATTTACATTATAAATTTAAAACCAAAATGGTTAAATAATGATTACAAAGTAAACGGATTTTAAAACTTAATAATTTGAAAACACAAAATCAATAATCATTCAGTCAGTCACAAACCTAACATTGAATGATTAACTTTAAAAATACATAAATGTGTAATCAATGGTAATTTAGGTATATATTTCAGTCATTCTTTAATTATAGCAAAATTCATACATATCTTAATGGCTGAATTTGAGTATTAAATTTTGCACTTTCTTTTGCTGTTACTATTAAAAAAATATCTCAAAATAGCAAAACGTTATCAAATTTAAAACTTTTGGAATCTGTTATATCCAAGTTTGATATCTTATTTTGAATCTGATAAGGTAAATTACGTAAATCTTATTTCGAAAAATTGCTGGTCTGCCCAGTAAAAGAACAGAAAATAAGTTGCATAAGTTTTAGTTTTAAGTTTTGCGACTTTTCTTTACTAAAATAATAGTTTTAAAACAAAGTTTAATTTATCAACAGGCTTTCACACGCATTTATTTGAAACAATTCATACGTGTATATTTATACAGATTTGAATACATAAATGTATGTATGTGTGCATGTACTTTCGGGAAACGAGTTCGTATGTGTTAAAGTAATTCAATTAATTAGAAAAATCAAGTTCATTGCTTTTCGTAAATTACGCAAGAAAATTAATTACTTCCAGCATGAAAAGAAACAATTAGTTAACGCTTAATTGAGTTTATGACAAGGTGATAGAGTAAAACAATAAAATTAGGTAAGCTACGTGCCACTTCAGCTAAAATTTAGAGATTGATTGAGATATTTCTTAAGAAGAAAAAACTGTCCACGAATATCAGTGAGAACATATTTCAGAACTGTTTTTTTTTAGTAGCATTCGAATTACATCCCTCTACGCCAGACTGACAGTAAAACGAAAAACAATGCGTTTATTTTGTGAAATGGTTGAATATCTCGATTCCATTTTTTTCCCCTAAATCTATAGTTTTGAGAAAATTTATGTGTAAAAAATTGAGATCTCACTGTTTGTTGTGAAATGCAGTCTGGAACAGAGTCGTGAAAATTTTTTTTTCCAACTACTTAATCAATATTTACGGGGAAAACAAGTAAAAAAAAAATCGTAAATGTAAATTCGCACGAGCTGAGAAATCTACATTACTTTTACTTCTCACTGTTAGACTAAGATTTGGTAAAGAGTCCTCTCGCTTAGCATCGATTTGTGTGCAACAATCAAACCTGATTTTCACACGAATCGCATCAGCATGCACCATTAGGCACGCGCTGAACGCAGGAAGAGAAAAAAACTCAAGCTACTTCTCTCTTTTTTCTACAGATTAATTTAGAGATAAAAAATAGCTTTAGTGTAAAGTGGCTAAGAGCTAAATTCACCAATGTTAGGGGAGGGTGGAGAGATGGAACGGTTTGCTAGTGGGTTTCGATTTCTGGAAAAAAGGAAAAAAAATACACACAGGAAGAAAAGGTTCTAACAGTTGTCGATGCATTTCGAACAGCCATCGTCACGAAGCATTTTTTAATCCTTTAAAATACTGTGAAATAGAAGCTATCGAAGCTAATGGACGGTCTTTCCCGAACGTTCCTCATTAACTGATGCCAAAACAGCATCCGCAAAATTAGAAACGAAATCATCCTTAAATGCCTGGGAGCTGGGAAATCTTCAAGAGAAAAAAAAGGGGGCTTTTAATGGTTAGGAGTAAAACCTCTGTGTTTTTGTTTCGGTCGAAAAATAGAATTTTTATAAATTGGATGGCTTTTTTTTATTATTATTATTCTACTCGCTTTTGGCGATCCAGCTTTCAATGTAATTTAAGTTTTTGAAGGGAATTATTGCTCTCGAAATTGTTTTTCGATTTTTGAAGTTCTAATCAAAAATGGTGGAATAGTTTCTTTGAAATGAAAAAAATAAAATGTAATATCTATTTTAAAAACACAAGATATCGAATTGCCCATAATCCTGTAGAATTTGATATCGGTCGCTTAATTTTCGTATCTGCTTTATTTTAAAAACGTAATAAGTTCAGTTGTTTAAAAGTACACCAAATTAGTTTGCGGTTGTTTTTGTCGCATCTATTAGAAAAAAAAGAAGGAATTAAATTGTACCGAAAGCAAGTTCTCAAATTGTTAAGGAATTATAACTACAAAATCTCTGCAGGTAATTCAATATTTTATGGGGCAATCAAAAAATTTCAGGGCTGTAAGAAATAATTGAAGTTTTTAAAAAAGGATTTAAAGGCTATAAACTGAACTCAATTTTTACATTTTTGTGTTAAGTTAATAATGTTTACGCAGTAATATGAACGGGAAAATGTTTGATAAATTTTAAAGCCGGATATTTTATATTCAAGATTATTGTATAATCTAATTGTTCACCTGCACTTTTAAATGTTATCAATATATAAAGAAAAACGTCTATAGCATGTAATACTGGCGTTTTACAAGAATACTACGGCATATTAATTTATTCACATGCAGTAGTAACAATGCATGTATACCACATTTTTTAAAAATCATAAATAAATTCTTAATTTCAGATAACAGTTTTTTATTTTTTTTTTTAAATCTTACTAGATGGTACGGAAGAAAGATTTAGGCGACTACTTAAAAATTGGGTTCCCGTTGGCAAATTTGGTGAAAATATTGGCGATATTTACTAAAACAAAAAGGTAATCCATGCAAATATTGTATTTCTTGCTTCTTCTGGCGACTTTAATTAAAGCACAATGCACCATCGTAATAGAATTATATACTCTTACTTAACTAAAGGAAACTACTTGAAAACCAGACATTTATATTTATGGGCAATTAATCCCTTAACAGTTTACAAACGCAACAGCTCCAAACTATTAAAAATCAGCCATAGTGAACCATTAAAGATTTGTTAGATCTAATTTTTTTAAGCATTGCGCACTTTTAATATATAAGAAAAGAGTTACACAAGGAGAATTGGAAGCAAATATCATAAATTATAATATATATATATATATATATATATATATATATATATATATATATATATATATATATATATATATATATATATATATATTGTTTGGACACGGTGAGACCAGGAAAAAATGTTAGGATACCATACTTAAACCTTTATCGCCAAATTGGTGGTAGAACCCAGTTCTTTAGTCAAGCCAGATTTAGTAATCAGGTAAATCAATATCAATATAACGGATTTTAATACTGCCGGTTGCCACTATGTGCAGTACTTAAACACTATTCAATCCCTTGTGAAACTTAGAAAATACCATTACCTTGAGAGACGAAACCGACATTGAACCTTGAAAAAATTATGCTTATGATAAATCTGATGCCACATAATGCAATCAAAATAACAAATGTCTCTACATTATTAAAAAATAAAATATTTTTTTTTGTCATTTCATGTAATATTTTTTATAAAAAAATGAATCATGTAAGTAATGAAAATCTCTAAACACCAAGATTGATTTTGAAATGTACATTAAAAACTAAATTTTCATATACATTTGAAATAAAATATTTGTTTTGTAAACCAAAACTTGGATGTATAACACTTTAAAATAAAAAATCTTAAATTTAAAATGAAAAAAGTAGCATATATTATGCTATAGAATAAAATATCTTACTATAATTGAGTATTACTAAAACTGAGGTGGACAGAATAAATATGATAATTGTTTCTATTTAATAGAAAAATTAGTTTCTAATTTCAAAAACTCATAAGTTATTTTGTGGGTAAAAGGATTTCATATTTTTCTCTCTGTGTATGTTTTATATATGCATTACTACATATAACAAATCTAAACAACTTTTATACAATAAAATCATTATAAATGCTCTAAGATTCTTATAAATGTTTTAAGTAGCACATATTATGCTACAGAATAAAATATTTTACTATAACTGAGCATTTCTAAAATTGAGGTTCATAGAATAAATATGATAATGAGCTTCTATTTGATAGAAAAATTAGTCTCTAATTTACAAAACTCAAAAGTTATTTTGTGGGTAAAAGGATTTCATACTTTGCTCTCTTTGTGTATGTTTTATGTATGTATTACTACATATAAAAAATCTAAATAACTCTTATAAAATAAAATCCTTATAAATTTTCTAAGAAAAAATTTATTCTATACATGACAGAACTTTTTAATTTATATTGAATCAAAATAAGACTTATTTTAATGCAGACTTCAGTTCTGAAGGAGCTACACGTTCCCTTAATACACATCTGCAAAGTTACTTTGACATTTTAGGACCTTTTAACATTCTATGGACATGCGTATTAGCTTATACGATCAGCCAGGATTCCCGTCTCACCAGGCACTGCAATAATACATCTCTGGTTGCCAATTGTTAAAAGTCCTACTAAGATATGGATATTTTTTAATATTATCTGTCTATAATATTCATTACGTTTAGTTCATAAGTAAAAATTTATTTTACCCCACATTTTTATGTCTACGAATTTTTGAAGAAATAATATTCGTATCAATGAATACTTTAAAGTAAAAAAAAAATTAAGCGACAAATGAAATAACATGATCTCAATACATAATAGGCAACGATTTTTACTAAAAATTGAGAAATAAGGTTTGAATAAGAGCAAAATATTCTAATGAAAATTGCAGTATTATTTAATACCTATAATCTATACAAAAATAATAAATCCAAGCTAAAAATAAATTTTGTTATATCAGGTTACAAGAAAAACTAAAAATTAAAGATTCGATTACATAATATTTTATAAGTCCTTTTTAAATTATTTCTAGACAACAATGCATATCACTTTGAAGGTTCTTTAAATAAGTTTCATATACCATATTTTCCCCATTTCAAGTTTATTAATTTAAAATCATTTTTTAATCTCAAACTTCGATAATGTAAAATGTAAACAGGCTACATATGTTACAAAACCTATGAAATTAATGAAAAATCGGTAATATTTTGATATCACATGCGTCTTACATCAAAACCTTGCTGTAACGCACTACAGAATATTCATTTTACCTCGGTATGTGTTTAAAATACAAGTTAATATTGAAATTGGCTCCACTAACAACACAATATTTTTGACAACGACTAATAATGTTTTATTAGTCAGTTATATTGTTTCTAGACCATAACGCATTCCAATTAAAGTTTTTTAAATTAAGCTCATTATACCATATTTTCCCATTTTGAGTTTAAAAATAAACTCAGTTTGAATCTCCAAGCTTTTAAAATGTAAAAAGGTCACTTATATTCCAAAAACTATGAAATTCAGGAATAATAGATAATCTTTTGGTATCACATATTCGCACCGCATCAAAAGCATACTATAATAAACTATAGAATCTCCCTTTTATCTCAGTATGTGCTCTCCCCAAACAAATTAATATTGAAATTGGTTTTTCTAACTACACAATGTTTCTGACAATTTTTATTAGATCTTTTAAATTATTGTTTCTACAAAACAGTGCATATCAAACTGCTTTAAAAAAATTAGGCTTCATATACCAAATTTGCCTATTTGAATTTCATGTATTTAAACTGTTTGAATCTACAAATTTTTAAAATGTAAATAGGCCACTTATGTTACAAGTCTTATGAAAATAACGAAGAATGGTAATCTTTTTATGTCACATTCATACTACATCAAAACCATACTACAATAATCTATAGAATATTACTTTTATCTAGGTATGTCCCCCCCCCAAATATATTAATATTTAAATTGGCTTTTCTAACAACACAATGTTTCTGGCAACTTTTATTAGATATTTTTAAATTGTTTTTACAAAATAAGGCATATTAACTGGAGTTTTCTTTTTTAAATTAGGCTCCATATACCAAATTTTCCCATTTCAATTTTATATATTTAAACTGTTTGAATCTACAAATTTTTAAAATGTAAAGAGGTCACTTATGTTAATGAAATTAATGGTTTGGTTTGGAGTGCTACGGTCTACTTTTTTGCAACACTAGGGCTAAGATTGAAATTAATGAAAAATGGTAATATTATTATGCCACATTCACACTGCATCAAACCCTTACTATAATAAAGTATAGAATATTCCTTTTATTTCGGCATGTGCCCTTCAACAAGTTAATATTAAAATTGGCTCTATTCTAACAAGTCCTAGCCTTCTTTCTTTGACTTTTATTTATTTACATGGCTGATATTTGTACAACGGTCACAAGGCATGTCGAAATTCAATTCACCCCGACGAGATTTCTGCGAGTTCTTTCAACAGGTACTTAAAAGGCACTGGGATGAGCTTCCATTAGCCTCAACTACCTTTTTCCATTCTGCAGAGTGCTTCCCCAGCTTCCCATTTATATTCCACGGTGACACGCCGCGACCCGAAATCACATGAAGGGGACATACTTTCGACTCAGACCCCTCGAACCGAGAGGAGTGTTGGGAGAAGAGGAATATATAGATATATACAAAAAAAAAAATAAAGATTCGCCGACTTCGCTCCATTGCATTTTCCATTTAGGACTCCTCTTTGGGTAAAGGGCGCAGGTAGCCATGTGGAATGTGATTCTTCTGGAAGGCCGGATGAGCCCGGAAAATGAGTGTAACATACCATGCAGCTTTGGCCACAAAGCAGAAACATTGTCCTCTAAGTCGGCAGGAAGAAGTAGAAAGGAACCAGAGCAGCTCAAAAAAAATTTACTTCTAGAAAGTTCCAACTTTCTCAAATCCCTTTTAGCTCTCCTTCACAGCTAGAGCCAGTATAATGATTTTTCTTGGAAAAGCTCATACGCTGTGATGAATATAATCAACTTTGAAGAAGAGAGCAATGAAATGTTCCCTCTTGCCTTATATTTCATTAGCATTTCATGAAATTGCATTCGACAGATTTTATTATGAGCTACATGAAACTTTTATAATTATCTTTTATAAGACTTTATTTATAGCGGAATTATGCGTTGAAATATACTGTGCTTAAAAATGTGATAAAAAAATATTTTGGCAAAAGCAAGTCATTTCAGCTAAATTATATAGTCACAAAAAATGTTTGATATGCTTTAAAGGATTTTTAAAGTTAGTTATTGGGCCTTGGATGTTAAAATTAAACTAGAACGTGAAATGAAATGAAATTTTAATTTTTTGTTTTGTTTTGACAGTCTTAAACCCAAAGCTACACTAATAATGGATAATTTGCATATTTTACTTCGAAGACATTAAAATCTTGCCTCATTTGTGAAATAATTATAAAGACAAAACAGTAAAACAACAGTTTTTAAGCTGTAATTTTAAATAACAGCCAAATTATTTTGCAGAGCTTAGATGATAAAGCTAGCGTAAACTAAAACTGTCACGTGTTCTTTGAGATTCAACAAAATTTTGCGCATATATTATAAAAAAAACATTAACGAAATTACTTGTATATGAATAAAGTGTTGAAAAATTAAAAACATAATTAGTGCTGTTACTTTAAGGATGATGTAATAAGTATTGTTTATACTTTTGAAGGACACAATTGTGATTTTTTTATATTAAGCATGTTATTCTTTCTAAAATGAACTGTCATCAAACTAAAAGTTTCAAGTTTAATACACCTATGAAATTCAAATTTTCTAATTATTTAAATAGTCTTAAACTGAAACTTACATCAACACTAGATTTACGGACTGAGCCAATTTGACTCATTAAAAATTTGATCACTATATAGAAAACTTTAATATCACTTTCCAAAAATATACGTTGATTTTTAGTTTAATAAAATATATGTAAACTTTCGTTCCTCTTCCCCACAGACCCCTTCATTTCGCATTATCAAATGGGTATACCTATTTTCACGCTTGTGAGCCAATTTGACTCATAGAATGTATATGAAAATAAATATAGTAATATATATAGTATAAAGTAGTTATAAAGTATAACGTATAGTATAAAGTAAATATAGAGAAGAAGTCGAGAACACTTCCATTCCAATGGCAGAAATTCATGCTAATGACGCATGGAAGAATTGTCAAGTTCGACAACCATGCAAAAGAAACAGATGTAGAAACCATTGTGCTTAATTTAATAGAAATGTTTGTGGAAAATGTGTTTCAAAAACAGATTTTATATGTAAAAAATGTTCTCCATGAATTTTTTGTTAATAAACATTTTATTTAAATTAATTTGGAACTACTTTCTTTGCAAAAAACTTCAATTTTCTTGTATGAGTCAAATTAGCTCACTTCAGTAAAAATAGGTATATGATCAACATCCGTAAATCTAGTGTTAATAACATAACATTTGTTAATATAAATCCCTAATCTAATTCAATGAAATCTGAAAATATAGCATTTTTTTCTAATGTCTTTCCAAGAAAATAAAGATGATTCATAAATATATTAAGATCTCGTACTTTATCTATTTTTTAAATATATCAAAACACCTATCTTAACTGATATTAATTCAATTTTTCCTATCTTATTATCAAATGTTTTATTACTATATATAAATTATTTGTATACCTAAATTATACAAATAAATTAATGTGAATTTAGAATTTGTACATTCTTCTGTATTATTTCATGAAAAAATGGTTTCCTTTGTTTTTTTTAACAAAAATTTTACCTTTAAATTTTTATATTTCTAATGGAATTTTGTTGATTGGTGTCCCAATTCTTAAAAACTCCTGTATGTTGTATATAAAAAGGTTATATCAGAACTACTGACTTTGCATATCTCCCATCGCTCAAAATGTAAAATGAAAGACTACTAAATTTGTTAATTTCCCCACTAATTGTTTTTCTGTTGCAATCAAAGGGATTTCAGTTCTGAAGACGGTAAAAACCTGTGCAGAAAGTTCACGCTTCGGAATTCGAAATCTTTCAATTACTATTGCGCATTGTTTCAAAAGAATGTCTCATTCTGACTCCGTCGGATTTGCAGAACAGTCCGGAAATTGAGATTCTTTTTAAACACACTAACACGTATATTAGTGGGTAACAAAAAAAAACTACGTATCCTTTTCACACCGATGGTGTAACTGCGAAAAATGCTACAAAGCTGCGGGGAAAGGGTGGAAAGTGTTAAATAGCGTATGAAACATTTCATCTCATTGATGAGAAAATTAGTTTCTATTACCTGCGGGGAGTTAAGTCATTAATCTCGGCCATCCTAACGCTTTGTTTCCAGTGCGCTTCAAGCTCAATTCCCAATATTGGGACGGAAAAGGGAAAAAAAAGCATGCCTCCTAATAAAAGCATCTATTTATTACGGCATCGCATTTAAAAGGGACACACTTTAGCAGATAAAAAGGAGAGCGCGGGCACACATTAATTACATCTACTGCGTTCACTCTCCGAGTTGGGCAATATTCTAACCGCTCCCCCCTCTGCCATGCGAGAGTGCGATAAGTGTACAAAGAAGCCAACTGAAGTGTAAAGAAAAGTAGGGGGAGAGAGCCAAGTGCCCCTCCGCTGCTATTCTCTAGTTTTTTCAAGCCAGGCGCGTACTCCTCAAACAAAACTCCCGTTTTTCATTTTCGCGCCGGTGTGTGGGGGGAAAAAGAGGAGGTCCCCCTGCTCTTGGAGTGTTTTCTTCCCCGCACTCGGTGTGTTTGAGAATTATACGGGCGATAAGAGCTGAAAAGCCCGTCTCCAGCATCCACAGGAAAATGCAGCCATATTGGGCGCGAAGAATAAACACTGAGGGCGATCGTGGGAAATCACTGAAGCCCTCGCGTGTGTGTGCTCAGCACACAACAAGGGAACTTGTGGCGTGGAAAGAAAAAAAAAATAATAATAGAGATGAAAGTGTCAATAGTAAATGGTTCACTGGAGACGGTAAATATTTTTGAATTTAAAAGAGGCCTCTTTTCGGTAGGTGAGGTTTAAATAAAGTTACACATCTCCACGCTGGAGGACGGACTTCAACGGTTTCCAGCCCCTTCGATATATGGCTTCCGGCAAAAGTTAGCACGACATTGAATTAAGGTGACGATGGGACTCGCAGCAGTTCAAATTTTACATAATTTTTTAAGTACATGCATCGAAAATTAAACCACGAAGCAACCTTTTGAATGCTATTCTATTCTCATTACAACAAGCGGCAGTCCAGGGCTTTACTAAGACCTATCTCCCCTTTTGATCTCTTAGCTCGAGATAGTTCCCTAGATGACAACTCTTACAATTCTGGAATTTTCCTCTACACAATCAATTCATTTTTTTTTCTGTAAATTCTAGTTCCAAAGGGAGTATGGTTGAAGAATTGAAATGTCAGTCAAAGTTTTAGGGATTCATTCGGCAGATGTAACCAGAAGAATCCAAAAGACTATTTTAGGATGAATTTAGTTCTTTCTGCCTCCATGAATAACCCATAAATTCAAAATTGAGTGTCTCTACAAACCATTTTCAAGTATATAACCAAAATGTTTTTGAAAGGTTTTTTGAAAAAAAAAATAAAGGGGGGGGCAACTGCTGCATCTGCCATTTGGTAAAGGTTTGTATCTTTCAAATATTATTGTCGACAAAATAATTCAGCTAGGAGGAAGCTTGATAGACTGTGGTAGGATTTTTGATTAAATTTTCAAATATCTCCTCTATGTTTTTCCCCCATCATGAGTGTACAAATAATTTCACCTGTGCATCCAGAGAAGCTATGGGTCATACGTAACAAATCCGTTTAAACATGTCAGCGTAGTAATATAAAATTGCAATTTTGGCTTCAAAATAACATTAGGAAAAATTCCCACATAATATATCTAACCTCATAATATATTCAACTTTTGCTTACTACCATACTTCTGTTCCGCATAGCTAAGGACTTAGTAATAATACTCTTACTATTATATTTCTAAGAGACAGCTTAATTGAATACTTTTGATCCAATTAAAGTTTTTAATTTCAAAAAGTATTTTCAACAAGCTTTAAAACAAGAAAGATATAAAAAGTATTTTTTTAAATATAGTTTTCATTTAAGCGATAAAAAATGCTCTAAATATAAAAAAGTCTGTTTGAGCTTGTAACTATGCCGCCAGATGGCGGTGCTAGTTTAAGGCTCTGTAACTGGGAAATACATGTATGAAGAACATTTTTGCATTTACCAAACTTATATTGTTCTCCAATCAATTTTTTTTATAATTGAATATTGTGTTGTCACCAGAGTTGAACCTATATACAAAATTTCAGATCTCTAGCTAGTCAGGAGGGTGTGGCGGCTCTAGCGTCAAGCCACTCATTTATTGAAATGTAAAATGTATCTGTTGCATCTGGCAACATGTAAGACCATTCATTCCACGTGGTAATGGGAATGTGAGCGATGCTGTTAGCTGTGCTAATGCATTGTATTAGTTCCTGTAAATAATGTAATATTAAATGTATATAATCTAAGGATCTATTTTTCCTGATGTACACTATCGGCACTACATCCTAGACGACAATAGGGTAGCTAAAAATTGATTTCAAAATATCAACTGACAAACAAGTGAAGTTTTAGTAAAAATGATTAAATATACCCAATTAGTAAATGCCTTTTAAATATAATTTAAATTTTACTACTGGATCATCCAATAATTTTTTTAATTAGGCTACATTTTATTTTTTTAATGCAGACATGTCAAACTGTCCACTATTTTTACAAATGCACTTTTGATACATTTCAAAAGTGTAAATTGCTTTAAGAAATTAATATTTAAAAATAACTACTTTCATTTCACTCACAAAAAACTCATTACGTATATAAATGTTATTTTATATGCGTTAAATATTATTTATAATAAAATCCAACATTGAATTTTCTCTTTAAAGGATAGTTCAATTCATCAACAAATAATTTTTTTAAATACATAAATCTTTTTCTTAGTGTAAACCTATACCCTATCAAATTCGAATTAATATAACCAAATAAATTTGTATCAAAAACGACATCACACACTGTTGATCAAAACTACAAAAGAAGGCTCCTCGTTAAAAATTCTGTTTGAAAAGCAATTTCATAAACAGCATTATTTTTCAGCAACTCATACAAATTTGTTTACGTTCATTAGTAATTCTTTATTTTATACCCAAGATCATAGAATTAAATAAATTAATAATGAATAGTATCAGACAGGCCTGGGTATAAATGTTAACTCTTATTTTGGGATAATGTAAATTTGATAATTCATTTTTCAAAAACAGTGTAGCAATAAAAATTTTTAACGAAGCCCATTTCCGATACAAATTGTAGTTAGTCATAATTTATTCTTTTTCTATCATCAAAAGTAGTAGAATAAAATTATGTAGTCTGAATGTGAATAATTTGAATCGAAAATGAAATTCCATTTTTAAATCACATGCGAGAGGTAATATTTTTTTCCCTAATCAAGGATTATTTCATGTCACTAATGCATACATATTTTACATCTTTTCACAAACATTAAATTTGAAAGAATATTGACTAATCAAATATATTTTTAGCTTTAAGTTTGATTTTGTGTTTTTAAATTTAAATTTCAGTTCGTAGTTAAGAGTTCAATTAGCGAATTTATGTTTAACAAGATATTGTAATTGGTTGATAATGCATTTTATTTGGGCAGTACAAGATCAAGATTATACTTGTAATAATAAAATTCTATTAAAATAAAATCCTAATTTAAATTTAGAATGGCTTCCGCGTTAATTAAATTTTTCATGTGCTTTGTGACGTACTACCTTCTAGACTGAACTATAAGTAATTAAAGTAAGGTGATTGGTTACCGGAATGACATTCCTGGAGCCACGCCCCTTCCAGTAGTTAATAAAAAGCCCTAGCATACAGATTTCGAGGCTTTTCCTTTGAGAATGTAATATATCAAATATTTTCTGTCTGTGTTCTTTTTCTCTACGGGGATTTGTGTGTTATCTGGTGTTCTAAATAAAAGATGATTCTTTTCTAAGTCTGCATCAATCAACTCGACTATGTTATTCTACAGTATTTTTAAATTATGTGGACCTTATATTAAGTGTCTGTCTGTCTGTCTGTCACACACACGCACGCACGATACGGGATTAAATTTTCAAAAAGCTAAAATAATGATTAAAAATTATATTTCAAATACTATAAGTACTAGATAAAACAAACAAAAAATATGTAAGAGTTTTACCGCAGGTATGTAAATATATTTACTTTAAAAATTTGAAATCAATATGTGCATTAATTGTTTACTTACATTACGCTCATATTGAAAAAGCACCCTTTTCAGTAAAATGAATTTAAAGTTTTTTATAGTTTCATTAAAATATGACATTAAATGCGAATATTGTATAGTTTTACAAGCTTTGATTTGAATAGGGTTATTTAAGACGTTTCATAAATGTTTAAAAGATTTTAAAAACGTTAAAATTAAAAGAAAAATTTAAAGATTGTTGTGTCGCTCTAAAGCACTATCGTAATAAAATTATAAACTCTGAAAGGTCTGATAAGTAACATCCGAAGACATAATAGCTCGATAATATTGCGATTTCGAAGAACAAATGAGATGTTTTCATTTAGATTCGGGTTAGTTCCGAAAAGATTGTATGAGAATGGACCAGAAAAGTATCGATTCGTCAGCACTCGAATGTACAAACATCTTAAAAGGATGTCGGCCTCATTAGATGCTACAGAATTCATAGGAACGCTTTAAATGCAAACATAGTCATTAAGAAGAACCAACTGTATCACGAAATACCATGAAACCGCAGAGCTTATTTTAAAGTTTGTTGAGAGGGGAAAAGTGAAACAAGAATATAACTACCCTCGCCAGACATATTTTTGTCAAGAAACCTATTTTTCATTCTAATTGCAGAGACAGATAGATAGGAATTCTTTCAGGATGATGCATAGCATTCTCATACCCATGGGAGAATATTTCAGGGTATACTAGACATTTTTACTTTACTAGAAAATTAATACAAAAACTTATGATTGAAATGAGTTATTAACCCCTTCCAGGTTCATTTTATTTCGGGATTATGGGTAAAAAAATGTCAATTTTTTATGCTTATTTTCATACATATATAGTTTTTTAAACATAATAGCATTATTCGCATACAAAATTTTCTAAAAATTAATGTAAAAAAAATCAATTAAAATAAATGAGTAATTTACACGTGTAGTTGGCTTTCTATACGGCAGAAATCATTAGATTTTGGAGTCAATTCATACTAACTATAAATATAAAGCTTAGAATACCTAGCCTTTATCTTGAATTAAATTTTATTTATAACTTATGCATTTACATAAATGAATATGAATTTATTAAGCAAAATTTGGTCGTGTATGATACAGTCGAAAACACGGTACTACACAGAGTCCATCATCCCAATCTGGATAATAGAAGCTTGTTTCTCTCCTTACTTTCTTCCCTCTACTGTCTCTCTTTGAGAAGCAAATAATCTAGTTGCCAGAAAAGTAAACAAAAGCATTCGAAACCTTAAAAAGCACATGTGAAATAATTCGGGACAGACTGATTGCACAGTGTAAAATTTCACAGTGCCCGAGTTACATTCGGGATGAGCCAGGATGGTACATTTCGCCTGCCCGAGTTCAGCTCGGGAAAAACCGGGAAGGGGTTAAAATAGTTATCTGTCCTCGAATTAATGAAGCGGTTGGACCTGGAATGGATATACACATCCATACTAGATTCTTGATGAGTTAGGGTTAGCAATATTCAAAGCGAGTGATGTTTACCTTTTATCAGCCCGATTCTAAAATAAATTGTTATAAATATGCTTTATATCACAGCAAAAAACACTGTCGTCTTTAATCCCGCACGGGGCACAGCTGTCGGGTCTTTACTGATTTCTATTTCGCTTGCACTGTTTTGGCCATATTTTTTTTTCCAATTTTAGTAACAAATTATTGTCCAGTAAATGATAGTTTGCAGTTTATTGTATTTTCTACTCTGATGGGTTCAAAAGCTCGGGTTTTTTTCGCATGTTTTGTATCAGAAGACGAATTGTTATCTTTCAGTGTATAGCTTTCTGGTTATATTTTACTAACCTCCTGATAATTTTATTGATGTAAGATTTGAATAATATATTTTTACTTTTAAATAATGGATAATTCAGAGCGTATGGAGCTAATTTCTTGTGATTCGAACTGTGACTCGGAATCAGAAACTGAATTATGTGTAAATGATAGTAGCGAAAATTTACTAGATGACCTGGAGAGTACTGACTGATAGCAGTACAGATGGAATCAGTCAAGCAAGACAATTTTTTAAAATTAATTGTGATAATCCTTCGGATCCGCCTCCTAGATTTGCTTTCACTGGAATTCCAAAAATTAACTTGGATATCGATTAGACTAAAGGCAAACTTCAGTTCTATGATGCTTTCATAGAAAAAAAAAGTTGTAATAAATGCTTAAAAATATTAGAAATGTTAATTTTAATAACATATTTACTTAAAAATGTAAAATGAACATACACCCTTAAAAAGTAACTTTTTCTAGAATTATGACGTCATTCCTTTAACCATCTCATTTAATCATTTCTTATTTTAAATTTTTTAAATGTGATATGTATTATTTTCATACGTTTTATCACTGAACTTAAGATTATGTAAATAATTTTTCTTTATATTTGGCTTAAATAATAGATTAGGTGCATACATGATACTTTTAAATTTAATCATCGATTATTTTGTCGGTGCAATGAAAATTTTATCACCGGTATTAACAACAAATTCTATCTACCTCCATGGTGTAGTGGAAATGATAGTTTCATTCCTTTACTTCCATTAATTACTGTGACAAAAAAAAACTCAACGATAATTTCAACGTAGCTAAGAAAGCTATTTGAATTATCTTTCAAAATAAATTCAATATGATTCTAAACTGCATTCACAGTATCGGGAGATTTTAGAGGAGGATGAAGATAAATTATTGAGAGCGCACGAGATAATTCTCAGCCAGAAAACAAATCATTTTTTTTACCTGCGTCATAAGGTATTTTACAATTCTAGAAAATTAAAAATTTTACTGATCCCGTCATATGCTAGTTAGTTTAAGAATGTTTTAATCTTATTTCTTCGTAAGCAATCATTCTGTAACGAAGATGTAGAACTTTTGCAAATGGTGAATCCTATAATAATTCGATTCTCAAATATTTAACAAACTATGAATTATTTTCTACAATTCGAAAATACTGATCTCTTCCTTTGTTCTTTAAGTGACGCCTTAGTTGAAGTCACCAGGGGATAGAAGAAAAAAAAAACTTCATCCAATGGAGTTCCTTCCCTTGATTTGTTTCCTTTGTTTTTCCAAACAAAATTTGAAAAACAAATCTAAAGATTCAAGAGATGATATCATACGTATCCGTTGACTATGAGAGAAAAGGAGGTGAGGTGGGGGGGGAACACCCCCACCCGGAAATCGCATAAAAATGTCATTTTACAAAGCTCGTCGCGAGAAAAGTAATCAAAATGTCAATTCAAACTGACGCTAAGGGGGCTCAAAGACATTCCCCATTTTTACAAATATAAAAAGCTGTTCCCCCTTTTATAATAGACACGTGACATCATCCCAGCCAATTAAAAAACTTTGAGGTGTGGGAAAAGGTATCGAGTAACACTCCGGAATGGGGTAGAGAACCGGGGTGCTCTCTTTCTGCTATGTTCATTTTATTATTAGAACATTTATGGAGAGATATGTTTGTGGGGAGGGGCCTTAGGGATTCGGATCAATTTTTTTCCCACCTATTCAATTTAGGCTTTCTTTCGGCCACGGGGGTAGGCAGAGAGGATGCATATGTATGATATCGTTTTGCACCGGTGTAGATTATATCGGTGGAGCGAGGCAGTGAAATAGTACCGTAAAATGCTAATCACAATGGCTCATTAAGAATGCAAGATTCTGAAAGATAAGTAGCTCATCTGGCTTGCCGGGAAGCTACACAGAAGCAGTAAATTAGCTATTGGGTATGTTTTTTGGGTATGAAACCTGTTCGGCTATGATTTGCATATCCCACATGTATTACATAGATGATTTTGATTGAAAAGATTTCTGCAGATGGCTATCAAGTTTAGCAAGTGGTGAGAACAACTAGCATATTTTAAGTAAAAAAAAGGGGTATTCTGCATTTTAAATTAAATTTGAATTCTTATCGTTTTATGAGTTTAAATTAAATTACACTTTATTGTTAGATACATGTACATAATCAATTTTAGGTAAACCTTTAATGGAAAAATTCACTTTGCTATATATGTAATATAAATTTTCAAAAGGTGTAATGTTTCGTTTGTGAAAATTTTACTATGGTAATCGCATTTTCATTATCAATATATTTTATGCTTAAATTCACTACTTAAAATAATATTTAATGAAGTCCATTTGGAAATTAAAACCAATTCGGAAAGAGAAAGTATTAACTAGATATGTATTACATAGATGATTTTGATTGAAAAGATTTCTGCAGATGGCTATCAAGTTTAGCGCGTGGTGAGAACATCTAGCATATTTTATTTTATGTAAAAAAGGGGAATTATGCATTTTAAATTGAATTTGAATTCTTACCATTTTATGCGTTTAATTAAATTACACTTTATTGTTAGACGTGAGTACATAATCAATTTTAGGTAAACCTTTAATATAAAAATTCACTTTGCTATATACGTAATATAAATTTTCAAAAGCTGTAATGTTTCGTTTGTGAAAATTTCACTATGGAAATCCCATTTTCCTTATCAAAATCTTTATTTTATGCTTAAATTCACTACTTAAAATAATATTTAATGAAGTCCATTTGGAAATTAAAACCAATTCGGAAAGAGAAAGTATTAAATAGACATGTATTATAGAGATGATTTTGATTGAAAAGATTTTGCAGATGGCTATCAAGTTTAGCGCGTGGTGAGAACATCTAGCATATTTTATTTTATGTAAAAAAGGGGGTATTATGCATTTTAAATTAAATTTGAATTCTTACTATTTTACGCGTTTAAATTAAATTACACCTTATTGTTAGACATAAGTACATAATCAATTTTAGGTAAACCATTAATGGAAAAAATTACTTTGCTCTATATGTTATATAAATTCTCAAAATCTGTATTGTCACGTTTGTGAAAATTTTACTATGGAAATCTTATTTTCATTATCAAAATCTTTATTTTATGCTTAAATTCACTAATTAAAATAATATTTAATGAAGTCCATTTGGAAATTAAAACCAATTCGGAAAGAGAAAGTATTAACTAGATACTTATTACATAGATGATTTTGATTGAAAAGATTTCTCATATTATACTCATCTATACTCCTCTATACTCCTCTATACTCCTCTATACTCCTCTATACTCCTCTATACTCATCTATACTCATCTATACTCATCTATACTCATCTATACTCATCTATACTCATATATACTCATATATACTCATATATACTCATATATACTCATATATACTCATATATACTCATATTTATATACATATATACTCATATATACTCATATATAATAACTCATATATACTCATATATACTCATATATACTCAATAAAATATATACTCATCTATACTCATCTATACTCATATATACTCATATATACTCATATATACTCATATATACTCATATATACTCATATATACTCATATATAGCACATTTTGCTTAAAATGGCTTACATTTCACCTAAATGTAATAAAAAAGTTATAAATTATATTCCAGGCTTCCAAGCTATAAGAATTATGCTTGAGGAGTACTTTTTTTCTCATTTTTTTTTCAAAATAAAGGAAGAATACACGACAGTAATCCGCTCCTAAGATTTGTTAGCCTGGACGGGGAAAATTTGTTTTAAAGTAAGGAAAGGCTAGTAACATTCTTTCGATTAAAAATGTTTTGTTTCATATTATTTTCAATAATTAGCAGATTATGCTTTTAGTTGCAAAATCGTCTGTGACTTAAAAAAGGCATTCTAGGTTTAAAAAAAAATTTAAAATGTGTTTGCTTTCACAGAAATGAAAAACATTAGGATTGCTTATGAATAAAGTACTTTAAATTGTAGAACGATATAAACGAAAGTTTTTTATTTTTTTTACTGAAGGAAATATTTTTTTTTCATTGAAAGATTATTTCTCATGATTTTTATTTCAATAAAGAGTAGTTTTAGGCTTACAAAAATCAATCAATTAAAAAAAAAGTGTTTATTAAAACTATCAAAAAATATATCATCCACAGATTAACGTTCACTATTTATATTTTTTCCCAAGAGATCCACATGTATTTATTTTTCTCACATTCTACCATATAACAAATACAATAAAAAAATTTTTTTTAACCAGTATTATCAAAAATTACCTTTAAAAATGCGAAATGATTGCCGCTATAGATGTGAAACTAGCTAAGATTGCTTATGGAAAAGTTTGGACTTAATAAAGAATTATGAAGAAAACTCCACAGAAGTTTAGTAGAAATTACTGAAAGAATATTATATTACTGAACGGTTATTATTCTTAAAAGCAGTATTCCAAAAGAGTTATATTTCTTCCATAAGCAACCCCAAATTTTTTCATATTTATGAAAATACATTTTTTTCATTTTTTAAGACTAAACTGTTGAAAAAATATTATTCCTTTTACTCTACTAATCTGTGGCGTAAGCTGGGCCGGATTAAAATTAACTTACTCTACTAAGCACTACTACTGCCTCGAATCTAGGCAGGCTCCTAAAATGTATGAGTTTTTAGTACACTATAATATAAAACAAACAATTATTCTGATCTTCTGATTGTATTTACTAAAGACTTCCTCTACAAAAAGATTACGTTTTTTAAAGTATTTCTAGGCGAATACAAATACAGAGGTACTTAAAAAAAACCCCAATCATTTCAACCAATCATCATCACAAAAGTTAAATGAATTTGCTTGAATTAACAAACAAAAAAATATTCTGCCCACATTGAAAGTTATTAAATTGCATTTATATTTCTAATTTCTCGCAAAGATTCATCCCAGATGTATTTGCTCTTTCTAACATTCTGCGATATAACAAACACAGAAGAAAAATTCTTTTTTCCCATTTTTTTTTCTATTCACGGAATATCAAGGTTCATTTGAAAGAGGAGGGGGCATGCACTGGCGTGAATGTATCACTGGGGAAACGCTAGATTAAAGATCTTATCTATGCGCGGGGTGGGAGAGTGGAATTGTTCCATAATATGCTAATCAGAATGGCTTATTAAGAGCGTCAGGATTCGAAATACGAGTTGATCACTCACTTGCTGAAATAAAGAGTCAGCTTTCAGAATCTGTATACATTTTTTTTTTAACCACCAGGGACTTATATAGAAATGAATTAACTGAAGATAATCTTACTATAATTTCTTTACTCTAGAGCTCTTGGATTATATATTTCTTTATGTGACTTTTAAAGGAATATGTGTTTTATAATTTTAAACTTATCGGTTTGTTTTGGAATCTAAAATTAAAAAGTGAGCCTTAAAATCAATTAAAAGAAAATCTGAAATTGAAATATGACTTCATTATAGTTCTATTTATAATTATACATATTTTTGCTGCACTTCATTTAAACATATTTTATTCTAATTTAAGATCTCCCAATTTTTTTTATAAAAGGAGATATCTACACAATTGATAAAGTATTTTATTAAAAAGACAATGTAAATTAAAATATTAAGTTGAATTGTTTTCAATGAGTAGTATATATATCAGTTGAACAATGAGTAGAGGACAACTTAGTTTTTAATAGAAACCTTATATAGAAAATAATGACATTTCAATTTTGACTTAAGGGATGTAACTAATATATACTTAATATATAGCTACAGGTATAACATATATTGACATGACTGATATAAATAAAATAACAAAACAGGAAGGATATTAGCCGAACGCCATGTGCTTTAAATATTCATCTTACACAAAAGTCTATAACCCAAATATTTTATTTACTATCCGGACAAAATGTAAAATATTGTGTGCATTCCAAAAGTGTTCTAGCCAGCAATGCTTAAATATAAAGTTTCTTTTGTATGTAAAAAATTTAGTTTTTTACATACAAAAGAAACCTTCATAAAAGTAAGTTGAATTGTTTTCAATAATGAGTAATATATATTAGCTAAACAGTGAGTAGAGCTAAAATGCTTCCCTTTGGCGGACAAAAGTAATTTCAATATCCATTGTACAGCGATTTTTGAAAAATCTTAGCAACTTACCAAGCGAAAACTTTTTTTTTTTAACTGAAACTGGATATGGAAAATAATGACATTTCAATTTTGAATTAAGAGATTAACTAATATATACTTAATATATAACTACAGTTAAAAATATAGTGATGTAACTGATATAAACAAAATAACAAGATTGGACTGATATTATTAGCTGAATGCCATGTGCTTTAAATATTCATCTCACACTAAAGTCGATAACACAAATATTTTATTTACAATCCGGACAAAAAAAAAATAAATAAATAAAAAATAAATAAAAAGTAAAACATTGTGTGAATTCCTATAATGTTTTAGCAATACCAGCATTGCCTAAATATAATGCTTCTTTTGTATGTAAAAAATTTAGTTTTACTATACCTTCGTAAAAGTACGTTGAATTGTTTTCAATAATGAGTAATATATATTAGTTAAACAATGAGTAGAGCTAAAATACTGCCATTTGACGGACAGAACGGCTTTCAATATCCATTGTACTGCAATATTTGGAAAGTCTTAGCACCCTACGAAGCGAAAACTTTTTTTTTTTTTTTTAACGGAAACTGGATATGGAAAATACCGACATTTCAATTTTGCATTAAGGGATGCAACTAATATATACTTAATATATAACTACAGTTATAACATATACTGACGGGACTGATATAAACAAAACTGGATTGATATTATTAGCTGAATGCCATCAGCTTTAAATATTCATCTCACAGAAAAGTCGATAATACCTCAAATACAGTCGAGTAGCACCCAAAATGCCTATAAAATTTGGTTAATAAATTTGAGTCACAAGCAAATGACAGACTCTATGAAACCATTTTATAGAAACATTTTATTGCTTCAATTTTTAATAATTAGTGTGCTTGTTATTAAAAAATGTTCTATGTTTTAATCAATGAAGTATTTCTATAAAATCTTTTATTTCAGTTCACCCCCATTTCCACAACACTGAACCCCTACCCCACCGACAATTTTTTTGTTTATGAAATTTTTGAGAATGTTCGCTATATGCCTATTTACATATATGAATTCATCGATACCAAATATAACACACTATTGCATCAATTAATAGAGAAAGTTGTAGAATTTGGCATCATGACACAGCGGTTTACTTGCAACATAGATCCTATACGTTATAACTGTGATTATCCATTATTAATAAACTATCATATTGATAACCAATCTTGCATACGAAGTAAATATTTTTATGAATATGAATACCTGTAATAATGGATCTAAAACTTTACATGGGAATATTTATTTCCCAGATCGAAGGCTGGGTGCGAAGCAGCTAGTATATTAAGAAATGAGTACAGCTCAAATACTGTCATTTGGCGGACAAAGGTACATTCAATATCCGTTGTACTGTGATTTTCGGAAAATCTTGGCACCTTGCCTAGAGAGAACATTTTTTTCTAACGGAAACCAGTTATGGAGTATAACATTTCAATTTTTACTTGGGGGATGTAACTAATATATACTTATATATAACCACATATAACTAATACTGATGTGACTGATATAAATAAAATGATAAAATTGGACTGATATATAAATGAAAGTCATGTGCCTTAAATATTTATCAAGCAGAAGAGATAAACCAGATATTTTGTTTATTTACTGTCCGGACAGACAAACATAAAACATTGTGTGTATTCCAGCTCTGCTTAATATTGTTTCTTTTGTTGATATAAAACATTTAGTTATATTATACCTCTTTAAGATTTTACACCAGTCGCATACAGTCAAATGATCAAATTTAATCTAAATTAAGTATCAAACCCCTTCTTTATCCAAGGAACGTTGCATACTTTAGCTAGTATTGAAATAACGATGGCAAATTTTGTTAGTTAGAAGTTAATAAAAAATTAGAATTGCCAAATGAGGGTTCAAAGAAAAGTGATATATCAGCAATGTTCTTGAATGTGGATTTGCTTAATGCAGCATAACAAAATTGAGGAGGAGCATAATTAACAGCACCTGCGTGGATACGTGATAGTGAAGACAACAGTGATAAATTACATTAATAGATGCGTCTATATTGCCGCATAAAGAAACTTTGCCAACGAACTCAGTGGCCGAATGGTTCGAGAACGAGATCCAGACCCAAAGATTGTGGGTTCGATGCTCGTTTCAGCGGTTGATCTAAAGTATGATTTTTAATTTAAAAATGTTATTTATTGTTGCCTTATGTTCTTGAACATTCTAGAACGATCTTTATTATGTAAATTAGTTTTTTTCTTGAATATTCTGTTCGGGCATAAAAGCTGATACCCACTAGCTGTATGCAACTTCACGATATTGTAAAGTTGCGAGTTGCTACTTTGCTTCAATAAATTCGTCTGTTAGGCTTAATGGTGTGTTCATTCGAATCATGACAATATTTTTCCAAATCGTATTTATGGAATGTATTTGAAGAAAAAAAATGACAAACTGCCTACCACAATTCAGAAAATAAGATGTATGACATTGAACTCACGAATGGCCAGCTTTTCAATTCTATGATACGAAATGATCCAAAAAACTAACAAAACAATCCGAACTAGAAAAAAAAAGTTATTTTCCAAATCAGTATTATTTAACTCAAAAGATAAATAAGAAACAGCATTTGTCAGCATTTTATTTTTAACCGTCCTAAATCTTTAAGTCAGTTGAGCTTATATATCGTATAATCTCACAATTTTTCCAGTCCTCATCATTGTAGAGGATTTTAAACTCTAAGCCTATTGTCCTTCTGTTAAAAGAAAGAGAAAAAAAAATTTCAGTAGCAAGATAAGTGGCATTTTCCCGAAACACTATTTTTGAGTTTGCGAAGAGTCTCATGCGTTTTCTTTCGCTATCAAGGCACAGATCTACTGAGATGTTCTTCGCACAATACCCGTAAATCGTTGTTTTCATTTTGTTGAACTGCAGAGAAGGACGTAAAAAAATGTTTTCATCGCAGTTATATTCTCTTTTCTTTTTTTTTTTTTTTTTTTCTTTTCTTTTTTTTTTTTTTTTTTTTTTTTTCTTTTTTTTTTTTTTTTTTTTTTTTTTACTTTTTTTTTGCTTTTTTTTTTTTTTTTTTTTTTTTTTTTTTTTTTTTTTTTTTTTTTTTTTTTTTTTTTTTTTTTTTTTTTTTTTTTTTTTTTTTTTTTTTTTTTTTTTTTTTTTTTTTTTTTTTTTTTTTTTTTTTTTTTTTTTTTTTTTTTTTTTTTTTTTTTTTTTTTTTTTTTTTTTTTTCGTTAATTTTTTTTTTTTTTTTTTTTTTATTTTTTTTTTTTTTTTTCTTTCTTTATTTTTTTTTTTTTTTTTTATTTTTTTTTTTTTTTTTTTTTTTTTTTTTTTTTTTTTTTTTTTTTTTTTTTTTTTTTTCTTTTTTTCTTGATTTCTAAAAAATCGTAGAATTCATGTTAACTTATACAAGAGTAATTTCAGTTATTAATTATTTTTTTTTATTTATTTGATTTTCTATTAGGATAATAAATGTATACAACATGAAAAGTGAAAAGAAATAATTATATTTATAATAAATAACCTTTTTTTTATATAGTACAACCGGGGCTCTATTTGCCTATTAGAATGCATCCGTTTTTATAACCATTTTACTAATGTGAATTATATCTATACAGAGTTAAACGTAATTTTATGAATAATATGAAAACATTTTTTTTATAATTCTGTAAAAACAATATTTAGCTATACTGCAGGAATATAGTATGTAACAAAAATCTTATATGAAAAAATGAATTTTAGAGTAGAATTTTATAGTTAAGGAATAAAAAAAAAATTCAGATGTTCAGATAGAAGAAGAGCTTATAAAAAAACAGAATTTTATTTAACTTATATAATAATAAAACTCACTAGAAATTGATAAAAAAAAAACTTTATTTACAAACATTGAAAACATAAAAGAAAAAAATATTTTTCGAGACAATTTTTATAAATAACTTTAAATAAAATCAAATATAAAAATAACATATAAAAAAACTGAAATATAAGAATGAAAAAGCAGAAAGGTATCAAATTCTTAAGATACACCTTGACAAAAATAAGTAAATTAAATGAAGTAAAAGAGAATTTTTAAAACATTATTTTTTTATATAAATAAGATATATTCTCTATAAACAGTATAAATAAATATATACATATGGTTACACATGCTTGCTATATATAAAATATATATTTGATTATATAATACAATATATATTATTATTCTAATTCGATAGACTATATGTTTGCCTCTATATCTAACATAATTAAATCTATATTGCAAGTATAATTATATGAATAATATTAACGTATATAATTGTTCTGTAAAAAAATTATATCCTTTTAAATATATGAGTATAATACTCATCTGTTTTTAGCAACACAAATTTTTCATTTACATATGTAATCCAATAATGTAAAATTTCACACAAAATAGAATAAATATTTTTTGATATAAAAAATATAATAAACGATTATCTAATTAACAACCAAAGTACTGAACTTTATTTGAGAAAAACGGACATATAAAAACGACAAAAGGAAAAAAAAAAAATGCTCGAACGTTAAAGAGAAGACAGAATTTCCTAAGGTATAAGAAAAATAATGTTAAGATCAGAAAAAAAGCGGAGCCATTTGCGACACAAAACGTTATAGACAAAATTTTCTATAGATCTTTTTTGTATCGAAAGAATTTTAAGTCAAGACATCTTGATTAAGATTTAAGGGTAGATTTGTTAATTAAATGGGAGAAATTTTATATATAATTAAATTTTTATATATATTATATATTATATATAAATATATATATTATATATGCCCTAATAAAAAAAAAATTAATCTGATAAGAAATGAAATATAGACAGGAAAATTTTTTCGTGTTTATAAATGTATAAATATTTAGAATAAAAAAAGATACAATAATTTAGATTAAGATAAAAATATATGTTAAAAAAAACTATTTAAATTACCACAGAAATTAATCTATATTTAGAAAAAACATTATAATTACTTTATGAACAAAAGATTAAATTAATATTAAAATACTGGTTTTAATATTACTATATACAATAATATAATATACATATTATATAAAATACATATATAAATACACAAACAATACAATCACATTAATATATATATATATAAATATATAAATATATATATATATTATATATATCTAAAAACACACGCAGCAAGCTTTATTTATACTACGATACATGTCTATTACAAAGACTTTATACATTATTATATTTTTTAATATTTAATATATTAAGTCATCCATAAATATTTTAAAAAATATTTTTGATTAAATATATAAATTTTTTTATACGACTAAATCTAAATAAAAAAAATATGAACTAAAAGAGTAAAATTTTTCCTTCAAGAGTTAAAAATCTATAATTTACGAAAGTCGGATGTTCGGCCTTAGGATTCATTTCAGATACACAAAAGAAAGAAAAATTTTTTATATGAACGAGTTATCAATCAATGACAATTAACTTACGTGCTTTTTGTTTACGAAATACAAGAGACGAAAAAAGATACTAATTAAAAAAAACGATAAAATAAGTTTATATAATAAAGGTAAGAGATTAATTGTAGAATGTTTAAATCTTCAATTGGGTTCTTTTGTAAGAAAAATTTAGACAAATAATTTTTTTTTAATAAGATCAACGTTCAAGCTTGTTTAAGTTGTTTTGAGGTCTTGTTCTTAAATGCGGGATTGAGGATGAAAAATATTTGTTGGAACAAAGGGGAAATTTGTAATTACATAAATTTATTTTGAAGTATTAGGTTATTAGAATATGCCTTGTAAGAATAGAATATAAAATACCCTAAAATGTTAAGATCTGTAATAAATTTGGACTATATTTTTATATGAAAATAATGCTTCGTGTTTTGATATAAATGCTACTAAGTTCATTCAATAAAAGTTACAAATAATTTAGAATTAAAAAAAAATATGTAATAACATTAAACAGTGTACAATTTTTAAATTTCAGATGTCAATATGTAAAAATCCTTTAGATTATATGAAAGCAAAATACTTTAAATCATATTTTTAAATTATGTTTTTTAAATGTAACTCATAATATTATAAATTTATTCAAAAAATATTTTACAAACATTTTACAATATTTATATATAAAAATAAAAATTTTAAAAATTTTAATAATTTTTTTTATAATATAAATATATAATCATTAAAATTTTATATATATAAAATATAAAAATAAGCTTAAAAGAATAAAACTAAATATGTAACAAAATCATTCATATTTATATAAATCAATAAATTCACTTATATAATAAATATAAAAATTAACATTTTTTACAAAGTTATTCTTTTGAAAATTTTTTTAAAGCGATATTTTTTAATATTTTTAAGATTGTTTAAAAGAGTGCCGTTGTCCTTAAAGTGGGTATATAAAAATATTTGTCAAAGTAAATATAAAAGAATTTAAATTTAATAACAAAAGTAGTTTATTCGAATTCCGAAAATCAAAATCTAAAAAGGTTAAATAGAAAATTTTTTATTTTGTTTTAAAAACGTTCGTTTTTTTTCTATAAATCATTGATAAAAGAATCTAATTGTTAAAAAAAAAAGCTTAAAAAATTTTGGTATTTTATTTGAAATATTTTTTAGTATTTGTAAAACAAACTGAAAAATTTAAAAATATGGAAAATACTTTTTTTTACAAAGTTTATTGATTTTAATAAAGCTAATATCTTTAAACATTATTAAAAAAAAACTTTTTTTATTTTAACATATTTTAGATCCAAAGGGTTATTCAGAAAACATGGTTTAAATATTGCAATATAAAAATTAAATTTTTAAAACAAATTTTTATACATGCATAATGTAATTTTATTATGATGAAGGTATTAAATTCTTTTTGAATTTTGTAAAAATATTTCAAAGATTTTTTGCTCAAATTTTATTAGTATTTGTTTGTAATACTAATACTTTTAAATGTCTAACAAACACATAAAAACATCTCAGCTTTGCAGTGAACAATAAAACCTTACTGGAAACAATCAGGGCGAAAGATAATAAATAAAATCGTATGATTTCAGCTGTATTCTCTCCAACGTAATATAAAAAATGAAGCATTTTTTTAATGGAGCATTCGCGCCTGACCACACCTGTTGAAAAACAGGGTGGGACAAGGTCGACAGACGATTCTTGGGTAGGGGTCGACCCCCTGATGTTGCCTCTGGAATTGAGTGGGCCGTAATTCTCGGTCAGGTGTCATGGTGGGCGTATAACATACGGATGAACATGAATTTTAAGACAACAGGTTTTTCGAATGGCACAAAAGAACTTAGAGATTTAGGGTCTATTCTGGGGGATTTTCGAAAAACGTTCGTTTCTTCGGCACATTCCTCAAATCATTTTGGGGATATACTAAGATCTAGAGCGTTAATTCTGATGGAAACATTTTTATGGTTTTAATTATTCCCGAGAATACGTTTTATTTGGTGGTTATACTGTGATAAAGAATTCTAAAGGTTAAAAAAAAGCTTTAAAAATTTACTTTTTTTTATTCAAGAGTTTTTAGGGTAGCACATATTTCCAACTGAACTAACGATTCATTTTATTCTTATTCAAGTGAACGTGTACGTTAGGGAAACTACCTCCCTTTAAACAGACGTTACGAGGCTCTTTAGCCAGATGGCTTTATCCACGATCCTAAAGGTAATTAATAATTCAGACGCAATGAGTAAATGAAATTTAAAATTTTGAAGAGGAGTAATTTTTTATATGACAGCACGCTGTGAAGATAATCTTAATTTGAATGACGGTTTCTTCCTTTGAATGAATTTGTGGTAAAAATTACGTATTTTCTCATATGTTTTAAGGCTGTTAATTGTTTCGTACAGTGACAAATAGAATCAAAAACGCTTAGTGTGCGTGCTATGTTGAACAGAAGTGCTGCTTCAGTCAGCATAGTAAGGTTGGTTTGGAGCACTACGGTCTACTTTTTGCAACACGATGGCTAATGAGACAGGGACCTACTGCTTAAAGCTGATTCCGAACTGTTACGAAGATCCATGACACAGTAGGATTCGAACCCACGAACTCCGGTTCTAAAGGTCAGTGCCCTAACCATGCAGCATATAAGGAGACAGCATAATTAGAAAAATCAAAACATTTAACGGGCGACATCATACTGAAAAAACTACTACATGGTCTAATTTACAGTTATAGAAGCAAAATTGAAAATGAGAATTTTAATGTTTTTCAGAGAGGACATACACAGCATTCCGAATATATGCATCAATACCCAAAATAATACTTTATATTTAAAATATTCCTTAACTTGCACATTTGTATTAAAATAATTGTAACATTAAACAGCCGGGGAGCTATATGCCTCCAATTATTTGCTCGAATGATTACTCAAATTATTTGCATATAAAAGTTTGCACTGATTTCTGAACCATACAGAATATTTTTCCATTGTGATTTGCATTAATCATTAATTTTTACACCCCTTACATTTTTTTTTTAAATTTAGAGTATATTGGTATCTAAACCCAGAATCGATAATTGTCATAATATTTGAACCTATTTTATTTTATTCATAACATTTCTTAACGAATGCCGTTCTTTCATATGTGTATTTAAGCAAAAAAATAGAAGGGGAAAAGGCCAATGGGAATTGTACTAATTTTTTTAGATTTACTTTCCTAAACCAGTTATGCATGTACTCATAATTCATCCTACGCAGTGTATTCTGAGGAATAAAATTCCAATCCTTCCATTGTGAATTTGGAAATCGAACGAACGAATGCAAAATAATTCATAAACGTTCATATAAAAACTAATGTAGGGATTATATTTTAGTGAAAACTCTGCATATTTTTATCTGCAATATTTTATATTGATTTACAGCTCAATGATAAAATTCAATCTCAGAATTCTATTAGCATTTGACATATCACACGCTTAGAGTGATTTATCATTGGGAGAATCATCCGTTCGATGGCTTTCGAACCAAGATTGGCCAGTGATAGACTTCGATTTGAAGCCAGGATTGAAAAATTCCATTAAAAGCATCTGAAAAATTCGGTTGATGGATTGACCGAATATACTACTTTGAATTTTTCAT
>CM063501.1:17081112-17136112 GCA_032207245.1 Pardosa pseudoannulata
TTTTACTCTCAAAAACCTACAAAAATATTTCAAAATATTTTCCATCGAACCCAGAGAAAGAAAAGAAGCAGACTGTTATTTTCTCCCTCTCATTCGTATTTTTCCGAACAACGGTGGGTCATTCCTGGCACTTGTTGCAGACACGAGAAGATCTATTAAATCTAGCGGGAGGAACCCCGCCCAAGAATTCCGATTCTACTGGAAATTGCTTTCGGGGCGGTGGCAACTGTGGCGTATGGAGGCTCCTTTTAATTGGCTTTTGCCGGGCGTTGGGTTAGTGGGATCATAAAAAACTCAACAGGTGAGCAGAGTTGAGTCATGGCTGAACCGGATACGCAAAAAAGACGATAGTCCTTCGGAGACTCGGAATTAGAATAAAACCTTTATGAAAGCGATGACATATTTGATACTAGTTAATGACCATTACGGATTAAATATTCGAAAACAGAGGTTTTATATGAAACTGCTTTTGATCTTTTTCACGGAACGCTCGAAATTTTAGAGAACGCTTTCTTTTCATGTAAATATGTTTGTACACTAACGCATTTAAAAGCGATAATTTTCATAACAAATATATTTCTTTTTATATGAGAATATATATTTACACAGTTTAAAATTCAAATAAATCTTTTAAAAATATGTTTGCAGTCTTCATAGTTTCCTAATCAAAATACTGCTCAATACGATTTTTTTTATATTTTAACACACACACACATATACACATATACATATACATATATATATATCTAAGGAAAATTCTCAGGGGTTTCAAAACTTAAATCAAGGGTAAAAATTCCCGCGTCATTTTCCATTCCCCTTTTTAACCCATAACCTAAATTGACCACTGGGGCTACAGGTTACGCCCTCAGAGAAGGGGCCTGGCCAATTATAAACCTACATGGCCCTAGCGGACAATTTAGGAAATTTCCAAATGAAAAGGAGATACACGCTAGAGGAGACAGATTTTTCTAGAGATATTTTCCCACAGATGTTGACCCTTCAGTTTGTCCTGTCCCTATGATGAAGTGAGAGCCCGTCCGTCAACGTTATCTTAATAAATGTCTTTAGCTGAAAAGGTATTTTTATGGACATGACTGCACCCCCCCCCACCGAGAAGTCAGTCTCATTATATACATATATATACATATACATATGTATACATATACATACATATATATGTAATAGATCAAAATTATTTAACTTTAATATTTCCTTAAAAACCTCCACTCTCCCATTATAATTCCTTAAAATCTTTTTCCCATCCTCTAAATCAAAGGAGTGTCCTCGACTTAAAATTCCATCAATACATTTCCCAAAGCTTTCTGTCCTATAGATATAAATTTTCAGTCTATTCAACAGGTTTTCCAGTTGTCGCCGCAAATGGCTCCGGGTTCTTTTTGATCTTAACACTTAAATTCAATAAGTTTCTTGTCCACTGAGAAAATTCTTTGTCTTCGCTCTTGGGTGCACCTGTTCGAGCAGAGTGATTTTTACGTCTTTCTTTTGTTTGCCGTTGACTAGTAAAGATATCCATTTTAGCAGCTCTAAACTAAAGTTTTAATTAGGCTTGTGCTGTTCTCTTCAATGTGGTTAGACTGCAACGTTCGTTATTACTGCTAGCTGATTAGACTTTTTCTTGCCCATTAGCCCAGTCAAGTAAAAATAATAGGGGCTACATAATTATTGTGCCTAGAGGAAATAATTTATTACATATATATTAATTATTACATATATATCTATCCACTGTTCAACTAATATATACTACTTATTATTGAACTAATATTTACACTTTGTCATGTGATTAAAAGGTAATATTTTAGCAATTGCGCAACTGCCTACTTTATATAAAAAATGGGGGACTCATATTTCATTTTCAAATAATATAAATTTAAATGAAGTGCACCAAAAATGTTCATAATATGCTTACAAGGAAGTCATGTGATGTTCACACTAGATTTTTAAAAACATTCTTCGAATATGGGCTACAACGAATTCCAATGTAATAGTAAGTAAATTAGGAAAAAAGCTAAAATGGATAAATTATATGCTAAATAAAATTAGATTGATGAGGAAGAAAAAATGTTTCAAAACTATCGGAACAAGAAAAATATAATAAACATTGTGTAAAGTTGGCTGCTAGATATTATATATTCATGTACTTATAATGGGCCTTATGTAAATATTGTACATATTCTAGTTTAAAAAAAAGTTTATTTCCAAATAAATGTCACAATAAACAGTGCAGAAATTTTTAAAAATTTTAAAAAAGGAAAGCATAACTGTAATATTATCTAATTTAAATACAAATTTAAAATGTTGTACTCATTTGTTTGACGAAACCAATGTATGTCAAGAAAATATTTCATTTTCACATTCTCCTTTGGTGGCATTCAAATACAAAATCCAAGTACAGACATCTCCCTTACATATCACGCTGAGAAATCTTGAGGCCTTCGCGACCTTGGGAAAGGTTGGCATTTTCAGAGACAGTGACATTAGACAATGATGTATTCATTCTTGTGGGGCAATCACTGGTCATCGTGCTTTGAATAGGAAAATTTATCTTAAAGGTTAATTTCCTCCAAGAAAGTTGATTTTATGCAAAGTAACGCATAACTTAATATGTTTAAAATTTAGCTTATTCGTGTATTATCGTCAATTACTTAAAGGAGCTACTTCTTTGGGCCACACATTAAAAACTGATTAAATGAAGAAAAAGGAACCTGGTGAAATGCAAACTATCAATAAATATGGGTACAAAATGGATGAACAAAATTATATAAACTAATAGAAGGAAATATTCAAGAATCCGAAAGAAAAGAAAACATTCAAAATAAAACTTAAAAGCAATTATGGTGAAACACAAATTAAAGATTTATTGTCAATACAAAGAAATTATTGTACGTTGTTTATGTGTACTAGTGAAACAGTTTTGTAAATTCATTAAAGCAGAGACATTTCTCGTAATACATTTCTCGAACTATCAAAATAGGTATTTTAATATATTCTTGAAATGTGAATTAAAAGCTAGAAAGTTTTAAGTACTTAATAAGCAGTTGTAATAGTGCAGGCTAGATAATGGCTGAACAGCTAGAGCGCTACTTTTTCGGTATCAGTTTGGTTTGGTTTGTTGCACGAAAGTCTACTATTTTGCTGCACGTTAATTCCGGGTAGTAGTAGGTTCCGAGCCAATTAGTCCGGAACCTACTACTTACAGTCAATTCCAAACAGCTATGAACATTCATGCCATCTGTGAGATTCAAACCCACGAACTCCGGCACTTAAAAGCAGATCTCAAACCAGTAGGCCATCTTTCGGCTTTTTCGGTATGGGAAATTACAGGTTTGAACCCCTCCAAATTTGGAGTAGTTGGGCAATATGCAAACACTTACGTTTGGTTTTGGAGCTCTACAGTCTACTTTTTGCCTTAAAGACCTACTGCTTAAAGCCGATTCCGAACGGCTATGAACATACATGCCATAGTGGGATTCGAACCCACGAACTCCGGTTCCGAAGGCCAGTACCTTAATCATTCGGCCATCGCTCGGCAACACTTTTACGTAGCGTAAGTAACTGAGAGTTTAAGGCATCGTTAAATCGTTTAAAATCATTTAGTTCAACTTTATATAAAAAGTGGATCTAAACGATTTTTGGTTAAGAAATTCAAGTGTACTTGAAATGCTACAAATAAAAGATTGGGAGGTATTTTAAGATATTGAATTAAAACTTTTTAGAGTAGACCTTCTCTAATAATCCAATACTTATGCATGTACTTGTGATATTAATCGTATTATCCCCTTAATAAGCAATAAAATGCTTTCACCTGACATTCAGATAATCTTAGTTGAAAGTATTACATTTGGATTTTTTTAAAGCTAAAATTATATTTATGATGAATCAGCTTTAAAGCATTAATATTTAAAAGGAATTTGTTGTTTGCCCTCACGACTTTTATTCCCCCAAAATTTAAATTTTCCCGAAATTTCCAACATTTTAGTTGCCTTTAATTGTTCATCAATATTAACGATGCATCAATATAAACAACCTTTCATCTACATCGTCTTTACTATTTGCATTACTCATTTATGGAAAATAGAGAATACATTTCCAAAAATGATGAAAACCATGATTTAAATATACAATGTTTGTTTTAGGATATCCGCTTCTCATAAAAAAATAAACCAAGTTCATCTCTATTTTTTTCCTTAAAAGTTGGCATACACGCCCTGATGCTGCATATCTAAGTTCAGGTCAAACAAACCTTCCCAACAATCCAGATAACCCGCTGCGATACGGCTTAAGTCAGCAAAACTTTACTCTGACCATCCCTCATTTCTTAAAACCATATAACCTCCGAGATAAAGTGCTCATTGAGCGTGGTCGAAAAATATGGAGCATCTCACTAATGCAATGCTAAAGATATGGAATTCTGCAGTGATATCTCATCGGGTAACGCTCTGCTCAATTTAGCTCGCAGTGGAGGGTCCACTCCGAAGCAAGCGGGACAAAAGGCCATTGTCTACATAAGTTTTTTTTATTTAAATGATAATATAGATTAGAGAGAAAATCGTTTTAAATTTCTTGGTAGTTTTTTGTTCCTTTGAAAATTTATGTTTTGTATAACTATGTTAAATTTATGCAGATCAAGGTCGTCTGATAAGTACTTTTGTTTCGTTCAGTGAAGATGGTACATTTTAAAGGTTATTAAGTAGGGATAATTATATGGTATATTACTGGAAATATGTATATTCCAGGTTTGTAACGTACGTAGAGTAAGGGAAGAGTTCACCAAAGGCGGAAATGGTACGTCAAAATCTTTATCTTTGGATATTAAGAACACATACTCTAAAATATATGATTTGAAAACTGAGGCTAAAACGATTTTCACCAGGAAAAGAATATCTGTATCACAATGCAAAAGTTAGTATTTGAATAATACGTATAATTTTCTGTTAATATATTTTCTTAATACTGTTTTTGAATAATAGATTATTATCAAAAACAGTATTAAGATAATAGACACTAATTTTTACTTTAAAGAAAATTGACCCAAAGCCGAAATGTGTATTTATTATTAAACTTTGTTTTGCAGCTGGTAAGAATTTCAAATTCTACATAAGAAACATTTCTTTGTAGGTTAATATTTTCCTCACACTAGAAAATTTTGTCTTTACAATCGCACATTTTGTAGCGGGTAATAAATTTGGTATCTGCCACAGGTGGCAAACAGCTACGCCACTCCAGTGGATTTTTTTTTTCATAGTTTAGGTTTTGCAATATCTAACTGTGCATAGTTCATTACAAATTGCCTCTGTTATCAGTACACGAAAAAATGATTTTCTTTTTCTTTATTCTAGTTTTGTGATTAACTCAATTATCATTAGATGAAAGATTCATGTAATTTTGGCAACTTTGAATATATTCACAGCAAGATCATAGTCCAATAGGCACACTGAATATTTTTCAATTTATTGTAAGAGAAAATATATTTCATATACTCAGGAATTTTTTGCTAATATTGTATAATTTAGTGTTAGCAAATATTACTTCGAGAAAAACTCAATAGGCTAAAATAATTTTAAAATTTAAAAGACCTTTTAGATGGCATCAGAAATTTAGAAATTTTATCTAATATTTTTCTTTGTACGGAATTCAAGTCCTGAAAATAAAAGATTGGGTCTATTTAAAGCAATTTAATAAAAAATTTTAGAGTAGAATTTCCATATAATCGAATACTCATACTTGATAAGGATGGTTTTGCCTTATTAACCCTTAATTTGACAAGATGTTTTTTCAAATATTGATTAAAAATATATTTAAATAATAATAATAATTTAAATAATAATATTTAAATTTAAATAATAATATTTAAATAATAATAATAATAATAATTTAAAGATATATAATATATTTAATACATTATCGATAAAAAATATATATTTATTATAAAGATTTTATTTGATTGTTCGTTGTAGCGAACTTAGCCAAATTAAGGGTTAAACGATAAAATGCTGTTACGGGGAAATCTTGGTAAAATGTATAACATGGGTGTTTTAAAGATAAAATTTTATTTACGAATAAATCGGCTTTTTTCCTTGTATTCAAAATGGATAGATTGTATACGCTTACGATTTTTATTACTTCAAAATTTAAATTCCCTCTAAAATTTCCCAATACCGTTCTGTAAAAATACGAATTGAAATTCAATATATTTTAGTTACAATTAATTCAATATATTGCTTTGCCTAAAATTTAACTTTTAAGTCGTTTAGCTGTAAGACAACGTAATTCAGGTCATTGGGATGACATTAAAAGGGAAAAAAAGAACCCTTTATAAACGAATTATCATCACGAATTATCGATTATTAAGGTTTTTTAAATGGGTCTACTTAGAAAGATAAACATAGTAGTCCTAACAACAACAAAAGAAAAAAATCAAGCTGGCGGGAGAGGAGATTTGTGGGAGAAAAGAGAAATTTCAATTTAAATACAACTGTTTTACAAAAAACTTTTGACAAAATTTTGATCACTTAATTACAATAAAACTAGCAAGTTGTTTAATGTATCTTCGTTAGATTTGTACAATTAAACCAAATTTTGATAAATGACTGCTAAACAATGAAAACGTAACCCAAATCGTCCAATTCGTGTCTGATGATGCAAGAATCATCATTTTGTACTACCCCATTAGGATTTTTTTGTTAGTATCCTAACCAGTGAAGCATGCAGTGGTCTTTTAACAAAGGTGAGAATATAAATACTAACTGAGGTCAATGAATTTGCGGGTAGATAAAAAAAAACACTACAAATTAGTGTAATGAGGTTTTCACTAAGAGGTCGAAGTAAAGCAACCGTGTTAAAGAAACTGCTTTAGAAACGTCATTTAAAGGGTTTTTTTTTTTTAAGAGAACATTAAATCAGAACAGCGAAGCAGTACATGTTCATTATTCAAGAAAAAATACTGTAAATCTGTCTCCGATTTTTCTTAACTAGTTCTTATTTAATAAAATGCAAACAAAACCAACCTATTATTAATATAGACCATATTTTCCCTTTTTATAAGTCAAATTGTTAGACGATTTGATCTAAAAATCGGATAAAATCTCACATGCGAGCAAAACTGCTTTTAATTGAACTTCAAAACTACTGCTTTACAAATATAAATTTAACCAAATTTTTACAAAAGGGAATCAATTTGAAACTCCTAATCATATGTCATTATGAAAATACACACATCAAATTAAAAAAAAATCAGAAAATTAAATTTTTTCCAATTGATATACACATATATACATACATATACACATATATACATACATATACACATATATACATACATATATATACATATACATACATATACATACATACATATACATACATATACATACATACATACATACATATACATACATACATACATACATATACATACATACACATATACACACATATACATACATATACATACATACATACACATACATACATATACATACATACATATATATATATATATATATATATATATATATATATATATATATATATGTATATATATACATATATATTAATGAATTAAGTCTATAGCGTGTCTGGAGGGAAAAATCAGAATTACCGCTCAAACCCCCAAAGTACTTTATGAACAAAAGTTTTTAAATTAATATAAAAAATATGTAAATAAGGAATTTTAATATTATATATATGTATTAAACACTCGAAAGAAGAAATCTAAATAATTTTAGAATTACAGTCTTACGAAACAACTATTAAGAAAGGTATATCACTTTAAGTCAATAAACTTATTTTCCTAACTTTTATTTCCGTCCTTTTTAAAGAATGATTTAAAAAAAAAAAAAAAAAAAAGATTCTACGAAAATGTTCGTCTCACTTCTACCACCCTAAATTTTTTCTCTTTTCAATGCATAAAAAAATGGCATCGTTTATGTTTATTATTTAAAGAGCAGAGATCTAAAGGGGCAATCCCTCTTTATGCTTAATAGCTATGTGTCAACGTACAGTAAATACAGAATAGGCATAAATTTCATGGACAACACAACAAAACTCATTCAAAGATAATAAGGAGAAATCAGTGTTTGCCAATGGAACTAAAATTTCCTTTCTCACACAAACAAAAAGTAAATGCGGTTTTAAAGCACAGCAGAAATGAGCGTCCATCGTACGTTTGCATAATGATAGTTATTTATCTCCGCTGAATGCAAGGGGAAATCACAAAAGCTATTAATTGTTTTGATGGGTAGAAAATATAGTAGAGGAAACACGTTTTACTTTTTATGGGTTTTCTACCAAAGAAAAATATATTTCTTCAGTTTGCTTTAAGTTCTAATTTGGAGTTGCTGAAATTGGAGTATGGTCTGAATTATTCAAAGGCAAATTGATTTGATTAAAAAATTCATGACGTGATAAGAAAAATAAATTTTAGACTTAGATTTTTTGAAAGATTTTTTAATATAAATACAGACTTAAAATCTACAGATGTTTAAATTTTAGGTACTTATAATGAAATACATGTTATTTAATATTTATTAATTTTTGTAGATACATAGTTGATCACATTTACTTAAAAATTGATGGAATAATTTATATACAGGGTTTTAAAGGGATTATTAATTATTCTTTAATTAGAAATTCTAAATTTTTAAGTAATGCAACTTAAATAACAATTATTTATTAAAAATATTTAATATTTTAAATACTTTTAAAATATTTTAAACATTTTTTTTTAAAATTTTAAATATTTAAATATTTTTGGTTTAATATTTCTTCATTTATTTTAGATCTATAGTTGGTAAAATTTCTTTAAAACATCATGGAATAATTTATATACAGGTTTTTAAAGGGATTCTTAAATATTCTTTAATCAGAAATTCTACATTTGACTTAACGCAACTTAAATAACAATTATTTTTAAAAGTATTTAATATTTAAAATAATTTTTAAAAATTTTTAAAGATTTTTTAAAAATTATAAATATTTAAATATTTTTGGTTTAATATTTCTTCATTTATTTTAGATCTGTAGTTCGTCAAATTTCCTCAAAACATCATGGTATAATTTATCTATAGATTTTTAAAGGGATTCTTAATTATTCTTCAATCAAAAATCCTACATTTAGCGTAATGCAATTTAAATAATTTTTTAAAAGCATTTAAATTATTCTCTTTGGTGTATTGTATCAAGACAAAATTCTTTTTAGAAAAACATAATTGTAACAGCAGGATTGAAAATTTAATGCAGATTATAAAAGTAAAAATTAAATAGTTCAAATTTGTGGCTTATTTTTTCAGCTTTGCACGTTCCATAAAAAGAGATATGTATAAAACTAATGAGTATGATTTTATATACGTTTCTACAAAATAGAGTTTTTTTTCTATCAATGTGACATTTAACAAAAGATTTGAGCTTAAAACGCATTCTAGCTCTAGGTTATTGTGTTAGAGTAGAGGAGAGGATAAGGCAACGGAGACGAAAAGGTCAGATATTTTAAGCAAAATGCTCTTTAATAGACTTCAATACCCTTGAGAATTTTCAGTCTAACTTGAATAAGGAAGATTTCTACGGTTACGATTCACACAGTAGTTGATGGAGTCTATATATATACTTCCCCTTTAAATTAACTGATAATTTTTCATCCGTACACTAAAAGCCCAAGACGGGGCCACTAGTTTCTGACATCATTTCCGGCATATGTTCCATTTACACCTCATCAGGCGAAGAGGAAAAGCACCGCCAATGAATTCAAACGTATCATCGAGTTCGATTCACCGAACAATCAACTAAATCATGCTCTCTTGAACCGCCGGCGCACACAAACACACATAACTGGGTCCTCCAGATCTCCGAAAATGCGGCTCCCAAACTGATTCCCAAGCAGCAAAGGGGGGAGGAGGAAGATCCCCTCGATTGTTGAAGAGTTCTCGAATAAATCGACGAAATAACGCCAATGAAGACAGATTGGCTGTCACCACTGAAGCACCTGGGATCCTATTGTTAAAACCCTAATGGGGATAGAAGGCTTCTTTTTCTTCAACAAAGTGAGAATTTAATGTAAGGGAAGAGGGGGTGGAGTAGAATAGCTCTGAAAAGAGGGGGGGATCCCCTTTCTGAAGATCCAAATTGCTCGCAAAGAATGCATATATATATTCGTATTGTGATCCAATTTCAATAGATCGGTTTCGGGAAGTACGGTATCTTATTTTGGGAGAATGGGACAGGTGGGAAATTTATGAAGGATGGATTTTTAAAAGGCTCTGCTGAATAAGATTATTCATTAGAACTTTTAAACGGCAGTTTTTTTTTAAACATTTTTTTTTCCTCCATGGAAATGCGAGTAATGTTTTGTTCATCTGCAGCAGTATTTTCAGAACGCATTAACTGTACAATTCAGCAGTTCAGTTGAAATGGGACAAGAAATATCGAGAGATTTTAAAAACCATGTGATGGGGGATGTAACTGCAAATATGAATGCTTGGAAATACACTTACTGTAAATAGCCATTCGTGCACCATTTTTTTTTTAAACCCAGCATGGAGACTGAAGTATAAATCCGTATAGCTATTTTCGTGAAATAGTACAACTTTATATCTCACTGATATATACCTCTATAATAATATTGGAGAGATTAATTATGAATTAGTTTATTATTTGACAATACTAATTATACATCATTAATTATTTATAAAATGTTCTCTGTACACTTTTTCAACATAAAATTCATATAGCAAAAATAAGAGAATGATCAAAAGGGAAGATACTCCAAAAAGTGATTTTAGTAATAACACTTACAATGGAAATAAAATTCATTTATTTTTTATACAATTATTTATAAAGCTTCAATTCAGATAGAACGTTTTAACAGTCATTGAAAATACGCTTGACTTCTACAATCATTAGTTTGCTATTTGGGAACAAATAAGATCGGAACATTCAGCTTATGATGGTTAGTGACCGAATATATTGTATTCTTCTTTATTCTAATCTATGGGTAAAATTATTCCACTTCTGGATGGTTTCTACTTAAATATTTCTTTAAATTTTATCACGTGATATAGAAGAGAATTATTCAGGGTAATGAGTAACAAAAATTTAACAAAGAGCAAGAAAAATTTCAAATTATTTTAGTAATATTGAAACATTATAAAATACAATATATAATAATATATAATATAATATAATATGTAATATTATATAATATATCATAATATAATATAATTATAAATATGTAGTCTACTTTGCAATAATTTAATAATTTTTTTTCCTTGCAATAATATAATTTTTTAATACAGTCTTCTTTCTATAATAATATATAACAATATAATATAATTATAAATATAATACAGTCTTCTTTGCCAATAATGACATTTTACAAGTGAATTTAAAATGAAAAGTTACGCATAACACTGAAGAATTTTTCGCTTTTTTTACGTGGTAAAATTTGTTAAATAATTTTAAACGCAAACCGCCCAGTAGAAGAATTTTTTCTTTAGGTTATCATGGAACTATAGCAATGTAATACGGGACCCAAGCATCTTAAATTCAATTTCGAATGACTACAAACACTTATGCCAACAATGTGATTCTATAATAATGGCTGTAATTCAAAACACCATCAGCCTAAGCGTTTATTTTGTGAATTAAAGGATAACAATTTTCCCTCTGATATTCATCTGTTTTTAATGAATGACCTTGTATTTTATTATTCAGTTTCTAAACTTTCAGCTTTCGAGACTGACAAATACTGTAGGTTTAAATAAGGACACACAATGATAAAATTAGTTACCAATAGCTAGATAATAAGAAACGTACATTTATCTACTGGACTTTCTCTTTCTGGGGGAAAAATATGATGGTTCTTCGAAGAAAGTGAACTTCGGTGTATCATTTGATAACACTGAGAGCTAAATACACAGAGACGATAAAGACTAAAAAATTCAGCAGTTGCATCATTTGAGGAAGATAATGATTTTTAAAAACATTTACCTTTATACGTATGTGATAACAACGGAATTGTGTGGAAAATCACGTAAACTCTCTTGGGTGTGATCTCGATTTTTATAGGCGTGACACAGACACGTATAAATTTAAAAAAGGAAATTACAACCGTAATTATAATCAACACATCGAAAAAATTCAATTTAGTTGTTTTCCCTTTATTTCAAATTTTGGATTGAAAGAAATATCTGTATATAAATAATTTCTTTCAATTCAAATATTTCTTTTTAAAGAGAGTTTTCTAATCCTTTTTGTGCACAAAAGAAATTTAAGAGCTGTTGCCGTATTTTCTTTTATGCCATTGGTATTGTTACAGATTGTAACAATGTAACTGAAAATCCTAACGTAGAAACTTATTTATTGGTGCTGTTCTAGCTTTTATATATTTTTCTTTTTAAATATGATGTTCATATAAATATAGTACACTTGTAAAGAATAACCCTATTTCAAACTTCTTGAATGTTTATAGCATTGTTCACAGTATTTTCTGTTCCTGATATACTAACATCTCTATTTGATATAAGTTTTAGGTTATTTACAAAAAAACTTTTTATGACATGTCATATCAGTCACTTAAAAATGTCTTACGATTTTTCGTTAAACTTTGTAAATTTGATGTTTTCTAAATACAATAAACAACTATGGATTAGAGCACAGTTTTTAAGGATATAAGATAATTAACCATTTAGACTGTCTATTCATGTTTTCTGCAGCCCAGTGGCGTTGCGGGAAGCGCTTCGCTCTCCCACGACACAGGTCCGAGGTTCGATCCCCGGAGTGGTGAAGATTGACTCAGCCTTTCATCCATTCAGTGGGTAGACAAACTGAGAATCAAGCATGCTTGAAAACTAAACACTGGGGGTTCCGCGTAAGGTTGACCACCTAACCGGAACATATGCTTCGCACCCCAGCGCCCTTGGTCTCGGAGATTGATAGAGTAGGCCCTGGCCCAATAGGACTGAGGAGTTTTAGTTTATTCATGTTTTTGCTTTTTATATGATATTGATAACCGAAATAAAGAAGTGAAGCAAACATTAAAGGCCAAGTTTTTATTATCAGAGTTCTAGTTATAACATATCAAAAAAAGCTATCTCTCGGCAACTTAAATGACAACGTATAATTTATTAAAGCTTAAATAAAACATTAAATAAATTTAAAACATTGTTAAAGATATCAGCAACACCAAACTCTTTACGAAAAATACATTTTAAATCATATTTCACTATAAATAATAGATGCATTTTTTAAAACTTTAGTGCGGTAATACCTTCAGCTGACCAAAACTTATGAGCAATTAAAAGTTCATGTGTTTAGATCATAACATTAAAGTGAGAGAGACATGAGCTTAAAGCAATATAAAGGACTTGAATATTCTTATATAAACGTTTGTCTTTATACTTTGTTTTTATTTTTGTTATTAAATATTTTTTATAATGAATAATGTTCAGTTTAGTTACTGAATATTTTTCAATGATACCTTTTTTTAAATTATGTCAAAAAATTTTAATAATTTATAAACAGTGACATATATAATTTAGTAATCTATAGTAGTATATAATAGTATGTAGCAGTATCACAGCAAAGATATGTAAATAAATTTACTCATGTTTTGTTAATTCAAATAAATTTATCTTCAAAACATTATCCATATTTTATTTTCATATTTTATTATTTTTAAGCAAACTGTGAAATTAAAAACGTTATTTCATTTTCTATTAAAAAATCTAATTTCTCAATAAACTTTTGAGTTTTACACAGAGCCATTTACAAACCTATAACTCGGTGTCACAACCTTAATTATTGATAGAATAATGTTAAAACTTTAATAATTTTGTCAGCGTGTTCCTTGCCAATAATATCTGTTTTTACAACGGTACGACATGAATTTAATAATCGTCACTGACACCACGCTTAAAACGTAAAAAAAAAGCAAAAAACAAACATCCGCTTCCAATAATTATCGAACATTCTCTCTTGAGAACGGCTTATTGAAAACTTTTACCCTTTGGCCAAGAGAGGAAACTTGCATAGACCCCTTAAGTTTTATTGACAAGCTAAAGTAACTAAATAAAAGTGAATCTCTTAAAGCAAATATTCGTCGATAGAATCCGAAAAGTGGGGAAAGGAGGAGAAAAAAAAAAAGAGTTCAGGGTGACACCTCGTCTTGTTTGACATGAAAACAAGCGGAGAAGTTTCTCGCGACTCCCAAGTACAAACTGTCAAAAAGTGACACTTGAGCAAACTGAAATGTGTTTGGGAGGGCAAACTTGTCGCTTTCAAAAGGAGGTAAAGTTTCAGGTCTTTAAGGTGATACGGAAGATTTCTTTTTAAACATGGAAATTTAAAGAGGGAAGATTTATGAATCATCTCCGCATTCTATGATAAGAGTCCACCCCAATCCGAGGTATTTATAGTTTAAATGCTTTTATTAACCCTTTAGGAATTTTTTTTACATACTAAATTTTTCAATTTATTTTGTCTCTACGTTCAAGTAAAATAAAAGTTTCAATCTAATTTATTTAGGAAAAAATAGGTTTTGGGTGCAAATTCTAAAACAATTCAAATTAGTAGATTGTGATGCAGCTATAAAAAGCGAAAAATAAACTATATTACTAGCCGAATGATAGCCGATTGGTTAGGGTGCTGGCCTTCGGTACCGGAGTTCGTGGGTTCGAAACCCACTGTAGTATGGATGTTCGTAGCCGTTCAGAATCGGCATTAAGCTGTAGGTCCCGGTCTCATTAGCCCTCGTGCTGTAAAAAGTAAACCGTAGCACTCCAAACCAAACTTTATTATTATCTTTTTTTTGGAGGGGGTAAGGGGAGCACTACGATTTACTTTTTGGCAAGACGAGGGCTAATAAGACTGGGACCTACTGCTTAAAGCCAGTTCTGAACGGCTACGGACATCCATGTTGGATTCGAACCCAGGAACTCTGTAAAAACGATCAACGACCTAACCAATTGGCCATCGTTCGGCAAAATAAACATTATGCTTTATAAAAATGGACTTTTTTGCCTTAAATTTTACAAAAAACACAAGATATAAATACAGTCAGTAAAACTAAACTCGTAAACTGTTTTTTTTTGTTCTAAATGAGCTTATAAAAGTGAACAAACTGTAAAACACGTTTGGAGACATAGATGATACCCAGTAAATTACTAAACAGAAAACATCCCATTTTTAAGTTTCCTAAAATTGAAAATTTTGTATAGTGTACAAAAGTTTTACTCTGAATCCATTTATTTCATATCCATCAAACTAAGCGATGTGTTAAAAATTGTGTAAAGTTTAAATTTCTTTGTGTAAATATATTAATCGTTTTATATCTTTAATAAAAAAAATAAAAAATTTTCTTTTAAAATCTGAGTTTAACTTTGACCATATAAGTTTAATTTAAATTTACAACACAAAACTGTAAAAAATATTTTCTGATTTTGATATAATTGCAGCATTCGTATGAAGTAAGAATTAAATGGAAATGTTTCAAACAGTTTCATTGAATACAATACATTTACCACACTTTTTATACAAAATTTCATCTTTATTTATTGAGACAGAGATACAGAGACATTTCAAAATTTGTAAGTGCTGTGTATAAACTTTTAGAGTGTAAACCATTTAAATTCATGCATTCTCTGATATTTTGAAAGGGCAAATCTTTGTATTTTCTACTAAAACCTTTCAATTTTACAATCTCCAAATATTTTTAATAGATAAGTAAATTAAAAAAGACACAAAAATAAACAATAAAATTTAAAAATGTAGTAATTCTCTATCGTAATTTTTTCTATAACACAATGGGCACTGAACACTCATATTAAACTAATTGATAAAATAGTGTGAAGTTTTTTAAACTTCAAATACTAGGATGGAATTCAACTGAATTAAATTATAATTTAGTTCTCTCTAAAAGTGAAAGTGATTTTTACACGACTCTTCAGTTTTTTAGATATCAATTACCAAAAAATTACACTGAAAAAAATCTTTTTATTTTAGTATATAAAACAATAAGAATTACGTGATTATTAAGAAAATTCTAATTAGTGTAAAAGAAAAATATTAGAGGCTTAAAAACTATATGGGGAAATAAAAAATATAGATATAAATAGAAAGTATTACTCAAATCCCCTCTCTTGAAAAAACTGTATTTGTTCAAAATTTGTGCATTTACGGGGTTTTATATATTAACAAAGATGAAATCATAATGCATATTTAAATCAAAACTGAAGAAAAAATTGAAAATTTAAAAACTCTCATCCATATAAAAAATCTAAAAGTTCACTTAGCTAAAAACTCAAAAGTTTTCTTCTTTTGAATGAGAGATTATAACTATGCAAAAACTAGCGCGATAGTGTTTCAAAGAAATTCATGAAGCATAATGCAAAACATAACAGAAAAATTCAACAGTGGCGGTGAAAAAAAAGAAAAAAAAAGCATCACTTATCAAGCTTAGTGCAACATATGCTAGCATCAAAGTCATCCATGTCGTCGTGATATTCTGAGAGAGCAATTCTTAACAAATCCGACTAAAAACTTTCTATTTTACAATCTCCCACTCTTTTTCTGAAGGTAACTGAATTAGACAACATGCAGGCAAAATAATTAAATTGAAAAGTCTAGTACTTCCTCACCGTAAATTAGTCTTTTTTTTTTCACCTACACAAGGGGTATCGAACACCAAGCCATGCATTTCACAAAAGTGTAGAAGTAAAGCATAAAAAAAGAAAACATTGAGCGAACAAGTTCATTGACAAGTCAAACGCGTCTCCAATTCGAAAAGTAAAACGGAGATAAAGAAAAAAAATGTATTCATTTCCTCGGAAAAGCGAGAAAAAAAAAAAAGAAAACCTCCCGAAGTTCCCAAAGCTTAAAAGGAATTCATTAGTGCTTTTAAAGTTCTTCGGTGAAGCACGTAGCTATAGTGTAAGAGTGCGGTTAACAGTTTTTTTTTTATCGTAGTCTGTGTTTCTCGTTGTTTTCTTGTTTGTGTTGCTTTATTTGTTGGGAGCTTCGTGGTACTATTCAGCGATGCTGAACCGATGATGCTAAGTTGGAGAGTCAGAAAAAGTGAAGAAACTTTTCTTCTTGGAATGTTTTTATTGTCTGCGGCACGAAAAACTGCAGGTTAAAAGATAGCTGGGGTGGAATTACGGAACAGACAAATCATCATCATCTAAAGCGAGCAGTTTCGTTTCACACAAAGAAACTTTTTCCGGAATTACGAGTTAATCGAATAAAGACTTATCTGATATCCAAAGTTAAGAAAAATAAGAAAATAACAATGTATGAATACAATTTGTTTGCTCTCTCTCTCTCTGTGTATATATGTGTATATATGTGTATATGTATGTATGTATATATATACATATATATATATAATATATGCATCCATAAATATATACATAATTATACATATACACATAATACATACATATATACACACACATATATATATATACATATATACATATACATATATATATATATATATATACATACACACACACATATATATATACATACACACACACACATATATATATACATACACACACACATATATATACATACACACACATATATACATACACACATATATACATACATACATACATACACACACATATATATATAATATGCATATACATATACATATAATACATATACACACATAAATATACATATACACACATAAATATACACATATACACACATAAATATACACACACACACATAAATATACACACACACACATAAATATACACATACACACAAATATACACACATATACACACACATATATACACATATACACACATATATATGTGTGTGTATGTGTGTGTATATATATATATATATATCCTTTGTATGTATGTACAGATGAGTACCAGTGGGAGGGTGCAAAGGAAACACTCCCTTTTTTTTCTCGATATTGAAATGTTTCAGGAAAACTCTTATACCTTTATAAATACACTAAAGTTTTAAAAGATTTAGTCAAAATTTTAACCTAACGTTTAGTTTGGACGAGGGTTGAACTGGCACAGCCTTGCCTTTTGGTGACAGATTCTGTATATTTGAATTCAGTTACTGGCAGGTATGTTATATCTGTTCAGAACTATCTTTAAACAGAAAGTTCCTGACAATTAATCCTTCTGTAGCAAAAAAATTAACTTGTACCAAACCAAATATACATAGAACGGGGAAGCTCATGAATGTCAGGACGGGACTGTTAAAACCAAATCTACATAATATATTATTTAGAGATTAATATTTTACATTAGTTTTAAAATTTGTAAATTGGGAATATTATTAACAAAGATTAGACATAACATTAGATATTAAAAGGTGTCAACTGAAGATTCTAGTGACAAATTATCTAACAAATATTTTTATTTAGAAATCTAATTTTATCTACCTTTATGCATAGTTAATTAGCAACTTTGTTCATATCATTAAAAAATTAACTCATTTCAATTTTATTTCTAATTTCAGAAGAAAATATACTAATTCCTTTTTAAAATTTTATATAAAATTACTGAAAATTTACAAGTAAAATTACAATTAGTGTTATAACTTTAACTTTTTTATATTAGAGTTAATATGCACACACACAACTATATTATATCCACAGGGATACATAGCTATCCTATTACTGAAAATCTTAACACGTAGTAACGTGTGAAAATATTAACATAAGTTTGGTTTCCAGAGAAAATCATAAGGTTTTATTATTGTACAAGTAAGCACAGTATCATTCAAATATCTTAAACTAGAAGACAAACCAGGAATAATGCATTTAAAAGCATTTAATTTTTTAGATGATTGAATAAGTAGCTGTATAAATACTTACAAGTTTATTTATAATAATGAAATAAAATATTTAAGGGGTTTGGGTTTGCCCACTTCCTAAAAGAAAGAAAATAATCACGTATTAACTTAATATAGATTTAAATCATAGGCAATCGTATGCCACATACGGTTACGTATGCAGATATTTCATTTTATAAAGACTGCATGCTACACATTTTACTACTTTTCCCATTTCTTTATTTCAGAATATATTTTTTTAGAAATTTTATATTTTTAATAATAATCACTTTGCATTTCTAAAATATATTATAGCCCTTCTTTGAAGTACTTTCTACGACTTTCCTTTGAGATTTTTAATTAGTAAGAAAAGTTTTGAATTAAATTTTTCCCGAAAAAGACGATTTTCTTAAAGTAATTTTTTTTATGTTATCAACTTTAAAAATTTGCAAGAAATATTTTGATAACAGTAAGATAAATTAATTGAAAATTTGTTCTTTATTTCGAATTCAAAAGTATTTCTAAGAAGTTATTGGTTTGAAAGTTAATTAGAATATAAATGTTTGAATAAAAGTTAAATAAAATCACAAATTTTTGAAGAACGGTTTCTATGCAAATGGATGTTTAAGCGTTATACGTTTGGAAAAAAAATTAATAAATTATGCATAAATGAAAAATGAATTAAAATTCTCTGCACCGTACTCGCTTTAAAACCATTTTTCAAATGAGTCAAGCATTCCTTTCTGAATACAAAAAGAATTCTTTTTGTAGAGATTTTCACTACAATGATAATATGAGAATGTTTTTGGAAGGGAAAAAAAGGCACAGCTTTCCTTAAAATTATCTGCCTTTTCTATCGAATGTTTCTAACGAAAATAACGAGGAAAAACAGAGAAATCGAAAGCAGCCATTCTAAATCTCTTGACAATACCATTGTAAGTAATCCGTCTACAATGAGCTGTAATGCTTCGAATGCGACAGGGTCATGGGTTAGGTCACAGAGTCGTGTCTAGGAACGATATAGGAAAGCGGGCCCACGCTAAGTCAAAGGTTAGGAGAACACTCGGTAAATAGCAGACGTGTGAAGACATTCAAATGAAGAAGTGATCAGGAGCAATGACATGTGAGCATTTCCAAGAGCAAAAGCCGTAGGAAAAGGAAACTACGTTTAGTACTGTTATTAGAATATTTTAATATAGATTTAAAAAACAATTCAGAAAGAGAAACTAAGAGAAAAAAGAAACTATGTTTAATACTGCTATTAAAATATTTTAATATTCTAGATTTATAAAATAGTTTAGAAAGAGAAATTAAGAGAAAATGAAACTGTTCAGTACTGATATTAGAATATTTTAACATTTTATATTTATAAAATAGTTTAGAAAAGAAACTAAGAAAAGGAAACTATGTTTAGTACTGCTATTAAAATATTTTAATATTCTAGATTTATAAAATAGTTTAGAAATAGAGACTAATAGAAAAAGAAACTATGTTTAGTACTGTTATTAAAATATTTTAATATTCTAGATTTATAAAATAGTTGAGAAATAGAGACTAATAGAAAAAGAAACTATTTTTAGTACTGTTATTAGAATATTTTAATATTCTAAATTCATAAAATAGTTTAGAAAGAGAAATTAAGAGAAAATGAAACTGTTCAATACTGATATTTGAATATTTTAACATTTTATATTTATAAAATAGTTTAGAAAAGAAACTAAGAAAAGGAAACTATGTTTAGTACTGCTATTAAAATATTTTAATATTCTAGATTTATAAAATAGTTTAGAAAGAGAAATTAAGAGAAAATGAAACTGTTCAGTACTGATATTAGAATATTTTAACATTTTATATTTATAAAATAGTTTAGAAAAGAAACTAAGAAAAGGAAACTATGTTTAGTACTGCTATTAAAATATTTTAATATTCTAGATTTATAAAAAATAGTTTAGAAAGAGAAACTAAGAGAAAAGGAAACTATGTTTAGCACTGCTATTAAAATATTTTAATATTCTAGATTTATAAAATAGTTGAGAAATGGAGACTAATACAAAAAAAAAAAATGTTTAGTACTGCTATTAAAATATTTTAATATCCTAGATTTATAAAAAATAGTTTAGAAAGAGAAACTAAGAGAAAAGGAAACTATATTTAGCACTGCTATTAAAATATTTTAATATTCTAGATTTCTAAAATAGTTGAGAAATGGAGACTAATAGAAAAAAACTATGTTTAGTACTGCTATAAGAATATTTTAATATTCTAAATTTATAAAATAGTTTACAAAGAGAAACTAAGAAAACAAGAAGCTATGTTTAGTACTAATAGTAGACTATTTTAATATTCTAGATTTATAAAATAGTTTAGAAAGAGAAACTAAGAAAAAGAAACTGTTTAGTACTGCTATTGAAATATTTTATTATAGATTTATAAGTAGTTTAAAAAGAGAAACTAAGAGAAAAGGAAACTATTTAGTACTGCTTTTTGAATATTTTAATATCCTAGATTTATAAAATAGTTTAGAAAAAGAAACTAAGAGAAAAGGAAACTATGTTTAGTGTAGGTATTAGATTTATAAGATTGGTTTTTTTAACAATAAAATAGTATTGTATATATCTATATATATTAATAAACTATACTTATTTTGGGGACGAATTTTGACAAAATGTCTTAAGTATTTTTTTCAAAAAATTTTTCGAATTTCCGAATAAGTGCAACATAAATGAAGAGTAAAAAAATATAATGCTCAATAGATTCAAAGTCATTTTATTACAACATATCTATAAATAAAAAGGTATTTAAAACTGTCCTTTAAATTTTTTGACACAGATTTTTTGATAGAACACAGACTTCATAAGATCACTAAAGGAAAAACTTATTTTCAATTTAAGTGGAAAAAATAGTATGCTAATATTTATATTAAAGCTTCAAATATAGTTTATGAATATTAATATGATGAATATAACTGGAATTTAATTTTAAAATATTGCTTGAGTGTTGGTTTGATTTGCAATGATCTAGTTCTGAGAAAATGTTAAATGCTCATTTGTCACTATTTCTAGAACAGTTTTTCATAAGCCAAATCACAAATTACATATTGTATCTCATTATCTACAGAAAAATATTTACGTATTTTTAATATTTTTAATTCGAAGTCATTCAGTCATCATACATAAAATTTTATAATAGTGAAAAATGGTTACTACGACACTTGAATGGTAGGTATTTTGCCTTAATGCTATTTATTACAATACGTAAGCATTTTCTTTATGGTGAACCGGAGTTACCTCCTCCCTGCATTAGACATACATTTGATTTCAAGAATTGACGCCTAGAGACATATCAATAAATATCCTAAATATCAATAGGGCATTCAATGAAACATGTATTATTACGGATATTAACACGCAATGGATTTGAATAATTATTTCAGTCCAATATCTAAATATTAAAAGAATACATGCAAAAATTGCCTTAATTTTAACCAAGTAATGCATTTGGTAAATCCCCATCTAAAATGTAAAGTTAAAATATTCTAGTAGTTTGTCTACAGATGGATTTTCATCTTTTAACTTCTTAAAATTCAAACTATTTCCCTTTCATAATTATTTATTTTGCAAAATTGAAAATAACTTAAAAAAAAAAAATTTGTCCATGTATCACAGATATTTGTTTCTACAATTTTAGCAATATTTTCTCTTTGTGGATCGGAAATTTCTGTATTCTTCCCATCAAAGCAAAATCAATTGAATAAAGGACAAAAAAAATATCTACCAAAGCTCTCTAAATCCATCAAGTTCCATTTAAAAATAAAGAACAATATACCCTTAAAACAGGAAGCATGGTTAGAGTTTCAGGTTTGAAAACAGGAAAAAAGTTGAGAAAAGTGGTGCTGAAATCAATAGCACAGGCCCAGAAACCAATTTCTGGAAGAACACGCGACCAGGACTTAAGCGAAGTTTTTTTCTTTCTATTTCTGCAGCCGGTCAATTGCAATCCATCATCAAGACTGACATGCATCGATCAGATGTTGAGGTCGGGGGTAGTGGAGATTAAGCTTTGTTTTGGGCACAGCTTTCATTGGGCATTCTTATTTCGAACTCTATCGTCGATTTCCCAGCAATGATCGCATAAGTAAGTGCCCGAAAAAACACTCAAGCCTAGACTAAGTACAACAATATTACTTATGCTGTTATTGGAGACTAATGAGGTTCATCAATCAGAAGCGTTTATGAAAAAATGGCTTGGAACACAGAACTGTTATGTCTTTCAAGATTTTATCGTGGACAATAACCAAGATTACAAATTCTACAATAAAGCTTTGAAAATTTTAAAGCTCTCGTGTGGTATTTTCACAAAAATGAGTCGCGAGATCAACTTCTTCACTGATAATGTAATTCCTTTCAAACTGTACAGAATATTTTAGAATATTCTTTAACATTTTCCTTAAAATAATGAAGATTCTTCTCCAACGAAATACACGAGCTCTGAAAGCAGTTCCAAATTGTAGAGTAATCCTTTGAAAGAGATTTAAGCATGCTAAGCCAATTAAACACAGCGGGAGCATGAAGTCTTAGTTTAATGAGATAGAAATAACAACTAGAATGTTCCCCTCCACAACTGTTTGTCAACTGTCGCATTAAGTGTTTGCCCATGGGTTTTCCTATTAACTTCGCTGCGAGCGCGCATGAAGTACAACAGAAAGGAACTGGTACACAGCTGCAATGCATCAGAATTAAAGTTTTATTCTTATTAATATTGGGAGATCACAAACATTTTTAGATTTCCTTGTTATATTCTTGATTAGTTCATATTTTCAACATAAGTAATTGGCTTAATTATGATATGTGTGGGGAACGAAATTTATTTAAAGGAAGATTTTCCTAACTTCTTGACAAAGTGAGGAATTAGGACTCGTGATAAAACAAGATTGTTTCTTTATTTTAGAATATTTATGCATTTCCCTAAACCCACCCCTTCTTCGTTTGATGCTTTTAGTATATACATCACAATAGATAATTTTATTGCATTCACTTTATTTCAATAACTAGACTAGTTTTTAATTGAAATTTTAAACTGCGTTGTTATTCTTAAACCATGCCCGAGGTAACTGCACCGATTCCCATGAATCACGAAAGAATAAAATACAAGCACCTTATAATAACTATCTTCTAGATAACAAATATGGTTTGCAGCAAACTTGTAGAAGTCTTGCTTTGCAAGTCTGAAAAACTTGCAAGATGTTCAGCATGACAAGCCTGCAAGTTTGAAACAAGACTGCAGCAAGTAAAAGAATTTTCGCTTGCTTTAAGGCTGTTATGACAAGGTTGCCACAGTTTTGCAGCAAGACAGCATTGCAAAGGAGTGGACTCTTTGACTCGTCAAACTTGCAAGAGTTTTGCTGCAATTTTGTAGCGTCAAATTTGTTATATTAAGATATTATCCAGAAAAAAATCAAAATTGCTGCAGGTATGTAGGTTATCTGGGTTGTATTTGTACATTTGTAATGAAAACTCTGTTCAACTTAAATACAATGAATTTCATTTCTGGCAGAGGAACTTGAAACCACTATCCATAGATTGTCTAGAGTATGGTCTCTCAATGTATTTTCCACTGAACCTCAAGATTCCACAACGAACCTCTAGAGGTCCGTTGTGGTTATTTCGTCTTCAATCGAATTCCTAGCTTCAGAACTTACAAGTCGTTTTTTTGTTAATTTGAAGCTTGGTTATTGAATACAAAATTGATAAAATGAGCCTTTGTGACAAAGATAGTGATAAAGGAATATGCGCTAACAGATTATCGGACTTTAATTTTAAAAATAGTTTATTTTTGTGATTTCGTAAAAATGTTTTTTTTATCAAATAATCATACAGTTTATAATAAAGTGTAAAATAAAAAAAGTTTCATTCATAAAAACAAAGTAGTTTTCGATTTACTGCAATTTTTCTGAATAACTAAACTTTCGAGCGATTCACGAAGAAACACCAGCTGCATGTGTAAGTTGGCGGTAAAGTATACCCGCTTGCGAAGTGTTAACAATCCTAAAACTAGAAGACATTCAAGAAATTTTAATTCATCCGCGAAACTTAAACTAACGCTTTTCATTTATAATCGCACTGTCGGTCATTCACAAAAATATTCAAACGGCCTTCAAGTTTGACATCCTACGGTAAATGTCCAAGAATTAAAAAAAAATCCAATACATTTTACATCGCTTATCATTACTTTTCTCTTTATATCTGATATCAATGTGATTTAAACCAAAACAGTAATACATTTAACGCTTTATAAACAATTATGATTTTGGACCAATATCGCACTTATACGCGTAATTAGTCTTATACTTTAGATATCACCAATGTAGTAAAGCTTATATTAGCTAAAATCAATTACTTTTTCCTACATTTAGCTGTCTTGCAAATTACAGAACGGTCCAATTTATTTTATAAAATTCCTTAGATAAACATTTGCAGTAACTTTGGTTATTTTTATCTTAAATTACACACGAAAGGTGTGGATGAAAGGCTAGTACTTTCTTAACTGTAAAATTAATCCCTTCAGAAGTTTTAATGCGTTCAGTGCGATAATTATTATCCTCATGTTTGCTATAATGGTTATCTTCAACGAGAACGTTAAGAAGAATACACTGATATATTTCTAAGCATCTTTAGTGCATTTAAATGTTAATCACTACTTTTAAGTAAGCTTTAAACGGGCTTCATGATGTATTTAAAATCATTAGACTTCATTTTATTACTACGGTTAAATTCATGACGCTTAAAGATAGGGCTGGTGGAGTCATACAATAACAAATATTTCTTTTTTTATGTATGACTCGAGATGTAAAATAACTTAAGGTATGGAGAGCTCTAAATATTTGAAAGCATGCCATAAAATGAGAATTAAATTATTTAAGACTTTGGATTAATGTAAATAAGAAACCTGAAAATTTTCATATATATAATGTGAGCAAAGCTCATTCAAAATTACAACACAGTTTATTTATGGTAAGATACATGAAATCCATACAACAGGCAAGCACTTCTACAACATCGTGCACCAAGACAATGTAATCCTGCACACACACACACTTTTCAAGTAGGGATATCTCAGAGGCCCCTAAGCACAATTATGGATTATAGGTCCTAAAAATAACATTGGCTTAAAATTATCGAACATTTTTTGTAAAATTAGTGTTAATAGATGGCGCTTGTAAGATATATTTTTTGGTTATACATTTCTCTTCCCACTTATATGTATAACAAATATATATATATATATATATATATAAAATATATATATATATTTAATAATGTTATAATTCATTATTTACTGTAGTTTTCTTTAAAATATGAAATATTCAGTAATAAAACCGATTATATAATAATTGGTTTAGTTACTAAAAATACCACATTTTAGTGAAAACTGCAATAGAACAAGTAAAATGCAAAATGACTTCTAATTAAATAATTATGTAATCATTAAAGAAATATCTCCAGTATAATTGTGAATATTCAGTAATTTTGCTAACAATTTTATGTTTTATGATTTAAATAATTTGAAATAACTAACAGATAAAAACACTGGACATAAAATTTTTTAAAATCTTTATTTTAAATCGTTTCAAATAATATCAAACATTAGTAAGGTCATATTCAATTTCACAAATATACATTTTATCATTGACAAAAACTTTCTTTTATTAAAGTCATATGGCTTTAATGTGTCAGGATTATTTACTTTCATTTAATGAAGAAGCACCTCAAAAACATGCTCCAAAAACTATAACAATAATTATTTGATGGGAAAAAGTGATAAAAAATTAGACATTCTCTGTTTTTTGTTGTTGATCTTTATAGAGTTACAGTTAAATTACCCGTTCTTTTAATTCTCATTAGTCTAATGTTGTTTTATCATACAAATCAGGAAATTATCGTACAGATTTTCAAATTATGTCATATAATTTTGAGATTATTTTTCATCGTACAACGTCCTAAGTTATCTTACATATATGATAATTATCGTATTTCAACACTGACTCAGGTAAAAATAATACGAATAATCCCCAAGCACATTTGATCACGTGATAAAAAATACCCATGTTTAAAGAGAACGTGGTAACTATTGGCTATAGTAGCACAGACAGAGGCTGAATTAAGTCTATAGCGTGTCTGGAGGGAAAAATCAGGATAACCGCACAAACCCCAACGTGCTTTATGAACAAAAGTTATTAAATTAATATTAAATTATGTAAATAAGGGATTTTAATATTACATATGTATACAAGCACACACACACAAAACTGTGGAATAGAAATTGAAAAAAAGTTAAGTACCTACTATAACTTTAAAAATAAAACTGTAAAACAATTTAATTCATATTATACTTCTACATGAATAAATCATGCTAAAGTTGTTTAAGAATGCCCGATGAAAATCAAAATTTACAAAATTTTCAATGTAACACTTTCTAAAATAACAAAATGGAAGCTAAAAGAAAAATACAGACATAAAAATTTTTTATAACAAAAATTTTAATTAAAGGATGAATATGATAGTACATTTATTCAATTAAAGACATTGTTCTATGAAACAAAATAGAATGTTTCAAAAGGCTGCAGTGTTCTTTGTATAAACTCATAGCATTCCAAATTGACGTTTAAAAAGAATCTTATAGAAAACAGGCAAGAGATTACACAAGGCGATTTATCAAAAGTTATTTTGATTCAATGTCCCTTGCAGAAGTAAAGATAAATAGTAAGGTTTTATTTGGATGCTTTTTCTCCAAACAAAATACATGTTAGACCATTCGCAAGCAATCTATCACAATTTACTCAAAGTTTTTGTACCGTATTTTGTTCGGATAAAGCAGAGAGAAAAATACTGTGGAATTCAGATTTTTTCCCTTAACCGCGTAAAAGTGTTATTTAATATTATTTTCTTTTTTGTTTCGATTTAAACTTCTTGTATTACTCGATAGCTTGGAGTTTGTGTTAGGGTTTTAGCTGTAGAAGCTTCGAAGAACAATTTTTTTCAAGATTGCACATCACGTTTTTAAAAATTGTATGTTCTTCTCACGTTCTTCCAAATGTAGCTTAGACTAAACAATAAATCAAATTTAAGTCCCACACGGTCAAGTACTGCTTATTTTACACAGAACACTGTTTTTTTTATTATAAAAATCATAACACTGCTATAATTCTAATGTTTACAACACTTTAATCTCCAGCAGGAAAGGTTTGGTTTTCTGAAAGTATAAACTTTAGAAAAATATTAATTTAAAAATTCACAGATGGTATCTTGTATTATGAAAATTCAATCCGAAATCAAAAAAGATTTTTATTGAACTAGTTTAAGACATTTTTAATCAAACTGTACCTTATTGAACTATTTTAATCAACTTCAATGGTAATTTGTTGAAATTTTGATAATACTTATTAAATTACTGTCTAATACACACATTAACACTTTAATAAGTACTTGTATTAGTCATGCATTTTAGTCTGTTAGAAATCTTGAACTATGTATATGGCCTACTCTAGAGTTTTAAACAAGTTCCTGTACGAGGTTTTAACAATAACTAATATTTAATAGAAAATAAATATATTTAATTTAATTTTATTTGAAAAATTTGCCAAGGTGAATGTTTTACTTAAAAATTGATAATCTTGTTATAGATTCGATACTAACCCTTAGTAAAATGTATATAAGACAAAAGAAAAAATACTCAAAATCAAAAGATAATTGTAGAGGGGGCAAAACTAAAAATTTCTGTTAAAGCAATCTAGCAGTGTTTGGTCATTAATCTAATAAAATTTGTTTCTTTCCATACTGTTTCCACACAGCTAGAAATAAAATCAAGATTTCTAAATAAAAATATACTTCAGTATAAACGGACTTGGTAAAATAATAAAGATAATTTATGAATAAATCATAATTATTACGAAGTAACACGGAGTTAAATATTACCTAATATAATTTGTTTTTCAAAAAGTATACAATTACAAGATGTTTAATATCTTTCATAGGTCTCTAATACATTTTATTATTCTGTTATTTAACAGGTTATAGTGAAACCTAAGAAAAATTTAAATACTCATGGTTAATCATAATGAATTAATTTTAAACTCTGAAATTATCCTAAGAAGAATTTATTTTAAGAGAACTTTTAAATCAAACAAAAGAATAAAATTTAAAATAACGAAACATTATCTAAATTTTATCTAGAAAGAACACCAAAGAATGGTAAAAATTCCCTTTAATTATCAGTAGATAATGACAAATAATGTTGCTATCACTTGCAGTAAAGAAGAAAAATACCAAATATGAAAAATGCGAACAGTAAAATTTTTGATACAAGAACGACGAGTTATCTAAAATTATTCTTAAAAATATTAAAAGTATCAATAAAAGTTTTGACGCTTTTTCTTTTTGACTTAATCTTTTCAAAACTTAATTTCAAAATAAATGGAAATTTCCATTCTCCGATAAGATCAGACTCAGTTTAAAAATTTTTTTCGAAAGAAAGTTAAATCTTAGTCTCCAAATTATTATCTTTTTGTTTAAGAATTTCATCTCAAAGTTTCGTGAACTGGACAAGAAAGTTTCTTTATTTAAATATCTAAACAAACAGCTTAAGTGGAAAAAATTGTTAGTAATATAGAGTTCCGGCTTGTCGGGAACTATTATCAGTAAATCTAACAAGAGCAAAGAGATAAAAAAAAATAAAAAGAGTCTTAAGATCCTGTGTGTCAAGCTGATCTTCTGTGACATGATCCCCGCCTTGATAAAATCTTCAAGATCCTCTGAAACAAGAACAGATTTTGTGATAATGTGCTTAGCGTTTTTTGCTTTGCATCCGATGGTTTGTAGCGTTTTAAGAGTTGAGTGAACATTTGTTATGTTTTCTTGTTCTCAAGCTGACAGTAGTTTCGAGAACAAACCGCTAAGAACAATGTTTAAATATTTCCTAAACGAGATGGGGAAAAATGTTTCTAAAATTAATTCTTCTTTACGTGATTTATTACATTTTCTAAAATATTAAATGTATTCAAAGTACCGACGTAAATTTTATTTTGAACTGAAAGGTTAAATTATATTGCATACTTAAATACTAAAAACTGCTACTAGATTAATTTTACCATTGGATTAATACACTTTCTTTCAACTTATAAATTTAACCCGTGTAGTCGCCTATACCGAATTTCATGAAGAGGATTAAATTAAGCTTATTAAACTTATAACATACTCATAGAATCTCCTAAAGTATAAATAGAAGGGAGACAGCATGAGACTAATGAATTACTTTTGTTACAACACAAAGAATAGAAAAATAATTGATAATCTTAACTAAACCCTTTGAATTTAGAACCAACAGTAGTCTGTCCAGGAGTAAGGAGAAATTATCCTTATAAGGTTTAAGTCAGGAATAACTTCATAGGTTGATCTTTTCCTATGTTCTATTATGGTAATTTTACTGTATTAAATGAATTAAAATTAAGAAATGAATTGATAAAAATATTAATTTATACATGAAATTTGTGAAAACCAAGACAAATGTATAAGTATATACACACATGAATATACATATATGCATGTACACACATAAATATACATATATGCATGTACACACACGAATATACATATTTGCATGTACACACACGAATATACATATTTGCATGTACACACACGAATATACATATTTGCATGTACACACACGAATATACATATATTTATGTATGTACACACATAAACATACATATGTTTATGTATGTACACTCATAAACATACATATATTTATGTATGTACACTCATAAACATACATATATTTATGTATGTACACTCATAAACATACATATATGTATGTATGTACACTCATAAACATACATATATGTATGTACACTCATAAACATACATATATGTATGTGTACACTCATAAACATACATATATGTATGTACACTCATAAACATACATATATGTATGTACACTCATAAACATACATATATGTATGTACACTCATAAACATACATATATGTATGTACACTCATAAACATACATATATGTATGTACACTCATAAACATACATATATGTATGTACACTCATAAACATACATATATGTATGTACACTCATAAACATACATATATGTATGTACACTCATAAATATACATATATGTATGTACACTCATAAACATACATATATGTATGTACACTCATAAATATACATATATGTATGTGCATACATAAATAAATAAATATATGTAATATAAATATAATATGTATGTGCATACATAAAATACATATATGTATGTATATATATAAATATACATATATGTATGTCATACATAAATATATAATATATGTATGTACATACATAAATATATATATATTATATATATATAAATATATATATATATATGTATGCATATAAAATAAATATATATATGTCATATAAATATAAATATGTATGTGCATACATAAAATAAATATGTATGTGCATACATAAATAAATATATATATGTAATACATAAAATAAATATTATGTGTGCATATAAATATATATATGTATGCATACATAAATAAATATATATGCATACATAAAATAATATATGTATGTGCATACATAAATATACATATATGCATGTGCATACATAAATATAATATAATAATATATATATATATAAAAATCTATATACATAAATATAAATATATATATAAATATTTATGTGCATACATAAAAAAATATAAATATATATATATATATATATATATTATGTGCATACATAAATAATATATATATATATGTATGTGCATACATAAATATATATATATATCTATATATATATATATATATATGTGCATACATAAATATATATATATAAATATATATATGTATGTGCATACATAAAAATATATATATATATGTAATAAATATATATATATATGTACATACAAAATATATATATATATATAAATATATAAATATATTGTACATATACATAAATATAATATACATATATGTATGTACACACATAAATATACATATATGCATGTACACACATAAATATACATATATATATGTACGCACATAAATATACATATATGTACACATAAATATACATATATGTATGTACACACATAAATATACATATATGTACATTATGCCCAACTTCAGTGACTCAAACTTTAGTATATCGTCAAAAAATACTCGTATCTAGCACTATATATTTGTGCCTCAGATACGTTGATATTATGTTTTATACTATCTAAAAAATGTTTTACCTTCTCGCATAAATATCCAAACCTATTTCAAAACAACATCTTTCATGTGTCGTTAATAAATTTTATCATGCTATTGTTTTACAAGCTGACACACAAACTTAAGAAAATTTTAAATAATCAGGGTGAATCATACCTAATTTTAACTCTGAAACTACCTTAAGAAGCAATTATTTTGCTAGAAGTTTTAAACCAAACAATGATATAAAAGAACGAAATAAAGAAACGTGATCAGAATTTCACTTAGAAAGCAAATAATAGTAAAACTTTTCTTTAATTAACAGTATGTAATGCCCAAATAAGTCTACTATCCTTTGCACTAAGGCAGGAAAATATCAAATATGAAAAATGTGAAAGTAAAATCTCTAATACAAGAACAATTGATATAAAATTATGTTTAAAAATATTAGAAGTATCAATAACATTTTTGAAGCCCTGTCTTTAAATTTAATTTTTCCAAAAACTAATTTAAAAATAAATGGAAATTTCCATTCTCCAATAAAAGAGATAAAGTAAAGATAAAGGTAAGAAATTTGCTTACTAATTTTTTTCGAATTTTTTGTTTTAGATTTTAGCTAGGTGGAGTGACACTTCCCTTTAAAAATTTCAATTTAGCATTACACCGAAGTGTTTAAGTAGAAGGAAAAAAAAGTATTTTGTAACATTATTAACACTTTCTGATGGCTTAGTTAGTTACATTTTTGTAAAGATTGTCTGGTTTTCTCAGCCTAATATAAAGTAATGCGTATCAGTTCGATCTTAAACCTTTTACTCGGAGAAAAAGTAACTGTGCCCTTTTCACGGTCTCTCAATATTTGCCCGACTTCTAAAAATTGATATTTTTAATTATGACACAGATTAACACATCGTCTTGAGTAAATGAGCCGGTTACAATTTTTTGGCGCCAAAAAGTACATCTTCGAGACAGGCTCTTAATTGAGATATAATTACCCCCTTGTTAATTGAGCGCAGATTAATCAAGGGGCAGTCACGTAAAACAATGTGAAGACAAACAAGCCCCTTTTAGGGCTAAACTGCATAATGGTTAATTAAACCTTGAAAGAAGAGGGGTGTGCGAGTTGCTGCCATTTATTTTTTGTTTAAAAATTTCTATGCTCTTTTTTGATGGACAAAAAGTCGTTACGGGAGTCTTTCCTCATAGAACAATGAGTGAAAAAATTCCCGTTAATTTCTTAACAATGACTAGGGTTTGTCTGAAATGTTCACTATTTCTTCAGCTCATTAAAGATTATGAAAATGGGGAGTGTCAGCTTTATAAAACTTCCCTGATAAAAAAAACTCCCCACTAAATCAAAAAATGCAGTAACAATTTTTATTTCTTTAAATTATAATCCTATTATGATGTAGAGCCTTTAGAGCAATCCTTAAGCCATTTTATACTGAGGAATAATTTTATATTGAGGTGTATATTAAGGAATAATTTTATAATGAAGAATATATTGAGTATAATTTTATAATGGGAAATACATATAATTTTATAATGAAGAATATACGGAATATAATTTTATAATGAAGAATATATTCAGTAAAGTTTTATAATGAAGTATATATTCGGTATAATTTTATAATGAAGTATATATTTGGTATAACTTTATAATGAAGAATATATTCAGTACAATTTTATAATGAAAAATATATTCAGTACAATTTTATAATGAAAAATATATTGAGTATAATTTTATAATGAATATATTGAATATAATTTTATAATGAATATATTGAATATAATTTTATAATGAATATATTGAATATAATTTTATAATGAAAAATATATTGAATATAATTTTATAATGAAAAATATATTGAATATAATTTTATAATGACGAATATATTGAATATATTTTTATAATGACGAATATATTGAATATATTTTGATAATGAAGAATGTATCGAATATATTTTTATAATGAAGAATGTATCGAATATATTTTTATAATGAAAAATGTATCGAATATAATTTTATAATGAAAAATGTATCGAATATAATTTTATAATGAAAAATGTATTGAATATAATTTTATAATGAAAAATGTATTGAATATAATTTTATAATGAAAAATGTATTGAATATAATTTTATAATGAAAAATGTATTGAATATAATTTTATAGTGAAAAATGTATTGAATATAATTTTAAAGTGAAAAATGTATTGAATATAATTTTATAATGAAAAATGTATTGAATATAATTTTATAATGAATAATATATTAAATGTATTTTTATAATGAAGAATATATTGAATATATTTTTACAATGAAGAATATATTGAGTATAATTTTATAATGAGGAATATATTGAGTATAATTGTCTAATGAAAAATATATTTAGTATAATTTTATAATGAAAAATATATTGAGTATAATTTTGTAATGAAAAATATATTAAGTATAATTTTATATCGAGAAATATAAAGGATACATTCAACTGTTGCAGGAACTACAACGAATAAATATTTTGCAAATGCATCAAGGGTTAATCTACCATACATATCGTTAGTACTCAAAAATTGTATGAAAAATTAACCTATAATATTTTAGCTAACTTGACATTTTTGTATACATATTTTTCTATACGACGAGTTTAATTACATCTTTGTAATTGGTAATAACACAGAAAAAAATTGATCAGTTTTAAACATTTTGTAAGTTACTCAGAAATAAAGTCTTTGGAAAAGGGTTATCTACTAGTTATTTAAATCACCAAATTTATATGCTAATTGGAAGAATATCACTAGGGAGTTTAATTTTAATGAATATTTTGTCTAAATAAAAGAGTTTTAGAGAAGAAAATTCTTGAAAAATTAAGATCATTAAAGGGTGAAAGAAACCACAAAATTAACAATTTATATAAGAATAAGAACTAATTAGCTTTCTTTTTAATATGGATGTAGATTCTTTTAAATTTTAAGTACTAATATTCTGAAAAAACAAATCCCTCAAGTTTCTATATAACATCGGATACTAGGATTTCTATTATAGGTTTGGTTTGAAGCCGTATGATTAATTATTTGTTGCATAAAACTAATTAAACCAGGAAAATACTATTCCTAGCGGATTGCGAATTATGACTAAACAACCAAGACACAGCTTTTCAGTACCAGAGTCCATGAGAGCAATCAGTTCACAAGTGGAATATGGATGTAAGGAAAGCAATTAGTCTGGAGCGCTAGTGTTTGGCTATGCAAGGGCTAATAAGACCAGGACCTACTGCTTAAAATCAATTTCAAGCGGCTGCGAACATTTGTGCCAGTGGTGGTATTAGAACCTCGAACTCTAGTACAGAAGAGCAGCGCTCTTCCCATTCGACTTCGGAATAGTTATGTTTGGAGTGCTACGGTATATTTTTTTTGCAACACGATAAGACTTGGACCTCCAGCTTAAAGCCGATTTCGAATGGCTACGAACATCTATGCTACCGTGGTATTCGAACCCACGAACTCCGGTACCAAAATCCAGCACCCTAACCAATCAGCCATCGTTCGGCATACGACTTCGGAAAAAGGAGGAAATAGGTCTATTGACACTCACTTCTTTACCTCCTTTCTAACCTCTTTTCATTAAATCCAACGGAGTCATTTATATCAGCACTAAGCAATATAGAAAATCAGCTGTTAGATAATTGGTCATGTCTAGCTATAATAATAGAGACTAAACGTAGAATTTTGTTTCAATGTAACCAATCACACTTCAAATATCTCATTTGCTAAAATTCCTAAAGATCTTAAGATTTTGAATTTTACAATTAATTGTTGAAAAAGTTTATTTTTCGTGAATATTCCAGTTAGAGAATTGTTAAAAATAACCTATATTGTACGTTGCGTACTGCGTTTCGATAAATAGTGTCCACTTTGTTACACTTGCAAGCCAGTTTTTTTCTTTGTACTTAAAAATGGACCGTTTGAACAAAATTTTCTGAAACAAGTTATAGAAAAAATAAGAAAATGCATTCCTGCTTAAAGTATTCTAAAAAGAAGTAATTTTACGGAAGTACAGTCATTTTTTAAAAAGAGTCACCTAGTTTTGTACTCGCGTGAAAACGGTAGATTGCCACTGAGAATGAATTGAATTTTGTTGATAGGATATGTTTTTGTTTTGTTGATATGTTTTGATTTTGTTGATATATATATTTGAATAGAATAAATTAAAAAAAAAGTTGATGTGGAACCCCTAGGAATTTTTTGTACACCTATATACATATTTTATTTCCTGTATATATCATTTTTGTAAGATTCAGTTATTTCCACACTCTTCAAGATTCAAAGTAGTTCCATTTCCTAAGGTAATTGTGTTGAGAAAAAGGATAAAATTGCCATCTAGCGGAGACAAGCAGCTTAAATATTCCTAGTTATTTAAATTTTTCGTCATATAAAGTGCAGATTGCAATCAAAACGAGAAGCATATAACTAGATTTTGTAATAGTCCTGTATACAAAATTTCGGGGTCAACATTTTTTGAGCTAGCAAGATACGTGCATTCATACGTATGCATAGATGCTACAGCAAAACTTGTCAAAATGCCTTTAGGAATGGTCAGAATGAATATTTAAAGTTTCCATATGTAAAGTTTCCATATGTAAAGTTTCCATATGTAAAGTTTCCATATGTAAATAAAGTTTCCATATGTAAAGTTTCCATATTTAAAGTTTCCATATTTAAAGTTTCCATATTTAAAGTTTCCATATTTAAAGTTTCCATATTTAAAGTTTCCATATTTAAAGTTTCCATATTTAAAGTTTCCATATTTAAAGTTTCTTTGTCCGTACAGACATAAACTTAGAGTTGTTTTACACTATGTCAAAATGAGTATCTCCTTTTAAATTAGAGCATTGAAATTTTCACTAATATAAAACTTCTTTTACTTTAAAGAAGCTAGTAAAAAATTGTAAGACATACAATTTACCGCTTCATCGAACAAATATAAATGCAATTAAGGATATTATACAACAAATAAATGGTATAAAACTTGAATCTACTTTACACCTGTATCCGGTAATCTACCTCCCCCTACGTTCCAAAGCCACTAATCCGATTATGAGACATGCAAGAAAACAATTTACTTCAGTGCTAAATGCTCATTTTGCACGCCATCAAAAACGCTAAGAGAAATATTATGGAAAAAAATGCAACACATTGTCGTGGAACAGCCCACTTTTTGTTCCCTAGATGAGAAAAATATTCCGATATATTCTCCGAAAAGAACCTCTCCCCCTACGTGTTTGCTGGTCGGTCTCATGTTTGCTTTTGTCGCTAGATCGAATTCTATAAAATAAATCGATCCTACTCACTTTGATGTTTGCATAGAGCACGAGATGTATGATCTACAATAAGGGTCATGTTTGGATATTTTGAGCCAGGTGAGGTGTGCTATTGTAAAACACCTGGTTTTGCCATTTGAGATAAATCCACGGTAGCTTTTCAAGCAAGGAATATATTTTCATATAAGAGTTTTAGTATCTATTCAATATATAAATCAAATTTATTTCTTAGTTATAAGGTTAAAAATATATGTAATTCTGAGATTAATATACGCCTTGTGTAACAAGGCGTATATTAATCTCAGAATTCATATTTAGCACCAGAACAGCGAAAATTTCCGTATGCTTAAGACCGAGGTATGGGTCAAACTTAATATGAATAATGTTGTTTATCGAAGGTACACCGTATTTATACACAATGAAATTTACTCATTTTTAGTCATTAAATAGTAATAATTGATAAAAAATAAGATATTACAAAAAGTAGATATATAGATAAAAAATACATAACTTTAATGGAATTTAGTTCATTAAAAATGTACTCAAAATGTAATATTAATATAAATATATATGTAGGAATTTAGTGCAGCGCATCCTCGCAAGGTTGCGCCCTCATCACTGAGTGGGGTAAGTAAGGAACGACAGAGGGACATTCGAGTCGGAGTCGTGGAGAAGGAGTGACCAGGTCGAGTCAAGGACCCGTGGCACTTGAGCTTCCTCAATTTATTAAACACCGAGTAGGGTGTATTGTCCATGTTAAACACCGATTAGGGTGTCTTGCCTATGTTAAACTTCGAGTAGGAAGTCCTGTCTATACAGCGTCTTCACCGTTGTCTGAATATTTGTCTTTGTGCTTAAATGTTTTCTGTGTTTTTACGTCGTTAAATGTTTGTTACTGTTACTTTAGTCTGTCACCGAATTTGTCTAACGACGTCCCTAGACATATATATATACATATATATATATATATATATATATATATATATATATAATATATATATATATATATATATATATATATATATATATAAAAATGAGGATTAAGAATCAAGCGAGTTATAATTAGAGGCGTTATATTCATGTCTATTAATTTATATTTTGTAACTGTATTAATTTTTGAAAGAAAGAATTCGATTGAATGGTGTCATATTCTGAATTACATAGAGCACTGAAGTTTGATTCATTGAGTCTGTGTGACAACTGTTTTACAATCTGGTTAGACAATTTATGTCATTTTAATTAGCCCTTTTACACTAGGTATAATTATTACCTATTTGTTTCTTTTAAAAAACCACGATGTTTTTATAAGACAAACACATATGAATAGATTACAAGTAATAAATGTCATAAAGGAAAAATACGGGTTTAAAAAATAACCATCCTATGTCAAAACGATATATATATTAACGCTTATACCTAATGTAGAGTTTTGTATTTAATTTAAATATCGGTAAAATAATTTGGTACGAATATTCTCGTGAACACATTGCACAAAAAATATTTTAAAACACTAAATGAAAATAGAAAAATAAAATTTTACCTTACATTGGTAATTTGAAAGAATTTCAATCGAGTCGTAGCTTACCCGCAAGAAAATGGAAAAAATATATTTAATTTGATATATTGTTACTTGTATATAAAATTATAAATGAGCATTGTACAGAATATACAATTTTTTCATGTAAAAAACAAGGAGTTTTACATGCTTAAAAACAACCGTGGTAGCTAAGTCGGCAAAGGCAGCGTAACCCAAGAGTTGCGGGTTTTGGGGCTGAAGTGGCCAAGGATGTGCCTTGCTCCTTAATGGCTAATGAGACATGTAAAATAGAGGATATTACGACCACTTGCCTAAGTTCCCAAACGACACCTCTGTAGATAACATACCAAGCCTGATTTATTTATTTATTTTATTTATTTATTTTTTTAAATTACGAGGAATCATTCTGCCATCTTAGGGAGTAATGTTAACCCCATGTATAGTGCTTCTACAATCAATGGTAAACAAAATTCGGTCCGCTCTATGAGCGAATGATTAAAAGGTAAATGTTCCCGTGTTGTAAAAAAACATCCTCTGTATAATAATAGCCTAAGTAATCTGCCTGTTCTCGAATTTATGAAGCCGTTGGACCTGGAATGGATAAAGACATCCATATTGGATTCTTGGAGAGTTAGGGTAACCAAAATTCAAAGCGAGTAAAGTTTATCTCCTCCTAAACTATCGATCCGATTCTAAAATAAATTGGTATAAATACTGTCGTCTTTAAAACATTTGAAATTCACCCCTTCCCTACTTTTTGAGCTTTTAATGCCATTATTTCAAGCCTTATTTTCTCTGGTTAAGATCAGGTGATTAAATATCAATTTTTCATATAATAAATAGTAAAAATAACTTTTCTAACATTATGACGCCATTCCTTTAACCAACTCATTTAATCATTTCTTATGTTAAATTGAAATATTGTCTACATTATATTCATACGATTTAGTACTGGACTTAGATATTACGTAAACATTTTTTTATATTTGTCTTAAATAACAGATTAGGTACATATGTGATAATTTTAATTTTAATCATCGATTTTTTGCAATGAAAATTTTATCACCGGTATTAACAACAAATTCTTTTCATAAAAGTCTAGGAGTCTATTTCATGGACTAATAAATATCTAGCGTTTAAGTTATATATATTTGAAAATTAAGAAGCTTGTTCGTTTGTGTGTGATTTTTATACATAACCTCAGTATTTGCTATCGATTCGCTAAATTTTGGTGATCATTCATATATACCTCCAAATAATCACTGTCAATATTAAAATCTCTGATGTCCATCCTATCACGTAACAGGACAATATAAATTAATGTTGGCAACTAACTTACTGTCAGTAAAGATAAATTATTGAGCGTGTACCAGATAATTCTTAGCCAAAAAACAAACCATTTTTTTATCTGCCTCATTAGGTACTTTACAATTCTGGAAAATTAAAAATTTTACTGATACAATCATATGACGGGCTATATGCTAGTGAGTAAATTCTGTATTTAATCTTTGCTGGTACACCTGTAACAGCATACATTGTTGTATACTGCATTCAATACCAAAATAAGAACTTCGGAATGATAATTAAAGTACTTTGTCCTTTAGCAGTGGCATACCAATCGCGTTTTATCTAAGTTCAAGCGAAATTGCACATCAGTAACAATGGTAAAAGTAAAAGAATCATTGCAGAATTAAGTGATCTTTTGTTCTTGATATAGTATTTAGGAGTAATTAATTGTATCACAGAACATCGATATCAAAGAAATAGGTCAATATTTATAGAAACATGCAAGAGATTCCAATTTAACATGAGAAAACTCTTCACAATGCATAAATCGAACAATACTATACTTATTTTACATAAGGATTATTCGAAAAAGCCGCAATGATCAGAATAAAGCGTTAAATCTCCTCTATTGTTTTCTATATCATGCAAAATCGCAACTAAAATAGACACAAAAATTTAATGCACGCAACTGAGTGTATTAACATTGTTCAAGGTCGAAGTTTTGCAAGTTCTGCGTACTTCGAAACGTTTCGATTGTGTTAAGGAGATCTGTTAAATCAAGAATTTTTCTTTTGTACAAACAAAGCTAGGGAAATAAATGATAGTCTACTAAGTATTTCTTTTAAACGTGCATTCAAAATAAATCACAGTGTATGAGAAAATCTGTAGTCCCGTGCTTTTCTATGGTGAATCAATGCTTGTTAAAGTATTTGAAAAAATATTTTCACAGCACTGAAAAGCCGAACGATGGCCGATTGGTTAGGGTGCTGGTCTTCGGTACCGGTTCGAATCCCACTATGGCATGGATGTTCATAGCCGTTCGGAATCGGCTTTAAGCTGTAGACCCTGGTCTCATTAGCCTTCGTGTTGCAAAAAGTAGACCGTAGCACTCCAAACCAAATCCAGCATTGAAAATATTACTGATTATCTAATACAATATATACACCTAACATTTAGTTACATTTATATACACCACTAATAATTAAAGGCTATAGCTATCTAATATATAATGGAAATTTGGCAATCCCCTATATAATAACAGACTAAGTTGCCTGTCCATCTGTCCTCGAATTTATGACGCGGTTGTACCTGGAATGGGAAAGACATCCATATTATATTTTTGATGAGTTAGGGTTAGCAAACTTCAAAGCTACTTCGAAAACGTTCGAAATCCATCCCTTCCCCCCTTTTCGAGTGTTTAATGGCATTATTTCAAGCTCTGTTGTCACCGGTTAAGAGCAGAACATTAAATTTACCAATTTATCACATAATAAATAGGTAAAAGTAACATTTTTTTCTAACATTATGACGTCATTCCTTTAACCATCTCCTTTAATCATCTCTTGTTTTAAATTATTTAAATATCGTCTGCATTATTTTCATACGTTTTATCACTGAACTTAGATATTACGAAAATAATTTTCTTTTATACTTGTATAAATAATAAATTAGGTACATATGTGCTAATTTTAAATTTAATCACCGATTATTTTTTGTTGAAAGGAAAATTTTATCACCGGTATTAACGACAAATTCTTTTCATAAAAGTCTAGAAGTCTATTTCAAGGACTAATAAATATCTCTCGTTTAAGTTATATATCTTTGAAAATTAAGAAGTTTGTTCGTTTGTGTGTTTGTTTTTATAGATAACCACACGGTTTGCAATTTATTCGCTTAATTTTGGAAATAATGCATATATACCGCCAAATAATTACTGTCAATATTAAAACCTCTGCTCTTCATCCTATCACATAATATGACAAGATAAATTAAAGTTGACAACAAACATACGGCCAGTAAAGATAAAAAAATTATTGAGCGTGTACCAGATAATTTTCAGCCAAAATACTAACCATTTTTTACCTGCCTTATAGAGTACTTTACGATTCTAGAAATTTAAAAATTTTATTGATCCCGTCATATGAAGGGTTATATGCTAGTGGTTAAATAAATTGCTATGAAATATCACCGGAAATCTAATTATCTGGATCTACTCTTAATATTATTTTAAAATACCATTTAAGATTTTTATCTTTACAACTTTAAAAACTTACTGATTGAAGATAATTCATAAAAGTGGTACAAAATAATACACATGAGATAGTTATTGAAATGAATTTAAAATTGGATTTCAGTGCAATCCTGTATATTTCAACCCAGGAACGAAATATTGTTTATTAAAATTCACCTGTTGAAAACTATGATTTTATTTGTGATAAATTTTTACTCACGTTTATAATCTTAATAAGACGATTTTACGCAGCAGGGCACATCTCAACTTATGACAATTCTGGCTTTAATTTCAAACGGAAGGGAAGTTTATTGTTTGTCTATTGGCTGTTGTAAACATGAAAATGAATGGGAAGGGCATTATAGTAGTTCGTGACGTTGTGACAAATTGCTCTAAACATGTTTACTATACGGGTTATAGTAATGAATATAATTCACAAAACAAAATTTTTAATGGAGTCCACTCAGAAACGTCCGGGATAAAAACACAAAAGCTAATATATATATATATATATATATATATATATATATATATATATATATATATATATATATATATTCATTTAAGAAATTAAGCTGAAAAGAAACTTTTAGTCTATTAAACTGAAAAATCCTTTATTCGACACTTTTTAATTAACTTTTCTTAAAAACCTTTTATCAAAACCTACTTAAAGATTCTTTAAATTTATAAATAACTTTTGCTATAAGGGATATATAAATAAAAGAAAAGGAATTAAAATTTTAAAAATAGTAACTCCAAAATTTCTCAGAAGGATTAATTTTCCCTCTAATAGACCAGTTACTAAGAACTGACAGCTTCAATTTCCCAGAAATTATTTTACGATAACAAAAGGATAATAGATATTACAAAAGGATAATACATGCAATAAGAAAAAAAAGTCCCATAAATGAATTTTAAAAATAAATCGTTTCAGACAATGTTATAAAAGACAAGTTATGATTACATGAATGATTGAGTTAATGTTAAAAAAATCTGATATTAGTTTCGTTCAAATTTATTGGAGCCGTTGGCATGGAAACTAACAAACTACAAAAAGGACCAAAATAAATGGGAAGATAATCATGCAAATAGCAGTGTTAATTGATTAGTCATGCCTTGTTTATCCGGCATAAAGTTATGACAGCAAAGATCTTTGTATATTTATACTGTCAATCAAGATAATTTCTGAAACCGTAACTTATATCTTTATGTGTTTCAAAACATATCAAGAATTTCAAAATTTTCTAAAGGATGCATTTTAACACAAATATTTATTGTTTTTATGATGCATTGTACTTACAAACTTGCAATTCTAGTTTAAATAAATTAAGAACAGAAAGTATGGCAACTATAAAAATCTGTTAAAACGATTGAAGAAATAGCTTAATAATTTAATCTACATTTTCATATTATCTGATAATGTAATTGTTCAACCTCAACAATATATTGAAAGCATGCAAAGTTGGGACTCTAAATTTACATGCAGATTTTACCTATCTAATAAGAAAAAAGACCTTCAATTTACTAACTGTCTGCATTCTTTTCTAAAACAAGTTCTGCGTTCAATATTTTGTCCAACAACGTCTTTGACAGTGACTTATTTCAAGTAAAATTTATGAATAAATTACCGGTAATTTTTTAAAAACTGATGTATTATATATCTTTGTTTTTGGTCTTGTAAACAGACACAAAAAACTAATAAACAACAGTAAAGCTTTTTGTATTTTGAAATGAAATTCAAACTTTTAACCCAAAACCTTCATGAATTCGTAGGCTAATATACAAAATCGATATTTCCAATAATATAGATTTTTTTATACCCTTGATATAGTATATTTTCCATAATATATGCTAGATATTTTCTACTTCAATGATATCCATCAAAAAATTTTTCTGTGTACATGCAGGATCGATTTCTGAGATTGGACACAGCATAAGAGCGTACACTTCATAAAAATCGAAATGTTTATGGAGAAAAAAATTTCAATCTTCATTTCTTTATATAAGATAAATGATACCGATATTTTCGATGCAGAAATCTAACCATCTTTCGCATCCTATAATTTTGACCCAAAATTGAACCTGTAGTATAGTAAAATAAACTGGATAACGTTAGGTATGTAATAGCACTAATTTATTTTCTAACTATAAGGTATTTTGAGGCAACTATTAGTTTTAATATCCGACTTTTATGAGCCCTCTTTTATTTTCCCGCTATGCTATTAATATTTAAGCTAAATATTGCAAAGTCTTGAATACAAATCACTTTAAATTGTTTTAAAAGATGTAATAAAGTGGTGAGCGTACTGAAGAGGTATATTGAAGAGGTATATTATAGAGGTATATTATAGAGGTATATTATAGAGGTATATTATAGAGGTATATTATAGAGGTATATTATAGAGGTATATTATAGAGGTATATTATAGAGGTATATTATAGAGGTATATTATAGAGGTAAATTAAAGAGGTAAATTAAAGAGGTAAATTAAAGAGGTATACAGGGTGTCTATAAAAAAAACTCCGGGGTTTTAAAAATTCATATCTCACTAACTAAAAAAGATAGCAAAATTTAGTCGATTTCTCTGAAAAGAGTAGCTCAAAAAGTTTTACTCATACCAATTGGGAATGTTTGTATCAACTGTTGGCGGCGCTGCAGGGAGTTTGACCTTGAAATGACGTCGCGAAATTTGAAATAATGGCGACTCCGCAACAACTCAATGTGTTATTTGGCTCATAGAAACGAAGTCTGTAGTTACCGTACAAAGAAACTTTCGACGTAACTATGGTGTTAACTCGCCTTCTGACAAAACCATTCGTCAATGGTGAGGCAACCGTCCCCCCAGACATGCTCGCCAGGACATGGGAAGAGGTAGAATACCGTTTAGACGTCTGCCGTGCCACTAACGGGGCTCATATAGAACTTTACTAAGTGTTAAAAAAAACTTGATAATGTAAGCTTGCCAGTCATGTATAAAACGTGTATGTATGTTTTTTATTTCATTAAAATATTTTGCCTCAAAACCCCGGAGTTCTTTTATAGACACTCTGTATTATAGAGGTATATTGAAGAGGTATATTGAAGAGGTATATTAAAGAGGTATATTAAAGAGGTATATTAAAGAGGTATATTAAAGAGGTATATTAAAGAGGTATATTAAAGAGGTATATTAAAGAGGTATATTAAAGAGGTATATTAAAGACGTATATTAAAGACGTATATTAAAGACGTATATTAAAGACGTATATTAAAGACGTATATTAAAGACGTATATTAAAGGCGTATATTAAAGAGAGAGGCAAGTATCGAAATTCAAATTTGAAATTAGTTGATAGACCACTCATCGGCAGTCTTTCTTCAGAGAAGAGCAATTGTGAATGAATGAAGGTATACAGCCATTTAGATGCATTAAATATTATGCAGAAGAAAAAGCCTATTGAGCCGCAGACGTCAATTCAGACAGCCACAAGCGGTTTGTGAGCTGCGGTCTGCGGCTATTGCGGTACACAAATATATTGAAACAACTGGTATAATGATATCAAGAATATATTTAATCATCTTATTTGTTACATGAAGATAAAAGCAAAACGAATGTGAATTATTATACTTTTCTATTTTTGGAAGTATACACACAAAAAATTCGTGTCAAAAAATTTATTCAGAATGATTCTTTTTCATATAAAATTCAAGCAGCTTCATAAAATGGCTTGATCATTTTTATGCTTGTGATTCGTTTGGTTTGGTTTTCTATAGTTTTTTTGGCAGAACAATGGTTAATGAGACTGGGACCTACTGCTTAAAGCTGCTGATCCGGAATGCATATCAGCATCCATATCATAATAGAATTCCAACTCACGAATTCCGGTGCCAAAAATCAGCGCTCTAACAATTCACCATCGTTCATCGCTTTTGATACCGGTTTTGTGGTTTTGGTTTTGGAGCGCTACGGTCTACTTTTTGCAACACGAGGACTAATGAGACCGGGACCTACTGCTTAAAGCCGATTCCGAACGGCTACGAACATCCATGCCATAGTGGGATTCAAACCCACGAATTCCGGTTCCGAAGGCCAGCACCTTATCCATTCGGCCATCGTTCGGCGCTTTTGATACGGGAGTGATAAATAACCTAAGCAAAATAAATTAGATAGCTTATGTTATCCATTATGAAAAGCAAAATTTAATACTGGATACAAGGCATATCAATAAATAACTGTGTATAAAAAATATGTGTTTAGATAACAACTAAAAAGGCTTTTCTCAAAAAGGAAAAATCTTTATAAGATCACTGTATAATTTGTTGGATCAAAAGAATAAAAATGCTGAAAATTATTTTAACAGAACGCTTTACTATTCTATTAAGAACTTTAAAAATATCTTTTTGAAATCCGTATTTTTTCAGGCGAAATACTTAGAATAAAAATTTTAACACATAATGATAAATGCACTAAGAATTCTTTACAATGCAGATAAACAAGATAAGCCAAGATTTAATATAAAAACATTTTCCAAGAATAGTTTGAAGCAAAAATTTCAAATCTATATCTATGTGCTCGAAATAGAAACTTTAGAAGATTTAGAATTTGTGGATTGTTTTCAACAAAGAATGGGAGATAAATGGTTCCTGGATAGTAAAATCGATTCTTTTTCTAGGAGAGTACTTAATTCTTTGACGAAATTTCTGAAGGCTTTTGAAAGAATAATTGTGGATGAGGATATATGGCTCTGTACTTAACATTTTAGGGTCTTATCCTAGTGAAAAATTATTACCTTGTTAATAGCAATACTGACATTTTCCGTCTTAAAGGCTTGAATTTTTGAGAATCTTTAGGAAAGGCATATAAAAAATATTTAAGTCCTTTAAAAACGGGAGAAATTTCGAACATAAGTGTAAGTCCATTTTGTAAAAAAAAAAATAAGATTATTTAAATTATTATAACTCACATGTAGTCTTTTACAAGATATATTTTTCTCTTTAATATTCAACCGATAATATAATGCGTAATATAAAATGTAACATTTACCCATTTCCTTACTAATGGGAGTTCCACTGAGATGCTAAACAAGAGCGGTTGTACATATTTAATCTGTGATCATCTAGAGGTCACTGTCTGAAATGTATGCTATGATAAAACTCATTGTTTATTAGAGTGTTTGGATGGGGACGTGTTTTCGGTAATTTGCATTTATTGGTTGAGCTACGGTAAATTGTTTCGTTACGCGAGAGCTTAACACGTTGACTGCCATGGAGGTCACAGGTGACCGCTACTCGACTTGTATACAGCGCTGTGTAGGCCACCTGTCACGAGCGACGCAGCAAATAATAAAAGCACATAATTATAATAAATAAGGATACTGATAAATTTTTCAATAATACCATTGTTATTATAATGGTTTGAAGAAATTTATGCAATATAGAACATACGAAAATAGCATTATTAGTACATGAAAAATGTACATTTTATCAGTGCATATTGCGATAAGTCAGATTGAAATATTCAATTCAAAGAAAGGGTGAATTAACGCAATCTGAACAATATTTCACCACACTTTTAGTCAAACTGCTCTAGTTCTTCCTAGCTGCTATGAATGCTAAACAATGAGAGTAATCTCTTAGCAATCGAAGCACAATTGTTTTTAAAAAAAAGGACAATCGTAACGATTGCCTACCTCGCCGTAGGAGTCACTGGTGACCCCGAACATGAAAACTGCTAGAAGCATGATTTTATAATTCATATTATTGGATCAAATATTTTAGCAGGAGTCTGTATGTCGGCGCCATAGGCAAACCATCGAAAATGCATTTAAAAATCAAAGTGTTAATTGACCTATTATAGAGTATTTTACTACTTAAATAAAATAGGTTATTGTAAACGAAGGAATAAATACTTCTCATTGCTAATAACAACCATTTTACATGTGCGAAAAACTAATTTTTGCTCCCTGTGACAAACATATCCCACTAATTTATCCCCCCTATTATGTCTATTGGGATTTAGTATACGTCGTAGAATTCAACTTAAAACAATTTAAAAAAATTAAAGTAAAAAATAAACATGTCTGATTTATGACTTACTCATAAAAGGTAAGTAGTGAAAAAATTTCTTAGAATAAATGTTAAATATTACTATAGTTCATAGAATAAATCAATTTACAATAACTTTTTAAAAGCAAGAAATTGCTTTTATGAACCGAGGAGTCATTGACACATCTAAAATGCTGACTTTTTTATTTTTTTAGAAGTGATTTAATTTATATTCATTGCAATAATCGACTTACTCAACAAAATTAAATGCAAAGGAATAAATAGTCCTTAGAAACACTGAATTTTTGCAGTATAGTTAACACATTGTATGCGGGACACGTACTAGTACTATTTCTGACAACTTATACCTCAGCGCGGGACACGTACTAGTACCGGTTAGTGCAACAACATGGTTTGTTTGTGGGTACAAAAATAACGGCATATACAGGAAAATGAAAACGAATGTTCTGGTCTACTACATAGATTTTGGAACAATTTAGACACATAAAAACTAGTTTTTACATCAGTCGATGTGGAACTACATAACGGGAAATAATTAAAACTATATACTATTATTTCTATTTGATTTTTCATATTTACGATACTATTATAAATTTATCTACTAAAAATATATATTTTTTGTTTACAAAAATCTTATGGTTGTTATTTATATATTTCTATTTATATATTTGTTTATGTATTTCAATATAAAATACGAAAAGTTGGTTAAAAAATTATTAATTTTCGATCTATTGAGATTTAACTGAATAACTAAATTTACGAGCAAAACGCCCGCTCCTGGTATAATTCCGCTTCGAAATGTACTTGCACACAATATTTTAACAAATATAGGGGAGATAATGAACAAATACCTATTCTATGTAGTTCTATAAAAAGTTTTCTATATATTTTAGACTGTGTTGAAATTACAACAAATAAATTGTTGAGTTGCACAGTTAGTTTAGTTTAGTTTGAAATCATTACGGTCTACTCTTTTGCTACTCGAGGGTTGATGAGACCGGAACCTACTGCTTAAAGCCGATTACTAACGGCTACGAACATCCATGCCCGTGGCAGGACTCGAATTCGTGAAATCGGGTACCGAAGAGCAGCATCCTACATAATTGGCCAATAGGCAAAGAACAACAAATGATAGTGATTTGTGATAGAAAACAATGTTATAAGCTCATTTGATTAAAGAGCTATTTATATGTAGGAAATGTGGACCTTTACTGCCTGTATTTTGATAAATGAGAGTTAATGAGACCAAGAATGTTAATGATCGTATTTCCTAAAGACAATTTCGGGTAGATACAAATATTCGACCAGAAGTTGAGTTGAAACAATCTCCTACCTCTTCTTTCACAACCAAGAATAGATTTAAGACATTGTATGCGGGATACTAGTACGTTTTCTGACGATTGATACTTGAGAACGTGTCACGTACTAGTACGGGTTAGTGTAACAACATAGTTTGTGGGTAACAGTATATACATGAAAACGAAGCAGAATGTTCTTGTCTACTACACACATTCTGGAAAAATTTAGACAAATAAAACTAGTTTTTACATCAGTCTCATTGACTGATGTAAAACTAAATTTTCGGTCTATTGAGATTTAACTGAATAACTAAATTTACGCGAAAAACGCCCGCTCCCGGTACAATTCCGCTGCTAAATGTACCCGCACACAATGTGTTAATAATCATGCAAGATTTAATACATACGATATCAAGATAAAAAACTTATTAATTTAAAAAATCCGACAAGAAATTTAAAATATTCGATTGTGATGTATAAGGCTACTATGAGTTGTTTCACAACCGAGAAAAAAATTGTTTAAATGTCTATATGTTTATACATAAAATTACACACATAACACTTTTCAGTGGCAAATAAAATGAAATCTCCAAATGGTTCATCTTGCAAATGATACCTTTCACGGGGAAAACATTTAAACATATTTTTCCTAAACACTTTTCTCTTTTGAATCAAAAATGTAGCACGTTGTTCGCCAACGAGGTTTCCCGCCCACTTATGTCACAGAGCAAGGAAAATATTTTGCGAAGTACAGTGTCGCTCGGAAACCCATCAATCTTTGACGAAAGCTTTTTACGTTTTCCGCCCAATCGATAGCCTCGATTGAAAGTTTCGTGCGAAACGCCGAAAAAAATGAATTGCAGCCAGCGTTTAGTATTCATTGCCTGATAAAATATTTGTGAGGACAAAGAGAATACCACTATTTAAGGTTTTTAGTGACTTAGGGGCAGACGCAAACAGAAATCAATGAACGCTATTAGTAGAAAACGGAAAAATCTGACATGTGTTAAAGTGCTTTGAAGTTTAAATATGATTAATGGGAAAACCAGATACTTTTTTTTTGTAAAAAAAAATCTGAAAAAGTTGCACGTCAAAAAATATTCTAATAGTAGGAAATGTATTTTTAATTACATGAATTTTATTGGGGGACATTGTAAAACTTTTGCGTTATTTAAACGTTAGTCATCAAAATTGAAATACATTAATGGAGGGTAAAGTAAAAAGAACAACATTAAAAAGTATTTAACCACTTCGCATTTAATATTTTTATAGTGATATATATATATAAGACGTCAAATGGTCATTTAGAAATACTTTCGTGCCATATAATTTCAAATAAATTACGATGCATAAAATTGATATATTTGGTAATATTTGGTCATTTATACTTACACTGAGCTAATGAAAAGGAACCTTATTTCTATATTATACTACTTTCAATTCTTAGAAAAATTTTTCACAAAACAAAAGTATAACGCGAAAGCGTTTGCAAAGTAAGAGTAAAAAATTTGATGATTCCGAAGAACATAGTGCATGATTTGAAACTTCCATTTAAGCAGTTAAAAAGGTACAATTTTATTTATACCCCAGTACAGAAAACATCCCAAAATACCTTACAAAGAGTTATCTGAGGATAAATTGGTGTTTAGTTATGAATTAGCTACCCAATCCTGAGTTTCTCTCACGCAGTAAAACTGAACATTTACATAACGTACTGCCACTTGTTAATCGGCAACGATAATATCTGTCATACTGTCATAACATAAGATAGGAAGAGCGGCAGAATTTAGTATCAGCAGTTACCGTCTGGTGGTTTAAAAAAATGTCTGTACAAAATTTATATACAAAAGTTTAGATATATATTCGTATTAGGCTTTTTTTATAACCTCTACAAACGTAGAATTATATCCATGTAGAATATAGAACAGTCGTTTCGTCACGGAAGGAAAAAGCAAAATTTGAAAAGGGAAATATAGATATTAAGTCAATCAGTCTTTGACGTTCTGTCACCCAAACCTTGTACATTCATTTATATAGTGCTAGGAAGACATAAAACGGCTATCCAATCAGAGGGTTAAGACTGTTACCCATAGAGGCGTAATAACTGAAAGAAAGTTAGTAAAATTATTATATAAAATTAGTTGATCTAAGCAGAACATTGTGATCTTGTGTTCGCCAAAGGAATAAAAAAAAAGAAAGAATAAAAAAGAAATAAAAAAATAAAGAATTAAAAAAAAAGGACTGTTGCTAAAGTTTGTCATTTTAGGCACAAAGTCACCAGAAATTTATTTTAAAATATAATTATAATTAAGTTGGTTAGTTTGGTTAACACAATGTATTCGGGATACGTACTCGTACGTTTTCTGAGCACGGATCACTTACTAATACGGGTTAATGTAACAACATAGTTTGTGGATAGAAAAATAACGTTATATACAGGAAAACGAAACCGAATGTTCTTGTCTACTACATAGATTCTGGAAAAATTTAGACAAAAACTAGTTGTTACATCCGTCAATGCGATTGATGTAAAATAATTTTCGATCTAGTGAGATTTAACTGAATAACTAAATTTACACGCAAAACACTCTCTCCCGGTACAATTTCGCTGCAAAATGTACCTGCACACAATGTTTTAATATATGTAACATTTTATGTATATCTAAACACGTGGTTAGTGAACGTTGATTAACCAGACAGTAGTGCTTTTTCTTCTGATTTAAATGTGTTGAAAGTTCTAAATGAAAAACTATTTTTATGAAATAAAATATATTTTATATTAATCAGTGATAGTGTCGCTTTTCACTATCAAAAGAATTTTTATAATCGGATCAGTAGTTCTTATTATCCCCTTTATATACAATTGTTACCGCTTTTTAATAGCTATTTTCATAGATAATTAGAGATGAGTAAAATATTTTTGAAAGAAATTAAGTTAAGTTCATTGATGTACCCAAAATCTCGTTGTAATAGACCCTGTAAGTATCTACGAGACAATATTTCATCATACTTTTATTGCCCTTAACTTCGAGACTAACATTAAACGTACAAAGAATCGTATAAATATGAGCACGTCTAATGCATCTGAATTCAGTTATTACTTCAATTTGTGTCTCAAATAGACACGTATTGCTTCTCTCATACAAAAGATCAGAAACAAAAAAATAAATTTAAGGAAATTATTACAGCGTAATAATTTAATCAAAGAGAAAAAATAGAAGAATATTAGGGGAATATATTGCTCTTATCGCTGAATAATTACTCAAAAATAAAGCTCATATTTCTAATCCTGTTTTGGAAATGACTAACTTAACATTTAAAACCCGCATTCATGGAAAATTACGTTTTCACAGTCTTTAAGAGTTAATTGGATGTTTGAATTACACTTTATTTAATGTCTCATCAGATATAAAAGATCCTTATGCTTACCCCTTTATTATTCTCCCAGAAAGTCTTCGATTTGACAGGAAATTACTGACACGATATTTGCTTGAAAAGGTGTGGAAATTCGTACTTTATTGATTTTTAATTAAACGGTGAAAATGAATTATTCCAATTACCGCCGGATAAATAATTTGAAAAGCCTAAATTTATAATATCCTCGTGCATTCTTTACCAAGGTTATATTCGCCGGGAAATTGTTATTAGAAAACCTCACCGGTAAGCTATTGGCCCTTATGCTATCGATTCAGACCTTTCCCCGTAAAGCCCAAATACTTAACGCATTAAACTTCCAATTTTACTTAAGTATTCCCAACTCAGTTAATAATAGCCTGGTGTGATAGAAATAACCATTTGAAAGGACGAAATTAGTAGTATAATGGCTTTAGGGCTTTAGCCAAATTACGCTCAGGGTGGACTTAATGTACCAAATACAAAGATTCAAATGAATCACAGGCGCGAGGGATTTGAAGTCAAATTTTTCCCTCTTTTCAGAGCGATGCTAATTCTTAATTCTTTTCAGGAAAATAATTCGCTTAATTTTAGCGTAATGGGAGAATGAATATTAAACCTTAAGTGAGTTTAGATTGAGTGCTATAAAATCTTACGTTGATGGAAAAAATGTATCGGAATTGATGGATTTGATAACATGCTTAAGAGCCATCTAAAGTCTGCAGAGTGCTGTCAAATATGAAAACCATCATCACGTATCTTTTACATGGAAATCAATTTGCAATATGTTTTGATATTTTCACTGAACCGTGCATAAATGAGGAAGTCAATATGGCGAGTGACTTTAAAATAGGAAGTCTTATTTCATATTCATTTTTCGACTAGATTTTTTATTGTATGTTAGTTAAATAGTTAACATTTTACTATAAAGGATGAACGTGACCAGACTTAATATCCATGCCAGATGTTTTAACGGAACTCTGGAATCAAAAGACTAACAGTTCGAACAATATTTAGCATCTAATTTCAGGTTATCAGTTCAAAAATAAAAAAATGCACGTTTAAAATATTTTTTAAGTAATGTTTTTTAACAGAAGTTTTAGTATGTAGCAAAGAGTATATCAAGTTTGATCAAATTCGACGCTTCAAGAAAGCGTACAATTCCAAGCTTCTAGCACATTATATAAGAGACACGTATTAATACGTTTTCTGACGATTGATACTTGATCACGGGACACGTAACAGTATGGGTTAAAGTAACAAGATGGTTTGTTTGTGTATACTAAAATAACGGTATATTTAGGAAAACGAAGCCTAATGTTCTTGTCTACTACATAGATTCTGGAAAAATTTAGACAAATAAAAACTAGTTTTTACATCAGTCGATGCGGAACCACAGAACTGAAAAAAAAATGAAAATTATACTATTATTTCTATTTGAATTTTCATATTTAAGATACTATTATGAATTTATCCACTAAAAATATATATTTTTTGTTTACAAAAATCTTATGGTTGTTATTTATATATTTCTACTTATATATTTGTTTATATATTTCAATATAAAATACGAAAAGTTGGTTAAAAAATTAAATAATTTTCGATCTAAATTTACGCGCCAAACGCCAGCTCCCGGTACAATTCCGCTGCGAAATGTACCCTCACACAATATGTTAATAACTCTAGGAAAATATTGAATCTTTATCGGATGTTGAACTAAGAAGCATTCATGGTTAATTTGTGACTATTTTATTCCTTTTAATACCTTGCGAATCAATGTGTATATTCTCATATCTAGTGGATCACGCTTCATGTTGCATTACCGTATTTTA
>CM063501.1:17138612-17208612 GCA_032207245.1 Pardosa pseudoannulata
AATTTGGTTCTACTAATCAATTATGATCCTATAAAGAGAAAGTTTTATTTTGAAATTTCGAATATTTTAAAACGTTTAATTGACTTAAAAGTTGTCATTTCTGTTATTTGTCAGAATATTTGAATCGGTTAGTCTCAAATATAACCACTATGGTTTGGTTTGGAATGCTACGGTCTTCTTTTTGCAACACAAGGGCTAATGAGACCGAGACCTACAACTTAAAGTCGATTCCGAATGTCTACGAACATCCATGCCACAGTGGGATTCGAACACACGAACTTCGGTACCGAAGACTAGTACGCTAACCAATCAGCCATCGTTCGGCTATATAACCACTATGGAATTCGCCGTGCAAGATCACTGCTATACTGAATACTGCTTTCAATGTTCTCATTAGTTATTTACTGATTTATGGATACATTTTGTTTCTTGTACATTTAAAAAGGAAAGAAAGTGAGCATTTAGAGCATTATAAACAAACCAGAACTTACGGATGAGTAAAGCCACTGAGTAATCTAATATTATATGCATGACGTCAACTGAGAACAGTTCTTGACGAGGTAGAATCGTCAATGTCTACAATGACACATGAAATTAATGACGACTCATTTGTTATGTCATATGGTTACGACATTTCATATGCGTTAGCTTAAAATTCTTCCAATACCATATTATACATAAAATGCTTACTATTTAAACACTATTGTGAGGAAGCGAAGTACATGTATAAATTTGGCACAATGAGTGTACGTAGCACTATATTAAACTTTTTGAAGTACCCCTTTATAACCCTCTTTTTTTTAAAAGTAATTAGTTCCTACTTGTAGGAGCCAAACGCGTAGGCTAGAGGTAATACACGAATTAGGCAAATGATGTGCCTTTCATTTTGACGATCACCGCTACGGTGAAAGACCCGACTTTGCTCGGTGATTCTGCGTAATTAAGAAGCAGAGACCAAGAGAAGTCCCACAGGCCACCCCCAGAGATATTCTGTGAGAACTTTGAGAACATTGTGATCACGAACATATTTTACGAGATCCAGTCACAATTACCGAACACTACGAAAGTAATTACTTTTTGTTTAATTGGTTAAGTGATATTTACGCGTTTTTCACACACCTTCATTTTCAGGTATGAAACGGGTCATCATGTAGTTCCAACTTAAATACTGTTTTGAATCTTCCAAAATTTGCTGTACGTTACAATTTTCGAAAAGGCAATTTCATTTTAAAATTGGGACATCGAATAATCTGTCCGTAATAAATTTTTGCATTGTGCAAGACTTAAAATGTTGCAATAATATACTTCTTTAAAACAATCTATTGAGAAACATCTACGGTATTTTTTTTATAAATTTTAAAAAGAAACCGAATGTATTTTACAGGATTTTTTTCAGCCTGTAGAATTAGCAAGTTAGAATGTCTTTTTAATGTACATGCTTTTGAGACTTAATTTTAAACTTTAAAATAAGCTATTAGAGAACACGGGTGAAAATCCCAAATTGGAATTGAGACAACGGGCATGCTTTTAGTAATACGTGTTTGTAATATATATATAAATCAATAAGTTAAATCATTAGCATTTGACTTTTGTGCTAATAGCTTAGTCTGTTTTTACAGGCTATTCAACTAGTAAAGATCAAATATACTGAAGCCGTCGCCGAAGATCTTAAAAATCAAGTGTTATCTTGCCATTCAATTTTAAATATCAGTCTCAGAAAATGTCACTTTTGAATTTTTTTTCCGTTAAAGATAAGAAAAGCAGATTGGAATGTCTTGCGGTAGGCAGCGGAAAGGAAACCAGTATTCTATTACATCAATTTCTTCAGACATAATGAAACGTGGTGGCCCATCTGTGTTCGATATTTATCTCTAAGTTCAACGGGCTCATTTTATTGTTAAAAAGCCAACCTTTGTTCCTTCCTGCCTAACAAAGATAAGGATTTTCACTACTCAAATAGTGCTACACCTACAGCTTTCGGATAAAAATTGTTCGCGATAACATGAGACGAGGTAGCTGAAGTGAGGCGGAAAATTCTAGAAAATTTCCTTCGAGTTGGACAATTATTCTAAAGAAGCTTGAGAATAATGAAAAAAAGATGAAATTTGAAGTGTTAGTGTATAAGTAGATAGGGCATTAATTAATTAAATGAATATTGACTTTTGTTAAAAGATATTCCTTCACGATAGAATAATCCATTTTTTTATTTTAGCCATTTTTTTAAAATTTCTTTTCTCCAGGTTTCTACATACGCGTTGTCTCAAAGGTGTTATTTTGTCTTTATAACAAATCAAGTGTAAGGAAATATTAATAGAGGAAGAACAAAAAGTTAAGATTTACTTCAATCTTACATGAACACTGTCTAACATTTCCAAAATTTTAATCTCTTTCTTTTCTTGAAAAGGAAAATTAAATGAATGTACCCTTTTTAAGTAATAGCTAATATCCTTTTTGGAAGATTTAAACTGCTAACGAAGAGTATCTCATTCTAATTTTTTTTTCTTGGTTAAACCAGTATACGTTTGAAATATATGATTTGAATGTGTTTTTAAAAGTCGTCAAGTTTCAACGAAATTTGCGTAGAAGCGTTAACTTAGTACGCTTCACTGGATTTGGTTTGAAACGCTACAGTTTGCTGTTTCACAACATGGGGTAATGAAACCAACTTTGGAGTGCCATACAAAGACATGTTTGCAGGACGTGCACAGATTTATTTCACGACGGGGGAGGGAGGGAAGGTAAGACTTGTTTGTAGCCATCAATTTTTGTCAAATTATAATGTAATTAAAGTAACAGTTTTACTATTTGATAAAACGGCAATGCATATTTCAAAATATAATATAAATACATAACCAAGACAAAATCCTTGTTAAAAATAAAAAATTATATTTTTTTCCCAGTTTTACGGCCTTTGAATTTGAATTAGGTTTTGGAGCTCTACGGTCCACTTTTTGCAACACGAGGGCTAATGAGACCGGGACCTACTGCTTAAAGCCGATTCCGAACGGCTATGAACATCCATACCATAGTGGGATTTGAACCCACGAACTCCGGTTACGAAGGCCAGCACCCTAACAATTCGGCCATCGTTCGGCTTTTACGGCCTTTGAAGTGGAGGGGGTTTTGAACTTAAAACCTCTGTGAACTTGTAAACACTTTATATATTTGGTAAAGAATGTTTATGAACTTTTACCAATGATATTTCAAAAACCTAGTTACCATCGAAATGTTTTGCTTTAAATGTTTAGAAACAATAACACTGGTTTCCATTTAATATCATTTTCAAAGGTATAATATAAAAACGTCAAAATATAATACATATACATAGCCAATGCAAAATCTTTGTAAAAATAAAGTGAGTATTTTGGTCCATGAAGGGGGTATTGAACTTCCAAACCATCTTAAACTTGTGAACGAAAACGATTATTTGTACAGAAAATGTTTATGAACTTTTACAAACGATTTGCACAAGCCCTAGTTACCACTGAAATGCTTAGAAACAGTAACACTTGTTTTCATTTATTATCATTTTAAAGGGTGTATTAAAAATGTCAAAATATAATGCATATACATAACCAAAGCAAAATGTAAGTAAAAATAAAAAAGTGAGTATTTTGATCCATGAAAGTGTATTGAACTTCCAAAATAGTGTGAACTTGTGAACTCGAACGATTGTTTGTACAGAGAATGTTTATGAGGCTTTACAAAGAATTTTGAACAAAACCTAGTTATCACCGAAATGTTTTGTTTGAAATATTTAGAAACAATAGCAATTGCATTCATTTAACCTTTATTTACATTTATATGATATATATGGTAACGATCACAAAAGTCTAAACTGAAGCTGATGCATACAGTAGCGTTACTCTGAACATTAAAATGTAAATTATTCTGTGATTTAACGAGCTACGGGAAATATAGCCAAACTATTTTAAAACTTTTAAAAATTGTTTACATAGTTACTTCCCTTTTTGGGGAATTAGTTTTCATGTTTATATAAAAAAAAGTTTTAGATTATTTAAAGAACACCTGATGCTGTATAAACAGCTTCAAATTTTGTTAAAGAAAACATCCAAGAGAGCTTTTCATTGTTAAAATATTAAAAAAAAATCGGTCTTAACATAGCATTCTTTTGTAAATGCTATCAAGAATTTGCAAGATCAAACATTTTTTCCCCCCCCATCAAATAAACAATTTTCATTCCAGAAATTCCTCCCTGCACCAGTGAAAGAAGTTTATTCACCTTGCATCCTAATTATTAAATATTTACATCTCTCTCCTGTTCTCTGTACACCCCCATTTCCAACTTAATTACTATTCAAACAAGTTTATGGTAACTCATGAATAACAAAACGAGCTGCATTTCACAAACATTATCAGAACTTAATACTTCCCCAAAAATTTTTATCAAACTGTTATTATAGGAAAATTTAATTACACAACAACACTTTCCTTAAACCCTGGCGCGTGAATAAGATTATTCTAGTTCAAATTAAAGTATCTTGTAACGCACTTGACTTTATTTGTCGAGGCATTTAGTACATAGCCCGAAGGGGGAAGAATTCTTCCTAGTTTAATTAACCTCTTAGAGTAATTAAAAGTTAATCAACTGTCTGGTGTCACTTTTGTAGCACGCTAAGAAATAAGAGTAATTTGAATGCGATTAGAAAAGTGGAAAAATAATGATCGGGTAAAATAATATGATGTTAACGGTGAATGGACATGGAGTGCCTATATTTCCTCCTGGGTTAATTAGTTTTTTTTAACAAATAAATCTGGTATTTTTAACCAGATGTCACGCGATATTAAGGACAGATTAGTATTTCTTTTGCAATGACAAAATGGAAAAAGTCTTATGTGAGACTGAAACATGGAATGTCCATGTATGTTTAAGATCTTTCTTCTATGCCAGCAAAATTTGGCTGTGTTACAAGTCATTTTTACTTCCTTTATGCACCTGGACGAATCTATTCGCCAGGTGGATTGTAAAGTTCTTATATTAGCATGTCCCTGTCAAGTTTCACAATAATTTTTTTTCTCATTTTGAGGATTTGCTTATCTGTTTAGATGTCCCCTTTATTAAACAATTTTAAGCATTTTATAGATTGTAACAATTGTATTAATATAAAATAAACTTGCAAGAACAAATATTTTTTATATACTTTCAACGTATTTATAGGTTGGGTTTTGAACTCTACTTATTGTTTTTAACTACATGAGTTCTACAGAGATCAGGACTTAGTGAATAAGTCTTTGAAGCAGGGAGGTATGATATAATGATCTCCTTACCTGTGTTGCCCCGAATCTAAAATAGCTCAAAATATGAAAAATTTATAATGTCCAAACTGACTTCGGACAGGAGAAACATAACTTTCTATTCCTTGATGACCAAATTCAGTTCATTTAAAAAAATTCCGTTTTTTCCAAGATAGGAACAATTTCATTAATATAACATTTTGTAATCTACCAAAATAAATATTTTGTAACTTTTTCATCGATATTAGCAGAAAAATATACTGATGAATTTTCTGAAACAAATGATACAATTAAGGGTTTAAATCTGCTCCAATTTTTACGAAGCAGATTTTAACTTCTCCTGTATACCTCCGTAATTCTTCTATACAGTAGGCTCTTGTATCGTTAAAATCTCCAGAATCTCCTCTCTCGGACAATGCAGTTTAAAAAAATCAGTATATTTCCATGAGTTATTTTAAAGTCTCAGTTTGAAATGACATTTTTGTTTGGTTTGGAGCTTTACGGTCTACTGTTTAGCTACTCAAGGCTAATGAGATCGCGACCTTCTGCTTAAAGGCAATTCTGAACGGCTGCGGACATCCATGCTACCATTCATCCACCAACAAAATTTGATACCGAAGAGCAGCGCCCTACCATTAGTCCATCGTTCATCGACATGATCTTTTTTATAACTTTGTGAATTTTTATCAGAACGATAAGATTTTTTTTCAAACGTGTGTATGTAAAAAGCGACTTTACTCAGTTTCAAAATATTCGCAAAAATTATGAATTTTACAAATATATTTGTTAATTTAAACGTTCTACATCTCCGTAAATTCTCACGGTACCATCATTTTCTTATCTACTGGAAGTTAAATATCTTGGTACCCTGAAAATTGAGAACAGCGCTTTTTGTAACAGTAACCCAGACAAACGCAAAACGTTGTGCACAGTCAAGCTTAAAATGTGCCAAAGTGTTGCTTTCGTTGGTTGGTTGGTTTGGTCTACTACGGTCTACTTTTTGCAACACGAGGGCTAATGAGACCGGGACCTACTGTTTAAAGCTGATTCCGAACGGCTACAAACATCCATGCCACTATGGGATTCGAACCCACGAACTCCGGTTCCGAAGGCCAATACCCTGACCATTCGGCCATCGTTCGGCAATGTTGCTTTCGTACGTAAAATAAAAAAATTCGGTCTTATTAGACCTTTGCTAATTCTTTGCATTCGAATGCCCTGGAGCGGAACCATTTAAAATTTGTCTTCAAACTCTACTAAGGAGACAATACAAATAATTTTCAGTTTTAACATAACAAAAACAAATCTTAAAAACTAATTATTTTGCATTGTCTCCATAGCGGAGCGTTCGAGTTTGAAGACAATTTTTAAATAGCTCCGCTCCAGAGCCTGAAGTGCAAAGTGTTAAATTTTGCATCATTTACCTGCTACGAAATTAATCAGCTTTAATCTAAATAAAATATCCAACCCTAATTTTACTCTAAAAACGACGGGTACTTCAAGTAGTGATAAATAATTATAAAAGGTTTCCTTTAAATGCATATAAAGTTGAACAAAAAAAGCCTCATTTTTATTGAATTAATAAAAGCACAGGTCGACGAAATGGAAAGCTTAGAAATCGTAATATATCAAGAGGCGTTAAATTCGTATCCTTTTAAAGAAAATCAATAAATGACCTTTTAAACAACTTACAGACATATCAGCAAACAACATATGCTACTAGTTAAATACAGTCAAAAGTAGAAATTAATTAAAGGCATAATCTCACTTCCGTTAGGAGCGAAACAATATTAATGAAACTCTGATTTGTTTTTTTAACTAGAAAAAAAAAGTTATTTATTAAACATCAAACATTTCTATCTCCATAGAAAAGGAATAAAAAAAACAAATGCCACTGCGACTGTAACTCCAAAAAACTAAATATTTGATAAGAGCGATGTGAGAATTACAAGCTTATACAGTATACGTCCAATAAAATTCAAAGTTACAGATAAGACTTCATCAAGTTAAGAAAAAAAATTTGAATTTCATAACAGCATTTTAATTGGTATTTCTCAAGAATTTTTTTTTGTAATCTGATTTTGGTTTGCTAATGAAACATTACAAGAAAAAAGTCATTAATTAAAGTGAAAAATCACGGCTGCTTCACTTCAAAGCACGCTGGTAATTAATCAACTTTTTTAAAAAGCCAATTTATGAGGTGGAAGCTCCAGGAGAGAGAGAAAAAAAAATCACCCAGATTTCGAAAAATTGGAATATGAAAGCGCGACCGACACAGACAGAACTGTTATAAACGTAATAAATCACAAACCGTTTTGTGAAAAAATCATAAAATCTCACCGCAAAGTTGTGGGATCTTTGATTCCCGTATCCCATTAACCAAATTGAGTTTTCTGAAAAAATGCAGGACAGAAAACGGTTAATGCTAATTAGGCGATAAGAGGGGGAGGAGAGTATATAATTAATGCAGAGTATTTTGGATTTATTTTTTATGGCAATTATTTTGACGGAATGGCAATTGATCAAATTAAGTGGATTTTGCTTTGATCCCATCAAAGAATCCAAGAGGTCGGATTAGATAAGATTGCACTTTAGTGTAATAATTATGAAAGTGAATAGAAGAGTCATGTTATAAAGGTGAATAGTTATTTGGCTTAAAATATCAAGGAGAAAGTAACTGCTTGAAATAATCAGATAGTTTTTCGTCTTAAAAAATTAAGAAAAGAAAAAGCGATTTTTGTTGGAAAAATAAAAGTTTCTTAAGAGTTAAATGGGGACGGTTTAAATATATTCTGCTTTTATTTTCAAACGTTGATATTTTATTTAAAAATCGAAAGGTTAATAGTAGAATAGCAGAAAACTTTACCCAGTTTATATTGATAGTCACAGTTTTGGTAGATTCATAACCATATATACTTCGCCCCACTATTGTCAAATTCATAGGCTACCCTTTGGCAGCGGATTCCAGGGTTCGAATCTCGCTGCTGGAATTTTTATTCGCAGCCATTCAGGATATAATTTAGTATTCAGACTTAAACGTTAAGCAGTAAGTCCCAATATCATTAGTTCTCATGGAGCAGAAAAGTAGATCATGTTTCAAACAAAACACTGTATATAACCTTTCAAACTTTTATAAATAACAAAGTTCTATAAAACCAGTGTTCATTACATTCATTCTTTTTTTGGGAGAGGATTTGGTTTGGTTTTGGAGTGCTACGGTCTACTTTTTGCAACACGAGGGCTAATGAGAGCGGGACCTACTGCTTAAAGCCGATTCCGAACGGCTACAAACATCCATGCCATAGTGGGATTCGAACCCACGAATTCCGGTTCCGAAGGCCAGCACTCTAACCATTCGCCCATCTTTCGGCTCAAATCAATAGGAGGCTACCTTTTGGAATCGTACTCGAGGATTCGAATCTCGCTGCTGGAATTTTTGTGCGCAGCCATTCAGGATATCATTCAGGATTCAGCCATAAATTTTAAGCAGCAAGTCCCAATATCACTAGTTCTTATGTAGCAGAAAAGATAATATTTCAAACAAAACGATGTATATAACTTTTCAAACTTTTATAAATAACAAAGTTCTATAAAACCAGTGTTCATTATCTTCATTCTTTTTCGGGGAGGGGTTAAGTTTGGATTGATTTGGTTTGGAGCTCTATGGTCTACTATTTTGCAACACGAGGGCTAATGAGACCGGAACATACTGCTTAAAGCCGATTCCAAACGGCTACGAACATCTATGTCACAGCGAACTACGGTACCGAAGGTCAGAGACCATTGGCTTGGCTGGGAGCACTACGGTTTACTTTTTTGCAACACGAGGGCTAAGAGGTGAGTGTTAGACTAATTCCAAATATTTTCTTAAAATACTAAAGAATCTACCTGTTATTTATTGTAAAAAGTGGCAAATGTTTTAAATATATACATTCATCTCATTAAAATACACTTCAATTACTTGATTTTTGAAATTAACGAACAAGGACTTAAATATTCATTGCATTGCTTTTAACAAATGTTTTTGATAGAAATTCTAAAAAATAATTATTAGACTACAACTGATTAAACATACTCTCTCCAAAGGCTTAATTTTTTTTAACATAAGCATAGTGCAATATAACCAAGTAATTGCTGAGATAAATTGAAAAATACTAAAGCTACCGCTTAATAATTCATTGCGGCCTTTTATTTAAAAATAGGAAGTTTGTTACCCCTATATAACACAAGATCCATTTTTCATCCGTTCTATGTCCACAACATCTGTTTGAGCCTAAATATCACTGAGAAAGTCAAACAGATGTTCAATGGGTACAGTTAGGATAATATTCTCAGAACCGGAAACTAAATTAGTTCTAAAAAGTTGTTAGTATGAAAAAAGAAATTCATGCTTCAATTTTAGTTCTTTGCTATTTAAACGTGTGTATGAAATTACGAGATGATTGTGAAAAAAAGTAGAAATTCAACCAATCTTTATTTCACTTAAGAAATATTCTGGTTAGATTTACAAAGTTTTTGTTTGCACCATTCAACGTTAATTTCCTAGACGTTAAAAAATATCTTTAGCCTTTGACGCAACACTCTCTGAAGAGATGAGTCTTTAGAAAAAAAAACTTTATACTGCCATTTAACTTCTAAAAAGTGACTAGCATGAAGAAATAAATTCCATACTTCAGTTTCAGTTCTCATTTTCTATTTAAACGTGTGAAATTACGCGATGCATTGTAAATAATGTAGAAACCTTTATTCAACCAATCTCTATTTCACTTCTCGAAATATTCCTGATAGATTGCATAATTCAACGGTGATTGTCTAGACGTTAAAAAATATCTTCAGCTCTGACACAAAACTCTCTGAAGAGATGAGTCTTTAGAAAAAACTTTTTACTGCCATTTAACTTAATTCTAAAATGTTATTAGTATGAAAAAATAAATTCCATACTTCATTTTCAGTTTTTATTTTCTATTTAAACCTAAGTGAAATTACGCGACGCATTGTAAATGAAGTAGAAACCTTTATTCAACCAATCTCTATTTCACTTCTCGAAAATACCCGCGATAGATTGCACAATTCAATGGCGATTTTCTAGACGCTAAAAAATAACTCCAGACTTACACAATCAAAATTCTCCGAAGAGATGCGTCTTAAAAGAGCCCTTTACACTACCATTTAACTTGAAGTTAAGGTACACTGCTGAAAGAGATTGTCTACCCTTCCAAACACGCTTATCTAATAATCTTCAATTCTGAAGTCATGAAACCAGAGCGTGGACCGTTTGCATAATACTATCCTGTTAACACAATTCCCTGTCGAGTTCAGATGCTACGAAGATATACAATTGTCTTCTATTCAGATAATGATTACGTATTCTATATCATGTACCTATAAACGTATATCTACTGCGAACTGGCATTCAGGAGTTTTAATAGTACAAGAACTGAAAATGAACGTATCTTTGGAAGGATTCATTAGATAACTTTTTCAAATTATCCATCTATAAAATTTAAAAAACAGGTTATTATCTACAAAATTTCTAATATCAGTAGTTGAAAATTAGTAGATAAATCTTTAAATAATAATTTCAAATATTAGGAAGATAGTAAATGTGCACTGTATTTTATAATGTATTTTTCATTTGTACTTTGTTACAGAATCTAATTTTAAATATAAAATATTGAAAGTATATAAAATTCTGTGTCTACATCAGTGACAAGATTATATATCTATATGTAATCTTGTATCATGTATAATAACAAACACACATGTATATATGTAATATGGGCGAGACTCATTCAAAATCACAACACAGTTTATTTCTGGTGAGATACATGAAATCCATACAACAGTCAAGCAATTTTACAACATCGTGCACATGGATAATGTGATCCCGCACATACGCTTTTCAAGTAGGGATTCCTCAGGTAAAAAGACTACGAATAAGCCCTAAGCACAATTAATCACGTGATAAAAAATACCCATGCTTAAAGAGAACGCGCTAACTATTGGCTAAAGTAGTACAGGCAGAGGCGGAATTGAGTCTACAGCGTGTCTCGAAGGAAAAATCAGATTTACCGCGCAATCCAACATACTTTATGAACAAAAAGTATTAAATTTTAAAATACGTAAATAAGAGATTTTAATATTACATATATATGTGATGATATTTTAACCCTAAACCAACCAATTTAATTATAATTGCATTTAAAAATAAATTTCTGGCGATTCTATCCTTAAAATTTCAACATTTGGCGAAACTCTTTTGTTCACCCTTTTTATGTTATAAACATGGAGACTGGTATGCTCCAAAATTAATTCCTGCTTAGCTCAACAATTCTTATATAACTCCTTTATGTCACTTAGATTCACTTTGTCTGTGTCGTCATTGACTGTTAAAACTTAGATTAGCTGGCTCATACCACTATATAACTGCATGTACGTGTGTTTGCACCAGACGCACACTAGACGAGACATCAGAAACAACTCAATGATAGTTTATTAAATACATATATGTACTATAAGGGTACAAAGTGTTTTATACATTTAAAGTATTAAGTAGGATTAAAAACAAAAGTTTAAAAGAGTCATCTTTTCTTATTAAACTTTCGGCAACTTAAAACAATTTTAGGATGATAGCTTCACTGTTTAATTCTTCCACTTTTGAGTGAAACGCAAGGAAAAAATTGAATTTACATGCTTATTAAATATTCAAAACGAGTGCTTTAAAGTATAAAAATTTGTTCAAGACCGACTTAAAATTTCTCTCTACAATTTTATCCCTTTTAAAAGAATAATATAGTTTATTCGATACTTTTGTGACGTTGGCAGTACGAGTTCTTGGCTACCAAATATGACACTTAAATTCTTATCTAGTTTACGTCCGCATAAAGATAAAATGCAGTTCTTGCAGCCACATCTATGGAAATATTACAAAAGTCTAGGCAACTGAAAAAGACAGAGGAAACCGAAAAATAGTTTCTACTTTTTGCGCATTTTTGAATCCCCCGAAAAACTTTTGACATAAAAGTTTAGACATTGAAAGATAATGCATTTGTCCTTCAGCAGAGAGACGTTTGAAGTGCAAGAACATGTACCACACTGTTTACCCGCGGGGATTCCTAGGTAGAATTTACGACTTTTGACGGAAATAAAGTTGACAATAAAATTCGAATCTATATCCATCGGACGAAGGCAAACGCAAACGGATGTGCGTTGAAGTGCCAGTGAAATTTTGTGATTTGTTTTAAATTTCTGTAATAAAAACTTTAAATTTGGCATAATCTTGCATTGCCTCTTCGTAAAGAGAGAAATCAGTTTCATTCCGGAAGTTATATGGACACCAGTTTCATTTCATAGTGCCAAGAAAGTTTTATAGTTTGATTATCAATTATGAACACAGGAAAAAATTGTCCAATTATTTATTACTAGGTATTTACCACTATTTATGTTTTTACTCTGTTGAATATATGTGAAACATTCAGATTAGAAACTTGTGAATTATACATTGATTGAAACAGTATCGGATTTTACTCTCTTTTTTTTTAAATAGGACAACTTTATCTTTTCTTTCCCTTTCAAAGTAACTCATTTGAATCTAAAGGAAATCTAAATCGGGAAATTAAAGAAGGAAGTAAATCGAATGTATACTGAGATAAAAAAAAATTACTGAAAGCTAGTACGATAACATACTTTTTTTACTAACTATTTAATTAGAAACTCTTAAATTAATTGATAATTAAGAGGAACATGGATCGGATTGCTAGTATGTTTTGCTTAGCATATATTTACATTAATTTAAGCAAATTACTATGTTAATAGATTAGTAATTTTTTTAGGCCTTGTTTTCCGATAGTGTGTTGCACAGTATGATAATTTTGTCTGTTGGTTAAATGTATCGATGCAATACTAACAAAAACTAACATTATTTCTCGTAAAAGAACAGCCTTTCTTAAATAAAAATTTGCCTTTCTTTTTGTTAGTTCATGACCAGTGCTAAGAATATGAATTATTTATTTCAATCTATGTATTTAAGCATTTCTTTCCAAAAAACACTGCACTTGATAAGACAGAAAATAAGATGCGATTTAGATGCATGAAAAAAGCACTTGTGATAGTAATACAAAACTTTAAGAAAAGTCAGTTACGTGTATCTCCAATTGATTAACAAAGCATATTATTCTACAATAATCATTACACAACACATTATGTGCGGGTACATTTCGCAGCGGAATTGTACCGGCAGCGGGCGTTTTGCGCGTAAATTTAGTTATTCAGTTAAATCTCAATAGATTGAAAATTAATTTTTTAACCAACTTCTCTTATTTTATATTGGAATATATAAAGAAATATATAAATAGAAATATATAAATAACAACCATAAGATTTTTGTAAACAAAAATATATTTTTTAGTATATAAATTTGTAAGTTTCGTAACTATGAAAAATCAAATAGAAATAGTAGTATATAGTTTTAATTTTTTCGAATGTTATATATAAGCATTTTTACATCATAAAATGAAAAGAGCAATCATAAAACTAATAATGTAAAATCTACTTTTTATTTGTCTACATTTTTCCAGAATCTATGTAACAGACAAGAATATTCGGTTTCGTTTTCCTGTATATACTGTTATTTTGTACCCACAAACAAACCACGTTGTTACATTAACCCGTTCCAGCCCGTGTCCCGCGCTCAAGTATCATTCGTCAGAAAACGTACTAGTACGTGTCCCGCATACAATGTGTTAAAACATTTCATATTAACTATTTACTGTCCGTGTTATTTCTGCCGATTAAATATCAATGTTAATCTTAAATTATGAACTGCACATAATAAAATAAATATGACGTATAACAAGTGACGTTCAACAGTGTTTTTACTGACCAGAGAGACAAACAATTTAAAGACATAGAAGTGAAAATAGTCGATGCCTATAGTAGGATTTAAACCGTGGACTTTGTATTAGTCTATATTTACAGAGAGGAAAACGTATTTTACGCATTGTATCTGAGTTCTATAGTCTGTTATATCAAAAGACTTATGCGGTTATAATTTCAGCTAAAGTATTCCAATGTATTTAAGCGTCCGCCTGGTGTGCCTTTGTAAAAATAAAAAATAAAATACAACTTTTGTTTATTTACTTTAAAATAAAATTTTGCCCATTATTTCAAGAAATAATAAAACGATTTTTATAGGAGACAATAAGATTTATGCATGATAATATTTTGTAAGACCATATGTGATATTCCAATAATATGAAATAAATTAATGCTATTTTTATGTGGCTGTACAATTTACAACGCCCGCTAGCTTAAGTGATGGAAATTGGATTCCTGGCGGAAGTTTAAACATTACATGTTTACACTAGAAACATTACTTTAAAAAATTTAATCGTTTTGCATATCAACGGTAACAAAAAATTTCTGAAATATTGTCTCATACAAGTGTATTTTAAGTATTATAACTATTACAGTTATTCCCATTGCTTTCTACCTGGAGGGTACTGTTCACTGAAGAGAGTATCAAAAGCATTTTCGCAATATTGTCAGATTGGCACAGCCATTGAATCAATTCATATTTCGCTACGATCCGGTGATAAATGTGGATAACTAATACAAAACAGTTAATTTCAATCCATTTTCGAGCCCATCATGAGAATACAGGAATTTTGCAATTCAATTACTTCAACCCCATTATCTCTGCGGATTCAATGACTAAATTCATTGAAATTCCACGGTTTTGTGTTTGAATGAACCAAATCCCAGATCTAGACCCGAAGAATTAGCGAATCCACAGAGAAGGAACGCAGTTGTTGTCTCAAGAGGCCTCCTCGAATGACTGGACTTCCATTAGAATGAAGGGGATCTGAGCTTTTCCCTTGGGGAAGAACTGGGACAATGGACATTCCCCTTTAATCCCCTATCAGCGGAAAAGGAATATATATTGTCGGATGGAATAAGATGTCAGCCATCTTACAGAAAAATTCTTTACAATTCGAAACCATTGTTTTGATAACTCATTTCAAAATTTCGACAGAAGACATATTTTAGATTGTTTTTGATCGAGGAATCAATTTCCGTTATTCTCTTTTCTAAAAGAGACAAGGTATTACAAGCAAGTTGAAATCAAAACATTTTTAACTCAAAGGAAAGAAAATTTCTGTCCATCTTTTTGATGGATTTTATTCATTAGTTTTATCTAGCTATTTTCTTTGTGTGAATAGGATATCCATGTACTTATTTTCGTATTTTGGAAAATTTAGTGTAGTAATTTTAAAAAAAATGCTTGATGTATTTATAACTTTACCTTTGTAACAGAATAATAGTGTCATTAACCTTAGAAATATAACCTAGGTCTAATCTAGGTAAGTCTGAACAAGAAATCAATTTTTTTTTTAGTATCGTAAAGCTAAAAATATTTTTAGTTGTTTCACGTAAAATAGATATAAACATTATTGCTTTTTCATTTATTCATGAAACAATTTCATTTACTGTGATATATTACTTACAAACATACATAAACAATTCAAAATACGTGCACTGAAACATTCATGCCAAATTGATCTATAGCTGTCTTTAATAAAATGTAAATTATTGTTATATATCTTGGATAAAACATACACCTTATCAAGAAATTTATAATTCTTCATCAATTCAACTTTGGATTGTCTAACTATAATCTGGCAATTATTCGAGCTTAAAATTTTAGTATCACCATATGATCAATTTCTACATAAAATCTATAAAATTTTATGCACATACCATAGGAGTTACACTTTCATTAGTTTTTGAAATTCTTTAATAATATATTCTTCTTTATTTTATATTGGGCAATTTTAGTTATTCCCTGGGGTAAATTTTTTGTTCAGTATGAATTCTTAATTAATCAAATAAACTCCGAAGTGACAGTTCTTTAGCTATTAATTAGTGCAACAGTTTAATATATTATACCATAGACTTGAAAGTGTCTCACACAAGCATATCTTTCCATTCATATAACAATTTAAAAAAAAATTTAAATTTTTCAGTGTAGCACCCTCTAGCCATAAAACAAATATACTATCAATTTCGATTAGTGATAGCTTAATAATCAGTGATGTTATTAGTTGAAATACTTGTTTCTGTAATAATGGCGACATAAAAATGTTAATGAGTAGATACCGGTAAGACAAATGCCTGATGAAAATTTTCCCTACCATGATTAAAAATAACGAACTTAATAGCAATTTATCTGACATTTGATCATAAGAAATAAAAGGGATATTATAAGCTAGTACTGTAAAAGGGAAGATGAAGCATTTAACTTTACTGACAACACATGCACTTGATTTTTTTTTTTATTAAACTGAAATTTGATGATAAAAACACTCATTTGACGAGATTAGATTTACGATACTAATACTTTACTCATCTTGTTATCATATCAATTTTATTTAAGAAAGGGATTTCAGGGTCAACAACTTATCCCCCCTCCCTCTTTTCTTCCCGAGAAACGTCCCTTGCAAACAGAAACCTGTCTTAAAACATTCTTAGTTTCGCTCGTTTACTGGACTTTATTACCTTCAAATAAAGGCAAAAGTTAACTTCTTTTTCAACCCTTCACATCCCAACAACCACGAAATACATTTTCCTTAAAATAATAGAATCCATTTCGAATAGTTGAAACTATTTAGAAAAAAAAATCTATTATCAAACAAGTTATTTTCTACATACAATCAAAATAAAATTGTTTACATGCATAAATAAAAATAATCCTGAATTTTTGACTGATTTTCACCTAACTTTGTGTATTTAAGTTTTAAATCCGTATATCAACATTATCCACATTAAAACATTTTTAAATTATCATCTAATACCTTTTCGTGGTTTTTTCAGATATCTGAAATCTTATTTTCAAATCTACAAGCAATTATTAAAAGTAAAAACAAGAATTTAAATACCATTATTTTAAACGTTATTTTCACATTCAATCACGTGCGAAAAATTTCAATTTATGATGTTATATTTTAGATGAAAATAAAAAAATATCATTGCTTATTCTTTATTATTTAAAATTTTTTAAAATGTCTGAAATTAGTTTCAATTTTCTTTCACTCTAAAATAAGATAGCTCGTGATTTATTAGATATCGTATATGCCGGGAATCACTGGCATATTTTATATTAACCAACTGCTTAGCTATACAATTTCTAATAACTTTAAATTAGTGCATCAATTAATATTAATAGCAAAATAAAACTTAAGTTCACTGGTTTCCTAGAAATATTGTTAACACATTGTAAGCGGGACAAGTACTAGTACGCTTTCTGAAGATTTATACTTGAGCGCGGGTCACGTACTACTACGGGTTAGTGTAACAACATGGTTTGTTTGTGGGTACAAAAATAACGGTATGTACAGGAAAACGAAGCCGAATGTTCTTGTCTACTACATAGATTCTGGAAAAAATTAGACAAATAAAAACTAGTTTTTACACCAGTTGATGCGGAACCAAAGAAAGGAAGGTTGAATAAAAAATAAATTTAGATTTAAAATTAACTTTTTATTTATCCCTGCAAAAATTATATTACATATATGTATATTTATATATTATACACATATATTTGTTTGTATATTGATATATTTGTTTATATATTTCAATATAAAATACGAAAAGTTGGTTAACAAATTTAATAATTTTCAATCTATTGAGATTTAACTGAATAACTAAATTTATGCGGAAAACGCCAGCTTCAGGTACAATTCCGGTGCTAAATGTACTCACACACAATCTGTTAGTTACTTTGCACAAAAATTACATTTTTAGAAAAATTTTGAAGCTACCTCCGTGAAAAATATATTTCTGCTGACTACGTTGTTTTTTAATTGAACATATCAAATGTTTACGTTAGTAATAATCACGGGCATCCGAACAAATAGGAAATGAAACTTTGATAATTAAATTTAGTATCACTCTTTGGCATGGTTCCTAATCGGAAATTTTGTTCATTGCAGGATAACAATCAACAAAACTATTTTAAAGCTCATGTTGAAAATGACATTAAATTTTGCGATGTAACACGGTGATGTAACTGGTTAACATATTCACAATCAATATTTAATTTCAAACTAGTAATATAGTGGTTATGCACATTTTTTTTAGTTAGGGAAAAACATTACATTAGTTTTGTATAATAGATTTCAGTGCTTAGCAAAGATATACATCGGAAAAAAATATTGTTACACACACAAAGATTATATAGCTATCAAAATATCGTCCATCTAAATGATATGCATGCGATATATGAAGGGAAATAATTTCAAAGATTCTGCGAATTTTTATTTTGAACAATTGAACAATAAGTTAAATATGACAGATTCAGTTTATTTTCCTATGAATTTTACTATATTTTTCTAACTGACAATTTTTCTTTCACAAAGAAATGGATGATTTAGATATGGTGGAAGAACTACAATCAATATATTTTTGCTATATCGTGGATAATTAGATTGTAGTGCAAGATTAACACAAGCCGACTTTGAAGATTTACAATCATCATCCTCCATATTGATGACTAAACCAACAAGCAACAGTTCCACATAGCGCTGTCTTATAATGCAGATCATCATGTTGCGAGCCCTAGACAACGTTTTATAAATGATTATTTCTAATTCCATTCTTTTGTATCTTCACAGGATTAACACAAATATGTTAAGTTACTTATTTCAAGTCTAAACTAAACACTTTTCAGCCACATTTAAAACTTTACTGAATCAAATTCAGAATTTGTATTGCTATTTAACATTTCATTATTCCCAGTGGATATAATTGTAACTTATCTAATGGAATAATAAGGTTAGTAGGTGGTCATTAAACCTTAAATCCGATCCCGATAAGAAACCAATATCACTAGTGGAAAAAGAATTACCCTCCGTTGACATCATAAAAGTCTGATCTGTCAGATAGATTACCTATCAGTTCGAATGATTCAGTGGCAAAACTACTGGAACATTCTGATGTCATGCGAGATGAACTTTAGTTTCATTCGATTCGGCGGCAATGGCGAGATGTAATCGTTAGAGCTGTTAAGCAATCTAGAACTTGGGAATTGCGACCAATTTGCTTTGTTAGCCGACTTTGCTCTAGCAGGGGTTGTAAGTAGTAAATTAAACACTACTCATACAATTTCAGAAAGCTTTGTGTAAAATACATAATTTAACTGTATATTCAAATATTTTATATGGTAAAGGTACAACATAATTGCGGTGTTTTCCATAACATATCACATTTTTGTGTAAAATTAGAAGGATAAAACAATAGTGTAATTTTTGGATAGTAAAATTTGATTACTTGTAGAAAAGATTCAACATATATTCTGATAACTCCCTAAATACAACTCATTTTTAAAGATTGCGCTATTAGTTAAAATCATTATCAGTCTCTTAACTAGCAATTACAGTCACTAAATGCATATATACAATGTGGATACTGACAGATTCTTATAAGTCCAAAGATATTAAGTTTTATGTTGAACAACTTACATAGAACACGTAAATATTACTGTATATTCTAATGTTTTTTATACTACGATTATAACACAAATACACCATTTTCATAAAATATAATTTATTTGTGTAAAAATAGAACAACACCACAATATGTTTTGCGAATTGTAAAATAAGATTCCTTGAAAAAGATTTTCTGGCTTATCTAACTACTCACTTTTAAGGATTACTTAATATTTTTAAATCATAAATCACCGAGCAACAATTGCAATGTTTAAATGTATACTACATTAATACTGAGATATTTTTAAAAATTCTAGTATATTTTATGTTATATTTTGAACAACTAATATGCATCACAATTTTACTGCATATTCTCATATTTTATATTCTAAGATTACAAAATACATTTGTTTATAATAACATATCACTTGTTCCTGTAGAAACAAAATAACGATAGTACGATTTACAAATCATGATATTGCATTATCATTCAGAAAAATCTTGATTACTTACACAAAAGATTCAAAAACCGTAGTTGCTAACATTCCAATTTTAGTTGCTAGAGCAGCTCTGATTGATCGTATCTATATGCTTTCTGTGATGGAGTTCTCATTTCATTGAGCATTTTTTAAATCGGGAAAATGCTTTTTTAATCGGAAGTACGTTTTTAAAACCACCCATACAACAGTATAATTATATGTCATTTCGTATATCGTACGGAAAATTGTTAAGTTAGCAGCAATGCAAAGCAATTTGATTTATTTTACTACATTTAGGTTCGGTTTTGATCAACTTGCATAGAATACATAAATTTATATTATATTCTGATATTTTATATGCTATGATTACAATATAAAGGCGCTATTCTCATATCATTTGTTTATGATGAAATAGATAATACAATACTATTATTTACAAAATGCTATTGTATTATCAGTCAGTAACATATATTCAATAAAATTTGATTACTAGTACAAAAGATTCCAAATACTTAGATGCCAACATTCCAATTTTACTTTCTAGGATGTCACCGATTTAATCGTACCGATATTCTTTCCTTGGAGAGTTCGTTTTCGGAGGTTTTACCGTCAACATACGTACACTTTTTAAAAACACCGGTACAACATATGGAAAAATTGTGCTAGTTGACAACTGTTTGAAACATTTTCTGATACGCTTTAGGTGAGGGATTTGCTAGCTGAAGTTTTCCGTCAAAATTAGTACGCCTTTTAAATCACCAGTACAATAAAACAAACATCTGTAATTTTGCACCCAGTACAGAAAAATCATGCAAGTTAGCAGTTATGTGAAATATTTTCTGATATGCTTCTTGTGAAATGGTTTGCTTTCATGGAAAAACTTTATATCAAACGTACGCTTAAAAATTACCCATAAAATATTGCAATTATCTGTTCTTTCATACACTGAACGGAAAAATCGTACAAGTTGGTGGTATATAAAACGTTTTTATTTAACTACTAACTTGAAAGATTGCACAATAAATCCCATTTTTATATTACTTCGTCATCTAAAGTAGAAATTAAAATAATCAGATGTATACAATGTGGATATTCATTGATTGTTAAAAATTTAAGCATATGTTTTAGGTATATTTTTAAATATTTGCACTGGATACATAATTTTATTCTATTTTTTATGGTAAAATTACAACATAACTGCAGTTTTTCCTAACATCATTCCTTGATGTAAAAATAGTATGGTAATACAATAGTATGATTTACGAAATATACTATTGTAGAATTATTCATTAAGATTTGAATACTTGTACAAAAGATTTCGAAGCTAAAATATTTTATGGTTTACTTAACTACTTACTTAAGATTGCATAATTAGTTCTATTTTTAAAAATTACATTTTTAGAAAAATTTTGAAGCTACCTCCGTGAAAAATATATTTCTGCTGACTACGTTGTTTTTTAATTGAACATATCAAATGTTTACGTTAGTAATAATCACGGGCATCCGAACAAATAGGAAATGAAACTTTGATAATTAAATTTAGTATCACTCTTTGGCATGGATCCTAATCGGAAATTTTATTCATTGCAACTGAAATTAATTTAAATTTCAGTTACTGAAAGTAGCAATTAAAATCATCAAATGTATTAGATTGTTAAAAGTTTAAGCATATGTTTAAAGATCCTTTTTCCACAATTTGAGTTTATGTGGATTTCACATAATATTTGAAAAATAACGCACAAAAATTAATCTCATTTTCTCCCGTTAGGAAGAAAGAAAATGGACACTGCCATTTCATGAAACAAACAAACAAACAAAAAAAAATTCCGAGATTGAAATGAGATATCTGAAAACTTCGCTGAAAAATGCGCTTTTAGAATTCTTGGGAGGGAATAATTTTGATATATTCCTTTCCCTATTGTAGAGTGTATTCTGTTTCGATATTCTTCTGTTTTCGAAGAGATATCCACAGCATGGTAGAGAAAATTGAATTTTTAGACGAAAATATTCTGATGCAGTGTTATGAAGAAAAGCATATAATTTAACAAATTCCGAAAATCGAAATATATTTTTCGAAAATAAAGAATGGAGTATCGCCGGGTACATATTTTAGCGTCACTGTCATTTTCTGAATGAAATGGTTGCATTATAGACTGTTTTTGTCAGAGAGCAAATATTATCTTCCTAACTAATCATGTTGAAACTGAATTGTTTGCTCCTACCATGTAATAAGATACTCCTGTTTACTGTTTATCAACCGAAGATAATGAATTTCTAATGTGACAGTTATGCTTGCCGAGGACACAATTTCAGATGGTAACAAATAGTAATGAATAAATTACTAAAGACTGTTTATGTTTTATGCTCGTTAATAAATTTTCTTAATGCTATATAATAATTGAAAACGTGCTGTGAGTTGATACTCTATTCATAATATATTCCGACGATAAATAAAGTGACATCTACTGGGATAAAAGTAGAAGTACAAATGACAGTTCGGAAAAACAATTTATATGGTAACACTTTGTTTTCTTTTACAAAAGAAATATTGATCTTACGAAATGTAATAGATTGTATTATGTCACGGTGAATACAAAACTAAGTGGCAACAGTGAATTAATATTTTTTAATTAGATTGCATGAAGTAAAATAACAGCGATCTGACAGGAAGAAATATTTAATAGGTAAAGAAAGTAAAATAAGCTTTTTAGAGTAATGATATTTTAATGACATTTTTCATTTATACAAGCTTAAGGAATTTGTCGCTATATATTACATATACTTCATGTTGTTAACATCATCGTCAGCGTTTTCCATTTTAAATAAGGTTTTTTGGATTATTTTAAAATTTATGAATTTTCCAATTAGTCTTAACAGCGCAGTTTGTTTTTCCCCAGTGTATTTGCATATTATTCCACCTGTTGAAATGCTTTGGAATATTTCAAAAGTATTCTAACAAAATAACTGCGTTTTGAAATATACACACATTTTACAACTATAAAGACAGATATAATTACTAATGGTAATAAGTGATTTTACATATAAAGGATTAACATTTTCTATTAATAAGAATTGAGATTAAAAATTTAATTAGGTATACCTAGATTTCTATACTATTCATATCAATTAAGTTTATAGAGAAAATATTGGAAAACTTATTTTACTCGAAGCAATTATACGGTTTTATTTAAGTATATGGTTTATTTAATCCTAGAGCACTATCTTTACGTCATAAACTAACATTACGACGTTTGTAATTCAAATATACTGTGAAATGCTGAAAATAAATTTAATGTGATATAAATAATTTTATAAAACGAAAGCATTACTCGCCTTTCCTTCCTTTAAAATATATTTTTAAGAAATATCTTGCAAACGATGCAGTATTATTTATGAAAGCTTGATTAGAAAAGGCTAGAATTCAAGGGTTAGATGCAGTTGTTTCCCAAAAGTTTATAAACAAAATTAGTAATTTTTCAATTTCATTTACAGAAAATAAGTCAAAGGAGTCTAACAATAGTAATCCATAATACAAGATTTTACTTCCCACGAAAGTGAAGTAAAAAGTAAAAGCTTAAATGGTATAGTAGTACATACATTCATACAAACATGCATAGAGGGGGTGGACTGACGAGCTTTCAATCCCCCCTATTAAACCCAGCCCATAAGCTAAATGTTCAACGCTGTGAAGTCAAAGAAGACTAAGATTTATCAGGTAGACACGCTTGGCAAATATTTATGAAAATATTGAAGTTAACATAAATGGTGTAACAGATATATTGGTAACGAAGACATTTACAATTCCTTTGTATATTTTTTGAAATTAAATTTTTATTATTTTTGCACCACTTCTCAGTTTTAGTGTGTTTTCTATTGATGTCAACGAAATAAGTACAATGAAAAAATTATTATTACAATAAAATGGAATTTTGGCTTCACGTACATTTTATGTTTGTTATAGTTTGATATGACGTATTGAGCGCTGTGAAACATCATACTAAACTACAAGAAAAAAAGATAACTACCCCAAAACTAAAAATAAATTTGATTTGTTGTATCCCTATTAAGATAAAATTCTAGGTTCAAGCTTGCATAGAAGAAATTCTAAAGGTTAAACTGTCACTGGTTGAATTACTTTTGAAGGAAATATACCGAAAAACCGCAATGTGTACTATCCTATTAGATTGTATACACAAAAACATTGAGATTACCATAAAATTAGCAGACAAAAGTATTTGTGGGTGTGTGTATTGTGTGGGAGTAGTCATTTGCATGAATTCATTACAGGTTTTCACTTGCAATGCATGCAGGGACAGTGCACTGGGAGATATAACACTATAAAGTGGTAACAATTACAAGGAATAAACCGCGCGTGAAATTGTTACTGTACTCGGAGGTTTAAACGTCCGGTACAGAATAGCTTCCTCTAATTATCAGATAATATCTTAATACGATTCCAATCATTCTAAACATTATTGACCAAGAAACAAAAAAACAGAACGTGATTCAACAATGAAAAATACCAGCGATTTCTTTGAACTCTTTAATCAAACATTAGCATAGAATGTTTGAAATGAAAAGAAAAACACGCCGAACCAAGACGATGAAATTCGGCTTAATTCAAAGCCGAGAAAGGGAGTGGTTTTTAAATGCATTCAGAATAAGAAAGGTGTAAAAAAGCTGGAATATTTTTTCTTTCGTTTTGGCGCTTTTGAATATTTAATACGTAAGGCTCGATTCCGAGAATGAAAAAAGTATGCAGTTTGGTTTGTATAGACATACAGATATGGAAAAAAATGTTGTCATTTGAAAAATTTGATCTATTTCATTGGTAATTGCTTGGATTTAATACTTAGCATTTTTTCTAAGGGAAGTAATATTAGTAATATTTAATATGTAAGGCTCAATTCCGAGAATGAAAAAAGTATGAAGCTTGGTTTGTAAAGACATACAAATATGGAAAAAAATGTTGTCATTTGAAAAATTTGATCTATTATATTGGTAATTGCTTGGATTTTAACACTTAGCATTTTTTCTAAGAGAAATAATATTAGTAGCGTCTTATTTATGCTTCATTATATTTGATATAGCAAAATTTTATTAAGAGCTTATTTTCTTATAAAATAAAATAAATTATAAATAAGATTCGAATTTTCATTCTAAAAGTATTAACATTCAAATCTTATTATTCTTAATAATATTTGTCATGCTTCATTACATTTTATATAGCAAAATTTTATTAAGAACTTATTTTCTTATAAAATAAAATCAATTATAAATAAGATTCGAATTTTAATTCTAAAAGTATTAACATTTGAATCTTATTATTCTTAATAATATTTGTCATAGTAAAATTTTATTAAAAACTTTTTGTTTAATAAAACAATTTTAATATATATGCCCTCCTAAAGTAATTGAATTTAAATTTAGTACAAAATATAAGTCAAATCCATCAAAAATTTTGACTAAAGTTTAATAGTCATTTTTATATTACGTTTATCATTCAACTGATATTGTACCTATTGCGATTATTTTTTATATTAAAACCTTTGAGAAAACAGTTATTAAATTTCTTAATGTAAATCACTATGGAAGTTTGCAGTAGTTTTCTGCTGATCAGAAAGTAATTCACTCCGTGACTGGATCTTGAACTAACTTAAGGTATTTCTAATAAAATAATTATTTTAACATATATGCTGACCTAAATTAAATTTGATTTTAGTAGACATTTATAAGTTAAATGCTTCAATAATTTTCACTAAAGTTTAATAGTCATCTTTATATTACATTTATCATTAGACTGATATTGTACCTAATGCGATTATATTTTGTATTAAAACCTTTTATAAAACCGTTATTAAGTTTAAGTAAATCACTATGGGAGTTTTCAGTAGTTTTCTGCCGATCACATAAAGTAATTCCCTTATCATTCCGTGACTGGATCTTGAACTAACTTAAGTATTGCATACGCATATATACAACAAAGTCTGAATAATGCTACTGACAAAATGCAATAAGCAGTTAATGCAAATAAGTAATCTTACTAGAGCTGAAAAAAACTAGTATTGGGAGAAGTAGAGTTCATACTGTTATCAACGTCTATTAAATAAAATCTACGAAGGAGCAAAATTTCATTACAAGGGTAATACAAACTATTGTCTAAAAGCGGAAAAGGAGTTCCACCCATCTGTACAAAGTGATGTTTATTCATCAGCGGAAAATTGGAGCAGATTATTGGTTTAAAAAAGGAACAATAAAAGAACAATGCTTCATTCTAACGTAAAGTAGAAAATTATTGCACTTCATCAAAGTTTCACGGCAAATATCGTCGGCGTTAAAATTGCCGAAGGTAACTCCGAATTTAGAATGCTTGCATTCGCTAGGGAATAGTTTATAAATCAAACATTTTTGAAAGCGAAGAATTAAGCAAGTTCGTTTAGAGCCGTTCGATTAAATTTAAAATAAATTCTTTAAAACGTGGAAAATTTCTAGAATTTGTAAACTGCAGGGATAACAGTATGAATATTTAAAATATTGAATTATGATTTCACGGGAGTCATATACGGACATAAAAAATTGGCTTTAAAAACAGAAGTTTCGTATTTGCTTATGACACATTGATAACTTTAGATATTATAATAAATTAACAATCTTTAATGTTGAACATTTGTCAGTAAAACAACTTGACTTGTGATGTTTAGAAGGATATTAGAATTATTAGAACAGACCAATGTTCGGAAATGTTCAAGTACGGTAGTAACATTTCTCCCTCTCCCCCGATAAGGATAAGGGATAAAGGAGCATTTGAAATGTTTAAGTCGGCTTATACGTTATTCTTTATATTCCAGGTAAGGACGTAAATATCTTATTTACGTCCCAAGTATTTAAAATATTTAAATGTTGTTTGAAATCCTATTTCTATTTGCAAAAGTAAATTTGAAAAATTATGTTAAAAAACCAATATACTGTAATGGTTAAGTCTCAAAATGTGAGCAATTTTCTACTGATATGGAAAGGAAACAAGCTTATCTTTAATATTGTTCAAATTTTAATTGACTATGGATATAAAATTTTGAATATATGTAAATTAATTTACCATAATGATTTAACCATTTAAGTATACGGACATTTCAGTTAATATGAAATGACAACTGCGTAATATTTTTCTTAATGCCATTTATTTAATGACTAAATAAATGCAATTTTAAATACTTGTAAATTAAATTGCCATGATAATTAAGCTATTGAACTGAAGGCAAATTTGATTGATATGGCATAGCAACTGTATGAATTTTCCTCCTTAATGGCATTGTATATTTAAACAAGCAAAGGACATATGTAAACTTTGATATTTTAAAGCATGTTACAAAACTGACAGCGGCAGCAGTTTGTAGCTCTACAGGTTTCATTACTACAATAGCTACCGTTAGCCATTGTTGTAATCCGAAGAAGCTTTCTGCCCGGGGATTCATAAAATTTGTAACTGCATGCGTTGTCATGCATACCACTGTCTGTAATGATACAAGTAAATAGATTTAAAACAAATCTGCTTTATATTTCTCCCATTTGCTTGGTCAAAATTTAAAATCATGCTGAAAGGGCTACATAAATATATTTTTAATTATATTGAAAGTATTTTTAATTATATTGCAATTATTTTCCACCAATTAAATTTTAGGTAGCATCTAAATAATCGTCTTATATCTTTAAAAATTATTCTGCAATTAGTTTGCGAACTGCATTTAAGTCTTCCGTATAATGGTTACCTTAAAAACACGTATATATATATATATATATATATATATATATATATATATATATATATATATATATATATATATATATATATATATATATATATATAAATGTCTAAGTTTTTTCGCTTGAAAATAAGAGCAGGATAAGATTCTTTAATTTTTACGTAATTAATAATTCAAGGTAGAATAATATTTTAATTCTATTTTAAAGCTGTATCAAAAAATATAAGAAATATATAATCATGCAAAGTCAACGTATTTGCCCCCCTTTTAAAGCCACAAATTAGTTAAAAGAAAAAATTATACATGGGAAATAATATGCACACATTGGTATGCATATTATTATATCATATTATTTCATCCTATGAGTTTCAAAAGAGCATTAAAAATGTAATAACTACATAGAAAATTTTCCTACAATAAATTGTGAATTCACTAATGTTATTTCAATTTCACCATATTTTACATTTAAAAAATAACTTACAAAATATAACTTGAAAAATACAGTTACCTGAAGAGTTTATTTACCAAATAAAAATCCTGAGTGTACATTAATTTTTTTTCAGTTACTTCACTAATTGTTAAAAAATTTTTTTTTGACATTTTGAAATTTATATTGAGTGCAAACAATTAAAATGCATATAAAACAAATAATTTAAAGTTTATAATTTCAATGCATTATATATATTGAGGCAAATAACTCAAAATGGATATCAACCGCAGCTGAATGCAGTTAAATTTTAATTACCTGTTAAAATAAGAACCATGAAATCCGCCGGTCTTGCATGAGATGCCATTTTTTTTTCTAATCTAGAATACCTCTCAAAAGTGTAGCAAAGATGCAGAAGTATGAAGTAAAACAATCCCAAAGTCAGTTTACATTTAAAAACGCAATAGCACAGAAATCACGAAGAGCGTCAACGCACAATTACAATGCCCCGGCTTGCAATAAGCGAAAACTCTCAGTTCTTCCAATTCGTATTTCCCCGCTGCAAACGATTTCTCGACTGACAAACGATTTTCTCCGTTCGTCCACCCTCTGGTGGGGGTGTTGAGCGGTAGCGCCACCTGCTGGGTTTTTCCTGTCTCAACGCATGCGCGCGCCCGGAAGGTTTCGGTTGCCCGTTTTAAAAGCCGAAACTGAAACTATGACCCAAAAGGTTTTGTTTTGCCGGGGAAGAGTAGAGGTGTGCGTGGTGCCAGGTGCCGCATTTCTTATAATTGTTCGTGAGGTCAGGTGTTAGGTAATTGTTTTTAAGAGCTGCTCTATTGCTACTTTGTGCGGAACAATGGAATTAAATGTGGGAACAGCGGACTTCCTTGAAGGGCATCTGTGCGTGCTAATTTTAATATGAAAAGGAGAGGGTCAGACGTTTTAGAGAGGTTAAGCATATCCTATTCGAAGTGAGAGTGCCTTATTGTGGGTCAATAAAAGTTTTGGCTGATACGGATAACACGGGTTACAGTGTGTTGATCATTAATTCTACACGTGAAAGCGTCGATAATTAAAAAGTGCAATCGTGGGAAAAAATAAACTTGTGGATCTTTAAAAATACTTTTACTTCATGACTCCTATAAACACGTTTATAACCTTGATTTTCAGACTACTGTACCAAAGCACGAAATATTTAATTTTTTTTAATGTATGCAAAAATATTTTTGCGAAAAATGACTAACAAGAATATATTTCTATTTTAAATATACCACAGATTAAATAAATCTTGAAGAAATTATAATTATTTTACTCCATGTCTCCGATAAAAAACGTTTTGTAACGTTGATTTTCAGACTACTGTACTAAAGCACGAAATATTTAGTTTTTTTTAATGTATTCAAAAAATACTTTTTGCGAAAAAGGACTAACAAGAATATATTTCTATTTTAAATATACCACAGATTAAATAAATCTTGAAGAAATTAAAATTATTTTACTTCATGACTCTGATAAAAAATGTTTTGTAACCTTGATTTTCAGACTCTTGTACCAAAGCACGAAATATTTAATTTTTTTTAATGTATGCAAAAATATTTTTGCGAAAAAGGACTAAAAAGAATATATTTCTATTTTAAGTATACCACAGATTAAATAAATCTTGAAGAAATTATAATTATTTTACTCCATGACTCCGATAAAAAAACGTTTTGTGACCGTGATTTTCAGACTTCTGTACCAAAGGACGAAATATTTAGTTTCTTTTTAATGTATGCAAAAATATTTTTGCGAAAAAGGACTAAAAAGAATATATTTCTATTTTAAATATACCACAGATTAAATAAATCTTGAAGAAATTATAATTATTTTACTCCATGACTCCGATAAAAAAACGTTTTGTGACCGTGATTTTCAGACTTCTGTACCAAAGGACGAAATATTTAGTTTCTTTTTAATGTATGCAAAAATATTTTTGCGAAAAAGGACTAAAAAGAATATATTTCTATTTTAAATATACCACAGATTAAACAAATCTTGAAGAAATTATAAATATTTTACTCCATGACTCCAATTTAACGTTTTGTGACCTTGATTTTCAGACTACTATACTAAAGCACAAAAGATTTAGTTTTTTTAAATGTATGCAAAAATATTTTTTGCGAGAAAGGACTAACAAGAATATATTTCTATAAATCTTGAAGAAGTTATAATTATTTTACTTCATCACTCCGATAAAAAAAGTTTTGAAACTTGATTTTCAGACTACTGTACTACAGCACGAAATATTTAATTTTTTTAATAATGTATGGAAAAATATTTTTGCGAAAAAGACCAACAAGAATATATTTCTATTTTAAATATAAAACAGATTAAATAAATTTTAAAGACATTATAATTACTTTATTCCATGACTTTGATAAAACACGTTTTGTAACGTTGATTTTCAGACCACTGTACTAAAGCACGAAAGATTTAGTTTTTTTAATGTATGCAAAAAAGAACTAACAAGAATATATTTATTTTTTAAATATATCACAGATTAAATAAATCTAGAAGAAATTATAATTATTTTACTACATGACTCCAGTAAAAAAACGTTTTGTAACCTTGATTTTCAGACTATACTAAAGTACGAAAGATTTAGTTTTTTTTTAAAATGTATTCAAAAATATTTTTGCAAATGTCTAACAAGAATATATTTCTATTTTAAATATACCACAGATTAAATAAATCTTGAAGAAATTTTAATTATTTTCTCAAAATACTTCTGATTCTTTCTGGCAAATATTTAGTTTGAATTCTTATCTTTATATATAAAATTCTTCTCTCCGTGTGCTTGTAATAGAACTGCTCCGAAAAGACTGATTTTGATGAAATTTTGTGAATCTAATTATGTTGATTCGAGAATGGTTAAGATTCACAATATGATCCGATAGAAAATGTTTTTTTTTATTAAAAATCCAGAATTACGAGCTTATTTAGATTATTATAATGCCGCTTGAAACCCTTCACTCCCAACATATCTTTGGTGCAGCGGTCAGAGCAACGGGCTTCAGTACAAGAAGTTCCAGGATTGAATTCTTTATAGGCAACATGGGAATTTTAATTTAATCTAATTAAGTTTGTAATGGCTGTACGCGTGGTGACGTTAAATATTTTTAAAATAATGTTTTCCTTTACTTTTCCACCAAAACGGTCTAATTTATAATTTATTTAAAAACGTTTTACAATTTTTGGATTTAGAGCGTTAAAACAGGACAGCGTCTGTCGGGTTGTCTAGTAACTTTATATAATATTAAAGATACGCTTCTCTCACAAGTTATATCTTTAAAAAAAACAAGAAAAACCCAAGGATGAATTAATTGTTTATGTTGCTAATTTAAGAACTCTTTTAGTAATGCATTGCATAGAAATTTTAGAAGATGGAATTTTAAGATCGTTTAATTTTTACTTAAGTCCTTATCCTGTTAGCTCGTAAATTTAAATAATTTGGTTCTTTTCTTTGATTTTTGTTTAAACTGTCATTTTCTCATTGAAGTTTAATTCAGATAAAAATACGAAATGACGAAAACTCTAGTTATATAAGTTTAATACAAGAATTTGAAATAATTAGAACACAGAAGAATTATACAGCGATTGCAACTACAAGAAGTTAATATTAATGCATATTTATTCGTGTTATAATGTTCATTTATATCATGTGTCATTATGAGATTTTGTTATTTGAACGATATTGAATTCTCCCAAAAGCTTGAAGTGTTTTACTTTGATATCATATAGTTGTTTATTTTATAGTCGGATTTCTATACAACTACGGTCTCAATAGTCCTCGTGTGCAAAACAGTAGACCGTAGCACTCCAAACCCAAACCCAAACCAATTTATACAACTATATGTTACGGAACTTGAAGTAAAACATTTTTTGTATAATTTTATCGATATTTATAAAGAAATATTATAAAGTGATATAATTTTCTGATTTTAATATTCTATCATTATTACAATGAATAGTTTCAATTTATTGTAGAAAGTTAGAACTGTACAGTAGGTCGTTATAGTAGTGTAGTCGTCATTTATAGAAAAGATCTATTCTGAGTAGTTTCTCTGTGTAATATATCCTTCGTCCATTTAATATTACTCAGTAATTATATTTTTTACCAGCTGTGTTAAATGAAGCATATTTAACGCTGCGATTGTTGTTAGGCTTCAAGATATCGAATTTTTTCAAAGATTATACTAAACTGATATTTGACATATTAAATTACACTTAAATGACATTAATTTAATGCATTAATATGATAAACAAGAAATTTTAAGTATATATTATAACAGCTATGAAAAATAATTTATTTGAAAAATACTTATCTATAACCTTTTTCATTTCATATACTACTTAAAGTTAAATGCATATAATGTAATTAATTGCATTTTTCCACGTAAAAAAATATATGATGAAGAATAACATTAATAAAAATTTTAGAGTGAGAAAATTGGTTGGTAGCTGGCTGTCAAATACTGCGATATACTTTGTATGACACAAAACCCTAAACTCTTCTCTTACAAACTATATTACATTGATACATATGTGATAAATATTGGTTTGGTGTGTTTGCATTTATGACTTCGTAAATTTTTGGCAGTTTGAGGTCTCATTAACTAAGGGTTATGAAATATGGCTATTTTAACGAAGTTTGATTGAGTCTGGAGTACTATACTCCATATTTTTGCCTTAGACAAGAATCCACTGCTTAATGCCGCTTCCGAAAGTTTAAAAAAAATGAAGCTATCGGAAGGTTACGGAATTGAGTGATCGGGATTTGAACCTACGAGCCCTGTTATCGAGAACTGGTTATTCGTCCAATTTTTAGTCGGATGATCATCGAAATTCTCTGATTTTAAGAATAAACTTAATTTATTAGAAAAGTGTCAATAATTAATAAAGGGTATAAGTAATTTACAAAATATATTATTAAATCAAACTAAAAATAATTATAGAAAATAAATTCTTGTGCTTTGATTACAAGTTTTTGTAAAGTTAACTTTTAATCGCAAGTTTATTTACCTACGTCGAAAAACTTCTTTGTTGATTCCTTGATTGGCTTTGAAAATTTTAAAGCAAATACCGTAGTTTATTTTTGTAACAAATTTGCACTGTTCAGGGTTAGTCTTTTGTTATCTTTCTCTCTCTTGTTATCTTACACAGAGTGGAAAAAAGAAATTTCATTTTCGTCCGAGGTATAGTAATTTTTGGCGCTATGATAATTTTAGAACGGTTTATATAAACATTGAAACTTTTATGTTGCACCAAATAATACACGTTACTTTTGATATACCATAAAAGGTCGACAACCATGACAGGTGTAAGGCATCCTTGATGAGAAAGTGGGAATTTTCTTATAACTTTCACCATTCTCCGGAGAGGTTTTTATTTCTGATTTTACTCCTCTCTTCCACCTTCCGACTTACCTTTGAGAAGACATTTAGACTCATAGATTTAACTTGTGTGTTCTCTGGCAGTACAAGGAAATGTTTCCTGTGCCATCCAATGATAGCTGTAAGGCATCCTTGATGATAAGCTGGGAATTTTCTTATAACTTTCCCCATTATCCGAAGAGTTTTTTTTATTTCTGATTTTACTCCTCTCTTCCACCTTCCGACTTACCTTTGAGAAGACATTTAGACTCATATATTTAACTTGTGTGTTCTCTGGCAACACAGGGAAATCTTTCCGGTGCCATCCAATGATAGCTGCAAGGCATCCTTGATGATAAGCTGGAAATTTTTTTTATAACTTTCACCATTCTCCGGAGAGGTTTTTTATTCTTGATTTTACCATTCTGTCCCACCTGCCAACTTATCGTTGAGAAAACATTTAGACTCATAGATTTAACTGGCAATACAGGGAAGTGTTTTCGTTGCCATTCAATGATCGAACCCAGCACTCCGAGATTCTAACCCCGTCAGACAACCAAAACGTCCCTCCATCACTGTACATGTGACATTGAAATCCAAGAAATCTATTTTTTTTAAAAGATTTAGTACAAATATTTAAAACAGGAAAAGCTACATGAGTTGGCTATGCGATATAATGCATGCTTTTCAATCTTAGTCGACTGATCTACATTTAAACGATTGAAAAATGTTAGATGAAGTAGAAAATGTTCTTTACATAATATAAGCCATGATTTTGGATCTTACTGCTAGCATAGGTATTCAAGATCTTTTAAAATCGGCTTGAAGCAGGAAACCTACTTTAAAAAGGTTCGACTACAGTAGTCACAACTAACCAATGTCTTAAAACTATTTAAATGTATAAAAAAATAACATATGTCAGAACTAATCATTCGCGTACCAAATGCACGCACGCACAAACACATATGTATGTGTACATAGTTAAAAATGTTTTACCAAGTAGACGATGATTTGGCATAATAGGGACCATGAATTTGGATCTTACTGCTGGCATGGATATTCAAGCACTTTTGAAATCGACTTGAAACAGTAAACCTATTTTAAAAAGGATCGATAACAGTGGTCAAACTAACCAGTGTCTTAAAACTATTTAAATGTAAAAAAAAATTAATGTATGTAGAACTGATCATACGCGTGCGCAAGTGAACGCAATCACACGCACACACACACACACACACACATACACACACCCACACACATATATATGTGTGTGTGTGTGAGAGAGAGAGAGAGAGAGAGAGATGGATGTTTTGACCCACTATATAGTTAATAGTATCTGGATAATTTGCGGTCGTGAGGCCATTAAAGGGTTGCGTTTGTTCAGATAATTCATCTTTGACGCTCTCTCACTAAAACGTTTTACAATCAGTAGAGTAATAATGTTAAGAGTAAATCACGTGGCGGAAGTTAGAATGTTAGAAGTTATGTAAAGGAGTTATATGAGAACAGTGGAACTAAGCAGAAATTTATTTTAGTGCTCTCAAAGTCTCCAAAGGTTACACAGCTATAAAGGAAGAGAAAGACATCCCGCAAAAATTTGTAATTTTAGAGGTAAAATCGCAAGACATTTATTTTCAAATACAATTATAATTTGGATTAAAACATCATTACATATATATATTCAGAAATATTCGTGCATTAGTTGATTTCTAGTCCTGCTTTTTTTTTTTTTTCAGGATACAATCACATCACTTCTTAAAGGTACATAAAAGAGACGCTGTAAAATGTCAGATTTAAAGGTGTGTTCGCCAACTAAAATTTTTTTACCCGTTTCCCAAAACTAACAGTAGAATAAATGTTAATTTTCTGTCTACTGGCCACATTTTACAGCTGTTCCAGGAAAATAGCTCCATCCCTCGTATAACTAAATTGTTGCATATGTGGTTTTCGAGCTATTTCAAATTATCAAAGTTCAATCCTGATTCCCAAATAATGCTGAATAATCTGTAGGTCTTTTGGGAAAAATTTACGGGATCATTCGTTGTTGGGGTTCGAATTTTGAGAAAGAAGAGTGTATTCGTGAGTATTCGATGCAAAGCTCTTGCCTTGTAAAGACGCTCATTTATAGCCTCAATAAATTTAAAGTTCCAGAACTTTGGGCTGAACGATGGCCGATTGTTTAGGGTGCTGGCCTTCGGTACAGGAGTTCGTGGGTTCGAATCCCGCAGTGGCATGGATGTTTGTAGCCGTTCGGAATCGGCTTTAATCTGTAGATTCCGGTCTCATTAGACCTCGTGTTGCAAAAAGTAGACCGTAGCAATCCAAACCAAACCAGAACTTTGGACTTCGCTTTTTTGGAATGGAACCATGACTGCAAATCACCTAGGTTCTCCTATTGTGCAGTAAACCTGGCGACTGAAATAATAGGACCTAATTTTATGTGTAATCGGCGAGATTATTTCGCTGGTTACATATATACACATACATATACAATCCACAATTTTAAGATGCAGTATATTTATTTTAATTATCACAAATGACACTATTCTAAATGCAGCTTCAGAAAATTTACTCTTTTAATAAACTACGTACATTACGGCACAGTTTAATGCGTAAGACCTCAAATTTAACAGTTATTAAGATTAATTCAACTCTTTATACCGTTATTTAATTAGGACTATCATTATTGTAAGCTGGTAGCAAGCGTTAGAGACACTGTGCAAATTAACCTAAATATATCCGACTTAATATGAGCGTATGAGTTAATATCGCACTTTTATTTTTCCCTTTTAAGTGACCCCAACCACATGTATTTTATAAAAATTTTCTACAGTTAAATGTTTAACCGTTATTTGATGTTCCTTCTAAAGTGGTACAAATTTGTAGGAAAATTTATTAGGTTTAATCTTAAAAGTTTATAAATATATTATTTTTAGTATTAGCATTGGAAAAATAAAAGTTAAAGTTAAAGACAGGTTTATTCTACTAATATTTTTATTCATTAGATGTTTTCTGACTTTTTCTGTCTCATTTTTTTTCTATTAATACATCATGTTAAAAAGAATTGGTATAATACATCCTGAAAAAAATTTATTAAATTAATTAAATGTAAAAAAAATTAACTAAGAAATAAAATTGGTTAAAAAACTGTTTTTATATAAGCTTGTAAAGGCGGTCTTCTCGCATAAAACCGAAGAGTACCTATCCTAAATTTCTATATGTAATATTGCAATATTGCTATACACTCAAGTACCAAAACATTATGGCCACCCCTCATTTTGCAATGAAATCGCCTGGATGATGTGGTAGGCACGTGATGAGGTGGAATGGGTATTTAACTGCTGCTGCAGAGTCTGATCTGTGAAGAATCATTCTTTCACTTATTTCTGTGTATAATGGGAAAGGCTGCGGATCTAAGCGATTTTGATAGAGGGCAAATTGTAATGGCTCGAAGGCTCGGAACAAGTATTTCCGAAACTGCACTACTCGTGGGTTGTTCGCGATCTACATTTGTTAGTATTTATGCAAAGTGGATGAATGACGGTGAAACCAGCAGTAGACGACGTGGTGTTGGACGTCCACACGCTATCAAAGAAAAAGGTCGTCGGTCATCTCGCGTGGTGAAACAAATTCGGAGCCAGACAGTGGTTCAGCTGACAACCCAATACAATGCAGGGACAAGTAGAATAGTATCAGAGCACACTGTTCAACGGGCACTATTGAATATGTTGCTACGTAGCAAACGTCCCACTCGTGTGCCTTTGCTTACCAAGCGTCATCGTCACCTGTGCCTATGCTGGGCCCGTGAACATCGGGACTGGTCCATGGATCAGTAGGAGAGACTTGCCTGGTCAGATGAATCACGGTTTGTTATTCATCACGATGATGGCTGTGTCAGGATACGCCTCTTTCTACATGAACAGTTGCTCCCTCAATGTACAGTAGTTCATACATAGGCCGGTGGTGGCGGTATTATGCTTTGGGGGACGTTTTCTTGGGCGTCTCTGGGACCCGTGTTTGTGGTAGAGCAGACTATGAATACTACAGGGAATCTGAACATCATTGCTGACCAGTTGCACCGTTACATTTCCTCTGTTTTTCCAGCTGGAAGTGGAATGTTCCCACAGGACAAAGCCCCGTGTCACAAGACTAAAATTATGTTGGAAGACTAAAATTATGTTGGAGTGGTTCCAGAAACATGATGCTGAATTCCAGTTAATGTCCTGCCCGCCTAACTCACCGAATCTCAATCCGATAGGACACATTTGGAATGTCATGGGACGGCAGCTCAGTGTTCAAAGACCACCAATTTGCAATATCTCTGATTTGCGTAACCGTTCCTTAAACATCTGGTACAATCTGTCTCCGGCCCTTTACCAAGGACTTGTGGCATCCATGCCAAGGCTGGTTGAAGCTGTGTTGCGCGCCAAAAGTGGTCCAACTCGTTATTGACAGGTGGTCATAATTTTTGTCTCTTGAGTGTATATAAGAAGAAACATAAACACATATAGACCATGGATATTTTTTTTATCTATAAACTCAGTTATTGCAAATCTAGTTTGTTATTCTTATTAAATGTGGAAAAAATGAAAATGTACTTATTATTTTCCCGTATATTTTCCCTAAAGTAATAAGCTATGACAAATGTTGTCTGGAATCTAATATTTCAGTTCTTACAGTACACAAATACCTTGTAAATATACATCTTCAACCGTTCCTGTATTTTGAATTGGCCATTGTAGATTTTATTATAAATTCTATTATTGCTTTGCTCATATACCAGCTCATATCTCTTACACCGTTCAAAATATTTATTCGACGATATTTTGTTCATGTTCGCTTTGATTGCTTTTGGGGGTACTTGAGAAAAGAAGAAAGAAAAATTAAGGTTCTGTAATAGAAATGTGGTGAAAATTTTTCATATCTCCCTCACGTTTGCATCCAATATCTCATACAATCAATGTTGAGAGTCGCCGTCTTGCTTACGGTATGCATACATAACTCCGAGGAAAATGGGACCGTACAAAAGAAAAATGTTCTCACTTATTGAATTTGCAAAAGAAAACAATGCGACTAAAGTGCTGTCCGTAGGGGAACAGAGATCCGCATTTGGATATGGTCTGAACAAACACAATTTGGCTGAGACGCACTCAAGAGAAGCACTTAATACAACGATTTCGAAAATGAAATATATTTTTTACATCTGTATGGGGGGTTTTGTTTTGAAAAAAAACCCCCTACTTAAATGAATGTTTTAAAATGTATTATTGAAAGCAATTCAAAATTTAATATGACCTGCCTTTGTAAGATTAACTTTAAACAAAAGAGATAGATTTCGATTTGTTTTCATGTAAAAAGAGGTAAATATTAATTAAAATTTTAGTAAATGCAATAAAAAACTTATATTAAAAAATTTATAAATACAAATTTTTCTGGTCTTCGTTTTAATACTATTGTCAAATAAGCATAAAATTCTTTAGAGAGTAAAATTAACACATTGTGTACGATGTAACGTACTGGGAATATAGTAGGCGAGGCCGTCAATGAAACAGGCTAGAAACCTAGGTAATCTAGATTAAATATTTTATTCAATCGAATAAAGTATGTACAGATATGTACAGATTCAGTAGGATGTTAAATATTCGGGGATCTCGTACAGAGATGATATTCACACAATAAGGATGCGTGGGATACCGGAACAGTACGGCTAGGCTTCTAATCACAGGAATTGTTCACTAATTAGTGCCGGGAATAAATGCTGACACGATCACCTCCGACTGACGATTAGCACAGTTGGCTTTCACAGCAAGGTTCGAAAGTTCAGAGTGCGTATCACGCTGGGATTCGTGAAGGAAATCTCAGGATGCAAGACGATCCAAATTGGAGAGCAAGGTCACTCTCGGCTACCTACTTCTATGCAAGAAGTTAAATAAAAAATTAGCAAAATAACGGGAAAGGAATTCCCAAGTCGAAGGTCGACTTCCTAGCAACAGAGACGCTGGCGGTCTCTAAACAAGCAAACTCCAGGAGCGGAGATACGAAGCTACGAAGGCTCTATCAGGTAGAAGCCTCCAGAAGAAAAAAAGCCTTTCTTCTAGCACTGTCATCCCTTTTATAGCGGCACTCACTCCCTTTGCTCGGTTCTTCGGGAAACTTCCAGAACCAGGATGACGCAATCTTGCGGTCACTTCAAGCCTTGGATCAGCTGTTCCGTTTCCATATGTGGCCGAAAAGCCGTCTTCAGATCAGCCGACCCAAACAACTTAATGGCCTTTTTTGCTACCGCTAATGGGCGACAAGGTGCACTGTAATTATTTACAATCTTTTCACAGAGGCGTTCCATTCAACAGACTTACAAAGCCTAGACGATCCGGCGCCGGCAAACGAACAGTTTTCAATTAAGTTACTTAGACCACCTGGTTTTATTTTCCGCTAATCGTAAGTATCCACGGCGAAAGGTCACCTTTGGGCTCCTTGTTCGTTTTGGGGTCATGTAACGGATCGTTACAGCGGGTACATTTCGCAGCGGAATTGTACCGGGAGCTGTTGTTTTGAGCGTAAATTTAGTTATTCAGTTAAATCGCAATAGAACAAAAAATATTTAATTTTTTAACCAACTTTTCGTATTTTATATTGAAATATATAAACAAATGTATAAATAGAAATATATAAATACTAACCATAAGATTTTTGTAAATTATGGTAAATTAAAATTAATGTAAACAATAAATATATTTTTTAGTAGATAAATTTGTAATAGCATCGTAAATATGAAAAATCATATAGGAATAGCAGTGTATAGTTTTAATTTTTTCGAATTATGTTATATATAAACATTTTTACATATAAAAAAATGAAAAGAGCAATCATAAAACTAATAATGTAAAAACTAGTTTTTATTTGTCTCAATTTTTCTAGAATCTTTGTAGTAGACAAGAACATTCGGGTTCGTTTTCCTGTATATACCGTTATTTTTGTACCCACAAACAAACCATGTTTGCTACAATAACCCGTACTAGTACATGACCCGTGCTCAAGTATCAATCGTCAGAAAACGTACTAGTACGTGTTTCGCATACAATGTGTTAAGATTCAAGATTTTATTTCGATTTATATGAAAGTTCAGTGAAAAAATATGATTTATTTACATTAATAAATATCAATTTAAATATATCAAATTAGACACTTTCTTACGAAACACTTATCAAATGGTAAATTAAAATCTGGTGATTTTTAATATTTCATGCTTGAAGCCAATATTTTATAATTCTGATTTTGATAATTAACTTTTATTACCATCCCATACGTAATAATAGCCTAAGTTATCTGTCCGTTTGTCCTCGAATTTATGAAGCGGTTGGATCTGGAATAGATAGTGGTACCCATATTGGATTCTTGATGAGTAGGGTTAGCAAAATTCAAAATGACTAAAGTTTATCTTCTCCTAAACTATCGATCCAATTCTAAAAAATGTTGGTATAAATATGATTCATATCACAACAAAAAATACTGTCGTCTTTAAAACGTTCGAAATCCACCCCTTCCCCAATTTTCGAGAGTTAATGCCATTATTTCAAGCCCTATTTTTCTCGGTTATGAGCAGGCGATTAAATTTTTCAATTTATCACATAATAAATAGGTAAAAATAACATATTTTTCTAGCATTATGACGTCATTCCTTTAACCATCTTATTTAATCATTTCTTATTTTAAATTATTTAAATATCGTCTGCATTATTTTCATACGTTTTATCACTGAACATAAATATTACGTAAATTATATTCTTTTATATTTGGCTTAAATAATAGATTAGGTACATATGTGATAATTTTAAATTAATCATCGACTATTTTTTGTTGCAATGAAAATTTTATTTTCGGTAATAACAAACAATTCTATCTACATCCAGATATCTATTTTTAACATTTCTTTAGAGATATTTTCTGAAAGAAAATTTTATCACTTAAATGAATGTTCCAAACTAACATTTTATTATAATTCAAATTTTAATCTGATCTATCCTTTTCATCCAGAGTCTTAGAAAACATTTGTAAGCTTAACTTAAAGATAGTGAAAGAGAAAGACATAGATTTTGAATTGCTTTTACACAAGAAAGAGGTAAATAACTATTAAGGTTTTAGTAAATACAATAAAAACATTCGAAAAACTTATGTTAAAATGTTTATAGCTACAATTTTTTCTAGTCTTCGCTGGACAGTACTTGAGAGTTAAACTAAGCTTAAAGACTTTTGAGATGTATATGAAAGACCAATGAATAAATTTGATTAATCTACATTACAATAGGATTAATTTACATTATAATGTTTAATTTACATTATAATAAATATCATCTTTTAGCTTTTTCAATCAAATATTTTAACCGAAAACCAATGTAGATATATCTTTATCACAAAACACTTAACGAGTGGTAGTTTAAAAGTAGCTCTTTTTCAATATTTAATTCTTTGAAGTTTATTTTTTCTAGTTCCCATTTTGACAATTAATTATTTTTATCCCCACAGTAAATAAATATACAGTGATTTATTCGTGAAGTAAGAAGATACGATTTTCACCTTTGTTTGTTATGGTTTGAAGCGCTACGGTCAATTGTTTTGCCACAAGAAGGCTAATGAAACCAGGACATGTTTCTCAAAGTCAATCCCGAAGTCTACGAATATTGATGCCAGTAGCAGAGTTCGAACCTGTGAATTCCGGCATCAAAGAGCAGAGCCTTGCGCATTTGGCTGCTTCTAAACATGTGAGAAGCCTGATACATTTGTTAGTAGGATATTAATATAATACGATGCAAATATATATTTGATAACAATCTGAAAAATTAAAAAGCTGTTGCAGGAAAACACAAATCAGCTTTAGGATATGCTCTGAAGAAGCACAATTTGGCTGACACTCAAGACGAGCACGAGATTGATCGATTTCTAAAATGAATTATATTTTTTACATATATTTCGGGAACTTTTATTTTGAAAGAAAATTTTATTCCTGAAATGAATGATTTAAAATATAATATTGAAAGTATTTCGAAATGTGATTCGTATTTTCATGTTTTAACGCATTTTGGAAAACATTACTAAGCCCAAATAAAAAAAGACACAGATCTTGTTTTGTTTCATGTGAAAAGAGGGTAACCCATTGTTGAATTTAAATGTTTGACAAAACTCTTTGAAGGATGTTAATGTGTATCCAAGTTTGACATCAGCATGCTTGCAATTCAAAAGAACACTAAGAATCGCTTGAGTAGCACACGCATTATTGATCACTTGCTTAGCAAAGAATATTTAGTCATTGTTGAATTTGGATTGTTGAATAATTATTGAAGAATAACGGTTGTTGTTGGATATTATTTTTTTTCATAGTCCGCAATAACCTTTGACTGGTTCTTTGGTGGAACAAAATGGCGGCAGACACAACTCATTGTCTTCATATAGAATGCTCCATAATCTTTTAACACAGTAAAATTCAAATTCACGAAAATAAAAAAATAGTCCAATTGATAGTTGAAAGGAGTCTTTTATTATTAACTATTTCTTGCTGACCTTGTCAGAAAAATACTCGTCCCTCGACATGACACAAAAATCAAAGAAAAAGGAGCAAAATGGCTCAAAAGAAATATTTTTTCTTCTTAAAATGATGCGGGTGATCTCTCCCCCAATTTCGGCCAGAATGATGTCCATTCAACACCGCGAATGGCGAGGTCAGTGGAAAAATCCCGCCAGCGGGAACCCAAGACGATCGCCAAACGTAGCTTGAATAGGAACAACAGCCTAGGAAACTTAGGGCGCCAAGCAGCGCTCAAGCTGGACAAAAGATGAAAGATGGGGAGAGCAAAACGGCAACCCACGGATGGTCAGCGCGGGAAAAATTCAAGGTGACTCGGACATGGACAAGCCCCATTCCATAAAATAAGGGGTCAGGAGGCCGGCAATTCCTGGCATTCCCTTTTACATAGAATGTGGCTATACCACACCCATATAGCATGTATACTTGCAGCAAGTTTGATTTCTTCTGGATAATATCTTTTCATAACAAATTTGACAAACTTGTAGCAAAACTCATGCAAGTTAGACGGATCATTAGTGACCATTCCTTTGCAACGCTATTTTGCAGCAAAACTGTGACAACCTTGTCATGATAATCTTGAAACAAGCGAAAATTCTTATACTTGTTGTAGTCTTGTTTCAAACTTGCAGACTTGTCATGCTGAACTTGCAGCTGGCTTGCGAAGCAAGAGAGCTGCAAGTTTTCTGCAAACTAAATTTGCTATCGGGGAAGTGATAATTTAAAATTTTGATAAATACAATAATTGCTTTTGAAGAGTTTAAATATGAAAGTATATAGATAGTCTCCATATGTTATAGAAAGTTGTGATACAATAGATAAATAAGACCACTTTTCATTAAAAGCAAAAACTAAATTTCAAGACTTTTTCGATGACATGAAAATCTATCAAATAAATTTGGTATGTTTACAACACGATGAATACCATCTTATCTGTTAGTGTTTTCAGAAAAATAATCTAACAAAAAATAACCAATTTAGATTATCTTTATCATAAAACGCTTTGCAAGTGATAATTCAAACATAGCCTTTTTGGAGTGTTTATTATTTGTAGATAATCGTTTAGCTTCTATTTTGGTAACTGATTAAAATTGATTACCATTTTAAAATAAAGAGGCAACAGATTGTTTGTGTTTGATATTATAAGCTTTTGATCGTGTGTTGGGCTTAGTAATTTCGTATGCGTGTTATTAAAAGATTTACAATATAATTTTTTTAATAATAATCAATAAATTAAAGTTCTTCATAGGGGGGCAGATATTCAGTTTGGATAGTCTCTGAACAAGTATGACTTGCTTGAGATCTCTCAATAGCAGCCCTCAAGGCACCGATTCGAAAAATGAAATATATTTTGTTACACCTGTTTAAGTATTTGTGTTTGGGCATCTGTTTGGGGAATTGTTTTGAAAAATAATTTTATTACTTACATTAAAGTTTCAAAATATGTTATTGAAGTAATTCAAAATTCAATTTTCTTTCATTGTCTCTTGTACTCTTGGAAGACAATTGTAAAAGGAAATTGAAGGAGAGTGAAAAAGGGAGAGAAGGAAAGAGTGTGGAGAGGGTGAGGAGAAAGTGAAGGAGAGGAGAGAGAGAGAGAGACGAGTGAGTGAGAAAGGAATGATTGCGATGGGTGAGAAGGAGAAGAGAGTAAGGGAGAATGAGATAGAGAGTGTGTGAGAAAGAGTGACAGGGATAAGGAAAATAAGATCGAGGGGGTATGTAACAAGGAGGGATACATTGAGGGAATGATTGAGGAGGAGGGAGACAAAATGGAGGGGGAATGAGAGTAAGAGTAAGAAAAAGATATCACATATATTGAGGGTGAGAGGGGGTGAAAGTGGAAGAATGAGAAAATAGGGGAAAGTTAGGGGGAGTCAGTAGAAGAGGGAAGTATGAAATGAGTGAATGAGTGAGTGAGAAGGAGAGATATACTGAGGGAGAATGGGGAAGGGTGAGGGAGGAAGTGAAGGAGAGGAGAGAGAGATACAAGTGAGTGAGAAGGGAATGGTAGTGATGGGTGAGAAGGAGAAGGGAGATATAGAGAATGAGATAGAGAGTGTGAGAAAGAGTGACAGGGATACGGAATATAAGATTGAGGGGATAAGTAACAATTAGGGATACATTGAGGGAATGATTGAGGGGGAGGTGAGACAAGAATGGAGAGGGGAATGAGAGTAAGAGTAAGAAAAATATATTACATATATTGAGGGAAAGAGGGGGTGAAGGTGGAAGAATGAGAGAATAAGGGAAATTATGGGGAGTCAGTAGAAGAGGGAAGTATGAAAGGAGTGAATGAGAGAGTGAGAAGGAGAGAGATACTGAGGGAGAATGGTGAAAAGTGAGGGAGGAAGTGAGATAGCGTAAAATGAAGCGAGAGAGGGGGAGAATGAGTTTGGTTTGGAGTACTACGGTCTACTTTTTGCAACACGAGTCCTAATGAGACCAGGACCTACAGCTTAAAGCCGATTCCGAACGGCTACGAACATCCATGCCAGAGTGGGATTCGAACCCAAAGACTCCGGTTCTGAAGGCCAGCACCCTAACCATTCGGCCATCGTTCGGCCGAGAGGATGCGAGAGAGGGGGAGAATGAGTTTGGTTTGGAGTGCTACAGTCTACTTTTTGCAACACGAGGGCTAATGAGACCAGGACCTACAGCTTAAAGCCGATTCCGAACGGCTACGAACATCCATGCCACTGTGAGACTTGAACCCACGAACTCCGGTTCCGAATGTCAGCACCCTAACCAATCGGCCACGTTCGGCGAATGAAAAAGAGAGATAGCTGAGTGTAGATGTTGAATATCTTACTAATTAAACGAATGTTCTAACATATATTATTGAAAGCTTTTCTAAATTTAATTAAAACTATCATTTATTTTCCAGAATCCTAGAAAGCATTTAAAAGCCCAAATAAAAAAAAATAGAAAATACATTTTATTTTCCTTCAGATAAAAAGGAGGTAAATAATTATTTAAAGCTTCACTAAATATATAATATGCTTTTGAAGAATTTAAATATGTAAGTTTACAGACATTTATATATTTACCTTTTTTCTTGGTGAAACTATTACGAAATAAGCATGACATTCTTTATTGAGAACAAATTAAAATTTAAGACATTTGTAAATGGTATGAAATTGCAATAAGTAAACTTGATCAATTTAAAAGTGCGAGAAATATCTATTTTTTGCTTAGTATTTCCATCGAAACATTCTGTAATGTAACAAATACAGATAAATTTTTAGTGTAAAATATTTGACATGTGATAACATATCGTGAAATAATTATTTAATATTTGAAGCTAATAATTTATTGTTCTTATTTTAATTATTTTTTTTCATTATAGAAGGGTGCTTGTATTTGAGAGGATAAATTTTTGACTGTCTGTCAAAATCGATATTTTTTAAAAAAGCGATAAAATATATGACATGTGATAGCATGTCGTGAAATAATTATTTAATATTTGAAGCTAATAATTTATTGTTCTTATTTTATTTATGTATTATTAACTTTTCAACATTAAAGAAGTTTGTTTGAATTTGAGAAGACAAATTTTTGACTGTTTGTCAAAATCGATATTTTTCATAAACAGTACTATTAGATTCACAAATTAAAATGTAATTTGACAGTAATAAACAAATTAAATTTAATGCAATTTGAAACATAAATAATGATATGCGTAATTTCAAATTAAATGGAGAAATGTACATTTTGTCAAAAATTGCTTTTTTAAATATTATAAGCAGGTTTAGATTTTTTTCCTGCATAAAACTGGTTAAAATTTAACATGTGTCTTTTCTTTCGAAAAATCTCTTTTAATCTGTTAAATATTTTGTTATTCTTCTAAGCAGCAATGCATTTTTCTGTGAGGAAATATGTAAAGAATAGTTTAGTATCTCGATCAAAAATCTGCCTGTTTCCGTTGTAGATATCAAAATACTATATGTGTGACAATACCATATCTGTAAAGTGAAATATCAGCAAACATATGCACAATCCCCTATATAATAATAGCCTAAGTTATCTGTACATCTGTCCGTTTGTCCGCGAATTTATGAAGCGCTTGTATCTGGAATGGATAGAGGCATCTGTTTTGTATTTTTGATGAGTTAGGGTTTGAAAAATTCAAAGAGAGTTCGAAAACGTTCGAAATCTAGCCCTTCCCCTCTTTTCGAGTGTTTAATGCCATTATTTCAAGCTCTGTTGTCCCCGGTTAAGAGAAGAACATTAAATTTATCAAATTATCACATAATAAATAGGTTTGGTTTGGTTTGGTTTGGAGTGCTACAGTCTACTGTTTTGCACACGAGGGCTAATATATAATAAATAGGTAAAAGTAACATTTTGTCTAACATTATGACGTCATTCCTTTAACCATCTCATTTAATAATTTCTTATTTTAAATTATTTAAATATCCTCTGCATTATTTGCATACGTCTCATCACTGAACTTATATATTAAGTAAATAATTTTCTTTTATATTTGGCTTAAATAATAGATTAGGTACATATGTGATAATTTTAAATTTAATCACTGATTATTTTTTGTTGCAATGAAAATTTTATCACCGGTATTAACAACAAATTCTTTTCATTAAAGTCTAGGAGTCTATTTCACGGAATAATAAATATCTAGCGTTTAAGTTATATATCTTTGAATATTAAGAAGTTTGTTCGTTTGTGTGTTTGTTTTTTATACATAACCACACGGTTTGCAATCGATTCGCTAAATTTTGGGCGTCATTAATATATACCGCCAAATAATCACTGTCAACATTAAAACCTCTGCTCTCCATCCTATCTAGTAATATGGCAAGATAAATTAAAGTTGGCAACTAACATGCTGTCAGTAAAGATAATCAAATAATTGAGTATGTACAAGATAATTCTGAGCCATAAAACAAACCATATTTTTTACCTGCCTTGTAGGGTACTTTACATTTCTAGAAAATTAAAAATTTTACTAATCCCGTCATATGACGGGCTATATGTTAGTTGTAAATAAAGTAGGGAAATTTACAGTAAATTTAACACAAAACAAATAAATCCTATTAACTACTTATAATTTACTACTTTCACGTTTGGTTTAGAGCTCTATGGTCTACATTTTGCAATACGAGGGCTAATGAGACAGGGATCTACTGCTTAAAGCCGATTCCGAATGGCTACGAACATCCATGCCATAGTCGAACCCACGAACTCCAGATCCGAAGGTTTGGTTTGGTTTGGAGTGCTACGGTCTACTTTTTGCAACACGAGGGCTAATGAGACCGGGACCTACAGCTTAAAGCCAATTCCGAATGGCTACGAACATCCATACTACAGTGGCATTCGAACCCACGAACTCCTGATCCGAAGGCCAGCACCCTAACCAATCGGCTATCGTTTGGTTTACTACTTTCCCAAATAAATCCTATAAATGTTCACTTTTATTTACATTTAAAATGGCCAATTGCTTTTATTTTTAAATTTATTTTAAAAATAAATTACTTTATTACGGGGTTGAATGACATTACTTTACTTTATGATGAAACAAATAAAGAATAGCTCAGAATCTCGATCGAAAATCCTGCAATTTCCTGTAAGATGCCAGTATAACGACCTCGGCTGTCCAACCCCTATTATTAACAGCGTTTCTCCCATTAAAAAGATTTCGTGTTCAGGACAGGAACACAACACGGAAAATTCCGGTTCTTGAAAGTCTACCGTTACACGAATTACAAACTTATCAAGTCATGAACAGATTAATTTTACAATGTAAGGAGGGTTAACACACGTACAAACTGTACTTCCTTTCAGCTTAATGTTAAAAGTTTAGTAGAAAGTAGAACATTTAAAAATTTGCCCTTTGGTTCATTTAATAGGAATAACTTAATATGTTAAACGAATAGAAGTACATTATTCTTTAAACGAAAGAAAAGAAGAATCAAACAAATGTTTTAAAGGATTTCATAATTTTAGCACATTATAACTCTATGATTGATAAATAACCACTAAATTGAAAGCCAAACTTAACCGACTTAACTTTCACATGCAGAGGTTACATGCTCAATCACAAGTAGTTTACTGATTAAAGTAAATTATAATATTAAATAAAAGAGATATCTTATATGGACTCACCTGAAATTCTTACCAGTTTTAAACTTAAGTAAATCTCAACATGTTTATAAATTATTATTTACATAAGCATTGTTTGATATTATGTACATCTCTCGATTATTTGCACTTATACATGACTTGTTTATGGTTAAGTTAAACTGAACTTTAATTTGTTGATTAGTGCCAAATAAATGTTTGAATTATAAAACGTTCGATATCATATGTACAAAATTACCCAAAAGTAATACAAAACCAGGAGCCTATCGAGAAGAAAGATTATTTAATATTGATGAAAAAAATTTCTATATGGTCACCTACTGTAACACACGTACAAACTGTACTTCCTTTCAGCTTAATGTTAAAAGTTTAGTAGAAAGTAGAACATTTAAAAATTTACTCTTTGGTTCATTTAATAGGAATAACTTAATATGTAAAACGAATAGAAGTATATTATTCTTTAAATGAAAGGAAAGCTGAATCAAACAAATGTTTTAAAGGATTTCATAATTTTAGCACATTATAACTCTATTATTGATAAATAGCTACTAAATTAATTAAATGTTTTAAACGATTTTTTAATTTCATCCCATTATAATTCTATATTGATAAATAGCAACTAAATTGAAAGCCAAACTTAACTGACAATAAGGCAATTTGTCGTAACGTCACTAACTACTATAATGCCCTTCCCATTCATTTTCCTGTTTACAACAGCCAATAGACAAACAATAAACAGCCCTTCCGTTTGAAACTAAAGCCAGAATTGTCATAAATTGAGATTTCTCCTACTGCTTGAAATCGCCGTATTTGGCATGCAGAGGTTATATGCTCAACCATAAAGTAATTTACTGATTAAAGTAAATTATAATATTAAACAAAAGAGATATCTTATATGGAATCACTTGAAATTCTTACCAGTTTTAAACTTAAGTAAATATCAACCTGTTTACAAATTTATATTTATATAAGCATTGTTTGATATTATGTGCAACTCTCGATTATTTGCACCTATACATGACTTGTTTATGGTTAAATTATACTGAACTTTAATTTGTTGATTACTGTCAAGCAAATGTTTGAATTATAAAACTGTCGATATCATAGCTACAAAAATATTCATGAGACTATCCAGAAGAAAGATTATTTAATGTTGATGAAATAATCTTTCTATCTGATCACCTAATGTAAATCACAGAAAAGCTTTGTTACGAGAGTGCTTTTATACTATCTAATACTTGACACACATATGAGGCTGAACATAGTTCATAAAAGACTTGAGTCAAGGAGCATAAATGGTCAGAAGACAACTAAGAAGGATTTGCAAATAAGTATAACCACATCTTAACACATTGTGTGTGGGTAAATTTCGCAGCGGAATTGTACCGGGAACGGGCGTTTTGCCCATAAATTTAGTTATTCATTTAAATATCAATAGATCGAAAATTATTTAATTTTTTAATCAACTTTTAGCATTTTATATTGAAATATATAAACAAATATATAAATAGAAATATATAAATAACAACCATAAGATTTCTGTAAACAAAAAATATATATTTTTATTGGATAAATTTGCTATAGTATCGTAAATATTAAAAATCAAATAGAAATAGTAGTATATAGTTTTACATTTTTCGAATTATGTTATACATAAACATTTTCACATTATTAAATAATGAAAGTCAAGAAATTCGTCTTTGTTTTCCTGTATATATCGTTATTTTTGTACCCACAAACAAACCATGTTGTTACACTAACCCGTATTAGCACGTGACCCGCCCTCAAGTATCAATCGTCAGAAAACGTACTAGTACGTGTCCCGCATACAATGTGTTAGTAGAGTAATATTAAAATATCATTCCTGATTCGTATATTAGTTATATCTTACAATACAAGGAGATAAAAATATCAAATTTTCAGAAATGTTTCGTTTATGTCAGAAAACGTATTAGTATGTGTCCCGCATACAGTGTGTTAAGTATTACAGACTATGTGTAAGAATAGATAACTATTACGTCAAGGAACTTACCGTTTAGCTGAACGAGTAAGAATGATTTCTTCTGGCATACTTTTGAGCCATTGATTATTGTTTTTGCTACTATGATTTGAGATAAGCACATTTAATTTCTAGACAATTGCATCATTACTATACCGTGTCAATACAACGGAATGCTTTTAGAAGGGTGTCATCAATGCCATTTAAGTATCATTTCAGCGTGGAAGGCTTACTTTAAAAGCGATTATATTCGTCTATCTAATGTTCCAATTACCATCGAATCCAGAACTTCATGGACAAATTGGATCAACGATTGAATCCAGATGATTAAGATTTATTACATTTATTTAACGACTGGTCAATGATATATTATCAGCATAACGTCTTCTTCAGAGGAAAATTTTGCTTTTTGAGATTATATCTTTTGCTTACCGACACAAATATAAACTTACATCTTGTTATGTTAATAAAGGATATCTAATTTTCTATTACTGATGTTCCAATAATTATTGTTTACCAGTGTAACTAAATGTATGGTTTTTAGTAATTAGCAATTTTTGGGGATAAGTAAAATTGAGATCATCTACAAGTACAATGTAATCTTAAAAAAATGAGTAAGATGTATCACGTTTCTTTAACGATAGGTCTATGCTATATTTTGTTGGTCAACCTAACGTTCCAATTACCTCCGAATCGAGATCTTGATAGACAAATTGGATCAATGGTTGAATCCCGATGATTAAGATTCATTACATTTATTTAAAGACTGGTCTATGATATTTTATTAGCATAAGGTCTTCAGAGGAAAACTTTGCTTTGTCAGATTATATCCTTTGCTAGCCGACACAAATATAAATTTACATTTTGCTATATTAATAAAAAATATCTAACTTTCTATTAGTGGTGTCACAACAATTATTTCTTACCAATGTAGCTAATTGTATGCTTTTCAGTAATTAGCAATTTATTTGGGTTAATAAAATTGAAATCATCTGCAAGTACAATGTAATTTTAAAAAAGTATTTGATATGCACATTTGGTTAGATTTATAATAATCAAAATCGGATTTTAAATATATTTTATCGGATTTCTCTCAATCACTAGAAGATGACCGAATAGAGGGCAAATAGAGGGCGGAATCTACAAATTCGGATACCATTGCTGTAATTTTAATTTGTTGATATTACTTTATCTCTCTAACTCTGTATGGCCGAACGATGGCCGAATGGTTAGGGCACTAACCCTCGGATCCGGAGTTCGTGGGTTCGAGTCCCACTGAGGCATGGGTGTTCGTAGCCGTTCGGAATCGGCTTTAAGCAGTAGGTCCCGGTCTCATTAGCCCTCGTGTTGCAAAAAAAGTAGACCGAAGTGCTCCCAACTAACCAACCAACCTAACTCTGTATGTTCTTTATACAACTAGGCTATTTTTAGTTGATTTGAATCAAATTTGGTGTTCACTGGAACCTTGATACATCGTTTTTAAAGGGGATAGTTATAGACAAAGACAAATGCGAGCAATGGATGTCGACATTAACCATTATTATATTAATTATTTAAACATTTATTAAGGCCAGGCCTCACCAAAATCGTTTGACGGGTAACCAAGATTAAAGTATGGGGCCAACCAATGGCGGGACCCAATTATCCGTTTAAACAGAGATTAATAGTGATTAACCGTTAAACGACTTGGGTGAGACCGGCCCTAAAAGAACCTAACATTTTTAAAAATATAATTTACATGTAGAATGATTTTTAAAAGTATTTTATAGTTTTTGTTCTGTGCAAGGCTGCTACTCATAGGGACTTTAAACAATCGGAATAGTCGATTTTTCCCCTGCTACGTCATTATGCCGAAAATCCTCTCCAGAGTAGCAAAAGCTCCCATCTTCGACTTAATCCAACGTGCCGAAATCCACTTCTAGTGACGTCATTAGATAATCTAGTGGTATAGATGATCACCCTGAGTAACAGCCTAGGTTGCTGTTAATCATCTCTCTGGTGAAAAAAAGCTTACACTAGGTCCAACAGACCTCACCGCAACATGCAATTGGTCTTTCTATAATGTCACGTGTTCACAACATTTCCCCGGTCACAATCAGGTTAACTGTAGAACGTCTTACGATTTCAAGTGATGACTGAAAATTACAGCCATCCTGTTTCAACATGTTTTGTTCTAATATTTCTTTAAACTAGAGTAACTGTTGGCTAACTGTGTAATTTATAAAAAATGTCCCCTGGTGGTGTAATGTCGAACTTTTTTTTTTTTTTTTTTTTTTTGCTAAAACAAATTCCTTTCTTTTTAGATGGATGTCCACCTAAAAAGATGGGAATATCTTTTTAGATGGACTTCCATGTACAGAATAACATTTCATAACTTTCTGAACAATAGTTTCGTTTGCAGACTTAAACCCATAATTAAACTGTTGGGATTACTTGGGAACAAACTGTTAGGATAAAAAGAACAAACTGTTAGGGACTAAACTGTTAGGATTGCTTGGGTTAATGCTTAACTGACGGTTAAGCATTAGTTTATTACATGTATCCAATTTTCGAAGTATTAAAAATTGTAAACAGATATGTCTTTAATTGTATTGGTCAATATTTGTAATGATCTTTCTTTCTTTACTTAATACGTGCATTTTGGATTTTTGCATTTATTTTGTTTTCCCCTTTATGCAAATATTCTCTTTTTGTATTTGGTCAACAAAGTATCATATAAACAGTGTATTTGGAGTTGCTGAAAACTGACTCTGATGGAGGGTTTGATCCCCCTGTGGGGGTATTTTGATAGTCATATTATTCTAATGTTAGTGGAACAAGTTTAATATGTTATTATTCCTTTTAATTTGATGTATATTAATAAACAGCTTGTTTTTTCAGTAATATTTGCCTTCTTCACTCATCGTATTTGCCACACAACTTTAAATGTCGTTTGAGACTGACATAAACTTCCCTGTTTAAAGTAGGGAAGTTTAATTATAAACAGATTAATTATGAATTAATTATGAATTTGTTTAATTATGACACTCTGTATTTTAAATTAATTAAAGAAATAAAACTCCCTTTATTAAACTAGTGGTTATTTAAAGACATTTTATTTTGCCTATTTATTTATACAGTAGAATCTCGGTGTATTTACCTTCTGTGGGACCAACATCATATGGTCGTTGTAACGAATTGAAGAAATAGTAAAAAAAATGAGCAAAGAAATGATGCAACAGTACATAGAGAACACTTCTACTTATTTGTATTTCCATTACTGAATTTTTGAAAAAAAGTCTTTCATTGACGCCTGTTTCAAGTTCATTTGGGAATTTTTTATTATCACTGATTCCATATTCGTTAGATTTTAAAGAATATCTTCAGAATTAAACTGTCCTTCAAAATATTGACGCAAGGCATTGATTGCATTGAAGGCTTCTTTTTCATTAAGTTTTTCAAAAGCTTGGACGATTTCTTCTCCATAGTCGGAATCGCAGATTTCTTCATTTCCAGTAATAGGGCAATAAAATCGTCCTCATTCAAATCTTTTTCGCAGCACTGTAAAGTTTCGTCTACCACAACTAACTCATCAAAAGATGATTGAAAATCCGGAAATTTGACACTGAGGAACTGGGTCATTTCATTAGTGTCTAGAGTGTCATCTACCTAAGACATCAATGTCGTACTTGACCAAAGGGTCCTTTAAGAAAACAAAAAGAGAGGAGTACAGGTTTCTTGAAGTTGCACCACAGTACAATAATTTTAAAATAGAACACTTGCTAATGAGTTCTGCGGTCTAAAATTGGCGGTCGCTCTAACGAAAAATAATGCACTTGGGGTCGTTGTAATGATTGAAAATTAACATTATTCTTATGGTAAAATAATTGGGACTTTTTAAGATGGTCGTTCTAACGGAGCTGTCGTTGTATCGTGGGGAAGTTTAAAAGAGATTCTACTGTATATTTAAATTATTTTTAACTAAGTTTGATTTTATTCATCCTACTATAATAAATTTATTTTCCCAGTTTCACTGTTTTTAGAGGCGCTTTATACTTTTATTACAGTTTTATATTGGCAATAAAAAATTTGAGACACTTCTTTCTATAATATTTTTCAATGCCAAATTGCTACTAACAAAAAGAAACAATAGTCTTATAAATGGCTTATAAATATATATTTTCTAGAACTGATACAATGTTCACGTTGTAGATTTATCAACATGTTTTCCGCTCGATAGTCAGTCTCGACATTTTTCCAGTGTACAGAGCTGAAATAATATGGTTTCTGGAAAAATGCGATAACCAATACTAAATAAAACAGGGTCATGAATTTCAAACAGTCTACAATTTTTCTCGTAAAATATGTATTAAATACATGTTTATTCCTTTAAATATTACTTATTATAGTTATACAGTCTTTATAAATTTTATTTGATGCTGAAATATGTGTAGGAAAAAGAAACGCAGTTTAAGGAAGTTTAAACCTTAAAATCTTTGAAAAAACTGGAAACTATTTTTTTACATTTTCTGAATCATGTGTTTCACACTTCATAAAAATATTCCTATTAGAACGCTCATAAGTGTAAAAAGAAATGTACATCTGGGATTTGACATGTATTTTTAAAACTTTAAATATGATGCTCTAAAAATTCCATTTTTACAACAACCGTGCATTATTCGAAAGTAAAATTATGCAGATATAACTTTGGCATTTTTAAAATAAATATATAGCTAATATATATCTAAAATTTATACTTTTTTACAGACATACCTATGTAATACATACCTTTTGTTATACATATCGGAACGCTCATAGTTAAAAAAAATGTAGATATGGAATTTAAGATATTCTTTTAACACTTCAAACGCGATGTTACCGAAACTGCATTTTTACAACAAAACATGATTCGGATAATACTTATCCGATATTACATTGAAACTTGCTTAGTAAATATGCGGTACTAATTTATATAAAAGAAGCATGATTTTTTATAAGATATTCGTTCATTAAAAAAATAAGTATAATATAAAATAGTAAGTTAATTCTTTTCCTTGAACGAACCCTGGAATAAGAAATTTTGCATAAGTAATAAATTATTTAGGTGTAGGTTATTATCTGTTGTATTGGGATAACAAAAATGTACACAATTTATTTGTGTACTGATATTTTATTAAAAGTTTGCGGGCAGTATCTCTGTATCAAAAGCTCACTATTGACATATAATAAATGTCCTATTTTCTGTTTATCACGTAATGATATGTGCATTTCTTAATAGCAAAAAAAAAAAAAAAATAAGAAAATTGTATACAGATTAAACCATAGAAAATTTTAAAATAGATCTAAATGTACCTCATTTTAGCTACTTAAATGGAAATAGTATATTTCTAAACAAAAGTTTTTTAATATAAGAGCTCGTTTTTCATTCATTAGGAAAATAAATTTCTGCACACTTTAGAATAAAATATTTCGAAATCATCAATATAGATCTAAATGTTAGAAATTACTTTTGCTGTATAAAGTAATACATTAAAAACAGCATAAAATGTACGTACGAAATGAAAAAAAAATTAGAAATCCATTTGTCTTTAAAATAACGTGTTATGTTTATAAATCAGAAACACTAATTTCTTATATCAAATAGAATTTAGTTTTTTTAATAGAAACTAATTGTATTTATTTAGATAATTTTCGATGGCAGCCGGTACTTAGAGATTGTCGACGGAGCACACCACCATCATCATCCGTAGCTTATTCGCTTATTCCGTGGACAAAAAAAAAAAAGACATACCAAGAAGGAGTTATCTGAATGGGACGAAAATCGAGAAAATTGGTATATGTCATGTTTATGTACAGAAAAAAGAAATAATTATAATTTAAGAAAAATTGGATGATTTATTCAAGTGATAGAGCTTTACTAAGAAAAAAAAAAGGAATAACGTGTTTGTCTACCTCTGGCTTTTATGAAAGTAGTTGTTCTGATTGGCATGGATTGATAGAGGTGACAGATGTCCTCCTGAGGAATATCGCTCCAAATTCTGTCCACGTTAGATCTTTAAAATCTGAGCTGGTTGGAGAGTCCTGCCCATAATACTCCAAACGTGCTCATTAGGAGAGAGATCCGGCGACCATGCTGTCCAAGGCAGCGTTCAGCAAGCCTGTAGACAAGCAGCAGATTAATGTGCAGTGTCGGGCAAGGTATTATCTTGATGAAATCTAAGCCCATGAAGGTGTAATATGAAGGGTAACACAATGGGGCGTAGAACTTCATTGACTTACAGCTGTGATATAAGGGTGCCACGGATGACAACCTACTTTGAAATGAAATTACACCCCAGAACACCACTCCTGATTGTCGGCTTCTATGTCGGAAAATAGTCCTGTTGGTATCCCACTGCTGCCCGGAGCGTCTCCAGACACGTCTTCGCTGGTCATCGGAGCTAATTTCAAAGCGGGACTCATCAGTGAAGACTATTCTACTCCTGTCAGTGACATTCCAGTTGGAATGAGCCCGACACTACTTCAAACGGGCCTGTCGTTGCACAGACGTAAATGGTAGTCAGCGCAAGAGGCACCGAGACCTCAGCCCCCTTTCAGAGAGCCGTCTTTGAATGGTTTTTACGGTTACCGAAGCACTAGTTGCACTTACAACCGATGATAATGATGCATTTGGGCTGTGAGTGCCGTTCTGACAATTGCTCTGTCCTGATGTTCTGTTTTTTCTCTAAACGAATCGCTTCCTTCTTGACGCTGTGCTAGTCCATGGTTCACCCATTCCTGCTAACATCGTCTAATACTGTCATCGATCTTGCCCAAATGACTAACGACTCTCCCATTAGACCAACCGGCCTCTTTCAGCCCAACCAGAAGTCCTCTCTCAAATGCTGACATCTGCGCATATCGTTCGCACACCTGTATGCGAGGCATAGTTGTGTATATATATGTGTGTGTGTGTGTACATAGTAATTTTATACATATATCCAACCCTTGAGTTAGTGCAGGCTGATTAATCACACATATGCACTCTTTCTTTCGAATGGATTTTTATAGATTGAAATTTCAAAGTGAAATGATATTTTTATCTAAATAAAATATGTCCTTTATTCCTTAGGGATAGTGTAGCTTTCTACTAGGAAAATAATTTTAAGGATCCACAGATATAACTCTCTACAAGCAAATTTTAAAGCTGTATAATAATAATGTAGATAAATATCTATCATATTGTCACGAAGATTCGAATGAACACACCGCTTAACTTAACAGATGAATTTATTGAATTAAGTAGCAACTCCCAACTTTACAAGATCAGGAAGTTGCCTACAACTAGTGGGTATCAGCTTTTATACCCGAACAGAATATTCGAGAAATAACTAATTTACATATTAAAGAAAGATCTAGAACGTTCAAGAACATAAGGAAACAATATATAACATTTTTAAATTAAAAATCCATACTTTGGATAAACAGCCATGGCAAGCATCGAACCCACAATCTTCGGGTCTGGATCGCGTGCTTTGACCATTCGGCCATTCAGCTCGTCGACTAAGCTTCTTTATGCAGTAATATTTTTCAAAGAAATTATTTTTATTGGAGTATTCTAAATTTAGCTGCCAGTGTGGATTATATGAGCCGTTGAGTGCACACATTGACTAACTCCGTTTTTTGGTTATTGATAAACTGGAACGTCAGTGAACAAAATATGCTACGCAGTTCTCATTCAAACCAATATTCCCCAATTTTAATTATCAGCATGAATTAATGATACATTTTTTGGGTCATTGGGTCGTTGAATAGGCTACTCTTGGCACCTTTTAAGAGCTTTAATAATATATTTGTAATTTTTAAAAATTGAAGTTAGTCAATGTGTGCACTGAGCGGCTCATATGTATCTATGAAACGATATTTCAGGATACTTTCGCTAGTCATAATTTCGACTGGCAGTATATGACATTCTAAATAAAGAACCGCATAACTATGCCCAAATGCTTCTGAAGTCATAATTACTTCCATTTGTTTTACCTTCATCACACAAAAGCTCCGAGACAAAAATAAATTAACGAAATATGATTATGACAGTAAAGAAACCTAAATTAAAAGTAGAAAAATTTAGAAAATATGGTTAGTTTGGTTAAAATATAATTAAACATATATATATATATATATATATATATATATATATATATATATATATATATATATATATATATATATATATATATTTACATATTTATATTCATTTGTTATGAAATAACACGAAAATTATGTGTATATATTTTAGTTACAATTTTGGTACAAACAGTTGAACTTTTCATAAATGAAGACAATTAAAAGCATAGAGAAGCTCATTATTGTAAGAACATAGTGCCAGTTTCTCGTCTGCATCATTTTCTGTACGTATAATAATGTAAATGAGAATTATTCTCAGAGGGATAGCATGTAATTTTGCTGCTGGAAAATGCAGGATTAATATTTACCCTGAGGTGCAATTACAATTTAATTTAATTGGGTGTGTAATATTTAATAATTGCATTTTAATTAAGAAAATCATATTTTTAATTTGTAAGTGACAACAAACATTTGTCTTAATGTTGATATTCCATTATATTAAATAACTCTCTTACATTAAGACATTCTTGCTGTCATAAATTATGGCTATATAAAAGTTTTTTTATGCATTTATCATTTATTAGTATACATGATTTTTCTCAAATTAAATAATTCAAGTTGAATGAGAATCATTATTAACACATTGTATGCGGGAAACGTACTAGAACGTTTTCTGACGATTGATACTTGAGTGCGGGACACGTACTAGTACGTTTTTTGACGATTTATACTTGAGCGCGGGTCACGTACTAGTACGGGTTAGTGTAACAACATGGTTTGTTTGTGGGTACAAAAATAACGGTATATACAGGAAAAATGAAACCGAATGTTCTTGTCTACTACATAGATTTTAGAAAAATTTAGACAAATAAAAACTAGTTTTTACATCAGTCGATGCGTAACCACAGAACGGGAAGGTTGATTAAAAAAATCAATTTAGATTTAAAATTAACTTTTTATTTATCCTTGCGAAAATGATATTATATATATATATATTTGTCTATTTATATATTTGTTTATATATTTCAATATAAAATACGAAAAGTTGGTTGAAAAATTAAATAATTTTCGATCGATTGAGATTTAACTGAATAACTAAATTTATTAGCAAAACGCCCGCTCCAGGTACAATTCCGCTGAAAAACGTACCCGCACACAATGTGTTAACTATAGTCAACTAAGTCAACCAGAGCTTACATACAAATAGCTTAACTTTTATAAAAACTGTGAAATATTTAATTTATAAAGCGTAGGATTTCAATAATATACATTTAACTAAACTATGTTCAGATTGTACTTATAACTATACATACTGTTAACTATACATACTGTTCAGATTATACTTATTCTAGTGTATTTAGAACAGTAATAATTTTACTGATGCAGTAAGCCCATATTTCTTAAATAAGAATAATTTTATGCATTAGCCAATTAAAGCTAAGATTTTTCCTGGATATGTATTAATAATATTATAAATCTAATATGTTATAGACTAATGAGAGTAGAAATTTATATAAAATTTAAATATTTTTAAACATTCTAGCCTGTTTTCATTAAGGAAGATCCGTAATTTTAAAAACAATAGAATATTATTTCAAAAGGAGAATTTAGTGATGAGCGATTTATTTGCTGTACTTTACTGTATTTATTTGTACATTACTGGAAAAAAATGTTCCCATAAAAATAATTCCCATTTATCTTTGCAAAGGCACAAAAATTATACTTTAAACTATTAATGGTCCTGGAATAAGTTTGTTGCTCATTAATAAGTTACTATTTCGAGGTTTTTTTATGATTTATAGAACTTTTTATTCCTATTACTTTTCGTGTTGAAGGATACGGTTGACAATTAAAATATATTTTATATACATAATACATATTTTAATTCATAACCATATCGATTAGCAAGGAAAACATTAAGAAACATCTACAATACATGGTTGTATTTAGCATCCAATTTACTTTCAAAATGTCCCAAATGACAATTTTAAAGTCAGTTGTATGCTCATTGATGTCTTTATAAGGAATATTTATAAAACACTACAACGGCCTCCCTTACATTCAAAAGTACTTATATCTTATTACTCAATAAAATATTACATAATTGTTTTAAAAATATTTTTATATTCTACACTGTATGTTTATTAAGATGGATAGAAAACTGTCTTATAAGTCATAGAATTTCATCTCGTAATGTTTATCTTATAGTGCTCTATTATCAAATAAAGTCAATTTCTTTGAGTCAGTAACTTTCCAATATAAATTTGTATCAAGGTATTACAAAACAGACATTATTTCCGTTCTGCATTTCTCCAAAGTTTCGTTGTTAGGTAATGGCATTTCGGAGTAAATCAGACGATCGACTGATTATAACAGATGGGGAAGATAATGTCCTCATTTGCAAGAAATAGTTCTTTTCTAATCAGGGAAAAAGGTGAATGAATGCGATGGAGAGACTTGATCGTTAGAGTGGTGATTATTAGAAGTTGAGTAATTTCGAACTCAGACATAAAGTAATCTCATTCGTTGCTACTATAGCTGCCTGTAGTTTCAGATTACTTCAAGAGGAAAACTTACGTTGATGTACACATCTTATATACGAAAGAAAGCAAGTTTGTTATTGTTAATTCGTAATGAAATTAAGTAGTAGTGATAGGAAGGGTGTTTATATTTCTTAAGAGAAACATCCAGGAAAAATTATGATTCCTAATTCTGGTTGAAATAGTTATGGAACTTAGATATGCACATACATATGTAATTTGAAAAAGTTAAACGTCTATGTTGATGAAATTCTCAAGTTGTAATTCTCTAGTTACGCATATAAGTTTAAGGTGTTTTGCAAAGTTATTAACCAAATTAATTCTTCTGAGAAGATTACGATAAGCTTAATACTATCTAAGTAAATTAAAAATTTGATGACTTCTAAGTTTTATTTATTCTTGTTTTGTCTTTTTTTTTTTTCAACTTTAGTGTTTTTATCATCGGGAAACAAAAAAATTTAACATTTCAATTATGCAAAATTATCTAATTATAAAAATGCAAACATGTTTACATACACTATTCTAGCTACGCAATTAAAAACTACAGAATCTTTATATGCTTTTTTCCCATTATACTTTATTAGATTTCTACTAACTGTTATCAGCTCAGAATTTTACTAGGAAAATAAATTTGTTTTTACAAAATCACTGATTAAAATTCAGAGATTATATGTTTACAACACCAGATTTTAACGTTTTTATGGTTTAAGATTCCATTTAATTTTTTCAAATTATCATTATCTAAATAAACTAGAATATATTTATTATGAGTAAAACTTTTCATCACACATCTTTATTTTAAGCAATCTTTCGCGAAGGGAAAGCTATATTTTACATATGTTCCTGATTATTAAGATTAAAAGCAAGCCAAGGTACGTAAAACTTTTTCTGGAAGAAATATGAATATAAACTACTCTTGCATTACTCAAAATTCTGCATTTTCAAAAAGCAAATGTTTACAAAATACTTAAGAAAAATTTTGTCACTATACTTTTGACTGGAGAAGGAAAATATTTTTTTTTAAATTTTCAGGAAACACAATTAAGTATGAAAATGGTTTGTGAGATTCATGTTAAGTTTTTAAAAATATTTATTTTGTTTCACATGGTAAATTTTTGCTGTCAGATTTAGAATATCAGCAATTTTAATATTCTAAATTTTAATATCAAGATTTAGAAACACAAGTATGAAAATAGATTGTGAGATTCATGTTACGTTTATAAAAATATTTATTTTGTTACACATGGTAAATTTTTGCTGTCAGATTTATAATATTAACAATTTTAATATTCTAAATTTTAATATCAAGATTTAGAAACACAATTAAGTATGAAAATAGTTTGTGAGATTCATGTTACGTTTTTAAAAATATTTATTTTGTTACACATGGTAAATTTTTGCTGTCAGATTTAGAATATTAACAATTTTAATATTCAAAATTTTAATATCAAGATTTAGAAACACAAGTATGAAAATAGTTTGTGAGATTCATGTTACGTTTTTAAAAATATTTATTTTGTTACACATGGTAAATTTTTGCTGTCAGATTTAGAATATTAACAATTTTAATATTCAAAATTTTAATATAAAGATTTAGAAACACAAGTATGAAAATAGTTTGTGAGATTCATGTTACGTTTTTAAAAATATTTATTTTGTTACACATGGTAAATTTTTGCTGTCAGATTTAGAATATTAACAATTTTAGATCATTTTGCGCTTTCTGTACAAGTGATAAACATGTATGATAATTAAATCAGTCTTTTGTAAATAAAAGAAAATACCTGGAATTATTACTCAAGCTTTTTTAATTAAAAGTAACTTTTTAATAAATATTAAAAATCTCAAGATTTCATCAAAATTATTTATGACTTAAAGTTTAATGTTTACATTATTACATTTATGGTGTTTCATGTATAAAACCATTTATTATTTAAGTTAAAATATGTTAACTACTTTTTAAATATGTGGCAACTTAGATTTCAATTTATTTAATATTTTCCCTATATAGCTTTCTATTTCAGGACTATTAAGCCTCATCTGTTTATCAGCAATCATTAAGCTTTGCTTGATAATAGGTTTACGATTAGATGTTTTATCAAGATTAAAAAAATAATAGAAATTCTGTCACTCGCTTTTTATGCCACAACGAAACAATCTTGTTTCATTTTCAGAGAACAATACGCAAATATTAAAAGATAAAAAACTGAAATAGATCTTTGATATCAGAACAAAGTGATATTTTTTAAAAGATAATCAAATTTTTAATGATCAATAACAAAAAACATTGCATTCGTGTTTATATCTTTCAAATTTTATCTTTCAAATTATATTTTAAAATTTTTATGTGAGATTTTAAGAATTAGTGGACTGTATAATAAATTAGAATAATGTGAATGAGGGGGATACCAAAATATTCAAACTCATTGAAATAGAATTGAATGAATATGCATTGGATCAGCGTTGGGAAAATGACAACCCAATAAGATTTATGATTAAAAAGAAAAAGCATTTACTTACAATGTTTTTGACTATTCTCACTCCCAACGTCGTCCAAATATCACTTTTAAGAAAAACAACACAAAACAGAATATATGGCCGATTTAATCCCCGCGCTCTCAGCGAACACTATTGTATTACATATATTTACAGATGGCGCTACGCTTCACGGTTACAAAATAAACACAGTTTACAAAAAATATTAAGCAATTGCTGTCGCATCATGGATGTTGGACGGAACAATTACTCAAGCTTTTTTAAATAAAAGCAACTTTTTAATAAACAGTAAAAACCTCAAGATTTCATCAAAATTATTTTCGATTTAATGTGGAATGTCTAAATTACTACATTTATGGTGTTTCATATATATAAAATCATCTATTATTCAAGTTAAAATATGTTAGCTACTTTTTAAATATGTGGCAACTTAGATTTCAATTTATTTAGTATTTTCCCTGTATAGCTTTCTATTTCAGGACTATTATGCCTTATCTGTTTATCAAACAAACATTACACTTTGCTTGATAATAGGTTTACGATTAGATGTTTTATCAAGATTAAAAAATTATTAGAAATTTTGTTACCCACTTTTTATGCCACAACGAAACAACCTTGTTTCATTTTCCGTGAACAATACGCAAATATTAAAAGATAAAAAACTGAAATAGATTTTTGATATCAGAACAAAGTGATATGTTTTAAAAGATAATCAAACTTTTAATGATCAATAACAAAAACATTGCATTCTTATTTATACCAACTTTTATTCTAAACAAGTGACTAACATTCACTGGACTGTTACAGTAGAAAAACATTTAAAAAATAATGATATTTTATATTCATCCATTTGGAAAGTTTTAACTAGAATTGAGTGTTACATATTTTTTATTTAAAACTATACTATATATTTCTAACAATACGTTTCTAAGATATTTCATAGTTATTTTTAGTTTTGCATACACTTTAAAATAATCTACAACGGGAAGGAATATATTGCAGCCCTAGAGGGCAGATCTGTATACGGTTTTTTAAAAAACATGTCTTTCATGTTTTGAAATTTCAAATTCCAAGCTAGGGCACGAAATAACTATTCGCAAGGGGTTTCTCATGGCATATTGGAAACTACAACGGGAAACGGAGACGCTGAAAATTTTTCTTACAATATAAGTTTTAAAATAATTTTATTCCTATAGAGACTTTGTTGAATGTAACTTTATTGATTTCCCAGGGTGATAAATTATTTGCTTTGAAATAAAAGAAAATATGTGTTTTTAATGAGTTTTAGAGCAGCCCGTAAAAAATAATTCACCGAAATTAATTTATAAAATGTAACTAAATTTGACATGTTAAGAAATAAAAGTTAGATTTTAAATTTTATATATGGTGAAAAATAAAAAAAAATAATTTGAACTATTTCATATTCGGTTTTGTACTATTAATTTATATGAACTAGCATATACCTCGTCATATGACGGGATCAGTAAATATTTTTAGTTTTCCAGAATTGTAAAGCACTCTATGAGGCAAGTAAAAAATGGCTTGTTTTTTTGGCTAACAATTAACTGGTACTCGATCAATAATTTGCTTATCTTTACTGACCGCATGTTAGTAGCCAATTTAAATTTATCTTGTCATTTTATTAACCCAATTAGAAGTTAGCATCCTATTATTATTTTATTTAAAAAAATTTCTTTTATATCATAATATTAGGAATACTTTAAAAGAGATGATTAAAAAAGTTTTAGTACTAATTGTAATCATAGCCACAAATAAGTGTTATTATAATTTATGAAGTTTTATCAAGTTAAAACAAAATTACGATATTCAAAAAGTTGATTATTTCATCATCATGCTACGTAAAGATGTTTTTAAGAAGTTTTCTAATATTTTCCATTTTTACTTTAAAGCTGAAAATGCAAACTGTAAAAATTGAAATGGTATTATTTAAAAATAGAGAGTCTGATCTAAGAGAAAAAGGGAATATTTTTGAAGAGTTCCACATGATTAAAATGTGTTTTTCATTTTCCAAGGTAAATTTTTCTTTTGATCAAAGGGACAGCGAACTGTCAAAATCAATTTATATTTTTTTGACCAAACTACGTTGAAATTTAAAGGAATTAATGAGGGAGCTGCTCAAATTACATTCCAAAATCTCTCAAGTCGTGTTTTGGCCTCTAAATCCACCTGAAATTAATGGAGCAATAGAAAGCACCAATAGAACAATATAAATGCACTGGAACTACTACAAATACAAAATCAAAAACGTTTTATTTGTAGAACAGCCTAAAGTATTTATCAATAATAACTAAATTGTCTGTTGTAGTAGTAGTAATAATGTGACAACCACTTTTTTTCTTATTAATAACATTTCAAAACTCACCGAGACATAAATATTTAATTTTTGATCGCATTTTCTCAGCTGATCATCCACCATATCATTAAATTGAAAGGTTTTTAACATATTAGAGGTTATAAACTAGTTTACTAGTTTTCAGTAAATTCATACATTTCTAAAGTAGACTTTAAAGTAGTAAAATGGGAGGGAATTGTTAAATATCCCCTCCATCATTTACAGATTATTCCCAGATCTTTTGGTTGAAAACTTCAGGTTACATAAAATTGAATAATTTAAAAATTAGCCCACACAGTTTCGGAGATTTTTCTTTTATTGAAAAATTTAAAAATAAGCTCACAAAATTAAAAAATATATATTTACAGAGCTTACGATCATTCATTACACTGAAATCTAAGGAAGGGATATATGTTATATTTATGAAGTAAACTTGATTAAATGTTCTTATATTTTTTAAAGGGAAATTGTTTATTTTCAAAAGGAAAATGTATATTTATCACACATTAAAAACTTATTTACCGAAACTTTAAACATTTTTAACATAGACTTGTTAGGAGTGAAATATGAATGATTGCTTGACTCTTTTAATTTTTTCACTATCTGTTACAAATGATTCTCAGATGCTACAACTGAAATTTTTTTTCAAGTTACAAGGATTTGAAAAATTTAAAGTTAAATGAACGGAATTCAGGAAATTTTCATTTTTTTTCAAAGCTTACGATCATGAGTTACTCTGAAACTTAAGGAAGGGAATATGCCATATTTATGAAAAAATCTACATGATTAAAATTTTCTGTATTTTGTAAAGGGAAACTATTTTAAAGAAAAATGTATATATAACATATAACATATTAAAAGCTAATTTTCAGCAACTTCAGACATTTTTAACATAGACTTGTTAAAAATAAAATAGATATGAATCAGTAACTCTTATAATTTCCCCCTATTATTTACAAATGATTCCCATATGTTACTACTGAAAAGTTCCTTTGCGAGCTGCATGGACTTGAAAACTTTAAAAGTAAGCCAACACAATTAAGGAAATTTTCATTTTCTTTACAGAGCTTACGATTATACACAGAGCATGATCTTAAGCTCTGTAAAGAAATGATCTCTTTTATCTAAGGAAATGATGTATGTTATATTTATGAACGGAATTTACATGATTGAAAGTTCCTATATTTTTTAAAGGGAAATTTTTTTTAAAAGAAAAATGCATAGCCTACAACAGATTAAAAGCTAATTTTCAACAGCTTCAGACATTTTTAACTCAGATTTAGGAGTAGAATTGGAATGAATCATTCACTCTTATACTTTTTCCTCTATCATTTACAGATTCCAGATGTTATCATTGAAAACTTACTTTTAAAGTTACAAGGACTAGAAAAATTTAAAAATAAACCCACGGAATAAGGGAATTTTCCCTTTTTTTCCAAAGCTTAAGATCATGAATTTTTCTGAAATGTAAAGAAGGGATATATGTCCTATTTATGAAGAAATCTAAAGGATTAAAATTTCCTATATATTTTAAAGGAAAATTATTTCAAAGGAAAATGTACATATAACATATAACATATTAAAAGCTAATTTTCAGCAACTTCAGACATTTTTTAACATAGACTTGTTAAAAATAAAATAGAAATGAATCAGTAAATCTTATAATTTCCCCCTATCATTTACAAATGATTCCTATATGTTACTACTGAAAAGTTTCTTTTCGAGTTGCATGGACTTGAAAAGTTTAAAAGTAAGCCAACAAAATTAAGGAAATTTTCATTTTCTTTGCAGAGCTTACCATTATGCACAGACTATGTTCGTAAGCTCTATAAAGAAATGATTTATTCTTATTTTATCTAAGGAAATGATGTATGTCATATTTATGAAGGGAATTTACATGAATGAAAGTTCCTATATTTTTAAAAGGAAAATTATTTAAAAGAAAAATGTATAACATATAACATATTAAAAGCTAATTCTCAACAATTCCAGACTTTTAACACATATTTGTTAGAAATAAAATAAGGATTAATTAGTAACACGTATAATTTCTCCACTATCATTTACAAATGATTCCCAGATGTTACTACTGAAAAGTTTCTTTTCGAGTTGCATGGACTTGAAAACTTTAAAAGTAAGCCAAAACAATTAAGGAATTTTTCATTTTCTTTACAGAGCTTACCATTATGCACAGACCATGATCGTAAGCTCTGTAAAGAAATGATTTCTTCTCATTTTATCTAAGGAAATGATGTATGTCATATTTATGAAGGGAATTTACATGATTGAAAGTTCCTATATTTTTTTAAAGGGAAATTTTTTTAAAAGAAAACTGCATAGCATACAACAGATTAAAAGCTAATTTTAAACAGCTTCAATCATTTTTAACACATATTTAGGAGTAGAAATAGAATGAATCATCAGCTCTTATACTTTATCCACTATCATTTACAGATGTTTCCCAGATGTTACGATTGAAAACTTACTTTTCAAGTTACATGGACTAGAAAATTTTAAAGATAAACCCACACAATCAAGGAAATTTTTATTTTATTTGCAGAACTTACGATCTTGAGTTACACAGGAACCTATGTTATTAATGTATTTTCACCGCATTGGTTCTGTTCTGCTTGTTGTTCAGATAATTGATTCATGAGTCTTCGGCAACAAAACAAATTCGTTCCGAAATAGACCCCATTCACAATACTGATCATCTTATATTTACATATCAACCAAACAGAAATCAGCTTTCGCAGAGGGGGATAAAAAAAGAATGGATTTCATACACACATACACTCACTCTTCTCGTTTATCATCCTCTATTGCCTATCCCGGAGACTGTAATTTTAATTTAATCAGCTTGTTATTTAACCGTCCCCTTTGGATTATGAGCCATTAAATATTCCCCAAACGGATTGCTGTAAATGCGATTTTTTTCCCTCTCTCTACCGTTCCGATGTGGATAAATATGTCTCTTTATTCTTCGCCTTTGAATTCCATCCCTCCGTACCGTGTAACAAAAGACGGTCTAT
>CM063501.1:17213612-17218612 GCA_032207245.1 Pardosa pseudoannulata
AATAACGCCGACTAAGCTACTTTCTCTGGGAAAGATTTCATTTCCGTCGCTCTGGGGTCTAATCCTGTTACAACAAGTGTTTCTATGATCATTCTATCCTCTAATTTTGACTCTAAAACACATGTCGTCCTCTTAACTAAAATAAAATGTAAGTTTATTTGGACTTGTGTGCTGATTTTCTTTAATGTAGCCCAGCTGCGACATCTACAATTCTTCTAGTTGCACAGGATTTTTCTTGCCCAGAGCAAGTAAATACAATAGGGGCTTAATATTTCTTGACAAGTGAAATAATTTTCAGCATGTTACATGTATATGTATGGAAAGATTAAATTGGGGGCATTAAAGATGTGATGGAAAGATTTCGTCTCAGTCTCGCTCTCTGGGGTCTAATCCTGTTCCAGCATGTGTTTCGATGATCATTCTATCCTCTAGCTTTGACTGTGAAACACATGTCGCTCTCTTAACTAAAATAAAATGTAAGTTTACTCGGACTTGTGTGCTGATTCTTTTCAATGTGGCACAGCTGTAACATCTACAATTAGTCTAGCTGCATAGGCTTGTCCTTGTCCAGCAACCCCGGCAAGTAAATACAATAGGGATTTTAATATTTTACGATCGATTTAATATTTTCGCCATGTTTCATGTATATGTATATTTTCTATATTTTTGGACATTTTTAATTTGCTTTATATGACAGTAATTTTTGGTAGTTACTGCAATTTTGAGTAAATAATCCATGGTTTAAGAGTGTTTAAAAGTTGAAATTTAATGCACACGACGTTTCTGAAGGAATTTTATTTTTCTGTTACAGTATTTTATTAAACGTTTTTCCAATGACTCTATTTTGCGATTCATTCGATTGTGTTTGCTCTATGCTGTATAGTATTAATACGGTATATCGTGCCTTACGGTATCAGAGATAAATATTTTAAATGATAGCTGAATAGGATGGCTGTCATATTGAACATATCTTGGAATAACTTTTTTTTAACTGAAGTAAATGTTTGCTAAATGTGTAATTCATTAAAATTCATTTGAAGTTTTCAACTTTTGAATTCTCTTGAGCAAATTTCTTTCATTATGTCGTACACAAAATTTTATAAACTTTTGGACAATAGTTTTGGTCGTAGATAATTTTAAACTAAAAAAGCTTAATTACGAATTCTCTCTGCATTTTTCGAAGACTATTTATACGACTTCACTATCGCTCATATTAATGCCTTACTTTATTACGTGTGCTTTATAAACATTGCTTCTCATTCAATTTTTAAGTAAACCTACAATTTATATCTATTAAAATGTTAAATTTTTTTATGAACTTACAAAATAAAACAATATATCATATAGCTGCTGATTTTGCTTTTCCCTGAGTTAAGATTTATACGATAAAAGAAATATATTTAGATGAAAATAAGATACTTAACATACTTAGAAGTTGTTATTGCAAATAAGTTTTGATCGTAGATAATTTTAAACTAAAGAAGTTTAATTATGAACTCCCTGTGCATATATTCAAAGACTATTACTACGATTTCACAACTGCTCATATTAACCCCTTCCGGTAAAATGACGAGTCTAGCTCCTCATTAGTTTTTCATTCCATACCGCATAATGACGAGTTACACTCGTCATGCGATTAAAGTTACTGTTAAATATGATAATTAATTTAGTTTAAAATTTCTAGTGTACTGAATTTGGCAACACTTTTATCACTTGTGAAAATCACAAGTCACTATTGCATATTGTTTACTTAGAATTTCTTAGTACAAGTCATTGCCAAATTAATGAGTCAGAATAAAAGAAAACCTACTAAGAAATGCCGTGTGTGTTACAAGAATCAAATTAAAAGTGAGACTACTTGGCGGCGTAAACAATTAAGAATTCCTTTGCACTTTGTTTTGAAAAGTACCACTAGCTTGAAGACTATTATCTGTATACCTTATTAATGTTTTGCTTTGATATTTTCTTAATTTTACTGTTTCTGATGTTATTTAACACTATGTAAAAAGTGGATTTTAATTAAGAATATGTAAGAATTGTAAAATGAAACACGTTTTTAAAATAAAAATTAAATGGTTATTTCATGCACAGTTTTTCATTATTAAATCATACCGGAAGGGTTTAATGCCTTTCTTTATTATGCGTTTCTTATGAACCTTATTTCTTATTCAATTTTTAAGTAAACCTACATATTATATCTATAAAATATTAAATTCTTTAATGAACGTACAGAAAATAAAACAAAATATCATATAGTTGCTGATTTTTCTTTTTCCCTCAGTTAATATAATATGCTATGAAAGAAATATATTTAGACGAAAATAAGATACTTAACATACTTAGAAGTTATTGTTGCAGAACTAATTTATTCTTCCTTGGAAATAAGTTTATGTACGTGATTAAAGCTATTAGGGTGGAGACAGCCAAGTTTTGAGCATGAATACAGCTGGGTGTGGTATTGTTTGTTTTTCAAACAATAGATGCTTCAGTTAGGGCCCCTCAGATAAAGAAATATATCTAAATATTTACAGTGAATTACTTTCTAGCTTCTTTTACAAAAAAATTGTATTCTTTCAAGATTCAATTTTTTAATATATGCTCTAAAGAACTAGTAAAACATCGTTTGCTTGTTTTTCCCCAAAATCACAAAAAATAATTTTTGTTTATTTGTTTAATATTTGTTAATTTTTGTTTGCAATATATTCCTTCCCATTCTCTTTTACGTGGATACTATATTCTGTATTGCCGCAGTAGAGGTGAAATTAAGATACATTTACTAGATATTTAATAGGTAGAGGTACTAATAATTAAAATTAGGCTTCTTTAATAAGTGTTAAAATTTCAATATCCAACAATGTAAAATGAAGTATTAACGAAGTAAATAAAAATGTAAAAATCTCTTTTTAGAAATTTATATCAGTTATTGTCTAATTTGAGCTTTTAGAAAAATATTTAGGGTGTAAAAAGTAGGTTTTGTTCAATCAATATAATAAAATTTAATTAATTGACAGATTTCAACTAGTTAATATTGTATAATTTGTTTTTAAAGAGAAACTTAAATAATCATAAAATAGGCTTTAAAAATGTTATTTAACATTTGAATGTAAGTATTCTGACTTATATTATTTAAAATAACATATAATTTTTTTTCTTTAATATAACTAAAATTATGTAGATTTATATAGAAGCGGAAACAGTTCAAAAGATTGTAACGAAGAGCAAAAAAAAAAATTATTCACACTTTTAGAACATAAATGGCTAGAGATTAATGACTATATTTTCAACACATAATTCACAAGTGTAGATTTCAAGATTAAGATTCAATTTTTAAGATTCAATTTTTTAGGATATGCTCCAAAGAACTAGTAAAACATCGTTTGCTTGTTTTCAACCCCAAAACACAAAAATAACTTTTTTTTTAACAAAAACTATTTTTGTGAGTTCAAAATATTGTAACGAAGAGCAAAAATTAATTCACACTTTAACACTATAAATGGCTGGAGATTAATGACTATATTTTCAACATATAATTCACAAGTGCAGATATGAATTGCCTTAGTTATATAATTGTGAGTTCAAAACATTGTGACGAAGAGCAAAAAATTATTCTCACTTTTAGAGCATAAATGGCTAGAGATTAATGACTATATTTTCAACACATAATTCCCAAGTGGAGATATGAATTGCCTTAGTTATATAATTTTTGTGAGTTCAAAACATTGTGACGAAGACCAAAAAATTGTTCACACTTTAAGAATATAAATGACTAGAGATTAATGACTATATTTTCAACACATAATTCTCAAGTTCAGATATGAATTGCCTTAGTTGTATGATTTTTGTGAGTTAAAAACATTGTGACGAAGAGCAAAAAATTATTCACACTTTAAGAGTATAAATGGCTAGAGATTAATGACTTTATTTTCAACACATAATTCACAAGTGGAGATATGAATTGCCTTAGTTGTTGTAATTAAAATATAAGGGAAGTCATCACATTCTCAAGATTCAAAAACCCGTAGACAATTAACTAAAACGACAATATTTTATACCTGTAAAGACTGAGAAGCTATTCTTAGAATTAAGCACACCTGTAAGAATTAATACAGCAATTTTGTGACTACAGTTTAGGTAAAATTAGAGACAGTAAACAGAGCAATAAATTGCATCTAGAATTACCGCTAAATAACCCCTATATTCGGTCAACATTAACTCTGAAACAACCAACACTAGAGATAATTTAAACGATGAATAGAATAGAACTAGCTTCTAAAGAATGAAGGTTTAATTACGGGAATTTTCAAAGCTACATATTTTGTAAACGCCGAAGAAGTACAAAAATTGATATTATAATGCAGTCATATAATTGTTTAGAAACTTATTGTTTTATATTCGAAATAGAGTAGTTGTAGTAGATTGCTCTTTTAACATTGTCTAAATTTAGATACGAATGCTTTTTTACAATTTTAATTTTAATTATTTTATAGAAGCTGACAGAAATTCAAGACTTAAAGCATAAAAGGTTTTAGCTCTACAGTTTTAATATTAGTAGATTTGCTAATGTAAGATCAATGTTGCTTGCATAAAAATGGGTTGTGTTCTCGTAATAAGCCATTAAAGTAGTTTTATGCATTGATACCTAAAGCACTTTTTTAAAGAGACCACAAAAAAAGTTTATAAAGATTTTAATCTTTTACAGGAATTAATTTTGTTCAGTGATGGTTAATAACAAAATAAAATAACTTATTAAATTATCGAGTGTCTGCAACTTATAATTTGGATAGTATAATCAACATTTTATGATTTTATAAGCCTTCCGATTAAATTTAAATTTTTTAGATATATCAACCAAAATTATAACAAAGAACGTTATCTTTTATAAAACTTCAATTTAAATGACTGAGCTTGCATGTAGTACCAAATGAATCTTATAACATACACTGTTTTTAAATTTTTTAATGGCATTGTATAATGTATAACATTGTATAATTTATAACATT
>CM063501.1:17223612-17238612 GCA_032207245.1 Pardosa pseudoannulata
GATTTTTAAAGTTCCAACAAATCCTTCGCCTGTAAAACTCTTTACTCCTTCATAATTCTTTCACCGCAGAAAAGAACTTTTACTGAGTTAATAGTGTAGCATAAGGTAGTAGCGTGGAGTAAATGGGTATTTATTCTTACACATTTTGCGATAATTAGATATACAGAAATGTATATGCATCTATAAATTTATGTATTAAGAACTGGATTTATATTCTTTAAGATCTAAATTAAAAAAATATTTTATGCATTCTTTAGAAGTGCATCATTAAAAAATTCTTAAAACTCGGAAATTTTTTTCCTTTTTCACGCTAGCGTTGTAAATTAAAATTTACTTCTTATATTACTTTACAAAACTCACTTTCTTTTCTTATTTTCTTATATTTTCTGTACTCCTTCAAAATTCTTTTACTGCAGAAAATAACTATTACTGACTTAATAGTGTAGCGTAAGATAGTACGAGACGCCTGGAGTAAATGACAGACGGATATTTATTCTTATATATTTTGTGATAATTAAAAACACAGAAATGTGTATGCATCAAAAATTTATCTATTAAGTGCTGGATTTATACTCTTTAAGCTCTACATTAAAAAAAATTATGCATTGTTAAGAACTGCATCATTAAAAATTCTTAAAACCTGGAATTTTTTTCCACTTTCAAGCTAGCGTTATAAACTAAAATTTATATCTTATATTACTTTACAACAGTTATTTTCTTCTCTTTTTTTTCTTATATTACTTTTAATTGATTTAAAAAGGTCTAATTTCGGAATAATTTGGGAATTCAGTATTCTAAAAGTAGAATATTTAAAGATAGACCAATTAAGCAATACTTTTACTTAAGACTAATTCCTTCAATCAAAAAATGTATTGCAAATATTTTACACATACACATAGAGATATTTGCATACATCTATTTACATACATACATATATATATATATATATATATGCACACACACACACACATATATATATATATATATATATATATATATATATATATATATATATATATATATGTGTGTGTGTGTGGGTGGGTGGGTGGGTGTGTAACCAATGAATATATCTTCCTTCGATTACGCTGGAATTAAACCCTGTTATTTACTTTTACGTGGTTATTGTTCAAGAATAACTAATTAGTTTGCAGATCGATTTGGTTTGGTTTGGAGCTGTAGAGTGTACTGCATTACACACCAGGGTTAATGAGACCGGGACCTACTGCTTAAAGCCGATTCCAAACGGCTAGGAACATCCATGCTATAGTGAACCCACGAACTCCGGTACCGGCGATCAGCGCCCTAACCAATCGGCCAGCATTCGGCAATTAATTTGCAGAAGCGAGACATCAGAAACATAGTCCAACATAGATCATTGAATTTATTGAGATCGAAAATCAACCAAATTCCTTTCAACGTAAAAAGAATTGAAACAGAAGTCCTTTTAAAAACTGCACGCTGTTAATCTCACCTTGAAATCTAGACTTTATCAACACACGTTCATATAACGAGATTTTCAGCCAACGTTTTAATTTTAACGTATCTCAGAAAAATATAGATTTTCCCAGACCATCTGCTTTCAATTTTAGCTCTTCACATTCGTAGATAAACCATAAAAATGAATCCGTCAGGGCAGAAGGTGTGGAGGGGATTCATGGAGATGTCGTAAGAGTCAAGGAACACATGTGTTAAGGAGTGTTATGCTAGAAAAATGAAATAATTGAGCTATTGGACTGAGGCTCTTTCTATATAATGATATAGAAATAAAATTGAGAAAACGTTAAGGAGAAATTTATGATATAGATATATAAATGTTTAATTTCAATTACTGTTCTCCTTATCAAATATTTATTGAGCTTGAACTAATAATTAACTCTGAGTAATCTACTAAAATGCACTTAAAAATATAGATCTCGGTTTGGTAGCTTAAGAGAGCAGTGCATAGACTTTAATTAATTAAAACTCCCATATTAGTAGGAAGAAAGAATAATTTGAGAAGACCAAGTGCAAATTTACTACCATTTATCTGAATGCAAAGTAGTTCCAAATCCTGAAAAATAGGAATGCGAAATGAAGATAACATAATAGAAAAACAAACAAAAAAAAAATACAATAACAAATTCAATAACGATGTATACACTAAATTAACTTGTATTTCAGGTATATATATATATATATATATATATATATATATATATATATATATATATATATATATATATATATATATATATACACTCATGTCCATAAATTAAGGATAATTCAGAATCTCACAGAAATTGAGTTCTAAAATAAACATTTCACCTGTAGAATTATCACACACATCTTGAAAAAGAATATGAAAATTGCAGGAAACCACCAGATGGCGCGGATAGTACGTCACAATGACGAGAGTGTATGAAAGGGGTATATAAGGAATGGTAGCAAAGAAGTAAAATTGTTCACAAGCGCTTTAAAAGCCTTTCAGTGCAATAACCGCATAGTTATGGCACAAAGGAAGCATTTGGATGATTTTTTACGTGGTAGAATTATCGGACGACTGGAATGTGGACGTACCCAGCTGGAAGTATCCGAGGAACTTGGAATTGCCCAGAGTGTCATCTCCAGGCTTTGGCAACGATTCAAACATGATGGTAATGTGAGTAGATGCTACAGCACAGGTCGCCCCCGAGTTACTACGCCGAATGATGACCGGTATTTGGCAGTTACTGCCAAAAGAAACAGACGGAGTACAGCATCAGACCTGTCTCGTCAGCTCTCTTCAGCTACCGGTACGACAGTTTCAAGGCAGACCGTGTACAGAACACTTAGGGAACATTGGTAAATATGCTCGTAGGCCTGTCAGATGTGTTCCCCTTACCGCAACTCACTGTCGCCTGCGATTATGCTGGGCTAGAGAGCATGCATTGTGGACACCGAAACAGTGGTCTTGTGTGATGTTTTCCGACGAGTCCAGGTTCAGTTTACATTCTGATTCTCGCCGGACTTTCATATGGAGAGCGCCAGGTACCCTTTACCACCAAGAGAACACCATTGAACGACACCGTTACGGTGGTGCAGGATGGCTCGTTTGGGGAGGAATTATTCTTGGTTCCAGAACTGACATGCATGTTCAGAGTGTAACGATGACAGGCCACATCTATCGGGATGTCATTCTGGAACAACATGTACGTTTGTTTCGGGGCGCCATGGGTCCTGAATTTCTGTATAGGGATGACAACGCCCGACCTCACCGTGCAAACATTGTAGACGAATGCCTTCAATCGGAGGATATCACCCGTATGGATTGGCCAGCATACTCACCGGACTTGAATCCAATAGAGCATGTGTGGGACATGCTTGGCCGACCAATTGCAGCCCGTCAACCCCCTCCCAACTGTCTATTGGAACTTCGGAGGGCATTGCTTGATGAGTGGTGTAATTTTCCCCAAGATCAGATTGATAATCTGATACTCAGCATGCATAGGCGTTGTAACGCTTGTATTTCATCGTCCGGGAGACATACTCCGTATTAACCATCATACTAACCATGTTATACTGTTTTCTGTAAATAGGTTTTTTTTTATATTTGCTCTAGGGAGTAAAAATCGCAATTTTTATTAATTATGTCAAACATATAGCATCTTTTTTGCTCTTTACCTTTTGTTTAATGAATAGACTTTACAAATAAGTCAGATTTGTTTTGCTTTTGTCTCTTTCATTACCTGAACTTCATTATCCTTAATTTATGGACATGAGTGTATAAAATCTAATAATTATAAAATTGCTGGGCATTATAGCCCCTATTATTTTTATTTGCCCGGGCTACCAGACAAGGAGAAAGCTAATCAGCTAACAGTAAAAACGACACTGTCAGACCATTGAAAGAAACCGGCCAAGTCTAATTAAAACTTTATTTTAGAGCTGCTAAAACGGACATCTTACTAGTCAGCGACAGACAAAGGAAAGACACAAATCACTCTGCTAGAACAGAGCGGAACCCAAGAGCGAAGACAGAAAGTATTTTCCCAAGGTAGAAGAAACTTACTCAGCGAATTAAGCTTCAAGATCAGGAAAAAACGCATAGCCATTTGCCGGCGACAGCTGGAAAACGTGTTGAATAGACAGAACATTTACATCTATAGGACAGAAAGCTTTGGATAATGTATCGAAAGAATTTTAAGTCGAGGACACTCCTTTGAATAAGATATTTAGATGCTGGGAAAAAGATTTTAAGGAATTAGAATGGGAGAGAGAGGAGGTTTTTAAAGAAATATTAAAGTAAAATAATTTTGATATATTACATATATATAGATATATTTGCGATAATTAATTCGGACCAAAAGTTTATTTGAAAAAAGGAAAAAAAAACTATTTAGTGGACTCTCGATCTATTGTTTGTCAAAAGCCTGGAAATAAGAAATGATGAATAAGGAAAAATGTTGTAGAAACATATAATGTGTGAGAATATATAAATTAACTATTTATAACCCTAATTCAAGTTATTTAGCATTTAAAAATATTTTAATAGGTAGGTCGTTACTAATATTTAAGAAAATTATACCTATCTTGTGCAAGTGGATTAATTGACTACAAAGAATAAGTGTCCTGACACCTTCAGCTGTGAATGTATAGAATTACTGTGAAATTACTCTATTGATAGTACTAAGAAATTGCAGACTTCAATATGGTGTTATCATGGATTTTATTGTTGTTAGGAACTAGATTAAAGCAATAACATACTCTGCAGTTAGTCCTAGTGTATGAAATAATTGACAGTAACGATACAAACATAAATAAGTAATATGATATGTATACCACATATTTTCCTTGTACACTTATTATATAATATATCTGTATGTAATTATTACAACCGTACCTCTTATTGATTTTTAAGATTTTCTGTGGAAATTCAGATTTAAAAAATTCGACAATGTACCCAAACTTTGAGTTATAAAAATATCGAAGTAACACAAAAAATTTTAAAAATGCTTACGGATGAAATTTTTTTTTTCTGAGTACATTGTAGTATATTACCGAATGGCTATTTAAAAATATAAATAAAATGTAAATAACATAAATAAACTCTTCAAAAATTTATAGAACAGTTTAAAAATTCTACTGCCTACTTGAATTTTTATTTTAGTATTTGATGGATCGATATTCATTGTGTGTTATTTTATAAAATATAATTTAATCTATTTTCTCTTAAGTTATTTATCAATGTCTGAATCTAATGGCGCAAATTCTAATTCATTGCTAAAATAATTTGATATTTCAAAATGAGAAATAGCTTTAAACTATGATATCACAAAAAAATTTTTTATTGAATAAAAATCATAAAATATGGTATAATTTAGTAACCACTAGAATTTAATGAAAGCGAAAATTTATGTTAAATAACCTTATCTTGATAGCATAAATAAATAAATCTTGTAAATGAAGTCAGGAGAACGCGAGAAAAAATAATTTATCTTCATTGAGTCTGTAAACATAAATAAACATAATTCATTCTGCTTGAAAGTCGTAAGTGTCAACGTAATACACTTTTTAATATGTAATAGAAAATTCCATATATCCATAAAGCCTTTCATTTATTTATTTTTTAAAATATAAATGTATTTTTATAAAAAATGGAAAATATTTTCTGGCTTATGTTGATCTCTTTAAACTTTTGATTTATAAAATCTATTCAATAAAAATATTATTAGAGCTGAAATATAAAAGGTTTCAATACATGAAAAGCTTTAGTTTTAAAACTTTAAATACACCGGAAAAATTATAAATAATATTTATTACAGAATTTTTATTCAGTATATTTGAAAAAAAGCACAATTTTCTTTGAGGATATATATTAATCATTAACAAAATATGTTGTTGAGGAAAGTTTGTAAACAAAATGTTACTTCTTTTCTTAAAAAGAGTGTTTTTGATAAATGTAATTTGGGGATTTACAATACAAAGACGTCAGATAATTTTATTACGATTCTTTTATAGTTACAAATAATTTTTAGTTTTCGAATAGTTTAAAATAATTTTTATTTTTCGAATAGTTTAAAATAATTTTTTTTTCATGAATCGCAGAAAGTTGACATTTGAATTAAAAACAAATATCTGTCCTATACATAAATTAAAATCATCCGAGTTTGCATTACTGATATAATATATTAATTAATCATAATAGAAATAACTAGAACAAAATGATTAAGTTGTATAATTAAAAAGTATTAGTATAATCGGTTTAATTAAGAGAGAGAGCTTTAGAATGAAACTTTTAGTTACATGATATAAAAAAAACTCTTGATTATTTGGGAGAAACCAAAGTTTTTCTTCTCGTTTTACTAAATCGCTTATTATTAAACTGGCAATATACATAATATTTAGGGATAACGTAACTAACTGCTTTTTAAGCTGAGCAAAACATTTAGATAATCTGATAACTCGTAAAAAGTATTCCCAAACTACCCATACATTGTTCTCTAGATCCTTTTATTACAGAAAGAGATGTAAATAGGAAGTTAGAGCATAGAATAAAAAATATTAATTTGGTTAATCTAGATCCTTTTATTAGAGAAAGAGATGTAAATAAGAAGTTGGAGCATAGAATAAAAAATATTAATTTGGTTAATATAGATCCTTTTATTACAGAAATAAATGTAAATAAGAAGTTAGAGCATAGAATAAAAAAGATTAATTTGGTTAATCTAGATCCTTTTTATTACAGAAATAAATGTAAATAAGAAGTTAGAGCATAGAATAAAAAAGATTAATTTGATTAATAGAATATTATGAAAAGATAAAAAAACATTGAATTACTTATTATTTAACATTTAAAATTTTTGTATGGTATAAAGATCTACCAATATTGTAACTTCGTTAACTACAAATTATTAAGCATTCACCTACTGATTTATTTTTATGAATAATGGCTGCATTATTTGATAATCAATAATTCACTTTTCTTCTTAAAGACAATTCCGAAAGTCTACGAACACCCATTCTACAGTGGGATTCGAACCTTGAATTCCGGTATGGAAGGCCAACACCCTAACAATTCAGCATTCATTCTCAGGTAAACGTGAGGAGATATTTAATATACTAGTTAAGCTGATAATCTTTTCTATTTAATAGAATATTTTTTCTAATTAAGATAAAGATTATTTTAAACCTTTTTGTATTTAAATTAGAGCCATCATATACGGTTTACGTGAGTGAGAAAGTTAATAAAACTGGATAACTTAATATTTAGAAACATCCCATAAAGTTTACGTGAGTGAGAGAAAAAACTCCTTAAGCTAATAACCTTTCCCATTTAACACAAAACTTTTTACTATGATAAGTTTTTTAAAAAAATATTTGTATATTTAAATTAAATACATCAAATACGGTTTACGTGAATGAGAAATTTAATAAAACTCGTTAAGCTCAGAATCTTATCTATTTAACATAAAACTTTTGCCTATGATAAGTTTTTTTTAAATAGTTGTATATTTAAATTAAAAACATCAAATAAGTTTTAGGTGAATGAGAAATTTAATAAAACTCGTTAAGCTCAGAATCTTATCTATTTAACATAAAGCTTTTGCCTATGATAAGTTTTTTTTTTAAATAGTTGTATATTTAAATTAAAAACATCAAATACGGTTTACGTGAATGAGAAATTTAATAAAACTCGTTAAGCTCAGAATCTTATCTATTTAACATAAAGATTTTGCCTATGATAAGTTTTTTAAATAGTTGTATACTTAAATTAAAAACATCAAATAAGGTTTATATGAATGAGAAATTTAATAAAACTCGTTAAGCTCAGAATCTTATCTATTTAACATAAAGCTTTTGCCTATGATAAGTTTTTTTTAAATATTTGTATATTTAAATTAAAAATATCAAATAAGGTTTACGTGAATGAGAAATTTAATAAAACTCGTTAAGCTCAGAATCTTATCTATTTAACATAATGCTTTTCCCTATGATAAGTTTTTTTAAAAAAATATTTGTATATTTAAATTAAAAACATCAAATAAGATTTAGGTGAATGAGAAATTTAATAAAACTAGTTAAGCTTATAATCTTTAGAAACTTCTATTAAACCTTATTTACGTGAGTGAGAAATATAAAAAAACTTCCTTAAGATAATATTTTCTATTCAATGAAATTATTTTCTATATTTTTGATATTTCTCTGGTATGCAGACAACTCCTAGTTTTTATTTTAAAACTGGCAAAACAGGAACTAAAAAAACCTTATAATTTCAACTATATTTTAAAATCTGAAGTAAAAACCAAAGATACCAATTTATAAAAATTCTATAATTATGCACTTTCACCATACTACTTTAAAGTTGTATTTATCATTAAAATAAAATGTTTTAAAATAAGAAAAATGGGTTCTACGATGTATTTTTGAAAGCCTTTGTTAGTTTTTAGACTTATTGAAATTCAAAATACTGAGGAAAATGCCTAGAAATATTTGAGGAAAATGGGAAAATAAAAAGGGAAATATATGACAGCATTACCATTTTAAAGGACCTTAAATATTTATGTTCGCCGCAAAACAGAATAAATATCTGAAATACAAATATTTACAAAAATATCTATCACAGATATATTCAACGGAATTAGAAGAAAAGAAACCAAAAATATTCAATTCATTTTTTGGTATTTTCCCTTTTTCAAGATAGAATATAAAACAGAGTGTTTTTCTTAGATACAATATTTTAAAGAGGTTGTTTAAAATTCCAAAAATAACAGCGTCTGCTAAATAGATTTGAGCTTTATTTGGCTTGAAATTTATGTTTAATGGAGCTAAAAAGGATAGTATTTCAACATTATTGTAATGAATAAATACTGCTGTTTCATAAGAGTACTCATCGAGTTTTCTAAGGTTTTCATTTTATTAAAAGATAAATAAAAAGCTAGTATATACATATATATATATATATATATATATATATATATATATATATATATATATATACATATATATATATATATATATATATATATATATTTATATATAAAAGCTTATATTTTTAATTATAGATATTTATACTTACACGTGTCTAGTATATATTAATATATTTTTACTTTAATCATGAAACTTCCTAAGGTTTACTATGATGAATTTTAAAAGAAAGTCTAGTTTATTTATATGCCGATATTAATATTTACATGTATGCAATATATACGAGGGTCACTCTGAAACTTTTGAGATACATCTAGTTTTTAAAGTTATACTGAAAGTTTTAAAGTTTAGTTTTTAAAGTTTTACTTACAAAATTTTAGGTGTATTCAATGTAGTCTCCTCCAACATCAATGCACTTTTGGAGATGAATTTTCCACGGATTAAATGCCCCAAGCCATTCATTTTTTTGAAATAGATGAAAAAAATGCATTTATAGCCACATCAATCTTTTCTTTTGTAGGAAAACGACGTACAGGTAATTTCTTTTTTAGATTAAAGAATAACCAAAAGTCACACATAGCTAGATCAGGTGAATATGGTGAATGTTCTATCACTTTAATTTGTTTTTGTTTAAAAAACTCATCTGTTAATCCAGATGAATGTGAAGATGCATTGTGATGGTGATGCATTACTCCCTTAACATTCACTTCTTGTAAAATTTATGGAAGGCATTTAGTGATATACCAGGTCTTCTGTCCTTCCAACTTGATGACTTTCATCAATCCCGTACTTCTGAAGAAAACGGCATACATCACTTTTTTTTTCAGTGAGCGTTGTCTTTTCACCATTGTCGGCGTGGGATCATCTTCAAAGACCCATACTTTGCTTTCTTGACGTGTTGGAACGTCAAAAAACGGTATGTACGTTTCATCACCCGTTACAATTTTAGAAATGATGCGGTGACCACCATCATTTAGCAATTTAAGAGTTTCTTTACTGATTCTGACACGCTCTCCTCTTTGGTGCTCAGTTAGATTATGGGGAACCCAACAGCAAACTACTTTTTTCATATGTAATTCTTCATTAATAATTTTGTGTATGGCTGCGGATCCAATGTTAAGTTCCTTCTGTATAATTTGATGGGTACAGCGATTATAATCCATTAACATTTTTCGTATGGCAGAAACATTATCCGAGATTACTGCCGAAGGAAGCTTTCCTGTGTGTTCTTCATCCTGAAGAAAATTGCGACCTTTGCTAAATTCTTTAACCCATCTGAATACAGTAGCACGTGCTGGATATTCACCACCAAATGCCAATTGCAACCGTTCAAAGCATTCTTCTTTATTTAATCAATTTTTAAAATCGTAGAAAATCAAAGAGCGAAAATTTTCTATCGTAAACTCCATTTTCTCTCCTGTTTAAATTTTTTTCTACTCTAAACAAGTTGAAGTAAGTCGGTAAAAAATCGTCTGCTGTGTTAAAATACTTTGTATTTTAAAATTAAACCGTTATTTTTATTTTGTAAATTCTAGTCTGCGTGTATCTCAAAAACTTCAGAGTAAACCCTCGCATATTTATAGAGGATGAAAGGTGAAAGCAAATAATAAATAATGCAGTGATTATAGTTAGAAGTATGCAGGACTACAGGAAAATTTTCTATCGTAAACTCCATTTTCTCTCCTGTTTAAATTTTTTTCTACTCTAAACAAGTTGAAGTAAGTCGGTAAAAAATCGTCTGCTGTGTTAATATACTTTATATTTTAAAATAAAACCGTTATTTTTATTTTGTAAATTCTAGTCTGCGCGTATCTCAAAAATTTCAGAGTAAACCTCGTATATTTATAGAGAATGAGATGTGAAAGCAAATAATAAATAATGCAGTCATTATAGTTAGTAGTATGCAGGACTATAGGAAAGAGGAGTACACAATTTAAAGGCACTACATATGTAAACTGGAAGCAATATATAATATAGGTAAATGATAACATGTGTACATCCAAATGAGGTCAATTCTCAAAGATATAATGTTCAATTACTAATACCCATAGAAAAAAATCTGAATGAAATAGATAAAAGCATTTACTGATATATAAACCAATGTGAAATAAATACAAATTCTTTTAACGCAGATCCAGTACTGTGTAAAAGTTTAATGATTCATATACGCATTCCTGTACAGTTGCCATTAAATATGTTAAAAACTACAGGGATATTGTAAAATATTCATTAATTTTCTAAATGATGATATAATAATAGTCAGCACTTATATAATAATAGTCAGCACTATCTGTCCCTTTGTCCCCGAATTTATGAAGCGGTTGTACCAGAAACAGATATAGGCTTCCATATTGGATTTTTGATGAGTCAGGGAGAGCAAAATTCAAAGAGAGTAAAATTTATCTTTTCCTAAACCATCTATCCGATTTTAAAATAAATTGGTATAAATATGCTTCATATCATAGAGAAATATACTGTCGAAACCACCCTTTCCTTTTCGAGCGATTAATGAAATTATTTCAAGCCATATATTCCCCGGTTAAGAGCAGGTGATTCAATTTATCAATTTATCACATAATAAATAGGTAAAAATAGAATTTTTCCTAGCATTATGGCTTCTTTCTTTTAACCCTCTCATTTAATAATTTATTATTTTAAATTATTTGGATATCATCTGCATTATTTTCATACCCTTTATCACTGAATTTAGATATTAAGCGAGTAATTTTCTTTTATATTGGGTTTAAACAATATATTAGGTACGTATGTGACAATTTTGAATATAATCATTGAATATATTTTGTTGCAATGAAAATTTTATCACCGGTATTAACAACAAATTCTTTTCAAAAAAGTCTAGGAATCTTATTTCGAGGATAAATAAATATCTAGAGTTTCAATAATATATCTTTGAAAATTAAGAAGTTTGTTCGTTTGTGTGTTTGTTTTTTATACATAACCACACTTAAATAATATATTAGGTACATATGTAATAATTTTAAATTTAATAAGGGATTACATTTTGTTGCACGATAATCCCCAGCCAAAGATCAAACCATTTTTTTAACTGCCTCATAGGGTACTTTACAATTCTGGAAAATTAAAAATTTTACTGAGCTACATGCTACTATATTTAAAGGTATTGCACGGTTAATATATGAAAATAACACTAACCTCATTTTCTGGATACTCTAAAATCGCTTTATGTGTGCCTCATGGTTCACACAAAACGTGTCCATAAGCTATTTGAATTCGTTTTGCATATTTTGTAGCTTCCTTCTGTCAATGATCATCACTGAATCATTGATCCGTTATCCGAGATTTTGGTTTCGGTAGTGGAGGCATGAAGTTCAAATGTATCTGAAAAGGATGGAAAGATTGTTAATTCATGTGATCTGGGAGTTCAAAGGATATTTTAAACTTTTTAACATATTAAAATTCTTTTCTTGCTTTGAATTAAGTTTGAAAAAACCTGTAATGTCCTAAACTTGGGCTATAACATGGTCTACATAATACAAAATTGGTAATTTTGTAGGGGGTTTTCATATATCATTCGTATCTGTACATGTGATATGTCTGAGTGCTTTCGGGGAGCAGCGTAGCGTACCTTATTGGGTGCACGGCTTGCAAGTGCTGGTCTGTGGAGGAGTCTACCCCGGATTCATAAGCGAATTAGAATAAAAAATATAATAATTATGCTAACTTCACTTTAGGTGTTACACACCTAAAGTGGGATTATGTCACAACAGGGGAAACGCTCTTTTGGTACGAAAGCTTCTGAGTTACGTGATATTTATGTGCTGAGTATCACAAGGATAGTACAATGCTATAGTAATGAAGGAGAACAACTAACATTTAACCCCTTGATGTACTGCTGTACTAGTAGACCGTTGTGAAAAACGTTGCAATTTAACACCATCTAGTAATTAAATCTAGCATTCAAAAATTAAAATAAAACGTTCCTATATGCTACTACGCATACCTGAAGCTGGTTTCTCAATATCAATTGAGTATCATAGGGTGGTGGTGACGCTGGACTGATAAGAGTTTTTTTTTTTTGGTTTTTGGTTTGGAGAGTTCTACGGTCTACTTTTTTTTTTGCAACAAACACGACGGCCTAATGAGACCGGAACCTACAGCTTAAAGCCGATTCCGAATAGCTACAAAACATCCATGCCATTGTGGAATTCGAACAAACGAACTCCTAGGTACCGGTAAGGTCAACACCCTAACCAATCGGCCATCGTTATCGGTTGTGATAAGAGTGAAATCGCTGCTTAGTGTATACAAGACGTCACAATCCAAATAATGCTAATACCGGAGAATAGTTCTAGTAACTGCAGGGTTGGTTAACTCAGACTTATGACCTGAAAAAGGGCAAAAGATAAATTCTTTTTCTAAACTGCATTACAGGATCGGGAGACTCTAAGGAGTACGACGATAAATAAATTATGAGAGTGAACCAGATAATTCTCAGCCAAAAAACAAACCATTTTATTACCTGCCTCATTGGGTACTTAACAGTTCTGGAATATTAAAAATTTTACTGATCCCGTCATATGATGGGCTATATGCTAGTATATATATATATCAGCTCACGCAAATCGACTTTGCCCAGGATAGAATTCTATAAATAGAGTCATTTTCCAAATATAACTTAATAATGAATATTGAAAGTAAGCAGGATTTTAAATTATTGATTTTGGGAAGAATTATTGAGGTTAAGATGCATAAATTTATTATTTTTTGAAACTGCGGTTTATGCTGTAGGGAAAAAATATAAAAGTTTCTGATACATTATTAATAATTCTGATACATTATTATATAAAAGTATTTAACAACAGATAACTAATTTAGGGCAAACAAGAATATTTTTATGGTGGGCATTCATGTACTGTGTATTCTTAATATTTGGAGATTGCCTATAATATATTATCTTTAAACTTATTTCAAGTGTAGCAGCATATGTTAAAATTTGAACCAAGACCTTAATCAGAAGTCGTTAAACTTGCTTCAGGAAAGAGACAGATTAAAACTCAAATAACTTTATTTTTGGTAAGTACCTACTAAAACAAATCTTATCGGGAACTGTTACTTTTGCACATATATTTTACAAATCATTTTTGATAATTAGAAGCAAATAAAAACTTTTTTAATACTTTACTAATAGAATGGGGAAAGTTTGTACTAATATGAAGTGTGAAATTAATTGTGAGAAAATATTTCATTATCAAAGTCATTAATGCAACCACAAAGCAGTTTTTACAGGAGGGTCACAAATTTCATTTGGCCTCAAATTTTTTTCTATTCATATACAGCAAAGCAACTGTTTGAATATGGTTCGAGAACCAAAGCGGTTTCTTAGCACTGATGCAACCGTAAGCGAACTGGAGTTGCTTTCGGGTACAAAAAATTATTTTTTTGGCAGTGATTTTTTGGTCTTCCTTAGCACTAGAGTATCATATATATATATATATATATATATATATATATATATAGGGAGAGAGAGAGAGAGAGAGACGAGAGAGAGAGAGAGACAGAGAGAGAGAGGGAAAGAGAGAGAGAGGGAAAGAGAGAGAGAGAGAGAGAGAGAAGAGAGAGACAGATATGTACACGGATTTTTTTATTATATGCACGAAATGTTTCATAATGTTTTTATAAGTTTCTAGTAACACAATTGTAATCATATTTTATAATTTCTAAAGGAGTGAAATATTTTATTAATTTGGCATTAAAGTAAAATATTTTTCTGGGAACAAAGTAGTCAGTATGTTCGGTAAGTTTTTTAGTAGATTTTACATGAAATAAGTAATCTCTATCATTAAAATTTTACATCGCACAACCGATCAAATGACCAGTAATGTATAGATAAAAATGCAATCGATAATGAATTAAAAATTCTTATTCTTTGTCTTTGTAATACATAAAAATTGACAAATATAATTTTGTTTAATTATAATGTTTTGTTTTTGTTTATTTCCTTACAATATCCATATATCATAAATTCAATCAGGAAACAAAATCCGATCACTTGACCGGCTATGATAGAAATATGTATGTATTAAGTGTTGGTATGTTTAGTGTTATCTCTAGATGTAAATTGTCATCAATAATAAT
>CM063501.1:17243612-17293612 GCA_032207245.1 Pardosa pseudoannulata
TAAAATAGGCTTATATGCAGCATAATTGAATTTTACCAAGAAAATATTTCTCCCATATACATTTATATTTACCCTTAAAAGGATTTTTCAAAGATTAATCAAAATTTTTGGTTCATTTAAAATATGCTCAATATACTCCTATTCTTCTTAAATGAAAATATTTTTAAAAAACATTAAAACAGTAAAAATATATTTAAGAAATCAGTCTATGTCTTTATAAATTTTAGTGCAATACACAGGAATTTAAATACATGAATATAAAAAAATATACTGTTTCTCTTACTCTCTCCCTGTCTCATTCACTCATTCACTCTCACTCTCTTTCTCTCTTTCTCACACATACACACACTATTAACTATTAACTATTAACACTATTATTAGTAACTATTTTAATTTGTGTATTTATGACAACAAATACTTGTATAATTATAATACTTCTTTTGTTTGGTCTTTTTGTTCCCATATATCCAAAAACATAGTGAAAATTTAAAAGGGATGTATATAAGTGAAATAACACTCATAAAAAACTTTCAAAGTGATCATTGTAAGTACATTACTCATAACACTATTTTAAAATATCTTAATCACAGTGGGAGTATATCCGAGATTCGATCGTTAACAAGGCCTAAGAAATATAAGTAAAGGGCAAAATTTTGCTGAAGTGGAAGAAATAGTTTTCCCTATTAGTATCAAATGGCACTTGAAACGAGTTTTGGTCACTATCCAAGACTTGGAAAGCCGCGAGCTGTTTTCTGTAGTTCTTTGTGTCTCAAGAAAACAATCAGCGGATTCCTTTTGTTTTTTTCCCTCATACTAATGGCGCAGAAGCGAAGAAAGCGGTCAAGCGCTTCGTTCACTGACCATAAAGCTCTTACTTCCTAGAAAACTATAGAAATGGAATCTGGAAGCGAACGAAGTGTCATAGAAGGACTTGAGCAGTATGTTATGAGTTTATTTTTCCCACACGAGCATTTAATGTATCATAGTAGCAATGATGCGGGTAATTGTGAAGAACATTATGAGGATGACAAGATTTCAGAAAGTTAGGAAATGTTGGATGTAATATTTTTTCGTAAATGTGCAATTAACTGCATATATTACTGCATTTAGATTAGAAAGACTTTTGATTGAATACTTTCATCCTAGAATGCGATCCTTACGTCTGGATACATGTTTTTTAATTTTAATTTAAAAATTGTTTTTCAAACCCTCGGTGGTAAACAGCCTTTCTTAATGATTAGGCTTTTAGATATATACCACGAAACAGTTAAAAACCCGTAACAGTAAAAAAAAATAAAAAAAAAGAGCTAGAGAAAAAAATCATGAGTCATGTCCAGTGCTTAAAATGCCTTCAATGTCTAATGCTTAAAATAAATTAAAACAAATTCCTGGAAGAAGGTAGTATTAATAGTTTTAGGCTAGCCATTAATAGTGTTAAAGCAAGCGGAAATGGTTAAAGCTAGATGAAAAAGATTTAAAAAGCTAACCAAATCTAAAGCAAAGTTCTATATTTGGTGATGTTTATTGGGTTCCAAAATAATATTAGGAACTAGTTACTTTTACACAATTAAACTTGGAAGAGGCGGGGGGTCTCCATACATGGGTCCAGCCCCGGAAGTGAAATGAAAGTAACTTTTGACGGTTCAGCTATTTAGATTTGTGGTATTATGTACCGAAGAGAATTATAAACAACTTGAACAACATTCTGAATTTAGAGATAACAAAAGATAGGAATATAAATTTACAACAAAATGATAAATTTGTAGCCACGAGAAATTATACATTGAAAGCCAATCCATTACTATTTGAGCTTTAAAACGAAATTTACATTTAACAATTTCAAAATTTATTTACAGTACAAAATATAAACTTGACCATTTAGCTGGTGTTAATGATTAATTTACAGTTTTAATTATCCAGGTGATTAAGTGGGTACGTCAGATAGGTTAAGTTATCAAAATAATAATCAAAAAGGTGAAAAAAAAATTGTTTAAATACACAACAAATCATTTTTTAAACGAAAGTGCATGCATTACTTGCCATTATTTGCTTGAAAATGAATTTTAAAATAAGTAGTCTTGCGTACATAACCATTGTAGCATTTTTTGGCAAGATCAATATAGCGTTCAAGGGTTAACAGTGCTTAAGGATACAAGTTAACTTTAAAGAACTTTAAACGGAAGATATTTTTATTAATTTTTTTCCTTATCATAACTTTTTGAAAATTATCGTGAATAAATTGGATTTTCTGCTTTTATTCCCGAATTGTATTTAAGTAGTTTTGCTGAATTTACTCTGCTTCTAAATAGTGAAAAATGCGAGTTTGTTTAGCAGAAATTGAAATTTTTCTGACACATTCCAAAAATTTATAACGAGTGAGACAATGTTTTTTGCTTCTTTATGAAGAATAATTATTAGATATAATTCTTCACCTATTTAAATTATTAAAAAGTTTCATAAACATTTCACTAAGGGCTCAAAATTTTATAAAAATTGAAAATAATATAAAATTTTTTAAAAATTTTTTTCAAATGGTATAAACATTAAATAAAATAAAGAACAACTAAAAAATGTAGGTAGAGTTTCATCGTATATCTATAATACATTTATTGTGAAAATTTTAATTAATATGGACAATAGTTTTTATTTAGAGTAAGCACAAATTGAGAAAACATCCTTTTGAGTAAAATACATTTAAAACTTTTTACTGTTTTAAAAACATTAAAAGAGTAACACAACGTTTAAGAAATCCTTCTATGTCTTAATAAATTTTAGTGCACTATACATGGATTTAAATACCTGAATATAAAAATAATATTCACTCACTCACTCACTCACTCAGTCACTCTCTCTCACTCACTCACTCACTCACTCACTCACTCACTCACTCACACACACACACACACACACACACACACACACACTTTCTCTCTCTCGCAAGCACACATAGTATATATACATATATTAATCATAACACATTTAACCGCAAATACTTATATTATTATAATACTTCTTTTGTTTGGTCTTTTGTTCCAATTTAACCAAAAATATAGAGTTACAAGTTAAAAGAGAAATATATAAATAAGATAACACTTATAACAAGAGCTTTCAAAATTATCTTTGTAAGTGCATTATTCATAATACTACTTTAAAATGTCTTAATCACAATGGGAGTATATCCGAGATTCGATCATTAACAAAGCGGAAGAAATATAAGTAAAGAGCAAAATGTTTACACTTTCCTTAAAGGCTATGATATTAAACTGGAAGATTGTATAAGTCCCAATTCCAATATTTTGATGGGGTTTGTTTTTAAAGGATTCAGAAATGTCTAGAAAATTTCCAAATGTAAAAATAAAAAAAAATGGAATTTTTGAATTTTAATGGTATGCGTCTGCTTAAGTTAGGATCAATTTTACTCTCAGAGGATAAAAACTTTACTAGTAATTTAACTCTTTATTTATCATTATGAGGCATATCTACAACATACAATAAAACATAAGCACTTTAACTGTAAATACAAAATGACTGCTTTTGTGACAGAAACAAATCAACAATGTTGATTGTTGCTATCGAAGTTAACACAAATTATACGAAGAATATTAAATACTTCGTTTAATTTTCATATCAAAGTTTTATTAGCAGATTGATTAGATTAGATGCTCATAATTATTGCTGAAAGAAGTTGAAAGTACTACTTAGTGTTTAGAGTACATTATATCAAGCAGGTAATAAATTAAAATGATTTAAAACATAGAAAATATAATTGATAGGCAAAATTTGCATTTTCTTTATAAAAATTTATATATATATATATATATATATATATATATATATATATATATATATATATATATATATATTTAAATAAAGGCCGAATTGTCTAGAAACGTGTCTAGATTGCTTCTAAAATTTTTACCATTTACTTCTTTCTTAATTAAAAATAATACTTAATATCTGATTTAGACTGTAGAATGATGAAAGCTGAGAATTTAAAAAAGGATTAGGTCAGCAACAAAACAATTTTATTTGGAATTTATCAAATTAATTTAAATTGTAAATGGAAATAAAATATCATTGTTGTAGTGGTACAATTGTTCTGCTATTTAAGAGTATTTTTTTTAGGATTTACACATTATTTTACTCATTATAAATATTACTCATATTTACACACTTTAAAAAATCTGATGTTTACATGTATTTTTACATGCACTGCTATATGTATTACTATATTTTAAAGTTATTGTTTATTCAAGGACTATGATATAAACTACAGCAATGCGGTTACTTCTTTATGTTTCACCATGATAATCTATTACTGAAATACATTTCTTGTAATATTAAGTTAAAATATTTTAAAATGTAGCTGCTGAAAAATTTATTGCTGGAAACCTAAATGTCTGTAAAGCAGAAAGCCTTTTAAGTTGCATTCCATAGAGTAGGCTATTTGTAAAAGAGATCATTTCAAAACAGCATTTGTGTTTGGTAAAAGGCTTTGCATTTGACACCAGCAGATATAACTTTGGAAGTATATTTTCTACGCTGTATGCGTTTAAACTGAAGGTCAATGATCCTCATTAAATTTCGATTTTGAAAGTGAGTGTTTATATTCTATTGCTGATTCACCAAGGTTAATAAAATAAATTTTGTAGAGATATTTATTCTCTAAAAATTACTTTTTGCTTTTTACTGTGAAGAATATTAGAAAAATATATTTTTTTATATACTTCATAATATAGTTTTACATAATTTAAACATGATTAAGGACTGCTTTTTTTGTAACCTTGATTGTACTACAGAAATGTATTTATCTTTCCTTTGCTTTTAAAAATATTTTTAGAGGGTGTTTGAATAAGTGTATCATCGATTTAACATATTTTCTGACTGGTGTAGAATTTGTTGTTAAAATATCAAAAATGTTTTTACTCTATATGATTAAATTTTTTTTTCTTCTAATTTTTTTATCAAAAGTTAGAAAATAACAATGAAGGGTACTGTGATAGAGTAAAAATTTTTTAGTGGATGTTTGAATAAGTGTGCCATCGATACAACATATTTTCAGACTGATATAGAATTTGTTGTTAAAATATCAAAAATATTTTCTCTCTATATGATTAAAAAATTGTTTCTTCTATTTATTTTATCAAAAGTTAGAAAATAACAATGAAGGGTAGTGTGATAGAGTAAAAATATTTTTAGAGGATGTTTGAATAAGTTTGCCATCGATACAACATATTTTCTGACTGATATAGAATTTGCTGTTAAAATATCAAAAATATTTTTACTCTATATGATTAAAAAATTGTTTCTTCCATTTATTTTATCAAAAGTTAGAAAATAACAATGAAGGGTACTGTGATAAAAATTACAATTGGATCATTTTAAACTTCTAAAATCTTGCTTTTAAATTTCTTACTAAAACAATGGTAACTTAGTTATTATGTATTTGAAAGGTATCAATAGATTCATTTCCAGTACTTAACTAAATTATCCCAATGATGATATTAAGTACCTATTTAATTTTTTTACAGATTCTCATCTTGTTGTTATGAGAATAAAGTAAATCTTGACTCTTTTTTTTGTTTATTTAGAAAAGAAGTTGGTTATAATTTAATTACTTTTATCTAGATTATCTTTTGCTGAAACTTGTCAACAAATTTGGTATTAGAACTGATAAATAAGTTTAATGAAAAATGCATTTTCGAAAAGTGAAAAGTAATTTCGGAAATGATCAACATAGAATAAAAACAACAATTTTGGCATGCTTCTGCTAGTTATTTGTGAACATGCCATTGATATGTATTACTTAAAATGTAACACATATCAATGGCAAAGGAAAGAGTAACATTAGGCCTGTACTGCAATGAAAGAAACTTATTTTGTATAGACATTTACTGACTAGGAAATGTAACAAATGGAATACTTGTTAAATGGTTTAGTTGAACGACCACATAATATAAGTTGCCCATGTGTTTGCTACTGTGAAACCTTTGTGATATATGTTTGTGAATGTGCGATAATAGTTTTCTTGATGACCTTAACAACTTGCGGTGAGAGTTCTTTGTGTACTTACTGATTGAATTATTAATTTTCTACTTCTTTCATGTCCTGCTTTCATAACCTAAACATCTTTTTCAGACATTTGTCTAGGGTCAACTTTTTCCCACTTTTGTCCTGCCCCTCTTTTATTTGACATTTTGTCTTTCATTTAAAATTTAAAGCATAATTAAAACACGAAGCATATAAAAAAATTTGTACAATCCCTTGATTTTTTAGGTATAATTAATAATAAGAAATTTGTGTTATAAGGAACTATCTCTAATAATGAAAGTTAATACTAAAAATGTATGACATATCTTTCTCCATTGAAATTCCTTAACTGCTGGAATAGCATTGCTGCTCTTTTCATAAATAATTTTATAAATAACGCATGTTTAATTATTAACCCCTTAATGCACAGTTTTTTTAAAAACTTCCCGCCAAAATAAAAACATTTTTTAATGTAAAAAACACAATTTAGAACGTTGACTTTAGAATATATATATATATATATATATATATATATATATATATATAAATAAATATAAATAAATAAATATATATATATGTACATATATGTATATATATATATATATATATATATGTATATATGTATATATGTATATATATATGTATATATATGTATATATATGTATATATGTATATATATATATATATATATATATATATATATATATATATATATATATATATATATATATATATATATATATATATATATATATATATATGTATATATGTATATATATATGTATATATATATATGTATATATGTATATATATATATATGTATATATGTATATATATATATATATATATATATATATATATATATATGTATTTATATATATATATCTATATGTATATATATATATATGTATATATATATATATATATATATATGTATATATATGTATATGTATATATGTATATGTATATATATGTATATGTATATATATATATATATCTATATGTATATATATATATTTGTATGTATTTATATATATATATATATCTATATATGTATTTATATATATATATATCTATATATGTATATATATATATATATATATATATATATATATATATATATATATATATATATATATATATATATATATATATATATATGTATATATATATATATATATATATATATATATATATATATATATATATATATAATATATATATATATATATATATATATATATATATATATATATATATATATATATATAAATATATATATTATATATCTATATATATATATATATATATATATATATATATATATATATATATATATATATATTATATATATATATATATATATATATATGTATATATATATATATATATATATATATATATTATACTTGAATAAATAAGTGTTATAGCTTACAATCCCATGTATATGATAAATATCAATAAAACGATTGTTTTTTTTGCTTTCACATTGTTATTTTCAGTTCTCGATTCCAAAGTTATAGCAACAAAAAGAACAAGGCCGCTCGAATTATCTCGAGTGTGTATAGTTTACCCAGTTTAGCTCGCGCGAGTTACCTCGAGAGTCTTCGTTAATAACATTGCAGTTGAAAACGTTGGGAGATAAAATGAATACAATAATCTTCTTACTTTTCATATGTTTCAAAACAATTTAATTCTTTTTCGTTTTGCAATAAACGTCTTTTTTTTCTCGATTTTAATTCTTGATATTTAAAAATCTAATTCTTTATAGTTGAAATTGATGTTTTAATTTTTTTCCTATACTGAATTTTCCTAATTGTGCTGAACAACCTCTTAGTTTAAATTACTTCGAGAATTTTGAAGGACATATTGTGTATGGTTTTAACATATTGTGTATGTTTTTTGCTGAAGATTAAAGGAAATATTATACAAATTGTTTACTGGAAAAATAGATAAACATGAATAAATGGATATATGGGAATATATAAATAGTTATTTTCAGAGATAATTTAGTCATTACTAATAACTACTTTAAATAATATTTTTAAAACAAAATGTTTATCCTTTATTGTGAAGTTGAAAGATTTTAGGTGAATTTCTAATCATCATATACTTTCAAAATTTATGAACCATTTACCTCTTACACTATAAAATAAAAATTACTTAAAACTAATGTATTTTGAACTACAAAAATCTATTTTAATGTTAAATAAAATAATCACTGGAAAAAATTTTCAGGAGAAAACGATATTTTTAAATATCACATATTTTTTAAACTTTACTACCAGCAAATACTTCTGATAACTGCTATGTTGTTCTCTAAGGCCTAAAAGGTATTCTAAGAATTAGAATGATTAATGTATTTGTAAAAGAGATGCATGGTACATTCTCAATAATGCCCCTTTTGATAAAACTAATAACTTTTACAGCCATCAATGTTTTACCTTAAAATACTTTAATGACTTAATAATATATGAATAAATTTAATGACTTTTACATAAATATACTGCTAAAAATATATTTTAAGCAGACTAGTTAAAAGCAAAAAAATTAATTTTGAATGTCAATTGTTATTTAAAAATCATTAGTAAGCCTCAAAAATATTAATCAGGATTATTTTTAAGCATTTGAGTATTATTTCAATAAATATTTCTGTGAATCTCTGAAAAAGTAAATCACAAGGAGTATAATGTAAATTAATTAAAAATTTCATAAAGTGGAATTAATTATAAAATGTCTGAATTTTCATGCAATTTCACAAAAGAGGATTTTTATGTCATTCAATTAGTTACTCTTCAAAACAATTGCAATTGTTAATAATAACAATTTAGACATAAAAGAGACAACCAGGTTTATTTTAAAGCATTTCAAGATTATATGGTAAAACATTTCTATGTATCTTTAGAAAAGTAAACCCCAAGGAGTATATTGAAAATTAATTAATTTTATAAAGCTGAATTTATTATAAATGTCTAAATGCTCATGCCATTTCACGAAAGAGAGTTTTCATATCATTGAATTAGATACAGCAATATTATAAGGTAAAACAAAACAAAATCTAGGAATATTTGAAAAACTAAATCTCAAGGAATATAGTAAAAACTAATTAAGTGTCATATAAATTTTTCATAAAATTTTTCTCAATTTTCATGTTATTCCCCTATTTTTATGTCATTGATTTAGTTATATTTAGTTATATTTTATATAAAGTTGAATTTATTATAAAATTTCTGAATTTTCATGCCATTTCACGAAAGAGAGTTTTCATGTCATTGAATTAGATACAGCAAGATTATTAAAAGGTAAAACAAAACAAAATCTAGGAATATTTGAAACAGTATATCTCAAGAATTTGGTAAAAATTAATTAAACGTCTTATAAATTTTATATAAAAATTTTTCTGAATTTTCATGAATATTCCCCGATTTTTATGTCATCGATTTAGTTAGATTTAGTTATATTTTATATAAAATTGAATTTATTATAAAATTTCAGAATTTTCATGCCATTTCACGAAAGAGAGTTTTCATGTCATTGAATTAGTTACGCTTCAATGTAATGCCCATTCTTCCTTTAACAATCACAGTTTAATCTTGAAATGGACAATCAGGTTTATTTTAAAACATTTCAAGATTAGCAAATATAGCGCATCTAGAAATTTTGAAAAATTAAAAAGTAAGGAGTATATTAAAAATTATTTAAGGTTTTATAAAGTTGATTTTCATAAATTTTCAAGATATTTCCCGAAGTAGAATTTACATGTCTTGATTTAGTTATATTTCAAAATATATTTATAGAAGGATTCATAATTTAATTTTATAATTACACTTTGGAACATCCACTGTGCCTTTAAACATAGTTATGTCACATCAGAAAATATCGAAGAAAATATATTGGTGTAACAGTATGTCGTCTGTTTATGACTTATACAACAAATTACGTTACGGCAGTCAATAACTCTAATTCTACTTGTTATAATGGCAAAGCTGACTCTTTCTATCTCTAGCATCCATTGTAGCAACATCTGCAGTATATACATTAGTACAAACGAAATAGACAAAAAAATTGCATTTTTCCTTTCTCGCTGATGAAACATCAGGCATACACATTTCTTTTCAATATGAATTCCTGTCAAAGAATAACAAAGAACGTTTTCTGCAGGTACACAAAATAGGAACTCATAAATAATTTGTAAGTTTAGAAAAGCAAAAGGAAAATATCAATAAAAGAATTAAAGAAGAAAAAAAAAGAAATCCAGAACAACAAATAAATACGATTTATGCTTTCAAAAAGCAATTGAATATGCAAGAATATTTGCATAAGAACTAAGTTCTAACAAAATCATTCATTATGATTCAAATATGCAAAATACAGTTTGAAATAGACCAGAAGTACTATAAAACAGTGGAGAGATTACATGTTAAACTTGCTAATCATGCTAAGAATTATAATAATAACATTTTAAGACATATTTTTTACAATTAAAAGATGCATATTATAAACACGCTACTAAAGTATGTCACTTATTGGCATTTGAGTAGGTTTAGTTGGGAACACTATAGTCTATTTTCTTGCAACACAAGAACTAAGGAGAACGGGACCTACTTCTGAATGCCGATTCCGAATAATCATGCCATAGTGGGATTCAAACCCATAAACTCTGGCAGCGAAAACGGTACCCTAACCATTTCTATATATCTTTAGAAAAGTAAACACCATGGAGTATATTGAAAATTAATTAAACATTTTATAAAGTTGAATTTTTATAAAATGTGTGAATTTTCATGCCATTACACGACAAAGAGTTTTCATATCATTGAATTAATTACACTTCAATGTAATGTCCTTTGTTCCTTTATTTGTAACAATTTATTCTTGAAAGAGACAACCAGGTTTATTTTAAAGCATTTCAAGAATATATGGTAAAATATTTCTATGTATCTTTAGAAAAGTAAATGGCATGGAGTATGTTGAAAATTAATTAAAAATTTTATAATGTTTGAATTTATTATTAAGTGTCTGAAATTTCATGCTATTTCATAAAAGAGAATTTTCATGTCATTGAATTAATTACTGTTCAATATAATGCCCATTGTTCCCTTAAGAATCACTATTTAATCTTGAAATGGACAATAAGGTTTAATTTAAAACATTGCAAGATTATTACGTAAACCAATTCTAGGAATCTTTGAAAAAGTAAATCTCAAGGAATATATTAAAAATAATTAAATGTCTTATAAATTTGATTTTTATAAAAATTATCTGAATTTTCATGTTATTAAACGAGTTTCATGTCACTGATTTAGTTATATTTCAATATATATGTATAGAAAGATTCAAAATTTAGTTTTATAATTACACTTTGGAACATCCACTGTGCCTTTAAACATAGTTATGTAACATCAGAAAATCTCGAAGAAAATATATTAGACTAACAGTATGCCGTCTGTTTATGACTTATACAACAAATAACGTTACGGCAGTCAGTAATTATAATTCTACTTGTTATAATGGCTGACTCTTTCTATCTCTAGCATCCATTGTAGCAATATCTGCAGTATATACATTAGTACAAACGAAATAGAAAAAAAATTACATTTTTCCTTTTTCGCTGATGAAACATCAGGCATAAACATTTCTTTTCAATATGAATTCCTGTCAAAGAATAACAAAGAACGTTTGCTGCAGATACACAAATAGGAACTCATAAATAATTTATAACTTTAGAAAAGCAAAAGGAAAATATCAATAAAAGAATTAAAGAATAAAAAAAAGAGAAATTCAGAACAAATAAATACGATATATGTTTTCAAAAAGCAATTGAATATACAAGAATATCATTGAATAAGAACTAAGTTCTAACAAAATCCTTCATTATGATTCAAATATGCAAAAGGAAATAGACCAGAAGTACTATAAAACAGTGGCGAGATTACATGTTAAACTTGCTAATCATGCTAAGAATTATAATAATAATTTTGCAAGACATAATTTTGACATTTAAAAGATGCATATTATAAACACGCTACCAAAGTATGCCATTTATTGGCATTTGAGTAGGTTTAATTGGGAGCACTACGGTCTATTTTCTTGCAACACGAGAACTAATGAGAACGGGACCTACTGCTTAAAGCCGATTCCGTATATCCATGCCATATTTGGATTCAAACTCATGAACTCTGTCACTGAAGAACGGTACCCTAACAATTTCTATATATCTTTAGAAATGTAAACCCCAAGGAGTATATTGAAAATTAATTAAACATTTTATAAAGTTGAATTTTTATAAAATGTGGGAATTTTCATGCCATTTCACGAAAGAGAGATTTCATGTCATTGAGTTAATTACACTTCAATTTAATGCCCATTGTTCCCTTAACAATCAAAATTTAATCTTGAGTGGATAATCAGGTTTATTTTAAAACATTGCAATATTATAAGGTAAAACAAAACATAATCTAGGAATCTTTGAAAAAGTAAATCGCAAGTCGTATATTAAAAATTAATTAAATATATTATAAATTTGATTTTCATAAAACTTGTCTGAATTTTCATGTTGTTCTCCGATTTTCATGTCACTGATTTAGTTATATTTCGATTTATATGTATAGAAAGATTCATAATTTAGTTTTATATTACACTTTGCTATATCCACTGTGCCTTAAAACATAGTTATGTAACATCCTAAAATCTCGAAGAAAATATATTGGGCTAACAGTATGCCGTCTGTTTATGACTTATACAACAAATAACGTTACTGCAGTCAGAAACTCTAATTCTACTTGTTATAATGGCAAAGCTGACTCTTTCTATCTCTAGCATCCATTGTAGCAACATCTGCAGTATATACATTAGTACAAACGAAATAGAAAAAAATTGCATTTTTCCTTTCTCGCTGATGAAACATCAGGCATAAACATTTCTTTTCAATATGAATTCCTGTCAAAGAATAACAAAGAACGTTTGCTTTAGATACACAAATAGGAACTCATAAATAATTTATAACTTTAGAAAAGCAAAAGGAAAATATCAATAAAAGAATTAAGAAAGAATAAAAAAGAAATCCAGAACAACAAATAAATACTATTTATGCTTTCAAAAAGCAATTGAATATACACGAATATCATTGAATAAGAACTACGTTCTAGCAAAATCATTCATTATGATTCAAATATGTAAAAGACAGTTGGAAATAGACCAAAAGTACTGTAAAACAGTCGAGAGACTGTTGGATGTTACATGTTAAACTTGCTAATTATGCTAAAAATTATAATAATAACTTTGTAAGACATATTTTTGACATTTAAAAGATGCAAATTATAAACACGCTACTAATGTCTGCCATTTATTGACATTCGAGTAGGTTTAGTTTGAAGCACTACGGTCTACTAGCTTGCAACACGAGACCTAATAAAAACGGGACCTACTGCTTAAAGCTGATTCCAAATGGTTAAGAATATCCATGCTATAGTGGGATTCCAACCCACGGACTTTGGCACTGAAGAACAACCTCTCTACGTTTCAACCATAGTCATTTCAGTAGGATATTTAAGCCAACATTCATGAATTTAAGTAGAACGGTTATTTCTACGTATGCCTATTTAAAGTTTTTGTACTGAGGAAGAGAAGTTAGTTGCTTGTTTAGCAATTTGACTTTATATATACAGCAGCGAATTTTTTATTGTTGTTCTATATAATTATAGTCACTGTTTGACAACGATGATTAGGTTTATACAAACCAAGTTTTGAATAATACGTGTATAAACTCAAATGTAAATGTATATAAAATCAATCACATGAGAAAGTACATATTAAAACATATACACAATTTCACGACAATGTAAAGGACGACTATATCTGTATATGTTAAATGTGTAAAATGCGTTAAAAATCAAAAGTATTATTGGATTTAATTTGAAGTCAAAACTGTAAAATTGAATTGAGTCATATATACATTTTTAGTTTTGGTAAACATTTAATAGAGAAAAAATACTTTCAAGCTATTTTTCATAAACAAATTTCATTAAATCGAGATAGGTAATATTATGTTTCGCTTTTAAAAGAAAAAATCTTAGTTTTTTTTCTCCTACAATTTTTTTAAACATTATTTTGGCAAGTGACTGTAAAGATATGTTAAAACTTTTGCGGTTCTTTCACCTTATTTCCAAATCTAACATACATAAATAAAGAAATCTTTTTAAATGTTTCACCTAGACATCTGTAGGATAATCTTGCACTAAGTAGGTGAGTTTAAAAAAATGATCATGATATTTTACTACAGAATAGCACTGAAAAATAACAACCTTTAAACGAATTTTAGATTAGTAACGTAAGTAAACATAAAAATAAACTTTATATGGTTTCGAGGTGATAATCTTTCACAAAGAAGGTGAGCTAAAAAAATGATCATGATATTTTAATGTAGAATAGTACTGAAAGATAACAACCTTTAAACAAATTTTAGATTAGTAACATAAGTAAACATAAAAATAAACTATATATGATTTGGAGATGATAATCTTGCACAAAGTAGGTGACCTTAAATATATTATGATATTTTAATGTAGAATAGCACTGACAGATAACAACCATCAACCAAATTTTAGATTAGTAGCATAAGTAAACATAAAAATAAACTTTATATGATTTCGAGGTGATAATCTTGCACAAAGTAGGTGAGCTAAAAAAATGATCATGATATTTTAATTTAAAATAGCACTGAAAGATAACAACCTTTAAACAAATTTTAGATTAGTAACATAAGTAAACATAAAAATAAACTGTATATGATTTCGAGGTGATAATCTTGCTCAAAGTGGGTGAGCTTAAAAAAATGATCATGATATTTCAATGTAGAATAGCACTGAAAGATAACAACCTTTAAACAAATTTTAGATTAGTAACATAAGTAAACATAAAGATAAACTTTATATGATTTCGAGGTCTCCAAATAATAATAAAAATTTCATATCCCAAGCGATGCATAAACTTCTTTCATAAAACTATTTTTAGTGAGTCATAACGAATCAAGCTGCTCGCCTAACCTTTCAAACCATAACGCAAAGAAAAACTGTTAATATCTTTATACCGCCCTAAAAGGCGAAATAATGAATGAATCCAAAACACTGATACCGTGATTTGTGGTTTAAGAACGAATACTTGCGAGGAAAACCATAAACTCGGGTGAGAAAATTTTCTTATTTAACGCATCGCTTAATTTCTAAAATGTCGACATGTCGCCATTTTTATCCAAGCTCCTCGCTGAGCAGGAAAATTGAGGCAGACTTATAAAAAGGGAAGCATAAAATTTCAGTTATAAATTACAGGTATATAACGCGATATTTTTTCAGTTGGATGTGGTATCACTTAAATGGCTTTTATTTCCTGAACGAACGATGTTTATTTTTGAACTTTTAAGGATTAGATTATTTTTCTTTACTTGCTTGTCATATGAATTCTTAAAAGTGCAATGCAGCTTCTAGCAATTCTTAAAGTTTTTCTTTTAATCTGTATTATTGTGCTTTGCAAGATAATTTTGCACCATTATTTTTCTTGTGAATAAAAATTGCTTAATGGTATACCTAAAAGTTGCATGACTTTGGAAACTGGAGGTAATTAAAAATTTATCCAAAGTGTGTTATTTTCAGTTGAGTAAATATTATTTTACAATGCTTAGTAATGCGTTTTAAACTTTTAAAAGTGCAAATTTGCTTTATTTGTTTTACACTCAAATTTTAATAAAATGTGCTTCAAAACTGCATAAATATTATGAAAAGTCTGTAAAAGGGTTTCATTTGGAAATATTTTAAATTTTTCATTTGATTATTAGCAATATTTGGAGACTATAAGTTTACATGTAAGTTTTTGTATTAAGTTGTTTTACGTTTTTTTGGTAATTCATTGTTAAAAATTTAAATCCATTTTCTAAAATATTTTCTTTTTAGTATACTTTGAGTAAATATTTCCTTTTTAGTAGTTCCTTTTTAGTTTTTAATAAAATATTTCCTAGTTTGTCGCTATCACATTTTATTAACGTATAACTATTTTCCTAAGGATTATAAAATATAAAATATTATTTATAAAATATTGTGCATTTAAAACTTAAATTAGTGACTAAATTGAATGATTTTCAGGAAAAAAAGTTTTATTAGTAAATTAAGCATGCATATTTTTATTCATAATTTATTATAGTCTCACTTTATTATACATAGCCTATAGTAAAAGAAGTCTTGATTATTCTTTTATAGGAATTATTAATTATTTTGTAAAATTATAGTAACGATAGTATAGTATATTCAACTTAAAAGCAAAGCATACAAAATGCTCTTTATTTTATTTTTATGGAATCTTAGAGATCAATATTTTGTTTAATAATTTTTCTTTACATATTTTGAATTATATATTTCTTTACATTTTTGAAGTTATATCTGTCCCATAGCTCATAAAGTTAATAACATTCCATAGCACATTTTAAGGCTTCATTAAATGGAAGAAAAACGCAAAAATTGAGAATATTTAATAAATTAAGTTAATTTAGTAATCTGAGAATCAATAACTGTGTAGCATCAATAATCGAAAAGCATTTTTTAAATTATAGCTCAGAATTTGATCTAGTAAATTTAATTTAAAAGCAACTCTGGCAAATTAGGTAAAATATTCTACATTTTATTGTTATGGAAAGTTACAGCTCACTATTTTGTTCAGTGAAAGATTGTTTTACAATTTTTTATTCTCTAAATTATAGCTATCTAATATGTTCTAAATCTAAAAATACCATACATCACATTTTAAGGCTTAATTAACTCGAACAAAAACACAAAAATCAAAACAAGTAAGTTAAAACAAAGAATTGAAAACTTTATTCATTATTTATAAATTATATTTTACCTCAGAATTAAAACTGTATTGCAGTCTAATTAACACGTTGAGTGCCATGGGGGTCACCGCTGATATCTATTCTCTGACACAATTTATAGGATGTTGCATATATGGTACACACTTCCTGAAAAACGTAAAAACAATTGATTTGATCGTGTCTCATATTCAAATAAAATAAGTGAAGTCAGCAAATAAGAGCATAATTTAATGGGTGTATAAGGAAGTTATGGGGGTATACATCAGTATTTGTTCTTTAAATTAGACTACTTTCTTACAAATTTCCCCAAATAGCGTATTGTAACTTAATCTTTGAAGACTTTCTAAATCAGATTTCTAATCAATAATGGCACTTAATCAACGCATTTTAGGAGCTTAAGTCCCCACTAAGCATATACTTTAGTGAACACACAGAATATTAAGCTTTATGGAAGGAGTAAAAAGCGTCGAATTGTGCTTCTAAGTTATTCAGCTCGTTTTGGAAGAATGATATTTAATTATAAATAAATATGGTAATAATGTCTTGCCACGTTACAGTACATTTAAAAACATCGACAGAAAAAAAGAAACATATATTATAATTTATTGATTATTAATATTTATCTGTTCTCTATCAAACGTTATCGAAAAAATTTCAAAATTTGAATTATAGTTTATAGATAAAATTGAGAAATGTGAATAATACTTAATACTATCCAACACCCAATACTTTGATATTTAATATTATTATTAATTTCATTACAATAGTTCAAAGCATCATAACTTCGTGTTCGTGTGTTTGCAACAGAACTCCTCCTAAACGGTTGGACTGATTTTGGTGAAATTTTGTGTATGTAATTAAGTTGATTCGAGAATGATTTACACTCACAATATGATTCGATAGAAAATGTGTTTTTTATTAAAAATCAAGAATTGTGCCCTTATTGATATTATAATTCATAATCCATATCATAATATAAATATGATAATATAATTCATATCATAATTCCTCTTGAAATTCAATGTAAACGTATCTGTGGCGCAATGGTCAGTTCAAAGGGCTTCAGTACGAGAAAACCGAACAAAGGCCAATTGGTTAGGGTGCTAGCCTTCGGTACCAGAGTTCATGGGTTCGAATCCCACTGTGGCATGGATATTCGTAGTAGTTCGCAATTGATTTTAAACTGTAGGTCCCGGTCTCGTTAGCCATCGTGTTGGAAAAAGGTAGACCATAGAATTCCAAACCAATACAGTGCGAGAAGTGCCAGGATTGAATCCCCGTCCAGGCGATATGGGAATTTTAATTTAATCTAATTACGTTTATATAGGGATTAACGAAAAATATTATTTATCAGATAACATTAAGATAAAAAACTGTTTCATTTATGTTAATATTAAGATTAAAAATATATCTCTAGATTTATTTTTCGTATGTTGAAAATATATGTGCTATGAAAACAATTTGAGACTTTTCTTTCATGCTAGTATTTAAGACAATTTTAATTTTATGCTCATCACATTTACATTTAAAGTATATAGATACGCTCACACGCATTTGATAAGTCGAGTTTTTATGACTGTACGTGTGGTGATGTCAAATATTTTTAAAACAACTTTTTTCTTACTTTTTCATTAAAACGGTCCAACTTATAATTTATTTAAATACATTTTACAATTTTTGGATTTACAGTGTTTAAACAGGACAACGCCTGTCGGGTCGTCTAGTTTCTTTATAAGTACCATTGAGGTGTTATTACCTAAAAGAACACGAGGCAGTTTATATGCCCTATATAATAATAGCCTAAGTTGTCTGTCCATCTGTCCGCGAATTTATGAAGCGGTTGTACCTGGAATGGATAGAGGCATTCATATTGTATTTTTGATGAGTTAGGGTTAGCAAAATTCAAAGCCAGTTCGAAAACGTTCGAAATCCACCCCTTCCCCCCATTTTCGAGTGTTAATGCCATTATTTCAAGCTCTGTTGTCCCCGGTTAATAGCAGAACATTAAATTTATCAATCTATCACAAAATAGTTAAAAATAACACTTTTTCCACCATTCCTTTAAAAATCTCATTTAATCATTTCTTATTTTAAATTATTTAAATATCGTCTGCATTATTTTCATACATTTTATCACTGATCTTAGATATTACGTAAATAATTTTCTTTTATATTTGTACTAAATAATAGATTAGGTGCATATGTGCTAATTTTAAATTTTATCATTGATTACTTTTTGTTGCAATGAATATTTTATCACTGATATTAACAACAAATTCTTTTCATAAAAGTCTAAGAGTCTATTTCACGGTCTAATAAATACCTAGTGCTTAAGTAATATATCTTTGAAAATTAAGAAGTTCGTTCTTTCGTGTGTTTGTTTTTTATACATAATAATACGATTTACATTCGATTCGCGCAATTTCGGACATCATTCATATACACCACCAAATAATCACTGTCAATATTAAAACCTCTGGTCTCCATCCTATTACTTAATATGACAAGGTAAATAAACATTGGCAACTAACATGCGGTCAGTAAAGATAAACAAATTATTGAGCATGTACCAGATAATCTCTGCCAAAAAACAAACCATTTTTTACCTGCCTTATAGGGTACTCTACAATTCTGGAAAATGAAAAATTTTTATGTTAGTTCATATAAATTAATAGTACAAAACCGAATATTAAATAGTTCATTTTTTTAAATTTCTCCACCAGATATTAAATTTAGAATCTAACTTTTATCTCTTAACATGTCAAATTTAGTTACATTTTATAAATTAATTTCGGTGAATTATTTTTTAGGGGCTGCTCTAAAACTCATTAAAAAACATATTTACTTTTACTGCATAGCAAATAACTTATTACGTTGTTAAATCAATAAATGCCTTATAGTTTAATTTACAATTCTAGAAAATTAAAAATTTTACTGAACCCGTCATATGACGGGATATATGCTAGTAATATAATAATAATTAATAATATTTTTAATTCTATATAAAATTTAGAGCTAATAATTTGGAATCTCATCGGAGATCAGCTGTTACATTATTTTTCTACGGGCAATCTCTAAAATGAAGCAGGTAGTTAAATAAAGGCAAAAATATGACATATTAATTATGGCTCACTGTAAATGAAAGATTTAATGCATAAGCGTCAATTTTTACATTACAAATGGAATTCTTTCGGAACTTTTAAATACCAAAGCAGAACCAATTTGAGAAGTTCCGAAACTTTTCAAAAAACGCAGGTGCTTACGATGAATAGTTACAGCAGTCTAAGGTAATTTAAGAATTCAAAAACAATGTCTTCGATCAATATTTGAGAGAAATATTCTCCAAATATTTTAAAGAAGCTTAGGAATTCGTTAGTTTGTTTTACATGTGAAAAATTATCAGTAACGTCATTAATTCTATTTAATATGCTTGCTGTCATTGCAGTGTTTCCACTGAAAAATGACGTTTCACTAGTTTTAATGGCATTATCATAAATATTCATTACATTCAATCTCGATTCATTTTATTTTCTACTCCAAAAAATTTTTCACTTAGAATTTTTAATTTTAAATGACAGTCGCGAAATACGAAAATCGCATTACCTCAGAAAATATTTAAAATTCCTATTCATGACACTCAATTATTAATCTTTAGGTATTTAATGAATCTCAGATTTTCTCAGATGGTTCGATAATGAAGGAACAAAAAATTACTTCATCACATGTGTGAGAAATTATTGAAATACTAAGAGTATTTAATATACTTTATATAGGATACTAAGAGTATTTAACATCTTTTATGTAAGATACTTAGAGTATTTAGCATCTTTTATATAGGATACTAAGACTATTTTGATGGTAGCTAATCTTGTGATTCTTCAAAGATCTGGATACTAAAAAAGGCTGTTAAAAATTAGTTTAATCTTATATACAATGATAATGAAGGCATTTGTTACTAAATTTCAGTTATTTTCTTATGTTTAATATTAGAGGATGATATAAAAGCGAAAAAGCCAATAAATACCACAGATAACGAGTCTGGAGGATTTCGTTAACATTAGATTCCTCCTTGACATTAAAAAACTCGTTGGAATTTGACTCTTGAGTTTCATTTATTAAAGCATTGTTTGCAGGACATGTACTAGTACGTTTTCTGACGATTGATACTTGAGCGCGGGTCATGTATTAGTACGGGTTAGTGTAACAACATGGATTGTTTGTGGATTAAAAAAATAACAGTATATACAGAAAAACGAAGCCGAATTTTCTTATCTTCTTCATAGATTCTGGAAAAATTTAGACAAATAAAAACTAGTTTTTACACCAGTGGATGCAGAACCACAGAACGGGACTATAACTTAAAACTATATACTGCTATTTCTATTTGAATTTTCATATTTACGATACAATTATAAATTTATCTACTAAAAATATATTTTTTTTTTACAAAAATCTTATGGTTGTTATTTATATATTTCTCTCTATATATTTGTTTATATATTTCAATATAAAATACGAAAAGTTGGTTAAAAAATTAAATAAGTTTCGATCTATTGAGATTTAACTGAATAATTAAATAACTGAATAATGCAAAACTTCGCTACCGGTACAATTTCGCTGCGAAATGTAGCCGCACACAATGTGTTAATTGGCGTAAAGGTGGAAAGTTATCGTATGTCAACTTTTAGATGCGCTTTATGAAAAATAAAATAAAACATTCTTTTCTTTTAAAAAGTAGGGTGCTTATATACGAGTGTGAATGATTTTGTTAACAATAAAGTCATCTTTGATATTGAAAACACGTTTGATCGTGATACTTTGGTCTGCTTTGCAATTGTCTTGTAATGGATTGTTATCATATACCAACTTTTAGGTTCACTTTATGTAAAATATATAAATTTTTCCTTTTTTTTATTCTTTTAAAAATTAGGATGCGCATTGTATGCAAGTCAGAAGGATTTCATTAATAATAGAGTCATCTTTGACATTGAAAACACGTTTGAGTTTGATACTTTGGTCTGCTTTGAAATTGTCTTGTAATGGAAAGTTATGGTATACCAACTTTTAGGTTCACTTTATGTAAAATATGTAAACTTTTTTTATTCTTTTAAAAATTAGGGTGCGCATTGTATACGAGTGAGAAGGATTTCATTAACAATAGAGTCATCTTTGACATTGAAAACACGCTTGAGCTTGATACTTTGGTCTACTTTGCAATTGTCTTGTAATGGAAAGTTATCGTCGTACGGTTTTATTTTTTTCCAACATAAAACTATATTTTTATTTTGACATTCCTTTTTAAATCATTCAATTTACTCTAAGTTCTAAATCAACCATTCAGCATAGTATATTATTCAGAAATGTACAATTTTTAAAATTAGAGGAACAGAGTATTTCTCTTTTATTTGATGTCTTACTTGTTTTCAGTGAAGAACAGGGTTATGAATGTTGATTTTAAAGATATCTATTTTTCCTTTAATATATCTTAAAGTGAATATACACAAGTTAATTAATTGAAATGTAACTGAAAGAATTTTTTTAGTACCACAGAATTAAGTCCATCTAGTAATTAAAATAATCCCTTCTTGCATTACCCATTTTTTTTTACTGTTTTTGACATCTGTCTAAAAGGAACTCTTCAAATGTTATGAAATATTTTGAAATATAGCTATAGTCTCTCTCTTACTTATTGACTAAAATATATCCAAAATCTTTTCAAAAGAGATAAAAAATGCCTTTTCAGATATGAATTCGAATATTTTACTCAGAATTTACAGAAAATATATTCAACAACATTCAAAGGCCTCTCTATAAAAATGAAAGGTTTTTTTTTTTAAAGAACTCGTATGATGTTTTTAAAAGAAACCTTTTTATTGAGAAAAATAGTAGGTACTTACTTTCGTGTTTGTTTACAAAATTTACCTGTGCACAACATTAGTTAGTTCTTAAGATATTTTCTTATCTGAAAAGTATTTTTAGGACAAATTTACGTAAAAGTATCCTTACTTGTGCGAAAAGAAAAATTTAGCTGTTATTCATCATACACTTCCTTATTTTTTCCCTTCGCTGTTTATGCAGTTTAATATCAAAAAAGCTTTTCTTTCACACTGCAAAAAATTCTGGAAAAATAAACAAAAGACAAACTTGTGTAAAGGTTAATTGAAATATTTTCTTTGCTATTACAACATTAATTACTCGTGTAAACAAGAAAATTTTCGTAGAAAGCAGCTATTATACTTCTAAAATAATGAGCTACACTACCTTATCCTATTCTTGAAAATTTTCTATTTATTTATTTGACGGTACGTTATACCATCTACAAAATTTAAATTGATGAGATTAAATTAATAATTATGTTTACTAGGATATAATATTTTGATGTCAAAACACAATTTTAAATTGATCGCCTCGCTTTAAAGCTGCCTTATTCACTACTTGAATTTATATTCGAGATCCGGTTATTGATGATATGCAAATGGCCGCTGTTTATATTGCACGGATGTCTAGACGGGATTGTGCATTTTATTGCTAATGTAATTTCTAATGTAATAATTATATGCTATTGGAAAGGAAATCGTCGGATTGGAAATAGTCACCAAGTATAATCAGACATTATGTAGACATAGTTGCTTAAATTTTCAGCTTATTATTTCATTTATTTATTCTTAGATTTTATAATTTAATTTAAGAAAATGTATGAGTGGACTAATGAGGTTCGTAAAAATTCATTTATTTTATTTACTTCTATAGAATAAGAAATTAAATGTCTTATAAGTAAAATGTGTTACTCTATTTACTTAACTGGAAATAAATATTGAATGTTTAATCAAAAGATTTGTACCTGTTAAGAATTTCCATTTGTTTTTATTTATATGACTTAATATTATATTATTTTTATTATATATATTATCATGTAAGCTACTAAGAAAAAGTGTTTAGAAAGTCACTTAGAGATTAAAGAGGACAATGATATAGTTACTTAAATTTTCAGTATACTATTTGATTTATTTATTCTTAGATTTTATAATTTAATTTAAGAAAATGTATGAGTGGACTAATGAGGATTGTAAAAATTCATTTATTTTATTTACTTTTATAGACTTATAAATTAAATGCCTTATAAATGAAATGTGTTAGTCTATTTACTTTACTGGAAACATAAATTAAATGTCTACTCAAAAGATTTATACCTGTTAAGAATTTCCATTTGTTCTCATTGATATGATTTAATATTATATTATTTAATTATATATATTATCTTGTAAGCTACTAAGAAAAAGTGTTTAGAAAGTCACTTAGAGATTATAAAGGAAAATGATATAGACATAGCTACATAAATTTTCAGCTTACTATTTCATTTATTTATTCTTAGACTTTATAATTTAACTTAAGAAAATGCATGAGTGGACTAATGAGGATCGTAAAATTTCATTTATTATATTTACTTTTATAGAATTATAAATTAAATGTCTTAGTAAATGTGTTAGTCTATTTACTTTACTGGAAATATAAATTAAATGTCTAATCAAAAGATTTCTACCTGTTAAGAATTACAATTTGTTTCATTCTTATGACTTAACATTATATTATTTTTATTATATATATTATCGTGTAAGCTACTAAGAAAAAGAGTTTAGAAAGCACTTAGAGATATAAAGGACAATGAAATTTAATGATTTAATGTAAGTTGTTCTTTTATCCTTCGAACCATCTTTATATTTATTTGTTCTCAATTTGTTTTATATTGGAATTATATTTGTAATGTTAACAAACACATATATGAAGTTCATATTAAGTGCATATGATATATGCACTTATTTGTATAAGATATAATAATTTAATTATCTATTATTTTTGGTTTTAGATAATAAAATTTTTACTTTTAAAAAAGAAGAAATATATTATCTTTTTATAGAAAATTAAGCTATGCGAAGTTTTATTTCCAAAAGTTTAATTCAGTGAAAATATTTGAATTTACTCTCTACGATTGAAATATATTTTTTAAAACGTTCTGTCAAGGACACAGGGGCGGACTAAGGCCTAGGGAACTTAGGCAGCCTAAGGCCCGTAATTTCTGGGACCCGAAAATTATGTTTTTAATTTTAATTTTTATTTAACAGAAAAACGTGATATTTATAATTATTGCTGAAACGTATCCAAATTATGCCGAATCGTTGATTGATAAAGTCGACAAGTGTGGACGAGCGTTCCCGTGATTATGCTCCAAGCCCACGAGTTTCGATGTGTGTAAATACGCGCTTATCAAGCCTTTACTATGACCGCCAGCACATGTTTAAAAAGTGAAAAGTAGCTATTAAAAATCAGTGTCTCCTGTATGTACTGCATCTTATGTGAGTTGTGATTGGAAATTGTGCAATTAAAACTTAAGTACCTAGACTTGATTGCAAATAGATTGTTTTGGATTTATAGTTAATACTTTCTGGAATTCCTAAAATAAAAATGTAAGTTCTTATAAAAGTATTACATTATTTAATTAAAATTAATATATAATGTAAAATACCACAAATTGTGGTTCTGTTTGTGATTGTGATACTAAGTAAAAATAAATTTAATTGAAGATCATTTTCTACTTTCTTAACTGGAAGTGAAAAAAAAAACCTCAGATCGAGATAAAGTGGCAAAACGAAAAGATCGCTGGACAAATTTTTAACTGTAGATGGAAAACAATTATAACAATCATCATCATTTTCACAAATTTCACTCACTCAAACTCCAGAAACATTAAATGTGTTAGAAACTATTTTATGCTTGTTTGTTTTCATAAATTATGTTTACTTAATTTTTGTACATATATATTATTTTTTCCTTTTTTTCTTAGAATTCGATAATTAAACAGAACTACATACTATATGCTTTAAAACCAAACTACCAAACGCAAAGTATGTATTGTCATTGAAACGTAGGCCCTGAATTCCAATGTTGCCTAGGGCCTGCTTTAGCCTTAGTCGGCCCCTGAAAGGACATCTTACTTTAGATTACTTTAGAAAAATTCTATTTCTGTTTAAGATCTTTGACTGGAATAAGCTTTTGACAGTTGGTGGAAAATATGTCCCATATATATGTTATTGCTCTTTAGTGGTGCGACTAGCGAGCAAATTAAAATTTCTTTGAAAGTCCCCTGGATATAACAAAGTACCATAAATGGAAGGTTTGAAGCCCTTAAAGGTGTCATTAAACTTTCATCATCAAGATTTTATTATATAAAACCAAAAGAAAATAATACTGAAATTATTATATCTTATACATTAAGAGGGGTAATAATTGGCACAACCACACTTCATATGCAATTAATATGAACTTCATATATGTGCTTATTAACATTTCAAATGGTTTCCAATATAAAACTAAAACTGAGAAAAAATAAGTACAAAGTTAGTTCCAAGGACAAAAGAACATCTCAAAATAAATCTTTAAATAAATCCTAACTATAATATATTTGAATACTTAAATCAACGATTATTTTGTGTTTGATATTATCTCAAATAATTTATAAAATAACTTAAAATATTTTACTCTATGATCCATCGTATAGTTTGATTGTTTTGAATTATTTCATCAAAATTTTATTATATTTAAAAGGCTTGAAGGAATTCTTTTTATTTTTCATTGAAAAATCTCAATGTTAAAAATATCCCTCTAGATAAAATAAGGGATAATAAGGGATTTACATTTTTGTTAAATGTTTTGAATGCAAAACATTACTAGAGCAAACCAATCATACATACACATACAGGCATGTACGCATATATATATTATATATATATATATATATATATATATATATATATATATATATATATATATATATATATATATATATATATATATATATATATACATATATATACTATAGATGAAATTTATACAGATTATCTTTTATAAAATTTTCCTAACAGTTTTTGTGTAGTAATTTCTTACTTTGTTTCACAACCCCCCCCCCCACCATCAAACTAAGTATTAGATTGTATATTTCTATTTGCTCACATTTAAAAAAAACATATTGACAACAAGATAAAAAATTATTAACAAAAGGCTTTGATATAAAATTTAGCTATTTTTTTTTGTTATTTTTTAATAGTGTTTAACTACTTTTTTATAAAATAAGACAGATCTAAGGAAAATATTTATTAAAATTTTTACTATATTTAAATAGTTATTTACTCATGTACATGGAAAAAAATACTAGAAAATATTTATTTTTTGCTTGTTGTTACACTTTTTGCTCTTGTGTAGGAATTTATATAGTTTTATGATTAAATACATTTATAAAAGTGAAATATTTTTACAATCTAAAAGGTCACATGATCATGATGAAGACGACTAAGTATGTTAATATTTGTTTAAGACTATTGTTCGAATCCTCACATCACCTGGGGAAGTAATATTTTTTATCTTATCAGTTTTGAGGTTGAAATTTGAATTATAGACCTTTCTGATGCATAAAACTACTATACCAGGAGTTTGCAGATGGCAGCTTGAAATAAACTCTTCTGTTAACGTTTTGCAGTTTTCAGACTTCTGTCTATGTATAGAATTAATCAACTAATGAAGGTAAACGATCTTCTTATATCTTTGTTAACTTGTTTAATAGACAACCTAATATTTTCCACTGAAGTTTAGCCCAGTTTATCGTTAGCATATACATGGGGTTCCTAATGTTTCTCCACACCAAAAAAGGGCAGTTTTCTTTTGAATAAAAGGACACTATCAGAACAAAAAGGGCAGGTTACTCCTAGGTAGGAAGGTACTCTATCGGAACAAAACAATGGAAAATATCTTTAAAAAAATTTCTTCGATTACTATAGGGTTAAAACATTTAACTATTACTTCTCGATTGTTAGAAGTTCATTTTATTAAATATGTATTACATTTTTTACTTGACCACGTGAACGGGGATATTTGAATATAGAATCAGAAAACAAAGCATAGGGGTGGGTGGGCTGCGTAAAGTCATTTTTCCATTCTTTTGTTTAGGGAAGGAATTTGACCAAAGGGATTTGAGAAAGAGGGAAATGGTAAATTCACACCAATAAGAAAGTGGTAGGGCACATTAAAGGGGACTACAAAAGGGGGGCAGGGGCATTGAAGGCTGAAAGAAAAAAGGGGCACTACGCATTGAAGGCTGTAAAAAGGGGTAAGGCTCAGAGACCTGTCGAAAATGCCTAGGGGAAACACTAGGTTCCACTAGTTATTTTAAATATCATGTGTAAGAGAAAGTTTTATTTCAGGCATGATGAAATACATTATAGGCTCTGTAAAACTATATTACATGCCTCAGACTTCTACCTAATCATAAATCATAATTAACACAACATAAAAGTGTTAATTCATAAAATAATTGAAAGAACAGAGATTGAAATTCAAGTTTTAAGTTTTAGATTAACAAATTTATAAGTAGTTTTCAAATTCAATACAGTGAAACTTCGTTAATCGTTTATTTTCTGATCGTTCGATTCATTTGTTAGTTTCAAAGTATTATTCTTCCAACATACACCTTTTTGAGATTCTTCGTTTTCTCGCATTTACGGATTAAAACGCTCGGACCTGTAGCTTTGTTTTTCCATAATCGTGGTAATTTTTTAGGTTGAAAATCTAATCCTTCTGACTAATTTGTTTTCTTGATCCTATAACATTATTCTGTTGTTGTCTTTTCTTTATTTTTGTTCAGGGATTCGTGATTTTAATTCTTGTACATCGATTTCTGTATAGTTTTAGGATAATTCCCAAAAAGCTGCTGCATTAGAAAAAAATGTTGAAAAGAATGTTTGAAGACCATGTGGGCATCAAAATCATTTCTGTTTCCCCAGGCAGCTAAGTGTTGTATGAGAACAGCCATTGATTTGATAGACTATTAGAGGAAAATAACAGTCAGATTAAGTAGACGTATGAGTTAGTACTTAAATTGTCTGAAGGGATCAATTGTTTGTCAAATTAAAAATAATTTCTATAGATGCTATGACAGTAATGTTGGTCTGTAGACGATTTAAGCAAATTCTAACAGACTCTTCTCTTTGGTTTTCTGTTAAATTATGAAAGACCTATCGAACAGCTAGTTTTTTCATATACATTTCTTCATGTATAATGTTTTGTATTGCCTCGATACAATGTTAAGCTCTTTATGTATCATTGGTATGTGCAGCGATTATCTTTGCTATCATGCTTTGTATGAACTTCACCTTTTCTGGGAGTACAACCGAAAAGATACTTTTTTCCTTCTTTATACAGGAGATACCTTTGATACCTAGAATGTTCTAGAGTACTACCAGATTACATTTCGTTCCCAAATGTTAATTATAGACGTTGAATGCCTTTTTGTTAATTAAACCCAACTTTATAATCATAGAATTACATTCATAACACGAATTTTTGTCAACTATTTTTTTAGGTTATTCTACGATGGGTAAATTTCTATTGTTGCCACAAATTATCAGTCGAAAAAAATTATAAATTTTATTCGACTATCGCCTGACACAGTCGTAAGCATTTCAGAGTAACATATATACTTAATATTAACACGTCCTATTTAAGATAATTATCTATGGTATTTTCCACATAAAATAAATACTGTATATAATAAAAATGTCAGATAAGAATACATGTAAAAGAAGTCCCCAAAAGAGTAAAAAGTTATCATTGTTAAATGAACTATTACACAAATTGTATAGAATACTGAAGACTTATGTACCAATGGTTTATGTTAAAAAAAAAGTAATGTATTTTCTTCACAAAGAATTAGGTATTCTATGTAACAGAAATGACTCATAAGAGTATAGAGAAAAAAAAGACTGTAAAGGCAAAAAAATTAGTAGCACATGAGAATTCAATATAAAAATAGCGCACAGAACAATCAAGATAGTAATAGGCCCACAATTGCATATAAAAAGAATAAAAAAAATTCAATAAAAACGAATTTATTGCCTGAAATAATTAGTTGTCTTTGTTAACTATTAAATCAACAATGAAACGTACTTAAATGCCGAAAAACATTTTTGATTGTTTTTCTCTACAAAAAGCTAACCGTTCGTGCAAATGTGTTTACTTACTTTTCAGTCTTTTACTAAAAGATAAATTTAAAAGAAACACCTGTAATTAAACATTTCTTAAAAATACTTTAAAGCAGCTTAAAGAAAACAAAAATTAACCTATAAAGAAGCAAATCAAACACTTTAGGATCGAAGAAATCGCGATTTTAAAAAATTCTCTAATATTTGGAGAAATACTTCACGGGAAAACCAAATATAAACTCGTAAATTTTCCATGTTCTGTTTAAAGATCTCTTTTGAAATGAAGCTATACAATTTTATGTACTTGAAGCAAGAAAAATATTTATCAATCAATTTTTCAAATTGTAATATAAATAGGGTTTTAAAAAAACATATCTTTAAAATGTGTTTAATGTTTATTTATCCGTGAATCAACGTATTATTAGTGTTTGATATGGTATCACTAATTCATGTAGTAGATGGACAAATAGATAAGCCGCCATTTAATATAAAATTTTATAAATCACACAAATTAAAGGTAATTAAAGATTAAAATTTTTCTGTGAAATAAGAGTTTTTATTGTCATTTTAAGGCTAAAGTGCTATATAAATATTAATTGCCATTCCGAGTAACAACGACGAAAAAAAATAGTAAAACTATGTTTAAAAGCAACAAACGTAAAATTAATTAATGTTAAAATAATATTAAAAATAAAAAATACTAAAAACTGAACATATATGAATATTTATTTTAAGGTTTTAAAGGAGAAATAATTATTTTTGCAAGTAATTAACTTTCACATTGAAGATTTTTCGAAACTAATTTATATTTATGAATTAAAATTAGATAAACATGATGAAAAATATTGTATAAAAATTGCTTACTTTGCCAAAGGATATAAATGAACTTTTCTCAATTAAATTGTTCAGAATCAAATTAAGTAAAGCTGCTATCTATTATTTTAAAAATGGTCGGAAACGAAAAACAATTCAGGAAATAAATTTATCAAAGTGTTACTATATATAATGAATAAATTAATTATTTATCAAACTAAATGGGAGGAAAAAAATGCACAAAATATATTATGTATAGAAGGATACTTGAAGCTTAAAAAATATTTTGTATTTTTTACCTGATTTGCACATTTTAACACAACAGAACAACAATAGACAATAAAAAGTCCATTTTAATTGTATAAAATGGACTTTTTATTGTCTCTACATGGGATACACTATAGCTTTCATTTCGCATATATATAAATTCTTTTCGTTTTAAAAAATCTTTGTGTAATTTAGAAAAAAGCTTTGATTTAGTTTCGTTTTCTTGTCCTCCTTCTTCCTTTTCAAGATTGCAAGGATAAAATGAAACGAATTTAAGGTACAAAAAATTACAAATAAGTGGGCCAAAAATGAAAAAAATTACATGTGCGTATGAGAGTTTTACTATTTTGATCATGTTACTATTTTAGTGTGTTAGTAAATATTTCTCACTCTCTTTTTCTCCCGTCACTCTTTCTCCCTCCCTCCTTCTCTTTCTTTCTCCCGTCACTCTCTTTCATCTTCTCTTTTTCACCCTCTCTCTCTTTCTCCCCATCTTTCTCCCTCCCCTTCTCTCTCTCTCATTATCCCGTCTCTCTCTATCTCCCTCCCTCTCTCCCTCCTCATCTCTCTTTCTCCCGTCATATCTCTTTCTACCACTCACTTTCTCCCACTCCCTTTCTTCTTCCCCCTCTTTCTTTCTCCCTTCTTTCTTCCCTTCTCTCTTTCTCCCTCTCTCTATTTCTCCCTCCCTCCCTTTCTCCCTCTCTCTATTTCTCCCCCTCTCCCTTTCTCCCATCACTCACTTTCGATCTTCCTTTCTCTTTCTCCCTTTCCCTCCCTCCCAACCTCTCTCTCATCTCTGTATGTATATATATATATATATATATATATATATATATACTTTATATATACAGAAGGATATGATAATATAAAATTAGTAATATAACTTGACAAGTGTCTTGAAAATTTTAAAAAAGTATGATACGCAATAAGATTAAATAAAATACAGGATGTGTAGTTAAATTGTAAGCATCAACATAAGTTTCTCTATTTATAAAATATTCATGATATCATTTATCTCCTAAAATTTACTGTCTTCGTTTGTCAAAAAAATATTATTGAACTTTTTTTTTTTACTTATTAAAGAAAACACTTCAACAAACAAACAAAAATAAAAATATATTAAAGAACATTTTTTTCAACTAAGAGGAAAGTGGAAATTGATATGTTTTGTTTTAAAATAAAGTAATAAACAGTATGACAGCTTAAATTTCATATCTACTTATTTCAAATTAATACTTAAATATTTATTTTTAAGAAAATGTCACGCCGAGAATTTACTTTTAGAGATTACATTGAACGTCCGAATTTTCGACAGGATTTCTCAGTTTTGTTTTTGATTTTTCAATCTTTATTATTTATAAAGAAATATGAATATTTTAATTTCAATTCTAAAGAACGATTGATTTCGCCAGGGAAAAGTTACCATGACACTATGCTGGGTAAAGCATTGATATGTTTTCCTGAATGTGTTATTTTTATTATCAATACATTTGATTTTACTTTTTGAATAAAAAAAAACTTCTCCTTTGAAATATAGTAGTTACAATAACGGGTTTTACTTAAAATCTTTTAATTTAAAATGTTTTATTAAATGTAGTTATGTTTAAATAATTTTAAATACAAGAACAAACTAAAATTTCATTATGTTGTGCAGGTGAAAATATATAATTTATAAGTTTTACTTTATGCTATATTTTTATATGCAGTTATACCAAAGTTTCAAAAAAAGGACTTAAAGTAGTACTCCTTCAGAATCTTAAGTAATTGCGTAGTTGTACTTTGAATATGTAAAACTGAATTTTTAATATGACACTATCAATATGTCACCTCGGAAATGGGAAAATATTATAAGCAGAAATTACCAGTATAATACAAAGTAGCGTATTCTTTAGTATATGATATCACTCCAAGATTTAGTTCTATTACATTATTATGTGCCGTCGTGATTGGAAAATTATAAGGTCTTGAGCTGGCCTAAAATCCGCGTGTTCGTTAATGGTGACTGGGAGAAGTAAAATAAGTTCTTGGACACAATGGTTTCCCAGTTCTCAAACAATACCTCTAGAGTGGTAAGTCAAGCATGGGGTTCTCTGATTGGTTCAAGCTTCTAAATTACGAATACCCAGTAAACAAAGTAGTTCTTTCCCCTATAGTTCACGATGATCGTCAAACGAAAATCACACTTAATTCGAGTGGCCTCTTGCGTAACTCTTCCAAGTAGCATTCGGAACAAAAACACCATACTCTTGAACAACTAATTAGTGAAAAGGAATCAAAACAAGTTGCTTGAAAAATTCAAGAAAAGAGCTAGATTCACTTACTTTTTTAAAATACATACTTATTAAACATCTGTGTTGTCTTATGATAATCTAGACTACCATTTAAAGTCATTGAAATTGTTAACACCTTGACGGACAGTAGGAACAATTAAAGTTCGAAAATTAACACTAAATGTTTTTGTAATTTTCAGAATATTAAAAGTATAGTTTTACTCTTTCTGCTTAAATAAACTTAATTTTGATAAATTCAGCACCTTGAATTAGGTTGCGGCTATAACAGTCATGGAGCCAGCGAAGTCTAGACACAAAGTAATGGGACGATGTCGGCTATAACAGCAAAAATCTAAAAACATAAATGACAGGTTTAATGACTCAAATAAACAATTTTTTTTTGTGCAAGAAAGTATTTTTGGGAGTTGTACACGAAATGTTAGTTCATAATCAAACAGCAATAAATAAATGACAAAAATATAAATTCAAGAGGAAACATTATTGCACTACTCCCTTCACAACCACGTGTATACTGAAGCACCAAGTCGTGTAACACTTGGAAAACGAAATTCAAACAATAAAATTGTTCCTAAAACACGATATTAGGCTTTTACTTGTTCGCCGGTAAATGCACATTTTTGCTGCTATAGCTATAGTGTCTAAAAACTATTGTTTTGTTTTAGACGGCTATTGCCGTCATGCCACATAGTGAATTTCGCTTTGGCGGGTATAGACACAAGTGTCCGTCAAAGGGTTAACAATTAATTTTTAACTTCTAGAATGCAGTTTAAAATCTACAATATTGTTAAAAATATATTGAAGTACGTTGTTTCATATCTGCCAAGAAGAATTTAAAACTTTCTACAGTTAAGCATTTAATGTTAAGTAACAATATTTTTTGATAGCAGGGTATTTGTGATCATAAAATAATATTAGAACAGGAAATGGTCAAAAGATTCTTTAAAAACTAATTCGAAAGCTGAAATGGGTAATGTTTTTTCTTATAGTAACTTAAGAGATAATTATGAAAATATCCTATATACCTGTGGTGATTACACAATAACAACTACAGTCGTTGCCTCGTTTTGATTCGCCGAAGATTGGCGTCACACGTATCATTTCTGATTAAGGCCATTGACGTAATATTCAGTCTTAGTAAATAGTGTCTTGTATATATTATAAATATTGTAATGTATTTTCACATATTATTGTAACATGAATTCATTGATCTGTATTGATATTTGTTATGAGTAAAGTTTTATAATTATCTTATTTTTATTTGTGGCAACACAGTATCTTTTTAAATATGCAAATATCTCTAATGTATGTATATGTTGTCTACCTATATGAGTCGGTGTGACAGTAGCAGATGGCTCGGTTGCATCGAAGGTGCTGATGTTTGTTTATGTAACTTGTATATACTTTCAGTATTTTAAACTTCTGTAACGTTAGTTCAGTTTGATATCCAGAGCTCTACGTCATTCATTATACTATCTTAAATAAATGCCTGTGTCTAGATCTAGTTGTTTTATTTAACTACACCGTGTGAATCCCTTCTGAGCATGGTTTTATATATGATGTGATCCCTGCGGATACTTCTTTAAGAATCTTCGAACCATAGCAGGGGTCTCCATAGAGCCCTATTCAGTATAGCCAGTTTTGCTACCCCATTAGGTGTACTCAAAAACCATTCCCTTTAATGAGTCCATAGATAAGCTAAATATAATTTTTTTGTACGATAGAATGCAGGAAATGTCAAAATGTATGTTATAGTGCTAGTTATTCTTATCCGGAGTGAAAAATACTCTGCATGTTTCATTGGTTAACTTTAATTAGCTCTTCTTGTACTTATAATGGCAATAATAATTATTAGTACCATCATAATTGGAGTTTAATATTTCAAAGGGGAAACTATCATACGCAAAAAAATGCTTTATTAAAGACCACAAATAAAAGGTTTTATTAGAGGAGAAATTTCAAAGATCTGTTAACTTGGGTTGAAAGACTGTAGAAAACTGTTAAGACAATCATACAAAAAAATTTATTTTATGATATCTTAAAGTATCAAAAGGTAAAGTTTTGAGTTAATAGAAACAATTATAATAAAATACAAGACGTTGTAAAAGCTTAAAGATATAAAATATTTTGCATTCAGGATAGCTGTAAGAACCAATTTAACTCATTACTGACCTAGTAATTTTGATAACAAATATTAATCAATACCTAAATAAAAGTTATTATAGTTTGTAAATAGTAAGATAAATATAAAATTCAAACAACTTTGTATATAACAGACGGTCATTATTAGTGATTAGCAGTTAATGATGACATTTAGAGAGTGTTGTTAATGAGATATCTATAGAATGGAAAGACGTACAAAATATAAATAAATGCAGTAATGCTTGATTGTTACTCTTGAACATTTGAAAATTATCTTTCAGGTGTCAAACAGTTAAATATAAGCAAAATATATTTATTTTAATTAGAAATACCAATAGTAATATTAATTTCACTTTTAAATATAGGTTGCTCTAAAATATTTCTAATAACTTTTTATTAATGAAGAAATTATTTTATAACAACGAAGTATTTTCATAAAGTATTTCAATAACGATATATTATTCTTTTCCAGGTAAATATGTCTTTTTATAAAACTGTGAAAGCGAAGCCATTTAATTTCTAATCAAGAATATTTTGAAAAAACTCAAGGCATTGACATTCTCTAAACTAAAGAGTTTATTTTAAATTTGCCATAATATTAATATTAGTTTATATGTTGCGTGACAAATTAAATTTTACAATTATGGTATTTTTAAATGATACTTAAAACATTTTTTAAAACGGGATGAAAAATATGAATATTTTAAAAATAAAGTAATTTATATAATCCTTTTATAGAGCAAACAATGTATGATTAATTTTTCTGTTGTTTTGTCCAAAAATGTTTGAAACTAAGCAGAAAAATTTTAAAAATGTTTTTAATGAACTTAAGCCTAGAAAAAAGAACTTTTAATAAAATATGTTCTTTGATGGATTAATTTGAATTATATTAATATGTCACAAGTATCACAACTGATAAAATTACTCTGTGTTGCAGCTTCTGTTTAATTTTTTTCTGATAGTTCAACTCGTGACTTAATACTATACAAGTGAATAGGATTCTAGTTCACTAACCTTAAAAAAACTACGGGTTTATAGTTAATTAAAAAGCATTATACTACTAGATGAAATTAATACCCTTATTTGTTTTGGTATTTTTATGTATAACTTGCGATTTAATTTATGTACTTTCTTACTTGTTTTATGTATCCGAAATATCCAATTTAGTATGCTAATGGATAGATATTTTAAATAGAGTATTAGGGAAATAATCTTGTATTTCTAAGATTTTCTTTCTGTGATTATACAGCACATTTTATCTTTCTAGACATTTTTTATTGTAGATTATATTTAATCTTAACTTAAATACATGAAAATAGAACATTTTTATTAACTTTTATCTAAGATTTAATTTTTAAATATTAAAATTTGCTTTTTACGAAAAACATCTTAAAAATTATGATTTGTATTTAAATAAGATCATATTTTTATAATTACATTTTCTACCCTATTGATGGTCCTACAAAATGTTATTTTATGTACAAATTTTAATACTATATTTCAGTATAATAGTTTTGGTAAAACATTATACTTTCAAATGTACAAATTACATATTTACAGCATTCTTAACAATAGTTTCAAGTTTTCTATAAAATGCAGCAAAATTATTCATTTTTTAAGATACTTGTCTGTATATACTTTCAGAGCATAGATACTATCAATAAAAAATATAGGTAATGCTAGAAACTTTTAATATCTCTGTAAAAGAGATGAGAAAACCAAACTCAATTCAGAAAATAAAGTGTGCCTGAAAATTGCTTTATTTTATCGATCTCTCCTTTTGGAACGAACCAAACGTGGAGCCAAAATTGAGTCTCCCAAAACTTTGCCATAAAACCAATATCTCTCCAATTTGGCAAGATACCATACAAATTACATATTTACAGCATTCTTAATGATAGTTTCAAGTTTTCTATATAATGCAGCAAATTTATTCACATTTTAAGATACTGGTCTGTATACACTTTCAGGGCCTAGATACCATCAATAAAAATATATATGTAATTCTAGAAACTTTTAACATCTCTGTAAAAAAGTTGAGCAAACCAAACTCAATTCAGAAAATAAAGTGTGCCCGAAAATTGAATTATTTTATCGCTCTCTCTCTTTTTGGAACGAACCAAACAAAAAACTTCTTTACTTCATCACGAGGAAGAAGTCCTGTATGGAAAACAAATAACTTCTGAAACAGAGCAAAGCGCGCATGGATGTAGTTTTTACCATTTCAAAGTCCGAGATTACTCTGGAAATCCAAATATCTTGCGGCGCAGAAAGTATCGGATCGTGTGCAACATGAAAAAAAAGACGCTATTCCGATTCAAGGAAATTTCATCAAAAATCCCATCAGCCGAAAGAAAATACTAAACAGGGAGATATGTATGGTTCTATATCGGATGACATCTGTATCCCTCGTTGTCGAACATATATATCTTTAGACAGACATTGTCAAGGATATTTGAATTTAATATTTGTATTGGGCTTTATCGCGAAAAGAAATATTTCTAGCAACTGTCTATTCAGAAGGGAATAAGAGATGTGCAGCAAGTATCGACACATGGATCGTTTATTTAAACATAGTTCTTGTATTTTAATTTTCAGAGGGAGGTATATTTGGAAATTTTTAGCATATCTTTGATCTGTAAGAGGATGCTAAATTTTATTACAAGGGATAAATCTGTTTTGGAGAACTTATTAATGTACGGTAAAAGATGTTAGCAGTAGGATCCTAAGCAAAAATTAATAAAAATAAATGACTCCACCATTTACTGGGACTGAAGACTTTGAAGTACTTTTTATATTTTTAACTTTTAATATTAATGACAATATTAAAATCAGTTTTATTTGGGTAGACAAGAAAAACAAATATAAAATAACAATTATTGTATTGGTAAATTTATTAATGTATGGTAAAAGATGTTAACAGTAAAATCCTACTCAAAAATTAATAAAAATAAATGAATCAACCCTTTATTAGGGCTGAAGACTTTGAAGTACTTTTATATTTTTAACTTTCAATACTAATAACAATATTAAAATTAACTTTAATTGGAGAGACAAGAAAAACAAATATAAAATAAAAATTCTATTGGTAAATTTATAATTGTATGGTAAAAGATGTTAACAGTAAGATCCTACGCAAAAATTAATAAAAATAAATGAATCAACCCTTTACTGGGGCTGAAGACTTTAAAATACTTTTTATATATTTCTAACTTTTGATACTAATAACAATATTAAAATTAACTTTAAATTGGAGAGACAAGAAAAACAAATATAAAATAACAATTCTTCTATTAGTAAATTTATTAATGTATGATAAATGATGTTAGCAGTAAAATCCTACGCAAAAATTAATAAAAATAAATTAATCAACAATTTACTGGGGTTGAAGACTTTAAAGTACTTTTTATATTTTTAACTTTTAATACTAATGACAATATTAAAATTAACTTTATTCGAAGAGACAAGAAAAACAAATATAAAATAAAAATTCTTCTATTGGTAAATTTATAATTGTATGGTAAAAGATGTCAACAGTAAGATCCTACGCAAAAATTAATAAAAATAATTAACCCTTTATTGGGGCTGAAGAATTTGAAGTGCATTTTATATTTTTAACTTTTAATACTAGTAACAATATTAAAAGTTTATTCGGAGAGACAAGAAAAACAAATTTAAAATAACAATTCTTGTATTGGTAAATTTATTAATGTATGGTAAAAGATGTTAACAGTAAAATCCTACGCAAAAATTAATAAAAATAAATTAATCAACAATTTACTGGGGTTGAAGACTTTGAAGTACTTTTTATATTTTTAACTTTTAATACTAATGACACTATTAAAATCAGTTTTATTAGGAGAGACAAGAAAAACAAATATAAATTAATAGTTATTGCATTGGTAAATTTATTAATGTAGAGTGCAAAATGTTAATAGTCAGACACTATGAAAAAATTTATAAACATAAAGATATTAAACCATTACAGAGACTGATGGCATTTGAATCTCTTTTTATATTTTTAATTCTAATAGATATATAAAAATTAATTTTATAATCAGAGAGAAGGAAAACAAATATTAAGCATTTGCATTTTTTATTTGTTCAATTAAATAAAAAAATATGTGTAAAAAGTGCAATAGGATACATGACTTGCTGAAAACTTAGCTGCAAATATATAGATACCTTGCATAAACTGAATTATATTAACAATTATTTTTTTGTTAATAATAATTTAAAATAGACGATTATTTAATCTCCGTTAATCTTTTTTTTTAACTTTTTAAACGGTTGAAAATTTAAACGATAGTGACCAATCTTAATTTCTTTTTCCTAAAATTTCATTTTTTTCCGGAAATAGGGGAATTTCCATTCTAGTAATCTATCTTATGAATTATACTATTGTTAATATGTAAAAAAATTTTTTTCCTGGCATTTGAAGCAAATATTTTTAGACATCATATATTTGAAATAGTCAGAAGGAGAATAATCAAAAATAATAAAATTGCGTTTAAATGCAATGCTTCCGTTCACAAATGCTGTAAATAAAAATCTGTAAACAGTTACAGTAAAATGATGTATGTACACTGAAAACTAGTTTATACCAAAGAAACTTAAATTTACTAAAATTTTAAGTTAAAAAACAATGAAAAAATATATAAAAACACTGAAAGTATGTGCTATTTAAATATACAGGTTCAAAAACAATTCAGGTATCAATTTGAAGGTTGCACAATGAATGGAATTATTATATCTCCGGTTAGTATGTCATAAAAACAAAATGTAAACATTTTCAAAGCCTAAAACATAGTGATATTCTTTTATTAAACATATATAAAAATAAACTTTGGGCATATATAAAAACTGAATTTTAGGGCCCTGTAAATCCTTTCGTTTCATTTTGAGTACAGTTAAAATATATGAATTAGAATTTTTGTATTTTCTAGAAACGATTTTTACTTTATGGTAAAGGTGTATGTCAGTATTGTAAACATACTCCCAATAATTCACAGATTTTCTATTTAATATTTTTATATTAAATGGACATTAAATTTTCCAAAACTCTTCCATGGATATGATTTTTCAGTAAGTACATTAACTGAAATTATGGCATATAACTATATATAATGTAAAACTTCCTTTTATAGTATTTTGTTAACCTATCATAATAAATAAATATGTTATTACTTAAATTTTCTCTTTTTATAATTCAAATCCTTGAGTTTTTAAATTAATTTTTTATTAATTATAAATTTTGGGACATGCTGTAACATTCAAAGTTGTTTAAATATCACATCTTTTACTCTAAGCAGTCCGGAGTAACTGAGATTATATATATATATATATATATATATATGTATATATATATAGCATAAATATATAGTTCCAGTATTATTACGTTGATGATCACTTCATAGCTGAAAGTTTGTCTGTGATGTTAAATCAACTGTTATACTCAAAAGTCAAAAATAAAATTGTTAAAACAATTTTGTGAATAAAACTTTGAATGCACTGTACAGCGAAATAGGATAATAGTTTTTGTAATAATATTAAAGATAATTTCTAGCCTTTATAAAATAACTAGTGACGTTTAATTCCGTAGATTGCGCAGCGTTTAAGCAAGTTTCACAATAAGAGATTGCGTTATTAATTGCGTTAGACGAAACAATCCATATCCACATATCACTGACACCTGTGGTTTCATCATTTAGATTAAAGCCTTTCTCAATGCTATAAGTATAAAGTTTATATTTTTGGTGATTATGGCAAAGGTAGATTAGAAAGTACATGTCCTATTACATCTTATGAATTGGTTATCCTATCTTATGAATCTTTTGCATAATCTCTATTTAGAGAAAGAAACCAATACAGCAAAAAAAAATGATATTATGGTTACTTTTAATTTATGAAAAAAATCCAAAAATATACGAAAACATATTACTAATGGTTATTATTAGAAAATTATGAAAAAAGGTGTTTATCTAATTTAACACTTTAACGCTTTTATCCAATATAACGCTCTAGATGATATGAAGGTAATTAAATTTAAAGAGTTTACAAAAATATTTTTGCATGTGCGTATGCATTATCAGTAAAGATGAATGCAATTATTTTATAGTAAATGAAACTTTAATACGTAGATTATTTTAGTACTGATTATGTCGAATGCGGAATTAAGGCTGTGCTTCAAATTTTCACATAGTTTTCGTATAGCAATATATTTATCTTCTCTATATTTGTAACTATGATAGTATGGGTCAAATACAGTAACAAGCGGTATATTAATTTTTTGCTGTGGGAAAAATTAAACATCTAAACAGCACATAATAAAACTACTTTATATTATTTAACATTAACAAAAATACAATAAAATTATATAAATGACAATGATCAGCTTATAAAAGGCATATTATATTTTTCCGATTAAAATAATTTTGCGATAAAATAATTCCGATTATAATATGTTTTACTAAAAGTTTTCTATAAATAACTATATTACTGGGAGAAGAAAATATTTCTGGAAAGTATAAAATAAATAATTCAATTTTATAAAACACTTTTAATCCTGTACATAATTCTTTAAAAGAATAATAGTACATGGCTATATTTAAAAGCTTTCTTGGTAATCTTACTGAAGGAAACAATGCTACTCCTGTTTAGAAAGTTTATAACATCATTAGTTTAAGATATCTGGTGCTAATATATTTATTAAGCAATTAATTATGCATAATTAAAATGTATAATTTATATAATTAAAAAAATTATCAATATTTTTATTAGAAATTACAAGATTATATATATATATATATATATATATATATTTATATATATATATATATATATATATAATATATATATATATATATATATATATATATATATATATATATATATATATATATATATATATATATATATATTTATATAAATGTCAGTATTTAAATTGTCGATTAATTTTAAAAGATTTTTATTAGGAATTCTTTAATGAGAGTGACGAGGCATGAAGTTTAGTTTAGTTTGGAGTGCTACGGTCTACTTTTTGCAACTCGAGTGCTAATGAGACCTGGACCTACTCCTTAAAGCCGATTCCGAACGGCTACGAACATCCATGCCACAGTGGGATTCGAACCCACGAACTAGGGTACCGAAGGCCAGCACCCTAACCAATCGGCCATCGTTCGGCGATGAGGCGTGAGGAGTTAGCCACTTAAATACGGCTCACGCGCAGTGATCTAAAGCAGAGAGCAGGGTGCACATTCCGCAGACAAAGCTGTGGCTACCCGAGGTAGTTAAGCCTGCCTTTGTTAAAAGTTGGGCGCCAATGTGCGACGCCATTGAAGATGATTTATGAGTAGTGTGCTCTGAGATTTGAATAAAGATTTGAAGATGATGTCAGGACTCTAGTGTCGTTTACTGGGAACGATATATATATATATATATATATATATATATATATATATATATATATATATACATATATGTAATCCATTTTTTATAAAACTCCTTCACAAGGAGAAAGTTCAACAGCTAGCATTCATAAAGTACAAAGATGCAGTCGGGTCTCATATTCAAGAAAACTCAGAAATCTAATTTAAACTATTTCAGAGCGGCAACACGGCACATCTGTCCTTCTGGACAATATACAATCAAAAGCCACAGAGTTCACTCTGCTCTCACACAAGTACACCCAAGAGCGCTGACAACAAGAATTTTCCCACAACAAAAACAGCTTAATAAGCGAATTGACTGCAATATCAGCAAAACGCGAAAACATGTTCCGCCAACACCTGGGAAACTGCTGTATAGACAGAAAGTTTACAGTTTTATGACAGAAAGGAATGTTAAGTGGAAAATACTCCGTTGAACACACCATGTTGAGACTGGTAAAGATATTTAGATGAATTAAAATGGAAGAAAGGAGTTTTTTGAGAATATTAAAGTTAAATAATTTTGATATATTACAGATATATATATATATATATATATATATATATATAAATATATACATACATATATATGTATATATATATGTATATATATGTAATCCATTTTTTAAAAAACTCCTTCACAAGGAGAAAGTTCAACAGCTAGCATTCATAAAGTACAAAGATGCAGTCGGGTCTCGTATTCAAGAGAACTCAGAAGTCTAATTTAAAACTTTATTTCAGAGCGGCAACACGGCACATCTGTCCTTCTGGACAATATACAATCAAAAGCCACAGAGTTAACTCACACAAGTACACCCAAGAGCGCTGACAACAATATTTTACAACAAAAACAGCTTAATAAGCGAATTGACTGCAATATCAGCAAAACGCGAAAACATGTTCCGCCAACACCTGCGAAACTGCTGTATAGACAGAAAGTTTATAGTTTTATGACAGAAAGGAATGTTAAGTGGAAAATACTCCGTTGAACACACCATGGTAAAGATATTTAGATGAAATAAAATGGAAGAAAGGAGTTTTTTGAAGAAATATTAAAGTTAAATAATTTTGATATATTACATATATATTATATATATATATATATTACATATATATATATATATATATATATATATATATATATATATATATATATATATATATATATATATATATATATATATAATACTCTGCAAGACATTTTACATCATATTTTCTGGTATACATAATAATCTACATTATAATCAGGAATGCACCTTTTTCTGCATTTCATAATTTGTATTACATTACTCATATATTTGTACTGAATGTTTTAAATATACCATGATAAAAATGAACCTATACTATTCCTCACACAAGACAGTAAGTATTGAGAAAGAAATATTCTTTTGGAAAATAATTAGAGTGTAATGAAAAACGCAGAAATATCTGCTTTTATCTCACACGTGACTGATATTATTGACTTTCTCATTATACTTTCTCATTATAGTAAGTCTCGTTATCAGCAAATATAGCTGATTTTATTTTGTTTCTAATATCACTTGGACGAACCAAGTGCAGGACTTAATTGCTACTCGATTTAAGACAAAGAATTGTGACTTTTGTTTTAAAGAGCATCGCTAGGGTCAAAGAGCACTTTTTAGTTATCAGTGAATTCTCATAAATTGGAAGCAAAGGATCACAGACCCCCCCCTCTGTTTTGGAGTGCCACCTCTAGAGATAACGTTTGAACTTGAAGGACAAATACTTCTTTAAAAAACAAGGCAATTGTATATGAATATAGCTTACTGTGGGAGATCAAATATATTGATCCATTGATATTTTTTGAGCTGCACGCAGTGGTCAGGAGCCAAATGGAAAGTTATAAAACTAATTTAAGATCCATATTAAAATGTATAAGGAATATTTATCATAGAAAAAACAATTAAGTTATTTTTAAATTTCCACATATTCTATGAAAACAGCTGTAGTTGTTTCAAAACTCTCTTTTATAAACAACTTTTTTGTTATTAACTTTATCAACTTTGTTATTTGTTACTCACACACTATTATGTAAATTATCTGTTGTAAATTTTATATTATTATTTTCACTGCAGATATTTATCCCATACTCTTTATTATAGCCAATTAAAATCTATAGCTTAATAAATTGGAATTAATCTTAAATTATCAGCAATAGTTTACTTTCAAAATAGTACAAATAAGATTTGGCGTGAGCAGTTTGCACGCCAGTCTGGTATACAGCAATTCACGGGTTATAGCCTAGTTAAGTCAAGTTCGATTGCAACGGAGATTTGGCTTGGTCAGTTTGTGGTATAAGTTTTCGTCCAGTGGTGCTGACTGAATTCTTCCCCAAAGCCGTTTAACGGCTAACTGCGATTAACCTATGACGCCAAACAACGCATATCTTCGTTTAAACAGATCTTAATCGCGGTTAACCGATAATTCCGATTTGTCGATTAAGTATAAACGTATTTTAGGAAATCATGAAATACATATTTTAAGAAGAAGCCATTTTAATAAGATAAAGCATAATCAAATTTAATGTAATAGGACGCCAGAATCCAAAGGGTTAAACAGAAAATAAAGAATAATGGAAAGAGTATCCATTTATCATGTACAAAATTTCTATAAGATTTCAAATATAGAATAAGTATATTATACGTTTCGAAATATATTCAATTTAACTTATTATATAAACATCAAGGTAAATATTTCATAAATTTCAAAGGAATATTTCGATTAAATTGTATCTGGGTGGTTTGAAATGTCCATAAAATGTAAAATTAGTTTCGCATAAACTTATTATCAGTAATAATTAAATTCTATGTTATGGTTACAGATAATGTTCTTTGTAAGATGGTAGATTAAAAAACAAATTTGTATTTTATTATTGGTCATATTTATATTTCAGTGAAATGAGCATCAAATTTTCTGTTAATTTTTTTCAATACTTTACAGATTAAAAAATGTTTAATTATAGTTTGCATAGATTAATCAAAAATAAAATTATAATTTATTATGAATACTTTGATATCTTTCGTTACTTTGTTGTTGGGCAGCAGAGTTAATATTCTTTAATTTAATTAATCCAAAACAAAAATTATCGCTACTTTTGTTTCATTGATCAAAAATAAAAAAAACGAGTTTTCAAATAAATCAATAATCAAATTGTAATTTTTCAACAGAAAAGTTATTTAAACACAGTTGGATACCTTAATAAATAAAATCAGTTATTAATTTCGAAATTAGTTCTTTTTCATTGTTATGTTTTCTCTATATATTTAAACTGGTGTTTATTGTAGAATTAATTTATTATTAAAAATATAACAATTTGCTTTTCATAATTTTTTAGAGAAATGCATTACAACAAATAAAAAAAGATTCTTTTTCAAGAAATCACAGGGAAAATTGTTGAAAACAAATATTTAATATTAAGATAATACATATAAGTAAAATTATCATAATCAGTCATATAAATTAATAAACAAACTGTAATTTTTAATATAAAATATCCTCTAAACCCAGTCAAATACCTTAATTATGAAATTAATTTTCTTTTTTATTGTTGTGCACCCTCTGTAACTTTTGATTGATATTTACTGTTGAAAATTTATTATTAAAATTAATACAGCAACTTGTTTTTCATAATTTTTTAAAGAAATGTATCATTACGAATAAATTAACGAATAAAGTTTTTCATAAATTTTTAATAAATGTATTATAATGAATGAAAATAGGATTGATGATTTTTTTCTAGAAATCTTAGGTAAAATTGTTTAAACCAAACATGTAATATTAGAACAACTGACAAAAGTAAAATTATTATAATCATTTATATAATTTAATAAACAAATTGTAACTTTTTAATATAAAATATCATTTAAATCCAGTAGAATTACCTTAATAATAAAATTAGTTTTTTTTGTGTCTTCCATATATTTAGATTACTATTTACTGTGGAATGATTTTATTATTAAAGCTAATGTATCTTTTTTATAATTTTTTAAAGAAATGCATTATAATGAATGAGAAATAAAAAGGATTGAGGATTTTTGACCAGAAATCACAGGTAAAATTGCTTAGGTAAAATTCTCACAGGTAAAATTGCTAATCACAGGTAAAATCACAAGTAAAATCTTGGTTAATATGGATTCATCATTCTGATGAATCCATATTAACCAAAAAAAGTATCATTACTTTACAACTACAAAAAATAACTGAATCTCAACAGTATGACCTATCGTTCATTTTTTTCCCTAAATTTCTTCAACTAATTGTACATTCTAGATTACATACAGATCATCCATTTTTATTAATACAAATGTAAATAAGTATACACAGGCAGCTCAATATTTCCCTTGTTTTGCTGTTATTTGCGTAAGTTGTGTAACTACAAATAAATTAGGCATTATTAGGGCGTCATCATTCCTGAAGCAATTTGTTAGAGGCAAGGACATTTGCGTTGGTTTCAAGAAATAGAAAATGGAAAATTTGATATGACAAAATATTGTTATAAAGCTGAAATGTATGAAAGTCATCTAACTAAGAATTCTCATTATGATACGTAGGGGCTAGAGATATTGATTATACAAGTAAGATACCAACAACAGACAAACTAGAAGAACACTGTTTTTAATTTGCTAATTTTTTTTTACAGTTTTTGATTTGATAAAATATACCTTCAACCAAATGGTGAGCTAATATAGGGATAGATAAATGTCCTATAATACTAGACAACGAAACGAAACATGTAATATTAAAATAAATCACTAAAGTGAAACTATTATAATCATTCATATAAATTAATAAACAAGTTGTAACTTTTTAATATAAAATATTTAAACCCAGTAGAATACCCTTAATAATGAAATTAGTTTTCTATTTTACTGTTGCGTATCCTCTATATGTTTAGACTAACATTTACTGTGGAATGAATTTATTATTAAAGTTAATATAACATATTTTTTATAATTTTTAAAGAAATGTATTATAATGAATAGTATAAAAAAAGGTTTTTAGAAATCACAGGGACAATTGTTTCAACCAAACATGTAATATTAAGATGACGCATGAAACTAAAATAATTTTAACACCTATTTTTCGACATTTAGTAACACTATTTTAATGCTATTATAGAAACACATATTTTTGTTGTTACTTTTAGAAGGTATTGATTTTTAGCCTGTCTTTCTCCTCAAACGTTAAGCAAATCTAAATACGGCTTGCCTTAAAATGCACCAGAACTGTTAGAAAGAAAAGACGTTTGAAATTTAAAATGTTTCGCACGGAATTGAATCTTCCCGAGGCTAAACTAAAAACAAAATTTATTTTTTACATTCCATTGCATTTTCTGTGGAATTAAATTTAGCTTTTTGGATAAGTAAGATCGAGAATGCATTACTTGTTGTGGTAAACAAAAATATGATACGCTCGATAAAAGTGGTTTCCCATTTATCAAACTTTTTTTTATCGAACAACCTGCAGGGAAATTCAATAGAAAAAAAATAACATAACTCTTACTGATAAAGAAATGGTAAGGGAAACATTATTAGCCGAATAAAATGGTATTTTATGCCTTTGTACCACTTTTATAAATCTTTTAAACTTTATTTTATATTTATTTGAAAAACTCTGGTCTCTCTCTATATATATTAGAAACATCGGCAGGGCACTGACATTTGGAACAGGTATCAACAGGTTCGAATCCTACCACTAACAAGCCTGCCATAGCCATATGGAATGGGGTTTAAGCAATAGATTCTGTCTAATTATCCTTGAATTAACAATAAAAATTAGCTTAACGCACAAACCGAAAACTGAAAGATTTTGAAGTGGACATGAATTCCTTGTACGGCTAGTGCATTATATGGATTCATTTATTCTATTATTTTTGATTGTATTGCCGCATAAAGAAGCGTAGCCAACTATAGTCCATGTAAAATCTATTGGCGCTTCAAGGTCACACTTTCTCGTTTCCCCAGTCATCGGTTATTATGGTAGCGACCAAGAAGCCCGTGCATTCACACTTATTTTCAGCACTTCAGTTGAGGATTTGATTCCAATACGTTCAGACGACTTGCTTTATTATTATAAGCAAAGTCAAAATTTTCAGTTGTGTATGAATGCGTTAACTATTTACATAAAGAAGAGTTTAACAATATGTATAAAATGGTTATAATAAATCACAGATATTTTTGTAAAAATACAAAAATTCATTTTAATTTAAAATTCTTACTAAAACATTAGGAAACTACCTTCTAAAGAAATTTTCACTTTCTAAAAATGTGTCAACAAACCATAAATCTTTAAATACATAATAAAATTATACAAAATATTGTTATTGCATTAAGACCTCTTTCAATTCTTGTAAAATCATAAAATAATTAATACAGTACAATTTTGGAATAGAAACTTTACTATGGGCCACATAACTTCATAATATACTTATTAACATACAACTTAAATTTAAGGAATTTCAAAACTACATTCTATTAAATAAATTAATTATTAAGAAATACTTTTGATATTTAGATTAAAAGAATCATACAAAGAAAAAAAGTGAGAAATTATAAGTAATTACTCATTAAAATTAGCGAAATATGCAATCATCTTAATGATATTATATCTGTAAATAATGCAACTGTGTGTGAAAAAAAAATTAGATTTACTTTTTCAGTAGAATTTTTTAAATCTTACGGATTAGAATATAACATACAATTTTTGAATTGTAATTTTATGAAATAGGATTATATCTTAAATTTATGAATTTAGAAACAGGTCTGAAATTATTCATAAAATTTTGTGTAAAGTATTAAGTATTCTTCAAAGTGTAGTCTAAATAAACATACTTTCATCATGCACGGAGAACTTACACGATGCATGACACCCCTTAATACAGTGGGAAAAAAGAGTAAAGTCATTCCCCAACTGTCGTTACCATAGTTACAGTTGGTCATCGGGGGAAAAATCAGTGACCTTGAAGTGCCTATTGAGTTTACACCGAGTATAGCTCAGTGGCCGAATGGTCAAAGCACGCGATCCAGACCCGGAGATTGTGGGTTCGATACTTGACAAAAGTTAATGAATATATTTAAATTATATAAAACATAAGCATTATTTTTTATAATAAAACTTTACCAAATGAAAT
>CM063501.1:17296112-17298612 GCA_032207245.1 Pardosa pseudoannulata
AACTTTACATTAGGGAATACTTCTGAAATTATTAAGATCCTATAGAGATAAGAAAGCAGCTTTAGTAGTTTATCTCTAACATGAAATGAGAAGAAACTTTACATTAGGGAATACTTCTGAAATTATTAAGATCCTATAGAGATAAGAAAGCAGCTTTAGTAGTTTATCTCTAACATGGAATGAGACGAAACTTTACATTAGGGAATACTTCTGAAATGAAAGTAAATTTTTAGATAATAATAGGGTTTAAAAATGACAAATTTTCTAAAATTTAGTATTTTTCCTAAATTATAAATATTACATTTATTTAAGATAGGTATAAATATCTGCACCTTAGAACAAAACCGTCTATATATCTTTTTAACAAACGATTTTTAAGTCGTGTAACTAATTATAAATAATGATTTCCACCACATATATTTCTGTAACAATTTAAAAAAGAAAATAAGAAAGATTTTATACGTTCTCTAACTGAAGGTGATTCTACGATAAATATTCTGTCACCTTTTTTTATATATTTAATTTGTATTTACTTTCTTGTAATTACACAGTACACACACAGTCATTAATACTGCAACCTGATTGAATAAAAAAAAATGCAACTCGCTTTAAAGCACATATGTTTTGATGATACACGAGGCATCATTATCTTTTATTCATGGTTGAACACCTCATTCCATTAAATTTTGTAGCGTAAAAAGATAAATATTCACCAAATTCATTTCACGCTCTAGAACATTAAGGGAAAGAACTGACTCTTTTGTAGTTTTACGTTTATTAACTTACGAATAAATCTTAACTGAGCGTCAAGTGTTAGTAAGTTGGCTGAATTTATAGACGTTTAATTAAGCCGAAGAAGTACTTTAAAAATTGAAAAAAAATTCTCTGAAACCGTGAAATCTAGATAACTTGACTAAACATCTTTTTTAAGCGGGAACAGGGCAATTCGGTTCACAGAGTGGGGTGAATAGCCTGTTAAAATACCTTCGTTTGCTCGAAGCTACATACAAAGAGTGTTTAAATGCATTTAAATGTGTGGACATCTAATATTAATTTTATTTTTCTAAATTGATGGTCTTGAAAATATGTCACTGTGAAAATTAATGTAATAGTGAATAAAATTAAAAAGTAAACTATTTATTTTTAAGCTATTAATAATTCCTTAAAATTGAGCATTATTGAATACACTCAAAGTTAATTTTATTCATAAAATTAACTTTATGAATAAATTATATATCATATAATTTATTCATAATTTATATGAAGATAATAAATTATCTTGATATAAATTGTCATATAACATGACAATTTATATCAAGATATATTTATTTATCAAGCATGAGTTTCATTTCTAATTATTTTTTACATGTTGTAACATACATAGCTTCATCTAAAATGACTAATTTATGACTTATTTATAAAATAATTCAACAAACTGTTTGGAGTATTTTTCGATAAACAGTTAGGGAACATTTTTTAACATACCTAAAACTCAAATATTTTTTACGATAAAGCTTTACCAAACAAAAATTAAAACAATGTTCATCAAGCCAGAAGATTGGAACAATATTAAAATTGTTTATTATATTAAAAATCAGAATAAACAAAAATATTTGATGTCGAACATGTATGTTGGACGTTGGAGTACTATTAAGTAGAATCCTTTTTGGATCAGTATTTCATATATCAGTATTTAAATATAGACGTACTTTAGGGTAGAATGAAATATATATTAAAGAAGTGATTTGAATTGACTACGAGAATATCGTGAATGATTTTGTAAATTATTCAAAATAAAGTTAGATCAAACTTGATATGCACTATCAGGAAGCCAGGATCAATATGGTTAAACTGATAATGAAGTGCAAAATTGATGACTTGTCTGAAATCTGTCTTGTACAAAATGCACAAGAGAGGAAGTACAGAATAAATAGATTATACGTTTCGAAACTTCTTAGATTTAATGTATAAATTATAAGGTACATATTTGATAAATTTAAAAAAGATAACGAAGACAAAAATGTGTTAAAATGTACTTGTAAAGTTTAAATTATGCATAAAACATATTAGTTTCACATAACATGTGAACTAAATATTACTAATAATTCTAAAATATGGTTATAGGTAATCTTTATTGTAAGATGATAATTAAAAAAATTCCATTTCATTTCTGGTTATTTTTAAATTTACATGAGATAAACATCCAATTTTCTGTTAATCTCATTTAGTATTTTATCAATTAAAAAGAAAAGGTTAATCGTAGTGTACATAGATTGTTAAAAGTGCATTGTTTCAATTTCGTATGAATACTTCAATATTTTTCATTTATTTTATTGTAGATCAGTGTTATTATTTGTTATGTTTAGATTTTTTATTATGTGAAACATGGATTGCTTTTAAAAATGCAGGTGTACATCTAGATATTGCTAAACTCCTAAACGCTAAATTTCAACATTCTATGCCTAACAGTCTTTGAATCACACCTATATATATGCACATA
>CM063501.1:17306112-17321112 GCA_032207245.1 Pardosa pseudoannulata
GATTTTAAAAGTCCGAAAGCACAAAAATTCATAGGTGATACATCGGGAGATTTAGTAGGGATATCATTGAAAGTTATGGCCTTGATACCTTTTTTTTTGTTCCTTTTCTTTTAGGAAATTTACACTGGATTTTGATTTCTGACTGCTAGCTTGTTTTGAGGAGTTCTACAGGTTATATATATATATATATATATATATATATATTAATATATATATACATACTTATATATACATATATACATATAACAGTATATTTATATATATATATATATATATATATATATATATATATATATATATATATATATATATATATAAATACATACATATATACATATAACAGACATAAATATATATATATATATATATATATATATATATATATATACATATAAACATATAACACACACACACAGGTTGAGGGCACTGCGGATAAAGGGATGGTATTTCATTCAGAAAAATTGGCGATCACCATTTAATCAAAGTTTATTATTTTGTTTACAGTGGATACCGTGCAATTTAATGATTTTGAAACTGTTCTTTGAGTAAGGGGATTTTCTTTTAACATTAGACAACGTACCTTTGCAATAGTCGAAGATGTTCGTTTTATCCTTGGATACTTGCTTGGGATTTTTGTCCCACTTAAGAATCCAATTTGACGATATTACCTATCGACGCTTTAGATATCACAAAACCATGACATTCACACCTTTTTTGGATAACGGAATATGAATACATCTTTCCTGAAAGAGCATAAATATAGCCTTTGAACCACTGCTTCCCTAAAACTCCATTTTGAATAAAAACAAACCTCTCAAGTTGTAGACGTTAATTTTTACTTTTAAAAACATAATACAAATGCAGTTATTTATTTTAAAACAAATGATTTTTTAATACTGCTAACCAAAATCGTCTAAAAAATGTGCGAACTTCCTCGGTATAAGGCTAAATTAGGAGATAAAATTTTAAATTAAACCATAAGAAGCAATTTAAATATTGACAGAAAAGTTTAAAAAAATTAAATATAAACTGTTTATCTGACTTAAAAATTCATTTTTATAGTGGTACATTTAGGCTTATTTAATTTATAAGTCTGCCAAGTTTTATAGGTTTTAAGTAGCAATATTCAAAAATTTTTTAGTAACCCACATTATCCTTTTAAGTTACTAATCTTTAATTTACTTATTTGATGGATTCAAAATGGAGAAAAAACTTTCTCCTTTTTTTCATGCTATATGAATTGTTTCACAAATTAGTATACACAAAATATACACAATACACAATATTTACAATATGAATAAACACAAAATTAAGTGCTTTCATATTGAATAGACATTTAACTTTTTTATGCATTCAACGTCTATAAAAAACAGCATACTCCCATTAGCGCAAGAAGTAAATTTGATTTACTTGTTTTACATTAGTTACTTCAAGCAGAGCATAAAAGCTTCTAAAAGCGAAATGATCAAGAAAACTAACTCTAGGAATCGGTGTTACTTAAAAACATGTATAAAAATAATAAAGTATTAAATAACTCTATGGTTCGTGGTTAAATAAAATGTAATAATGCTCTTTTATGGAAATACCCTGTACTTGGGTGGTGTTTTTCTTTATCAAATATGTGCCAAAAATTCTCATTTCAATTCAGGAATTCTTTATAAAGCGAAATTGGTTTGAATTCAAGAAAAATAAAACGTGTCCCAAGCGAAATTCAAATTTTCTACTTTACATATTTATGAGAGAAATAATTTATTTTTCGCTCTTAGAAATATAATGTTTGAAATATATTAAAATATTTCTTTGAAGGAAGGTTAAATAATGCAAAGTAAGCTGTTTGCTTGAAAAGGATGAAAGCGCTCAATTATTTTATAAAATGCTAGGTGCAAAGAAATCGATTTTTTTTATCCCCAACATAGAGTGTCGATTTTTTTAGGCTCCGATAGTCGGAAGTTGAAGTGTTATTTTATGATACACACGTACATGAATTCTTAAATACCTAAATTAAGTAGGATCATATGTATATTAAAAGAAATTCTATCGATTAAAAGAAGGCAAACAGTCAGAAATATTTTAAAAAATGATCCATCAAAGTAAACGTGATTAAAATGATCAAGATTATTTTAAGTTATTTAAGGAAGTTTATGCTTGAAGCAAGAGAACAACTTTTAAAATCAAGATTTCTTCTGTAAAAATGATAAATTTAAGGTTCGTGATTACTCATGAGATTAAGTTTCTCATGAATTAAATTTAAATTTAATTATGGTTTCAATCTTAGAATTCTCAGAACAATAGTTCTATTAGTTAAACATTTATGAAGAGGAGAAGATCCTTTTTGCTCTATCTTTCAAGCCATCATTAATACACACTAACCAAAATAATCTGGTATACTTTTGAAAGTGATCAAGAATATTTCAAGTATTCAAAATTATTTAAAGAAAGTTTATGCTTCATGCAAGAGAATAACTTTAAATCAAACAAATTTTATTGAAATGTCAAACCTAAGATTTTTGAAGTATTACTCATGTGACTAAGATTCCATCAAAGCATACGTGAATAAAACTATCAAGAAAATTTTCAGTTATTTAAGGAAGTTTATTCTTAAAGCAAGAGAATAACTTTTAAAATCAAGAATTCCTCTGTAAAAGTGTCAAATTTAAGATTCTTGAACTATTATTCATGAGACTCATGGATTAAATTTAATTATGGGCTCATTCTTAGAACTTCCAGAACAATAGTTCTATTAGTAAACCTTTATAAAAAGGAGAAGATAATTTCTGTTATATCTTTCAAGCCATCATTGATACACACTGAACTAAATAATCTGGAATACTTTTGAAAATGATCAAGAATATATCAAGTATTTGCATTCAAAGTTATTTAAAGGAAGTTTATGCTTCAAGAATAAGAACAACTTTAAATAGAAAAAAATTATTGGAAAGTCAAACTTAAATTAGGAAATTATTATAAAAAGCAGAAGATCATTTCTGTTATATCTTTTAAGTCATCATTGATACAAACTAAACTAAATAATTTGAAATACTTTTGAAAATGATCAAGAATATTTCAAGTATTTGCATTGAAATTTATTTAAAAGAAGTTTATGCATGAAGCAAGAGAACAACTTTAAATCAAAAAACATTTATTGAAAAACCAAACCTAAGATTATTGAAGTATTACACATGTGACTATGTCTCCCTCAAAGTAGACTTGATTAATATGATCAAGACTATTTTAAGTTATTTAAAAAAGTTTATGCTTGAAGCAAGAGAACAACTTTTAAAATGAAGAATTCCTCTATAAAAGTGTCACATTTAAGATTCTTGAACTATTATTCATGCGACTAAGTATATCATGAATTAAATTTAATTATGGGTTCATTCTTCGAATTTACAGAACAATAGTTCTTTTTGTTAGTTAAACATTTATGAAAAGGGGACGATTATTTCTATTATACCTTCAAGCCATCATTGATACATACTAACCTAAATAATCTGGAATGCATTTGAAAATGATTAAGAATATTTCATGTATTTGAATTCAAAATTATTTAAAGGAAGTTTATGTTTCAAGCAAGAGAACAACTTTAAATCAAAAAAATTTATTGGAAAGTCAAACTTAAATTAGGAAATTATTATTTAAAGGAGAAGATCATTTCTGTTATGCCTTTCAAGCCATGTTTGATACAAACTAAACTAATGGGAAATAAACTAATCTGGAATACTTTTGAAAATGATCAAGAATAATTCAAGTATTATTTGCATTCAAAGTTATTTAAGGATGTTTATGCATGAAGCAAGAGAACAACTTTTAAAATCAAGAATTCCTCTATAAAAGTGTCAAATTTAAAATTCTTGAACTATTACTCATAAGACTAAGTTTCTCATGGATTAAATTTAATTATGGGTTCATTCTTAGAATTCCCAGAACATTAGTTCTATTAGTTAGTTAAACATTTATAAAAAGGGGAAGATCATTTCTGTTATAACTAAATAATTTGAAATATTTTTTAAAATGTTCAAGATTATTTTAAGTATTTGCACTCAAAACTTATTTAAAGAAAGTTTATGTTTCAAGCAAGTGAGCAATTTTAAATCAAAATTTTTTTATTGAAATGTCAAAGTTAAGATATTTAAAGTATTGCTCATGTGTTTAAGTTTCTCATGAATCAAATTTATTTATACGTTTGTATTGAATATAATGAATTTTACTTCGAATAACCATGAATATGGATTTTTGGTTTTCTTTTAAGCCAATTAATTACTACAAATGTTCAGCATTCATGAGTAATCAATAATTGAATCAATTAATTGTTTAAATATTTTTATCATATTGAATTTGATATGCAGGATCTGTTAAAACCGAAATGATGAATCATCTGACATCTATTGTGGAATAAGAGTGTCTTAATGTAATATACGCAAAAATGAATAGAATTACACACACACAACGAATAAAAAGCTAACAGCAGTTTTAATCTTAGCATAGATTACTAAAAACAAAGAAACAGAAACAAGCTTTACATGGTGATGCCATTTAGTACTAATAATTATTAAGCAAGGAATAACTCCCCAAAATCGCGTAATATTTGTAATAAATCGTTTCAAACAGATATTTATCTTCATAGCAATACATTTGATATACACAGTTCCAAAAAGTAATTTTCAAATGAAAACTCTGTGTTTTAATAAATTATTTATTTAATTTTGTGAAAATCAATAGATTATTTTAACGTACGTTAAGGGAAAAACTGCCTATTAAAAAATATTTTAAATTTTTCAATTCAGGATGGCACATTTTAAGTAGTGCACTTCTATGAACGAGCTTCAAGAGAAAGATTTTTATTCAGAAATCTGACTCTCAAAAATATAATCTATACATTTAAAATCAGGTTCAAATAATTTGTTTGCGATAGTACTTATTTTGGGGCATAAAGTTTACGAACGATTTCTAATACACATTCTAATATTCATAGCTCATTTCTTACTACGCTTAGTAAAGATTACTACGCGGGGAATACCCAAAAGCTATCATTTTGAGTTATAAAAGTTCTTGAAAAGAAAAAAAAATACTTTTCTTCATATGCCTATAAAGAAATGACAACTTAAATAAAAATTTCGATTAAAAACTAGAAATCTCAAGTTTATGAAATGCTTACATTTTATGCTTTAAATAAGACTGAGATGATTTGTTTCATAGAGATAATTAAACTAGTACATAAAGTTTAAGAAGGATTCTTGATACAGATGCTTTACCTGCTAGAAATTGGATCAATATTTTGGTATTAAGTTACAGATAATTTAGATCTCATCTAAAGCGAAGTATTCATGGAAGTATTTTTACTATGGATTAAAAACTTTCTAGTAAAATGCAATCACTTTAACGTTTCAGTGGGCGCTAAACCGAGCGAAAATTACCTACAAATTTTTATATCAATGAAGAGTGAAATATAACTAAAAATATATAAATGTAAATAAATTCTCATGGGTTTTCAAACTTTAAATCAAGGGTAAAAATTCCCGCTTCATTTTCCATTCCCCTTTTTAACCCCTAACCTAAATTAACCACTGGGGCTACAGGTTACGTCCTCAGAGAAGGGGCCTAGCCAATTACAAACCTACATGGCCCTAGCGGACAATTTAGGGAATTTCCAACTAAAAAGGAGATACACCCTAGCGGAGACAGATTTTTCTAGAGATATTTTCCGTCAGATTTTGACCCAGGTGTTACTTGTCTTGTACATAGAACTTCATGCTAGCTGACCCTTCAGTTTGTCCTGTCCCTATGCGCTAATAAATGAAAGAAACTAATTTTGCGTAAAACTCGTAGACAGATTTTTCTACAGATATTTTCCGACAAATGTTGACCCAGGTTTTACTTGTCTTGTACATAGAACTTCTTGCTAGGTGACCCTTCAGTTTGTCCTGTCCCTATGATGAAGTGGGAACCCGTCCTTCAACGTTATCGTAATAAAGGTCTTTAGCTGAAACGGTATCCTTTTTGTGGCCATAACTGCAACCACCCATCGAGAAGTCCATCTCATTACATAAATACATAACTAAAAAGTATAGAACTAAACAATATATAACTAAAAATATGAAGAATATATCAAAGGATGTTTTAACATCTAACGTCTTATAATTAATATAATTATTACTATAAATATCTCGGATATTAATAAAAAATATTTTTTAAAGTTTTTATCTTCTTTCCAATTTTCTCGTGCTGTACTCCATATGGGCACGCCGTTCGGGCCGTCCGGTTTGCCCATAAATGATACAGGTCATCATGTAACATATTTTTATAGCAAGCAAATAAGCTTTACTTTACTTTAAAATGATTTTTACGTGCCCGTGATAAGAAATGTTGTAAAGCCGTTTTCGCTGTTAGTTTATAGAATCCTTTTCTCAAACATTTCTATGTATTTGCAATAAATCTTTTCACACAGATATTTATCTTATGAACCTCAATGCAAAAACGTTCGATAAACATAGTTCCAAAAAGTAATTTTTAATTGAAAACTCTGGTTAATTTAAAGAATTATGAAGGTCAATGAACAGAATATCCCATATAGGGACTCCAGTACGTTAAAGGAAAGGCTGGCTATTGAAAAAAAAATATTTTCAATTTTTCGATTCAGGTTGGAAGATTTATTAATATTCCTCAATTTAAAAAATGCTTTTTTGTTCGAAAAAAAAAAACCTCGATAGGGAAGGGCTAAACATTTTTTCTAACCCCTTAACTGGTACGGTCGTATATATATGCTTTCTGTAGTTGATACGTTGTCTACCTCGTAATCTATATACATCATATACATGAACTGTCGTATAAGTGTGCAAACTTAATGAAGAGCAACAAATTACTATAAAACATACAACAGGAAGATTTATATATACGCCAAAAACAGTTAAAGCAGGACTACGCAAAACGTACTTACATGCACTGGGCATTTAAGGAATTTATTAAGACTTATAAATGATTAATTTGTAAAAAAGGAGAAGAATAATTTGTTTTACAGTTAATTAAGGGAAAATGTCTCACAAAGAAGATTTTATCTCTATAAATGTACTATGTCTCCTTAACTAAAGAAAATTATATTTCAGCATTGAGAAATGTACTTCTTTTCTGCTTGGAAAATGTCTAACAAAGAAGATTTTATGTCTATAAAGGTACTATGTCTCCTTAACTTCCTTCGCACTTTTAATACTCTATAAAAGTCAGTTATAGTAATTCTTACGTTTGAGTCATTAGAAGAATGAGATAAAATAGAGCGTGAGAGTGTATTTAATTCAATAACCATCGTAATGGATGGGGCGGAAGATTTGTGAAAGAGTTTCACCTCAAACCCATGAAGAAACATTTGCATAATAAAAGCTTTCGCCGGTATTTATCTTCATTGCGTTTATCTGTAGCTTAGAAACGCTATTCATTTTGCATTTATAAGAGTCCCCAAAGCTATTTTTAAACTCTTTGAAGTACTTAAAAACCTACAAAAATTCATGGATCTTTGAAAATTGTTAAATGAAAAAGTTATCAGCTCGCGTTGTTCGGAATTTGGCAAAGGACCAACGATTTTTTTTCTGCGTTTTATTCAATGATCTATAAAGAATTAAAGAAGTTATTTAAAAAAAAAGGAGTAGCATTTAAAAATCAAAACATTCTCTTGGGGCGAGAAAATTTAATGCTATGTAACTAAAGGTAGTTTTCATTCGCAGATAAATTTTCTTAACCGAAAAAGCTTTTATTGCAGCAAAATGAAATTTATAACAGGTAGATAACATAATATTATGAGTGTGATGAATTGAAAATGGTTGTAAGAGGAATATATAGAAAATTAAATATTTTTATGAAGTAGTAATTGAAAATGTAAGAAAATAGCTCGATTGTAACTTCTATGATGAATACCTCAATATGAATATTCTTCAATTATGAAGAAATATGAATATATTTATACTTAAATGCATTCATATATGTTCTTCAATATGAATATATTCATATATATTCTTCAATATGAATATATTCATATATATTCTTCAATATGAATATATTCATATATATTCTTCAATATGAATATATTCATATATATTCTTCAATATGAGTTGTATATGTAAACTACAAAGATTATTTTTAAATTAATGTATTTTTTCTCACAACATTAGAAGTACTAAATATTGCTTGTTTTTCTAATTATATGATAAAAAATTTCTTTTTGGATAATTGTTTAAATTTTTTCATAATTTTATGTGTGCAAATAATATAAAAATAATTATTGAGACATTACTTTTTACATGGGTTTTTTAAAGTATGGTACTAGACCTAAGTCAAAACCTTAATTTAACTTGTTAAGCACAGTTTGTCAGAAATTTTCCCGCTCAACTCTAGAAGATTACAACTTTGCAAGTTTAGATATTCTTAAATAGAAAAAAATAATTGCATTTATGAGTCTTGAAAGCTATCTCAGAACTAATTGAAAAAATTAATAAACTACAAAAATTCATAAGATTTCGAAAATTGTTACATGAAAAAAAATCTCTTCACTTTGTCCTGAATTTGGCAAGGGACCAACATTTTTCTCCTGTTTGTTTTCTAATGTTTTCAGAAAGAACTAAAGAACTTACAAAAAAAGAAGTAGCATGTAAAAATCAAAACATTTCTTTAGGGTGAGAAAAATTCAGATACGAGTTTTATATTTAACAAAAGATAACATTTTTAATTAGCAAAATGTATAAGTGTTCTCTGCCTGCTGTACATTCAAACAATTAACATACATACGAATAGAATGTACGAATGCAATATAAAGTGTTATACTGTAATATTTGTATTCGAGAAAAAAGTTTACTTTATATCAATCGTTTAGTATATAGCAAATTTATACTATTTCGTATTAAAGAATAGAAAAATACACACATAAATATTAATTATGTAATTGTAATTTCTTAGCTTATAGAATTTTTAAAGTTTAAAAATATCACGATTGGATATGCATATATGTGTTAGTCTATTGATTTTCCCCTAAAAATAACAATATTCCATGATCATTAAGCACTTAATATATTTAAAAACATTACAAATACATTATAGAGGAGAGGTTTGTAGTTGCTAGAAAAAAAAATTAAAAGAAATAACTGAAAAGTTTCTTAAAATTTTTTTTAAAGAAACCATTACAATTTTTTTTACAACTCAAAAATTAAAATATGTTTTACTTATTGAAGATACTTAATATTTTTGAAAGGTTAATTTGTCGATAGTTCCAGTTCTTAGAAGTCATATAAAAGTGCTTTCAGTGTAAGAACTTGCCCCAGTAAGGGGCGTGTTGTTACATGACCACAATTTATACTTTTATATATTTGTTTTTACCCCAAAACTTTGCGGCAGAAATTTATTCAATTTTTATCAGCATGCACAGAAATTAAAGTTTATATACTTGTATGAGGGTATTTATTGCTTTATGCTAAAATTTTGTTGATATACTAAAAACATGTATTAACGTAGCACAATCGGCAAAAGCAACAACCTGAGAACTGGAGAGTTGTGGGTTCTTGGCTCGAATCGGCTTTAGGTTGGTTGGTTGTATAGTTTTTTGGTAGAGTCCTCTTGCAACATATTATGCAAAACAAATAGTTGAAATTTAAACCAATACTATAAAGAACAAGTTAAAATAAGAAGAATAAAAGGATGTCAGAGAATAAATGAAAACATAAAAATATGCAATAATAGTGTATAAATAAAAGTGACGATATAAATATAAACAATAAGTAAAGCAAGCAACAAGTAAGCATTATTTAAGTAATGACATTTAATATGAAGATAAAATACCAATATCTTTTAAGAAATTAATAAGATCCAGATGTGATGGACTTAGAGAAATGGAACTTAGAGAAATGGAATGAGAATTAAAAGGATATGTAGATCGCAGTAAAAATTTCGGCATTCTACGAGAATATGTTTCACAGTAATGGGTACATTACAATGTTTGCAAATAGGGGCAGGTTCCCCAAGCAATAGGTGACAGTGGATGAACGAGCCGGCTTTAGGCCCACCGTGTACATTAAATATGACTGGGACACGTGAAATATGTTTTTGGTCACAAAATCCTCCAAGTTCTCAAATAATATTTCTGAGGATGACAGGCCTAGATTGAGATTTCCATCTTGTTTCCTTACTTCTAAATCATGAGGGTCCATTGAGCAAAGTCATTTTTTCACTCTAGTGGCATTCGTCAAATGTAAAGCCCTCCCATCGCTTAATTCGTGCTCCATCTGATCCACGAGCGTGCTCATTTAAGTGTCATTAGAAAGGACAATACAACAACATGCATTGACATTTTTTCCTACCAATGCCTTATTGTACCTAAAATATGAGTATTTTGTTTCAAAAATAGTAAAATTAATGGAGAAACGTGCTGTGTTTTTCTGTTAATTCCTTTGGATTTTTATTAGTAATTGAAATGTCTCTCTGTCATTTATTTACTATTACTTTTAAAAATTTATGGTATCTTTAAATGTATAGGACAGCATACAATTCACAATAAGGTTATATGTTAGAAGAAAATTTTTAAAAAGAATTAGCAATTAAAGTTATAAAATATGTTTTTATTTATTATGCTGATGAATATATCTCACAATAAAACTCTCTAACATCATAAATAGGTATTAGAAGGGATTTATTTGTAGTTTTTATATACTTTTTACATCCACTCTATCAACACTTAATGCATTATCAAGCCAAACCACATATTCGATAAATCACATAGTTTATACAAGCAAACCAAAACTTGCCAAATACTCAAAATTGCTAAAAACATGTTTTTCATTAATAAATTTATGTTACATTCCCATATATGTGATAGTTCACTATCTACTGTTCAGTTATTATGTGAAATGAAAAATTATAAATGTGGAAGCACTTAATTTTATATTAAGAAAGATTGTATTTTCGAACTCTTCAGACAGACATTCCCTCTTTCAATTCATATCATTTGTTTCATCTCTCCGATAAGTGCAAGCATTGTAACAGACTTTCATAATTTAAGAATACAAAAGATTTCTAATATCATTTATAGTAAAATGTTCTATGTACATTAAGCTATTTTTATATATTACACTTGGAATAAAACTACTCCTCGTTAATGCTCATGTGAATGTATTTTTTTTATCCACTAATTAAATTTATCTACTTTTTTACGATACTCAGTAAGTTGATCAAACGCAGTTGCCGTACCTTATATAAAGGAGTATTTATTTATCCCTGATTCAAATTCATATTTTTTACAGTAAACGCATTCTGAACAGATGTTCTTAAAGATATTTTTGGGCCTTTTACTTATAACCATTTTATTAATGTAAAGGAAGTGCCTACTATATAGGGACTATGCTAAAAAATATAAAAAAGAGGTACCCCTTAAAACTTTATATTAAAGAAGCTTAATTTTTCAAACTCTTCTTTATAAAAAAAGACCATCTAGAAGTTCATTTTATTTGTTTCATATCTTTCAGAAGCGTGAGGGCTCTAATAGCCTTTCATCATTTAAGTATACGACAGAGGTCCAATATCTCTTGTCGTAAAATATGTTTTCTATATTAAGTGCCTTGAAAAATTTGATTCAGAAGTTTCCCGGAAAAGAAGAGACGCTCTAGCACAAGATAAATGGTGTTACCACGCTACGGAGAAAGCTAATAAAGATGAATAGGGCGCCATGCTTTCATTATTGAAAATTTGGTTACCGTTCCAGGGAAAAATCTTTGCGAGAAGCCATTCTCCATCCATTACGTAGTGCGTATTGAATTAAACAAAACAGAGTATCTTAAAAATCTAAGGAAGTGAAATGTTTTCCCTATGAATGGAAGTTAGTATTTTTATTTACTTAAAAGCTAAAGCTGGGTGTTTGAGACGACGATCGAGATGAATTTAATCCTTATAAATAAACAAGAAAAAACAGTTGGCTTTTCTGTATTAAATCCATAATAAATTTTTGGTTTCATACATTTTCTGCTCTACGTTCTTAAATACCTACTCGATAAAACATCTTTACTTTAAATACGTTGTATAACAAAAAATAAATCATATAGAAAGTGTAAGTGTAAGAAAGGCTGTGTAATAAAGATTAAAACAAATCCTTTTTGATAAGGATTTTGCATGTATTATTTATTTATTATAAAGATTTAATAAACAAGAAAAAACAGTTGGTTTTCCTGTATTAAATGCATAGCAAATTTTTGGTTTCTTACATTTTCTGATATACGTTCCTAAATATTTACTTGATAAATCACCTTTACTTTAAATACGTTGTATAACAAAAAATAAATCATATAAAAAGTGTAAGTGTAAGAAAGGCTGTGATATAAAGATTAAAACAAATTCTTTTTGATAAGGATTTTGCATGTATTATTTATTTATTATAAAGATTAAATAAACAAGAAAAAAAAACAGTTGGCTTTCCAGTATTAAATGCAAAATAAATTTTTGGTTTCATACATTTTATGCTCTATGTTCCTAAATACTTACTTGATAAATCTTCTTTACTTTAAATACATTGTATAACAAAAAATAAATAACATAAAGAGTAAGTGTAAGAAAGTCTGTGTAATAAAGATTAAAAAAATCCTTTTTGATAAGGATTTTACGCATATTATTTATTTATTATAAAAATTAAACAAGAAAAAACAGCTGGCTTTCTTCTATTAAATTCATAGTAAATATTTGGTTTCTTTGAATTTCTGCTCTACGTTCCTAAATACTTACTTGATAAATTATTTTTACTTTAAATACGTTTTATAACAAAAATATATATAGGAAGTGTAAGAGTAAGGAAGGCTATGTAATAAAGATTAAAACAAATCCTTTTTGATAAGAATTTTGCATGTATTATTTATTTATTGTAAAGAATTAATAAACAAGAAAAAACAGTTGGCTTTCTTCTATTAAATTCATAGTAAATATTTGGTTTCTTACATATTCTGCTATACGTTCCTAAATACTCGATAAATAATCTTTACTTTAAATACATTGTATACCAAAAAATAAATAACATAAAGAGTAAGTGTAAGAAAGTCTGTGTAATAAAGATTAAAACAAATCCTTTTTGATAAGGATTTTGCATGTATTATTTATTGTAAAGATAAAAAAACAAGAAAAGACAATTGGTTTTCCTGTATTAAATGCATAATAAATTTTTGGTTTCTTTTAATTTTTGCTCTAGGTTCCTAAATACTTACTTGATAAATCTTCTTTACTTTAAATACGTTGTATAAAAAATAAATCATGTACAAATTGTAAATGTACGAAAAGCTATGTACTAAATACTAAAACAAATCCTTTTGGATAAGGATTTTGCATCTATTACTTAATTAGTATAAAGATTAAATAGAATCAAAAACGTAGTTAAAGCTTTTCTCCGTATCAGATCAAATAAGAACCAAGATAAATTTCATGAGCTGATACCTTTTTATAATAAAATAAAATAGGAATAAGGTAATTGAACTTTATAACTAAATATTCCATAAAAATAGAGAACTTTAAAATCTCCTACTCCATGTAATCCGCATAGGCTTCTTTGAAAACTCAACCTTTATAACAAAACGTTTTATCACTCAGTAATGTATAGAATGAACAGCTCTTTTACTTGCTATATTGAAAATAATTAAATTTATAGCAGCTTTGTAAAAAATAGATCACTTCATAGACATCAAAAGTCTTTCTTTTAGACAAATCTTAGATTCGATTTAAGAAGATGAAAAGAGATCTCCCAAAAGATTTGTTTCTTAAATGAACCATTATTTCTATCAGTGAAGGAGATGGAACTGTGTTCTATTCTTTCTAATAACGGATGTCTTTATGAGTTTTTATGACTTTTTTTTTCAAATATAAGTTACTCTATTTTCCTTACACCAGTGTGAACAGAGAAAAAGCCAATTCCCATTTTAAATGAAAATCGGCTATACTGCATCCATGGCAACTGAATTTTGTATTCATAAATTATAAAAACAAGATCTTTGAGAACATAAATAACAAATGATTTTTAGGCTAAAATTTATAAGGATTTATAAATTTTAAGGATAATTTGTAAGGATCTTAAGTCACACCTAAAGCTTGTCTATTCGCTATTAAAAATCACTTGAAGCTGTATTGGTTTATCTAAGAATAAGTTTTCAAAAGTTATTTTCTTAATTGATAATTCAATAATACATTTTCAAAATTTATTTGCCTTCTCTTAACCTTTATGATCTTTAAATTTGCCTGGAAAATAAACTTTAATAGAGTGAAATCTATTTCTAAATTAACTAAAAATTATTAACTAACTTAGATTGTATTACAACGCATATTCTTTTATATCTCGTATTCAAACTTTAATGTTTAGTTATAAATACAAACTAAATTTTGTATTCTGAAATTTAAATAAAAAGATCTTTCAGAATATAAATAACAAATGACTTTTAGGCTAAAATATATCATTAGTTTGGATTACAGAGTAATATTGTAGTATTTTATTTTCTGTTGCATTATTTCCAAAATCTTCACTTGTAAGAATTTTAAGAATCTGAAGTCATACTAAAGCTTGTTTATTCGCTATTGAAAATCCTTTTGCAGCTGTATTGGTTTATCTAAGAATAATTTTTCATAATTTATTTTCTTAATTGATATTTTAATAATACATTTTCAAAATTTATTTGCTTTCTCTTAACCTTTATGATCTTTAAATTTGCATGGAAAATAAATTTTGACAGAGTAAAATCTATTTCTAAATTAACTAAAAATTATTAATTAACTTAGATGTGTATTACAAGGCATTATTTTATATCTCATATTCAATCTTCAATGTTTAGTTATAAGTAGAAACTAAATTTTGTATTCATAAATTAAAAAAAAAGATCTTTGAGATTATAAATAACAAATGACTTTTAGGGTAAAATATATCATCAGTTTGGATAACAGAGTGAGTAGTAATAGTTGTAGTACTTTATATCCTGTTGATTGATTTCCAGAATCTTCATTTGTAAGAATTGT
>CM063501.1:17326112-17438612 GCA_032207245.1 Pardosa pseudoannulata
GCATGTTATATCAAAAAAGTTTAATATTTTTTCATGAAATTTTTACAGGTAGTATACAATATAAATTTCATACGATTGAACCTAAAACTTTTTACATATTTCCAAAACATGTTTTATTGTTGCAATGACAAATGTTTTATATCTAAGGAAAATGTTCACTATTTTGAAATATTTTTATAAAAATATATGCATTTTAAATACATAAAAATTTAGGTTCTAAGTTGTTTTCAGATTTTTTATTGTGTTTTAAAACTTGATGTTATGTTTTATGTTACTATGTTTTAACTTGATTTTATTTTTAGTTATCATACACGTTAACCTTGATATCATTTTTGTTAACAAAAAAAAGTTTCTCATTTAAAACTTAATAACAAAACTATTTTTTATGCTTCAAATATGAATCAGATATGTCTGTAAAGATAATTAATTATAACTATGTTAAAAATGATGTGTTAAAGTCTAGAAGTTTTCTATGTATGAGAAGAGGAATATGATGTTTTTTTTTTTACATATTTTCAACTTTTAAAAGTCATAAAACCTTAACAGTTAAAAAAAAATAATAATTTTCAGAAGTATTAGTTATGTTTATGAAATTATTTTAATGTAATTAATTAGCTTATACTTCAAGTCAAATTACAAAATTTCATGCTTTTAAGTTAATAATTTATAAAGCGTCTTCTAATACCCTATCTTTTTAATAAGAATTCATGAAACAAACAGAATGGCAACGATACAATTTTTGTGGTGTGCATTTGGATGTAAACTAACTTCCAGAGATTTCGTTCTGTTCATGAATAATTATTCTAACAGTTTAAATATTAATCAATCCTAAGGTAATATATTTTTTTGATGAATGACTTACGAAAGCAGAAATTTTAATAAATGAGAAGACCTAAGGATAAATACTGAAAAAAATATGAAAGAATGTACATTTTTTCGTAGTTTGAATAAATACTTGATTAGTTGGAATCGGGAATAGAGAGGAAGTCTGAATAATAATTGCAAAAAAATAGATAAAAATCAACGATTAAAGGGAAAAAATGAGGACAAAGAAAATTGAATTTGATTGGAAAAAATAATACCGGGATTTACCGTGCTCATTTCTGCGAAAGAGAAAATTGAAATGATGATTAATGGCAAATTCTTCAAGTACTTCTCTTTTTCATATACAGTCCTGCGAGCTCTACGCTGGAAAATTTCCATCTAATTAAATTCCGTAAATATATAATAATGCTTAATATATTGGTCTCGCATACGATGACAAACATCTGAGGAATTCTGGTGCTTTTAGAGTAAGTGGATTACTGTGCTGTCAGATGTTATGGTTTGCAAAATATTGTGCGTGAAAATGACTTCACTTATGACGTTTCTGAGAACAGAATGGCGTGGACTTTTGCTGAGTTAATATGAGTCATTAAATTCAGACCTTATTAAAATAATTAAAGAGGTCTTGCATTATTTAAGCATTATTAAAATTACTGAATCTTAAAAAATTTCAAAATTTTAATTTTTATATTTAGATAATTAATATATAAATATTTAATATATATAATTTTCTATTGATGGATATATGGATGAATATATTAACATTTATTTATTAAGGTTTAATTTGGTTTGGTTTGGAGCACTACGGTCTACTTTTTCTTGTATCAATATAATTTTGAAAAGTATAATCACTGTCAATATGAAGGCTTTAAGTAATATTGTCATGGTACTATCATATGTAATATGAACAGCTTATAACAAAGAAGATAATCTTCCTATAGCTTTATTCCTATAGTTTCATTTAATTTTTTATTGAACCAATCTACATGTAAACATTATAAATGGTTTGGTTGTGTTTGTGTGCTACGGTCTACTTTTTGCAACACGAGGACTAATGAGACCGGGACTTACAGCTTAAAGCTGATTCCGAACGGCTATGAACATCCATGCCACAGTGGGATTTGAACCCACGAACTCCGGTACCTAAGGCCAGCACCCTAACCAATCGGCCATCGTTCGGTCCATTATAAATGGAAATTAATTTTTAAAAGTGATTTTACACAGATCCTTTAAATTTTGTTATAAAACAACTTTAAAATCTAATTTATATTTTAAATAATCCTCTATCCTTAATTACTTTTAGAAAAGCAGAACACTCATTATAAATTGGTTACGAGTTCAAGATATGCTTATCCCATTTCATTAAATATATGAGGTTATATCTCTGCTGAGAGTGTATTTCTGCATACTAATAAAGCTTCGTTTATAAAACGGAATGCTAAACATAAGTTATGTTTATGAGCTTTGTAATAAATAATGTAAATCATGTTTGCTAAACAGACTTTAGTTATCCTTTTGCAATGAAGTTAAAAATACTCGACAATTTATTTCTGGCATCTGAGAATACTGTATTTTTTGTGGTTGTATGATCGTTGGAGTTTCCATAGATGTTTTTATAGTTTTAGAATAACAAGCCTGAATTCTTTTCTTGAAGGGATAAAAATAATGCTTTGGTTGTTGAAGGTAATGATCCAGAACACAATGTTAGGATAAAACAGTTATCAATATTTTGAAAAACAGCACAGAATAGGACTATCAAAATTTGAGTTTAATGTTGTAAGAGCCAAGCACTGCAATATGGGTCAAAATACAAACATCATCACAACACTATTTTTGAGTTTTAAAATATACTTTGATTATTTCAAGTAAATAAAAGCTACTCAAAGATATATATTATCCTTTAGATGTTTTGGATGTTCGATTCAACAGCTGTGATTATAATGGTGCGATGCACAGATATCTACTGCATAGATTGCTTTTACAGTAACTTATTTCAAGTTGCATTTCAACGTCATGGAGTCTTTAAAAAACTATAAGTAACAAACACTGTATTATAAATTTTGATTAAAACAAAGACCGACTTATGATGACATTATTAGACGACGTTGGCAGGCATGGGTGAGTCAAATTACAAAATTTCATGCTTTTAAGTTAATAATTTATATAGCGTCTTCTAATACTTTTTAATAAGAAATTATGAAACAAACAGAATGACAATGATACAATTTCTGTGGTGTGCATTTGGATGTAAACTAACTTCCAGAGATTTCGTTCTGTTCATGAATAATTATTCTAACAGTTTAAATATTAATCAATCCTAAGGTAATATATTTTTTTGATGAATGACTTACGAAAGCAGAAATTTTAATAAATGAGAAGACCTAAGGATAAATACTGAAAAAAATATGAAAGAATGTACATTTTTTCGTAGTTTGAATAAATACTTGATTAGTTGGAATCGGGAATAGAGAGGAAGTCTGAATAATAATTGCAAAAAATAGATAAAAATCAACGATTAAAGGGAAAAAATGAGGACAAAGAAAATTGAATTTGATTGGAAAAAATAATACCGGGATTTACCGTGCTCATTTCTGCGAAAGAGGAAAATTGAAATGATGATTAATGGCAAATTCTTCAAGTACTTCTCTTTTTCATATACAGTTCTGCGAGCTCTACGCTGGAAAATTTCCATCTAATTAAATTCCGTAAATATATAATAATGCTTAATATATTGGTCTCGCATACGATGACAAACATCTGAGGAATTCTGGTGCTTTTAGAGTAAGTGGATTACTGTGCTGTCAGATGTTATGGTTTGCAAAATATTGTGCGTGAAAATGACTTCACTTATGACGTTTCTGAGAACAGAATGGCGTGGACTTTTGCTGAGTTAATATGAGTCATTAAATTCAGAACTTATTAAAATAATTAAAGAGCCCTTGTATTATTTAAGCATTATCAAAATTATTGAATCTTAAAAAATTTCAATTTTTTTTATTTAGGTAATTAATATATAAATATTTAATATATAGACTGTTCTATTGATGGATATATGGATGAATATATTAACTTTAATTTATTAAGGTTTAGTTTGGTTTGTTTTAGTTTGGAGCACTACGGTCTACTTTTTCCTGTATCAATATAACTTTGAAAGGTACAATCACTGTCAATATGAAGGCTTTAAGTAATATTATTGTGGTACTAAATTATATTATATGTAATATGAACAGCTTCTAACAAAGAAGATAATCTTCCTATAGCTTTATTCCTATAGGTTCCTATAACTTTTTACTGAACCAATCTATATGTAAACATTATAAATGGTTTGGTTTGGTTTGGTTTGGAGTACTACGGTCTACTTTTAGCAACACGAGGGCTAATGAGACCGGGACCTACAGCTTAAAGCCGAATCTGAACGGCAACGAACATTCATGCCACAGTGGGATTTGAATCCACGAACTCCGGTACCGAAGACCAGCACCCTAACCAATCGGCCATCGTTCGGTCCATTATAAATGGAAAGTAATTTTTAAAAGTGATTTTACACATATCCTTTAAATTTTGTTATAAAACAACTTTAAAATCTAATTTATATTTTAAATAATCCTCTATCCTTAATTACTTTTAGAAAAGCAGAACACTCATTATGAATTGGTTACGAGTTCAAGATATGCTTATCCCATTTCATTAAATATATGAGGTTATATCTCTGCTGAGAGTGTATTTCTGCATACTAATAAAGCTTCGTTTATAAAACGGAATGCTAAACATAAGTTATGTTTATGAGCTTTGTAATAAATAATTTAAATCATGTTTGCTAAATAGACTCTAGTTATCCTTTTGTAATGAAGTTAAAAATACTCGACAATTTATTTCTGGCATCTGAGAATACTGTATTTTTTGTGGTTGTATGATCGTTGGAGTTTCCATAGATGTTTTTATAGTTTTAGAATAACAAGCCTGAATTCTTTTCTTGAAGGGATAAAAATAATGCTTTGGTTGTTGAAGGTAATGATCCAGAACACAATGTTAGGATAAAACAGTTATCAATATTTTGAAAAACAGCACAGAATAGGACTATCAAAATTTGAGTTTAATGTTGTAAGAGCCAAGCACTGCAATATGGGTCAAAATACAAACATCATCACAACACTATTTTTGAGTTTTAAAATATACTTTGATTATTTCAAGTAAATAAAAGCTACTCAAAGATATATATTATCCTTTAGATGTTTTGGATGTTCGATTCAACAGCTCTGATTATAATGGTACGATGCACAGATATCTACTGCATAGATTGCTTTTACAGTAACTTATTTCAAGTTGCTTTTCAACGTCATCTAGTCTTGAAAAAACTATAATAAGTAACAAAAACTGTATTATTAATTTTGATTAAAACAAAGACCGACTTATGAAGCCATTATTAGACGACTTTGGCAGGTATGGGTGAACCACGACCGAACACAACGTCAAGAAGGTAGCGGTCTGCCTAGAGCTACAACAGAACCTGAGGACCGAAGAATTGTCAGAGTGGCACTCAGATCTCCAGAGGCATCATTATCATCGATTTTACTTGCAGCTAGTGCTTCAGTGACCTCAAGGACCATTCATAGTTGGATCACAGAAAGGAAGCTGAGGTCGCTGTGCCCCTTGAGCTAACTATCATTGACCTCTATAGAATGACAAGCTCGTTTGCAGTGATGTTGGGCTCATTCGAACTGAGCTCCGATGACCAGTGAAGACGTGTCTGGAGAGGCTCCGGACAGCGTTAGAATACCAACCTGACTGCATACAGGCCGAAACGATGACCATGGAGTGATGGACTAGGATACCATTTCATTTCATAGTAGGATCGCCTTTGGTTGTCGTCCATGGCACCCTCACAGCACAGCGGTGTGTTGACGAAGTTCTACGCTCCGTTGTGTTGTCCGTCCTGTCTTGCCATCCTGGGCTTACATTTCAGACAGATAATGCCCGGCCCCATACTCCACATATTCCTAATTCTTGTTTTCTTGAATACCGATTGCTTCATTGGCCATCAAGGTCTCCAGATCTCTCCTATTGAGCGCATTTGAAGCATTATGGGCAGGGCACTCCAAACAACTAGTGATTATGTTAACTTAACACACCAGCTGGACATAAATTGACACGATAGGACATCTTCCACCTTAGGAAGAGATCTTCCACATCTATCAATCGAAGTGAAGTTGAATAACTGCTTGCATGAAGGCTAGAGGTGGACAAACGAGTTATTGATTTTTTTTTTTTTACTTTGTGAAGCTCTATCACTTGAATAAGTCATCCAATTTTTCTGTAATTGTTATCATTTGCTTTTCTGTGCATGTACATCACATCTACCGATTTTCATCCCATCCGGATAACTAATTCTTAATATATTCTTTTTTGTCTAAGACAGTATGTACAGCAAAAATTAATTTCTGAATGAAAAATTATAGGGTCAAATAGTAAGACAGATTTTTCCTATAATGGGTTCTGATAATGTTTAAATATAGAGAAGTATATATACGTTTATACGCTCGAGTAACTAAGATAGGGAGAGTATGCTAATGGGTTAACACTTGGCATACCGGTATACTTCACCTCCAAATTACGCGAGTAGGGGGTGTTTTTTCGTGAATCGCGTGAAAGTTTAATTATTCAGAAAAATCGCAGTAAATCGAAAACTATTTTGTTTTTATGAACGAAACTTTTTTATTTTATACTTTAATATATAATGTATGATTATTTAACAAAAAATAAACAATATTTTTATGAAATCACAAAAATAAACGATTTTTAAAATTAAACTCCGATAATCTGTAAGCGAATATTTTTTCATCATTATCTTTGTTACAACGGCTCATTTTATCAATTTTGTATTCAACAATAAAAAACTGAGTTTCAAATTGACAAAACACGACTTGTATGTTCTGGAGCTAGGAATTCGATTGAAGACGAAATAACGCAACAAAAGACCGAGTAACTCGACAATCATAACTTGTGGAAAGAAAATACTCATTTAATTATACGTATTTAGGAAATTTGTGGTGGTTAGTGGGTATTCACCACAAATCTACTAAATACGTATTTTTACGTGACCCGCGGTCCAGTGACAGACTGCAAAAAACTTAAAAATACATTGCCGGCAAGTGAAGTGTTAATGATAAAACTGTTGAGCATTTCACATATATCTTGAAAATATTCGCTCCTGTCAGGTTACAAAGTAAATTGAAGTTTAGACAGAAAGTTGAATGAAAAAGACATACCACTGATTGTCAAATGTTAAAATCTTATTTATAGGAATGGATGAATTAATTTTAAAGTAATATACGTTTGCATTAATAATATTTATAAATAATTAACAACACGCAAATTTACTTTATTCAGTATAATTTGTAAAATGAGCTATAATTTGTAAAATGAGCTATAATAATACAACAGTTCTATTCTTACTAGTTACAATAATTTTTAATCTAAAGACTTATTTCCCCTTTTTTGAAGATCTGATGTTGATAAAAGCATTTGCAATGTTAATGGACTTATATTTTCATCTGTACATTTTATGTGGTAGACATTTTTTTTCATCAACTTTTATCTGAAAATAAACTAAATAACTTTACTTCAAATATGAAGATTTAAAAAACGAGCATCCATCTCATTACATACAGATAGTAATTTAAAATTTAAATGTTCATTATACTTGATTTGGAAGATATTCTAGTTTAAGATATAAACAAACACTTTCTTTGTAATCCTCTACAATGGAATTGCAAATATTAACATAAAACTAAATCTTAATATTACTGAAAACTTGAACTCTTCATTTAATTCTATGTTGTATCTCATCTAAAGCAAAACCAATTCAAGTTTCCTTCAAATTAGGTATTGTATTCATTAAAATGTTATTCACTCGGGTGCCATCAAATTTATTCATTTATACCCTGTAGAGAAATTTGAAATTCATGTATTTAAGAATAAATAGAAGCCTTTTCTTTTACCTCAATTTATTTTTATACACTTTTATGGTTTCGGAGGCATATAACGAACAATACCGAAATTACAACTGAAAGAAATTGATTATTTAATGAAAGAAAAATTACTTTACTTGAAATATTCCCTATATTCTACATCCCTCTGTGTGCTAAATTGATCAAAAATTGTTTCTGGGACGAGTAACTTTTCGAGGACATTGTTAAGGATATGTTTCATGGGATAACGTTTCGAGAAAGAATCAATTTGTTCCAAATGCGATTATCGGCTGTTCGACAAAGAATATTTCGTTCTACTTCACAAAGCCATTAATAGAATGTTCAGAAAATAAAAGAGAGACATTACCCTACATTTCTATTATCTTTTAATGCAGATATTGATCACCGTGTCCTTACCGAGAGGATGAAAGTAATATAAATAAAGGGATGCATTGTGCGAAGAAAACCGAAGAAAAAAAATGTTGCTAAAAGTTGCTAGCTTCCTCTAGCCAGTGCAGATATTTTCGGGAGAAAAAATGTTTATGTTTAGTAATGATTATTTGTAACGTAACGAAGTATCGAATCGATGATGTTTTCAACACAGCATTATCCAGGCTTAACGAGTAAATAAGCCCTATTGAATGCGATAATAGCATCGATAGTTCAATGAATATTAAATGGACTGTAACGAGATATACTACTTTTAACCTTTTAAAGGACAGTGGTTTCGAAGCAAAACCTCCTGTTAAATTCTTTCTCTGCTTTTGAAAGAGATATGATATATTTTTGGGGTCTTCTATGTTTATGACAATTCCTGTACACAACAGAGAGTATACAAGCTCTATACATCATTTAAAATATACGTGATTAAACTTACTATACTTGGAAAAGTCAGTAAAATGATTTTTTCACTTATAACCCCAAATAAAAAATATCTATCTAAACAACACTTATAATATCTTAATGTTTGGTTTTTTTTAACCTCGGTGGCAAACAGCCTTTCCTAAGGATTAGGCTTTCAAATGTTTACCACGAAACAGTTCACACCCAGTCTTCGGTCTGGGTTATTATTCGGTCTAGTTTCTTAAATTTCGTTTTTATAAATGTTTTCATGACGTGCTGCAAAGGATTTTTTTTAATTACATGCATGATTTTACGATTCCTTTCGGTGTATAAAAAAGATATTCCTTTTATGATGTATTGGAGCCCCAAGAAATGGTGAAAATGGAATTTGTTCTAAATTATTCATAAAGAATTCAATTTTTATTTTTATCACTAATGTAGCCTTAAACTAAATAAGACATACGAAAACTTTATGGTAGTTACTGTATGTTATAAAACCGTTCAATTACTTAAAGAAATATTGACATTATTAAAGGCTTAAATTAATTTTGATTCTTTAAAAATCGCGAAATATATATTATTTCACTCGAATTTTACTTGCACAGGTTGTTATTCCACCGGATATAAATTGAGATGAAGGAATTTTAGTTTGGACGTGAAAATTAAAAAACTACAACAAACCGTACGCATTTTCATAAACAAAACACTCAAACGGAAACTGTTTACTTATACAGATAGTATCAAGATGCAGTATAGGTTCTCATGGGAGGGTTTTTGCAATTTTTTCCCTTTTTTTAAATTTTCGGAGATTTATTCAGATGCAAGACTCGTTATAAATTCGTTTTCACCCTTTAAATTTCTTCTATATGTAAAAATTTTTGAAAAATTTGTATTTTCGTCCTTAAATATTTTTATTGTTACTTTTGGGATTATTAACCTTCTTGTGTATTTATGCCATTTTGCTGTTATTTCGGTTGCCAATGGCAGTCAAATGAAGATCTATATTGTATATCTTTTTTCCATAGTTTAAAGAACTAAAACGAAACTTTGGAAGAAGGTAGTATTATGCTTGCCTTTAATGTTAAAGTAAGAGTAAAAGGTTAAAACTAGCGAAAAAAGATTAAAAAGTAAACCAAAACTAGAACGAAGCCCTAAGTTAGGTGATGTTAATTGGGTTCCAAGATAATATTAGGAACAAGATGCTTTTACATAATTTAACTTGGAGAGAGGGGGGTCTCCAAGAATGGATCCAGCCCCGAAAGTGATAAAAAAACCACTTGTTTGTACAGATATTTAAATTTGTGCTATTATGTACTAATGAGCGTTACAAACATCTTGAAAAACATATGCATTAAAAAGTAACAAGAGAAAGGAACATAAATTGACAACAAAATGAAGACTTTGTTGCCATGAGAAATAATTTATAGAAAGTCAATCTATTATTACTTGAGCTTTAAAAACAAAATTAATACTTAATAAATTTATAAAAATTATTTATAGTACAAGAAAAAAAAAAAAGGCTTGACCATTTACCTGGTGCAAGTGATTAGTTCATAGTTTTCAATCATCCAGGAAATTAGTTTCTGTGCCTTACTGCGCAGGACTTTGTATGTATGTAAAAGCTGGAACGTTCGGTTTACTGTTTTGCAACACGAGGGAGAGTGAGACCGAGACCTACAGTTTAAAGCCGTGTACTACCTGTAACCAGCCACCCATCCGAAGTCGGATGAGGGTGTTAAATTGCTGGTTCGGTCTGACCCTCCGTCAACAATGCGTTACACAGGGGCTAAGTCAGCATTCCTCCCATATAATTTAAAATAACAATAAAAAGTGGATAATCTAGACAAACAAGTACAACCAATGCAGTTTCCGGAAGTACGGGGATACTCCGAAGGAGCTCTGCCCCGGTGTACTAAATGGAACTTTCTGACATGAGAGCAGGTGTTGGTGACGGAAGCAGTAACAGCACAGGGCAGTTGTGATGGCCATTCCCAATGGCTACGGACATCCATGCCTGCAATGGGATTTGACCCCACGAATTCCGGTACCTAAAAGTAGCGCTCTACTATACAGCCATCGTTTGGCTGTAAATCATTGTTTTCTTTATCATACCCTTTTTATGATAATCATTGTTTCCCTAGCATGATTAAACCTTTAAAAAGTATTTTCATTTCGTACAATGGGCTAGATTTTGCACTTTAACTACCCCTCAAAAATGCTAAAAAATTATGGGTTTACATTTATAAAGTTCATAGATATCTTTTATGAACTTATTTCATTAAATGACAAAATTTAAATTAGTGACCTTTAAAGGGTTAAAGGGGGGGATAATTATTGAAAATCCCCTATATAATAATAATAATAATAGCCTAAGTTATCTGTCCGTCTGTTTTTGCCCTCGTGTTGCAAAAAAGTAGACCATAGCACTCCAATCTAAACCAAACCAAACCAAACCAAACCAAAATCTGTCCGTCTGTCCTCGAATTTATAAAGTGGTTGTACCTGGAATGAATAGAGGCATCCATATTGAATTTTTGATGAGTTAGGATTAGCAACGTTCGAAATCTACCCTTACCTCCCTTTTCTAGCATTTAATTCCATTATTTTAAGCCCTATTTTTCCCTGTTAAGAACAGGAGATTAAATTTATCAATTTATCACTTAATAAATAGGTAAAAATATTTTTTTTTCTAGCTTTATAACGTCATTTCTTTAACCATCTCCTTTAATCATTTCTTATTTTAAATTAATTAAATATCGTCTGCATTATTTTCATACGTTTTATCACTGAACTTAGATATTACGTAAATAATTTTCTTTTATATTTGGCTTAAATAATAGATTAGGTACATAGTGACCTTTAAAGGTTTAAAGGGGGGGGGAGAATTATAAAAAATCCCCTATATAATAATAGCCTAAGTTATCTGTCCGTCTGTCCTCGAATTTATGAAGCGGTTGGAACTGGAATGGATAGAGGCATCCATATTGGATTTTTGATGAGTTAGGGTTAGCAAAATTCAAAGCGAGTTTGGAAACGTTCGAAATCCACCCCTTTCCCCTTTTTCGATAGTTTAATGCCATTATTTCAAGCCCTATTTTCCCCGGTTAGTAGCAGACGATTAAATTTATCAATACACTTAATAAATACGCTTAATAAATATGTAAAAATAACATTTTTTCTATCATTCCTTTAACCATCTCTTTTAATCATTTCTTATTTTAAATTATTTAAATATCCTCTGCAATATTTTCATACGTTTTAATCACTTAACTTAGATATTACGTAAATAATTTTCTTTTATATTTGCACTAAATAATATATTAGGTACATATGTGCTAATTTTAAATTTAATCATCGATTTGTTACCGGTATTAAGAACAAATTCTTTTCATAAAAGTCTAGGAGTATATTTCACGGACTAATAAATATCTAGTGTTTAAGCTATATATTTTTGAAAATTAATAAGTTCGTTCGTTCGTGTGTTTGTTTTTTATACATAACCACACGGTTTGCAATAGATTCGCTCAATTTTGGACATCATTCATATATATCGCCAAATAATCACTGTTAGTATTAAAACCTCTGCTGTCCATCCTATCACGTCATACGACAAGATAAATTAAAGTTGGCAACTATAATGCGGTTTTTCTAGCATTATGACGCCATTACTTTAACCCTCTATTTTAATCATTTGTTACTTTAAATTATTCAAATATCGTCTGCATTGTTTTCATACGTTTTAATAGTGAATTTAGAAATTACGTAAATAATTTATATTTGACTTAAATAATATATCAGGTACATATGTGATAATTTTAAATTTAATCATCGATTATTTTTTGTTGCAATGAAAATTTTATCACTGGTATTAACAACAAATTGATGTAACTCCCGGGTTCAATGGAAATAATAGTTTGATTTATTTTACTTCCATTAATTACTATGGCAAAAAATGGGAAGAACTTAACGCTAATTTTGACTTAGTTAAGAAAACTTTGAATTACCTTTCTAAATGAATGCAACGTGATTCTAAACTGCATTCACAGTATCTGGAGATTTTTAGAGGAGTATGAAGACAAACAAGAAAATTATTGAGCTTGTACCAGATAATTCTCAGCCAAAAACCAAACCATTTTTTTATTTGCCTTATAGGATACTTTACAATTCTAGAAAATTAAAAATTTTATTGATCCCGCCATATGGCTGGCTATATGCTAGTTTGTATTAGAATTCCCATTGTAACTTTTTATACAGTATAAATTTTAAACTTTCAAGAATATTTGAATAAAAAGTACTGCGAGTTTTTGAAAGTTAAATTTTTAATGAAAATTTCCGGTTAACGTGGCATTAAGCTAAATGTAAACTACTTAAAATATGTGTAAGCGATAAAGTAGATAATGTTTTGAACTATTACGGTGAATATTTACTTATGTTGTAGTATATAATTAGAAATGGTTATCGCTTATAAATAACATAGTACAAGACATAATTACTTAAAACTATTGCAATTTCATGGACAAAAATGTATGTTCCTAAAACAAATAACATAATATTCGTAATGAATATTTTTAAGTTGGTTTAAAATAAATAACTATGATTAAATAACTCTGCATGCCTTCTATCGAAAATATTTTATACATTTTTAAATATATTCCAGGTTAGAAGATGAAAAAAATTCTTTTACTGAAGGTAGCAAAATAATGATTATTAAATTGAATATCATAGTAACATATCCGACATTTATTTCTCATTAAGTAAGAATAGTAGTACACTTCAATTTAAAAAAAATTCTACTTGGTTTAAAATTAACACCACTTACGTGTTAGAAAGTATGAAATATTGCTTCAATACTGCCGTATAAAAAAGAAGGGTACTAAATAGTAGCAATAGTTAATAATGAATATAAATTGCACAGTAAAACTTTTACGTGTAGAAAGGAAAATCTCTGGTGCAAGAACGTAAAAGGGTAGTCATCGTGAGCCAGGATATATATTTTTTGTACTAACTAAAGTTGCATTTTAAGTTTTATAATTTTTTATTACAGAATTAATATGATTAGCTAGAAAGTAATTAGTTTCGGAATTTTGAGGTGCATACCATATATTTTGAACAGAAAAAGTATTATTTAAAATATTTTTTCTTTTTGATATAAAATTAACAATGATTGCAAATTAAAAGCCTTTTATATAAATTATGAATAAGAAATTGTGAAATTTTATGATAAATATATAAACTAGTAATAACTATTTTTTCACGTAAAAGGCTGCTATTCTTGTTTGATTTGATGAGCAGAGGTCAACTTTTTTTTTAAACGGAGATTAATTAGATAGAGATCTTCTGCTTAACATTTAAAGAATCAAATTTTTAAGAAAATAATTCTTGATTTGTTGAAACATATGAACAATTTCTTCTCAAATATTTTCACCAGCTCTTGGCGACTGTATCAAACATTGAGTGGTAAAACTGCAGAACAACTTTCTGTAAATCCGTATAAGTATTATTGCTGTATTCGATTACAGATTATTTTTCAGTATTGCATAAACCTTTATTAAATTTATTTTCATTCTCAAATTTTAATAACCTTAGGTGGAGAACAGTAAATACAAGTCAATTTTCTAAATACATTCATTACCAAATTCTGAGCACTAAAAGGAATAGAAAAATGAAAAAGTACTGCTTTGATTAACACGAAATGCTGCAAGTATGTAGATTTATATTTATAAATAACAAAACAAAGAATTACAGACGGACAAAAAGTATAGAATTTTCATGAACTATAAAAGGATGTCATATTTGGGTTATTAACAAAACGACATTGAAATACAAAACAAATGTCAAAAATCGAAGTATGTATGGGTATGTGAGGGAAATGTCTACATACGGCACGGCCGATGGCATCCAAAAGATTTTTATTTGGATTTAGGTCCGGCGAAAAGGCAGGCCACACCATCATGAAGTCCCTTCTCCCTCCAGAAAGTCGTCAATGCCAGATGTATGGGGACGTCTATTAACCCTCTAAGCGGTTTGCACGTACAATTCCGCCAGCTGTCACAGACAATTTTCAACCCCCAAAAATGTTCCAAAAATAAATGTATTGTACATTTCTGACAGTGCTTTTCCCCCATGAAATTATGAGGTAGGAGGGTCAGATCGATTGTTTAGGAACTGCACCCTTCTTTGACTGACATTTATTGAGGGATGCACCCCTACTCTCTGAGGAACAAAGACGCTGATAGCTTCTCATGGCTTTGTCAATCACTATTTCGAAGTATTTCGTTTGCTGCAACATATATATCTCTAATTGCACCACTGAAATATCTTGGATGACATTAGTAAAAAAATATAAATAATTCTCAAAAAAAATTATTCGTACTTTTAGAATACGTTATTTCTTATGTGATGATCTTCGAGACTTGACGAGCTTTATGTGTATTAAAAATTAACAATCAATAATGTCTATTTATATATATATTTATAACCGGAAGTAATGAGACAATAACGAGGGTGGTTCAAAGGGTGAAGTAAAAAATCATAGAACACTTTGGTAACTGACACAATAAAACTTTAGCGTATTTTCGGAGACTTTTTTTCCTCGGTGTGTTCCAATCGGAGGGTTAAAACAAACAATAGACTGCAGCAACTTATCCCTTTATAAGGCTGTGGAAGTATACTTCCCATCAATTTCATTAATTTTTAAGTGTCAATGTGAAGCTGTTTTCTCATCTATTACTAATTATACTTCCCACAAAAAAACTGGTCTTTAAAATCAAATTTATTTTAGATAACCGAAATGAATTTCTTTTTATAAATTAATCGCACTCCCTAAAATATTTTAACAGAACATTAAATTTCTAGAAAAGAATGGCCCTTTAAAGGGTTAAAAGAAACTGTTGCAACTTACACTGTCACGTTGGGGTCTTTTACTTCATCTCGATACCGTACAGCCCTCACAGAACCACGCCTGTCGATGTGGCGGTGGTCAGTGCGATATCCGCGAGAAATCTCTGTCAAGACCACAATAGTTTCACCGCTGAATGCATGTTCGGTGATGTTCTAGGGCCGATAGTGTGTGTCTTGTTTCCTCCATTCCATTACCCACTTATTATCGGGTTGTAGAACAACTCATTTGTGAACATGACGTTGCCCCAACCACAAACAGTTCAATTCATATTGAAAACTTTAATGGTGCCCATCTGGAACACTTGGACTGTATATTGCCTATCCAAAAGGTTGTAAGGCGTTTACGTGCCCACCGATACAGTGCATTCACAAATTACAAAGAATAGAAAAGATATAACAGATATTGGGTAGTACAAAACATGTATCACTATGGGGATCCCCAATATAGGTCCGCCCTTACAAAAACATAGGTTTATAAAGCAGGAAAGACAGGGTATAGACAGGGAAACAAGATGGATAAAGAAAGACAAATTCGGGGTTCCCGGATATACAGATAATTTAATTATAGCTTTAGACGAACTGTAGTGGCAGATATTGTATTACTAATGGCCTTTGCAATCTCATATAACACACCTATGGCGGTAGATCTTCTATTCCGATTGGCTGAAATAGCTATATATCTATATTCTGCAGGGTCATAATCATTATATACCTAGATACATGTCTTTATACAACTGTTTGGCTGAATTGGAATTATTGCCATAACCGCGAAATAACCGATAAACTACGAATATTGGTTTGGTTTGGTTTTGGAGAGCTTCGATCTACTTTTTGCAACACGAGGGCTAATGAGACCGGGACCTACTGCTTAAAGCCGATTTCGAACGGCTACGAACATCCACGCCATAGTGGGATTCGAACCCACGAACTCCGGTTCCGAAGGCCAAAACCCTAACCATTCGGCCATAGTTCTGCTAAACTACGAATAAACAAGCAATATCTGTGATAGACTGTTTTGCTTCAATGCGTCGTTCACTAGCTCGCCAGAGCTAGTGAACGACGCTGCACTCCATTCGTCTTTTAGAACACATAGAAGCAAGTCAAGTTTGAAAAAAAAATCGCACGAATGTTCTAAACACTTTTCATCAGCACTTACATATACAACTTCAGTACCCAGACCGACTTCTTATACGACTGCCTGGTTTGCATATTTCTCGATTCAAAAACGTAAATGACTGTTAACTAACGTATTTTCATACTTTCTTCTAACTTTGCAGCAAATTTCATACTCTTTAATTCTGATTGGCTAATGAAAATTGATTTTTTTCTGCCAGGGCTTAACTTTTTGAAGTGAGTGTACAAGTCAACTTTAATACATGGATCACCGGGAATATTTAAAAACTTTTTTTGCATAAGTTGAATTGATCGAATTTGATAAAGTATTACTGGATAACAGATACAAAAAGATTAAAGTAGACTACAAAGTGGTATTAGCATTCATAAGAACAAGAGTATTTAGACACAAAAACACTTTTATTAGAAAAGTACGTCTTAACTATCTAATCATCATTCGGATAGACTACAATTTTAAATCACTAACAACATTATATAAAGCCTGATTAGATAGAGTAGTCATTTATGAAAATTTTTTTAATCATAACTCGGTTATATTCCTTCTAATATTTTAGTACTTAAGTATTAAAATAATACTCATAAAATAAAGTTTTTACAAGTGATTAGATTGTCATATTTAGGTTTTGAGAGTTAAAAAAATATTAATGAATTAGAATTGTGTCTAGACATATTGCTTTTACCAAAAAGAATATTTCTAGAGGCGTTATTTAGAGAAAAGCCAATAAATCTTATTCATAGTTTTTATGTGATCAGATAAGTGGAGAACTTCCTAGGTATCTATAATATCGCTCCTTTATGTTCTTTTTTTTTCACAAAAAGCATTAAAACGAGGCTTAAAAAATTGCTTTCAGAATAATTCAAATGCTTTTTTAAAAGAAGATATTTAAATATTATATTCCCCAATCAATTTAGGAAACAAAAGGTTCCCCGTTAACATTTTTTATTGTAATAAATCTACCTTTGTATAGTTTATATTAATGATATGGTGGTAATTAAATTTTATGCGTTATTCATATTTTTCGGAGGTGAAACTAACTAGAAATTAATAATAAAGCTATGAAAAGTGTCCTATAAATTTTATTTTACTTATCATTTAAAGGATTGAAACGCCATCGAAGCACTTTTTAAAATTAAAATATCGTATACAGGTTCTGATTACTGCAAAAGTGAATTAAGCTACTGCTTTAGATGTTTAAATTTTAGGGGTCTCTTTCATCATACTAATTTCAAGATTTATCATTTCGATATAAATGTTAAATTCTGGATAAATGTTTTAAAAACATGCTTTTATGTTATGATCAAAGATTTAAAGCAACAACACATGGAAATAAAAGCTTAGAATTAAAAAGAAATCGAAACAAAATACTAAGCGTTTTGATTTCTCTAAGTATTCTATAAATTTTATATTACTTTACTTATCATTTGAAGGATTGGAACACTATTGAAGCACTTTTTAAAATTAAAATATCGTGTACAGGTTCTGATTAATGCAAAAGTGAATTAAGCTACTGCTTTAGATGTTTAAATTTTAGGGGTCTCTTTCATCATACTAATTTAAAGATTTATCATTTCGATATAAATGTTAAATCTGGATAAATGTTTTAAAAACATGTTTTTATGTTATGATGAAGGATTTAAAGCAATAGCGCATGGAAATAGAAAAGTTTAGAATTAAAAAGAAATCAAAACAACATTAAATAAAAAGGAATCAAATCAGAATTAAAACATTTAGCACAATAGAATACTGCATGGAATTTAGGATATTTATGAAAACAGTTCCAGTTTCTAATTTATGCATTACTTAAAACTTGGGTTCCCTTTGGCAACTTTGGCAAAAATATTGGCGATATTTACTAAAACACAAAAGTAATCCATCCAAACATTGTATTTCTTGCTTTTTCTGGTGACTTTAATTAATGCACAGTTCACCATCGTAATAGAATTATATACTCTCATTTAATTAAAAAAAAAGACTTGAAAACCGGACATTCTTATTTATGGCAATTAATCCATTAACAGTTTACAAACGCAACAGCTCAAAATTATTAAAAATCAGCTATAGTGAACCATTAATGGTTTGTTGTATATAATTATTTTAAGCATTGTGCACAAGAAAAGAGTTATTCGTGAGTTTTATTCATAAAATGGATTGAAAATTAACAAACTGAGTAAAAAGTCATTTGCTAAAAGTTACGGATTGAAATAAATCTAGTTATTAATTACGTGCTTTAAAAATTAAATTTGAGAATATGTAAATTTAACAGTTAATCACGGATTAATATTAACTACAGTAAATTAAAAATATAATTTAACTCGATTTAAAATTTTATTGTAATAAAATATCTGGGTTTTAAATAAAACAATATCTTTCATATATTGAAACTGAGGGTGATAGCATACTGCAGTCGAGGGGACTAATTAAGAACTGGGTTCTTCTTGGCAAATTTGGCGAAAATATTGGCGGTATTTACTAAAACATAATATATATATATATATATATATATATATATATATATATATATATATATATATATATATATATATATATATATATATATATACATCCAAACACTGAATTTCTTGCTTTTTCTGGTGACTAATTAATGCACAGTGCGCCATTGTAATAGAACTATATACTCTTACTTAATTCAAGGAAACGACTTGAAAACCGGACATTCATATTTATTGGCAATTAATTTCTTAACAGTTTACAAATGCAACAGCTCCAAATTATTAAAAATCAGCCATAAAGAACCATTAATGGTTTGTTATATCTATTTTTTTTAAGCTTTGCGCACCAAGCATTTTAAGCATTTTAATATATAAGGAAAGAGTTACATAAGGAGAGTTGAATGCAAAAATCATATATATTATCATATAGATATAGATTGTTTAGACAGGGTAAGATCAGGAGAAAATGTTAGGTTACCATACTTAAAACATTATCGCCAAGTTGGCGAGGAACCCAATTCTTTAGTCAAGCTCTAATTTAAAACGCTGGTAGTCATCGAAATCACCAGGTAGATCTAGTTAAACGCGAGGATCATAAGTGACTGGTAAAATAGATTGATCTTTAAGCTTTCCTTTAATATTGATGGTTACACTCTGTATATTTCACTATATAAAGTTAAGCCGTTTTGCATACTGCCGCCACTTAATCTAAGTATTTTTTGAAAGATCTACGATATATACTCATTTCTTGAAGAATGCTTGTAAAAAATAACTCGTTAGGTAATACATGATTTTACTAATAAGGAAAAAGAAAACATCAATATTACAGCATTTTACATTCCATTGCACAGCAAGCCAGAAATCCGATATTTAAACCCCACTAACTTTCTTAAGCGCCTCTTAAATCATACACATTTTTACTTGCATTATAAGGTTTAGTTTAGTTTAAAGAGCTACTGTTTACTGTTTTATTACTTAATCATAATTCCAATTTTCAATGTACACCCCATTTTTTTACTGACAACTTCTTATAATGTATTTAGAGTAGTCTTGCGATAAATAAACACCACCTACGTTATTATACGTGTCTGTTTTGAAGACTAAACTTATACCTTAATGCTATATGTAAAAACTTTTAGTGTCTATTTCTAATATTATACTTTCTACAAACAATTTGCTATTGAAGATAGAGCAGAAAGAGTCATTAATAATTGTTAAATTAATTTTAATATTGATTAATCTATTCATAAATTAACTATTAAATTCAGATAAAATATTTATGATGTAAACCTATTTTATTTTCTGTGTTAAGAGTATTTCTTTTAGTAATATAATATTAAGTACAACATTTTTAAGGTATATCGGCCTTCTCATTTTGTTTATCACGACTCTCGGGCACATGTCGAAAATTGCTGGCAGTAATTAAAAATTAGAGATTAGCCTTAAATTGCTGCTGTTGTTGCCATTGTTACTTTTAGACGAGCAAAGAACATGGGCTGGGGGTCACACGAAATAAGGCTAAGGGGTAAGTCTTTCGTTTGACGAGCACCGCTAGAGTGAATTAAAGTCTTAAGTGGGTCCATATAAGCTAAGGGTGTATATATATATATATATATATATATATATATATATATATATATATATATATATATATATATATATATATATATATATATATATATATATATATATATATATATATATATATATATATATATATATATATATATATATATATATATATATATATATATGTATATATATATATATATATATATATATATATATATATGTATATATATATATATATATGTATATATATATATGTATATATATATATGTATATGTATATATATATATATATATATATATATATATATATATATATATATATATATATATATATACATATATATCCATATATATAAGGGTCCTCATAATTTAGAAGCAAAGACCAAGCCAAAGAATCTCAGGCTTGGGCCTGCCACCCCCCAGAAGTATAGTAAAAGTAATTTCGGCACATTTTGACCACAAATATATATTATACTTGCGCCAGGCACAATTAACGTTCGAAGGGGAATCCACAACTCTGAATGAGAATTTGTCAACTGAGCTACGGTGATTCCTTACCTTAAATTATCAATTATAACTAATCTAAGTAAAATGTGTTAAGAAGTACAACCAAGGGTATTTCAATAAACATTTGAAGTTATTGTTATTTTATTTTCTTCCAACTGTTGTATTATTTCTAAACACCATTAAATTGTGAAAGATTCGTAGATACAAATGGCGTTAATGTAGATTGGTTTGGTTTGGGGTGCTAAGGTATACTTTTTGCATCACGAGGGCTAATGAGTCCGGGTTTGGTTTGTTTTGGTTTTGGAGAGCTACGGTCTACCTTTTGCAATACGAGGGCTAATGAGACCGGAACCTACTGCTTAAAGCCGATTCCGAACAGCTATGAACTTCCATGCCACTGTGGGATTCGAACCCACGAACTCAGACTCCAAAGACCAGCACCCTAACCACTTGGCCATCGTTCGGCTTAATGAGTCCGGGACCTGCTGCTTAAAGTCGATTCCGACCGAACGATGTCCGAAAGGTAGAGCGCTGCTCTTCGGAACCGGAGTTCGTGGGGTTAGAATCGCGCTGCTGGCATGGATGTTTGTAGCCGTTCGGAATCGGCTTTAAGCAACAGGTCCCGGTCTCATTAGCCCTCGTGTGAAAGCAGTAGACCGTAGCGCTCCAAACCAAACCAAACCTAAAGTCGATTCCAAACGGCTACGAACATCTATGCAAAAGTGAGATTCGAACCTACGAATTCCGTACCAAAGAAGCATTAATGTAGTTGGGGTTGATGTTTTGGGAGCACTACGGTCTACTTTTTGCAATACGAGGGCTAATTAGACCGGGAACTACTGTTTAAAACCAATTCAGAACGGCTACGAATATCCATGCGACAGTTGGACTCGAACCCACGAAATCCGGTTCCGAAGGTCAGTGCCCTAACCATTCAGCCATCGTTCGGTGCATTACTGTAGAAAACGATTGTAAAAGTCTACTTTTAAAATTTGAATAACAAACTTTATAGCAGTTAAATGTAATGAAATATTATATAGTTAAACTAAAATTAGTTCTGAATTCCAACCTATTTAGAATTTTTAACTACTGAGAAAATTCTATTGCATTCTCCAAATTTAAGCTGAATAAAACTATTGGAGCGAAAATTATAGATGCGTGATTTTCATTTAAAGCATCAAACGATAAATTATCCTTTTTTGAATAAAACAGAGCTGAATTTGTACTGATTCCGTGAAAGTCTTTTGATGTAGTTGCCAAATTTAAGTAGTGAAAAAAAATCTAATTTTGATCACTTAGTGCCAGGAACTGTCAGAACTTTCCATAAATATGAATATGAAAAGCGACGGCAAAATGAAAAGCGGAGTAGGCGACATTGTGTAAAGATGCAGACCGTAACTAAGCTGAAAAGAAATAAATGAAGATAAACTCTGTGTTAAACTTTCATTATGCAAATATGACTTGACAGCTTAGAGAAGAAGTTCCGTCACAAATCTTTCTCTTTTCCGCAGTGGTTATTGAATTAAATGCATTTCCGCAAACTTGCTATTCAGCTCCTGCCATTAATAACTTGGAAAATAAATATTCCGACTTTTCGAGATGGGTAAAAAAAGTTATAGCACTCAAAACTAAAGGGAAATATTAACTTTTCACAGAAATAATTTCCTATGAGCTATGCAGATAATGCAAATATTACCAGAGTATATAAATCTATGCTTAAAATGTATATCGAGGAGCATTAGTGAATAATTTTTAATCATTTGTATAAAATATAAGAAATTTTTTTTCCTTCGAAAAATTAAGAATATTTTTTTTAACATTTTTCCAGTGAAAGAGTTTTAAAACATTTGGTAAAAAAGTATTTCTGTGACAAAATGTAGATTAGTTACTCTATTATGCCATCACTGGTGCAATAATAATATTTAATTACATTTAAAATACACGTTTAAAAATTTTGCTTCATCAATACTATTAGTAAACAATTGAACATTTTTCTTTTTTTTTCCAATGAAAATGTTTTTCCAGTAAAACAGTTTTAAAATATTTGGTAACAAGTATTTCTATGTCAAAGTAGTTACACTGTCATGCCATTAATGGTGCAAAAATGATATTTAATTACATTTAAAATACACGTTAAAAATTATGATTCAGCTATATTACTAGTAAACAACTGAATATTTTTTTCCAATGAAAGAGTTTTAAAAAAATTGGTAAAAAAGTATTTCTATAACAAACTGCTTTTAGATACAGTGTTATCAATGGTGAAATAATGGTATTTAATTACATTTAAAATATACGTTTAAAAATTTTGATTAACTATACTATTAGTAAACAATTGAATATTTTGCTTCTTTTCAAATGAATGAGTTTAAAAATATTTCGTAAAAAAGTATTTCTATGACAAAGTGCGATTAGACACAGTGTTATATCATCAATGGTACAATAATGATATTTTATAGCATGTAAAATAAATGTTTAAAAAATTTTATTCATCTATACCATTAGTAAACAATTGAATATTTTTTATTTTTTCGAATGAAACAGTTTTAAAAAATGATTAAAAAGTATTTCTATACCAAAATGTGATTAGTTACAGTGTTATGCTGTCAATGGTGCAATAATGATATTTAATTACACTTAATATACACGCTTAAAAATTTTGATTCAACTATACTATTAGTAAACAATTGAAAATTTTTCTTATTTTTTCAATGAAAGAGTTAAAATATTTGGTAAAAAAGTATTTCAATTTCAAAGTGTGATTAGTTACAGTGTTATGCCATCAATGGTTCAATAATGATATTTAATTACATTTAAAATACAAGTTTAAAATTTTTGCTTCAGCTATTTACTAGTAAACAATTGACTTTTTTTCTATTTTTTTCTAATAAAAGAGTTTTAAAAAAGTTGGTAAAAATGTATTTCTATCACAAAGTGCAATTAGTTACAGTGTTATGTCATCAGTGGTGCAATAATGATATTTAATTACACTTAAAATAAACGTTTTAAAATTTTGCTTCAACTATACTATTAGTAAACAATTCAATGTTTTTCTTTTTTTCAAATGAGAGAGTTTTAAAGTATTTAGTAAAATAGTATTTGTATGACAAAGTACAATAAGTTATAATGTTATGCCATCAATGGGGCTATAATATTTAATTTAAAATACGTGTTTACAATGTTTACTTCAGCTATACTATTAGTAAACAATTAAATGTTTTTTTCAATGAAAAAGTTTTAAAACATTTGGTATAAAAATATTTCTATGACAAAGCGCGATTAGTTACAGTGTTAGGCCATCAATGGTACAATAATAATATTTAATTACATTTAAAATACACGTTTAAAAATGTTTCTTCAACTATACTATTAGTAAACAATTCAATATTTTTCTTTTTTTCAAATGAAAGAGTTTTAAAATATTTGGTAAAAAAGTATTTCTATGTCAAAGTGTGATTAGTTACAATGTTATGCCATCAATGGTGCAATAATGATATTTAATTCCATTTAAAACACACGTTTAAAAATTTTGCTTCAAATATACTATCCGTAAACAATAGAACATTTTTTCCATTGAAAATATTTTTCCAGTTAAACAGTTTTAAAATATTTGGTAAAAATGTATTTCTATGTTAAAGTGTGATTAGTTACAGTGTTACGCAATCAATAGTGCAATAATGATATTTAATTACATTTAAAATACCCGTTTAAAAATTTTGATTAAACTATACTATTAGTAAACAATTGAATATTTTTCTTTTTTTCCAATGAAAGAGTTAAAATATTTGTTAAAAAAGCATATCTATGTCAAAGTGTGATCAGTTACAATGCAATGTCATCAATGGTGCAATAATATTTAATTACATTTAAAATACACATTTAAAAGTTTTGCTTCAACTATACTATTTGTAAACAATTAAACATTTTTCTTTTTTGAAATGTAAAAAATTTCCAGTGAAGCAGTTTTAAAATATTTGGTAAAAAAGTATTTCTATGTCAAAGTGTGATTAGCTATAGTGTTATGCCATTAATGGTGCAATAATGATATTTAATTCCATTTAAAATACCCGTTTAAAAATTTTGCTTCAAATATACTATCCGTAAAAAATAGAACTTTTTTTCCATTGAAAATATTTTTCCAGTTAAACAGTTTTAAAATATTTGGTAAAAATGCATTTCTATGTCAAAGTGTGATTAGTTACAGTGTTACGCAATGAATGGTGCAATAAGGATATTTAATTACATTTAAAATACCCGTTTAAAAATTTTTATTAAACTATACTATTAGTAAACAATTGAATATTTATCTTTTCTTTAAATGAAAAAGTTAAAATACTTGTTAAAAAAGTATATCTATGTCAAAGTGTGATCAGTTACAATTTTATGTCATTAATGGTGCTATAATATTTAATTACATTTAAAATACACTTTTAAAAATTTTGCTTCAACTATACTATTTGTAAACAATTAAACATTTTTCTTTCTTTTTTGCAATGAAAAATTTTTTCCAGTGAAACCGTTTTAAAATATTTGTAAAAAAATTATAAAAAAAGTATTTCTGTATCAAAATGTGATTAGCTATAGTGTTATGCCATCAATGGTGCCATAATGATATTTAAAATACACGTTTAAAAATTTTGATTTAACCATGCTATTAATAAAAAATTGAATATTTTTCTCTTTTTCTAATAAAAGTTTTAAAATATTTGGTAAAAATGTATTTCTATGACAAAAAGCGATTAGACACAGTGTTATGTCATCAATGATGCAATAATGATACTTAATTACATTTAAAATACAAGATTAAAAATTTTGCTTCAGCAATACTATTAGTAAACAATATTTTTTTTTACAAATGACGGAGTACTTTGTGTTAGGGTTTTACCATACGATCCACTGATTTGTTGCCCATTTTACTATGATTGCATCATACAGGTAGGGAACATATCTTCCCACGAGGGTACAACACACAGATATATCCAAGCCTTTCTCGGGAATCGAACCCAATCCCTTCGTTTGCGAGTACTATACGCTAACCACTAGAGAGATCGCATAGGTCATTTTCACCTTATAGTGGTGTTTAGAAGCAATTGTTCTTAAAAAATTACTTCAGCCAATCTCTTATCGTAGCCTTCATTATCTTTTTTACGTTTTCAATCACATAACTTTAATTTTTATGTAGCGCTGTGTATGATTATTTTAAGTATTACTAACAGTGAAAAATTTAAAGGAAAAAAACTTTACTTTAATTCGTCTTGTTTCTTTATTTTAACAGCAGAGTATTACCCTTAATTTTCGAAGCTATTTAGTAATTTCTTTTGAAGACGTTTGGTTATTTTTTTATATAAGTTAATATTTTTAGCCCTGGTTAATTAAAGTGTACCATTAGTTGCCATTTTGTGAAAAATATGAGTTGTGTATTTGCAAATTAAACAAATTCGACCCAAGAAATTAAGCAAATAAGAAAATTTAAATGCAAAAACATATTAGAACTTTATTATGATATATTCTTTTCAAGTTTGCAGTGTAAAATTGAAGCATACGTAAACTATAAAATAGATATACTTTAGGAGAAGTTTTGTTATACTAATTAAAGGGAAAAGTTTAAAAAGTGAGAAGAAAATAGAAATTAGAATTAGAACTTATAAATGGAATTTACGTCATGGGTTTCAACATCAGAGTTTAAACTGATATTTTACACGCTAAAACTATAATTCAGTAAAATTGTAATGTATATATATTCAAAATTAGTTTAAATATATTTTAATACTTTCTATACTCTTAAATACTTTATCTTACAAATCTCATTATCTCAATTATCTTACTTTATCTTACTAAATTAGCAATTTTTTAAAGTCTTTTCTTATTCCCTTTTATAATTCACTGGTTTGTTAAAGTAATATATTTTATTATAACAAAGTCTAAATTTATTTTTGAATAGAAATTTAAAATCCCAATTTTTAAACTATTAAAGTATACTATTTCAAATGCTCTAATCTTAGATTATTTTAATAGAAATATCAAACAATACGAAGATAACAATCTAACAAACTAAAAAAATGAGTTCCTAAAAGTTACCATATGAGAAATAAAATTTTCCCCATTTTCTAAATGAGATACTTGATCACACTTTAAAAATATTTAACAGTTATTTCCGTCTATCCCTTTTTTTCTTTTTTGAAAGAACATGAGAAGAGTGAAGTGTCCTTATGCTGTATGGAAATGAAAAAGTAGCTTTTTTACCCTTCGACAGTTGATAAAAAAGCAACTTTTTTTTCGTGTCGATTGGAATTTTATTTTCGTAAGATTTTAGAATTCAAATCATAAGTTATAAGCAGTTTTTAACAAGATAAGAAATTAATTAAAGCGAGATAATGTGGATTTTTTCTTCTATACTAGAAATAAAAATGTGTAATTTTAATTAATAAAAATGTGCAAATGGTTATCATTTTGAAATTTGAGTTATAAGTTTTCAAAGTTATTCACTTAAAACTGTTTAGAATTTTAGAATAAAAATAAAAAATTAGAATCTTTTTCCGATATATATTGCATTAGTACGCATAATAAAATTGGTTCGTATTAAAGGAGTCTCAGGAGAACTCTCAATAAAATGAAAAAATCTGAAAAGAAATTGTATTAATTTAAAACAATTTGATTTTACCGTGCATGCAAATTTAAGATAAAGGTATTTTAAAACAGTTATTAAATATTTTATACTATTACAGTGCATAGTAAAATGTGATATCTAAAGTTAAAAATTTAAATGCTTTTAATTGCTAATGATTTTTTATTGTGTTTCTGTATTAGTCAATATTTTTCTTTTCATTTTTTATTTCTATATTATACACTTTTGTGTTACTAATTTCTCTAAGAAAATAATGAAATTTAATGCCCATTACATTATTTTTGTAGGATTAAAATGATAAGTTAAAAGCAGCAATTAACGAGAGATAAAGTGTTGAGTTTTAAACTATTCTTTTTTAGTTGAAGTAGAAATTTTTAGGTTTAGTCCATTAAAATATTATTATAGTTATTTTGAAATATTATTTGTAAGGTTATACATTTATTAACTTTAAATTGTTAAGGATTAAAGAAATATTAAAATATTCATCTGAAGTCTACATGAAAAAGCTTATCCATAATACAGTTGTGAAACATATATAAATTAAAAGAACTAGGAAAGAAAATGTAGCCATAAAGAACATTTTAAGAATATTAGATTTAGAATATGTATATGAATTTTAGATTTATGCCATTAGATAGTGATTTTTACGTGTTAAAATTATGATTATGTTAAAATTTAAGACAAACTTGAAATTTATCAAAAATATTTAATTAGTTTTATAGTTTAATTTTATTATTTTTTTCATTACTACGTTTCTAAATTAGTCCATTTTCATTCTTTTATACTATATCGAACTAATGTTGTTCGAAATAGCAATGATTTCATAGATCCATCAAATTGTGTAGTAATAGTATTAAAATTATATTTTTTAAATTGTAAATGATAACATAGTTTGAGTTTCGGTTTCTTATATTTTAATATAAAGGTAGTTTGCAACATAAATGGGAAGAATTCGAAATAAAGAACAAATTTAAAATATAGAAGATATATTTTAAACAATAAAAATTTATCGTCAAGACATCGAATAATCCAGACTCAAGGGTGAGCACGATCACCATTGTGACATTTTATATGGCTGAAGGGTGACTAGTGCCTCGTTTCACCATGATAGTCCATGTGGAGGCAATGATGTTTTCTTAAGGAAGTACTTAAGTGGGATGAGTTAAAAAAAGAGCTCAAATTAAATTGTAAATCATAGCATAGTTTGGGTTTCGGTTTCTTATATTTTAATATAAAGGTAGTTTGCAACATAAATGGGAAGAATTCGAAATAAAGAACAAATTTAAAATATAGAAGATATATTTTAAACAATAAAAATTTATCGTTAAGACATCGAATAATCCAGACTCAAGGGTGAGCACGATCCCCATTATGACATTTTATATGGCTGAAGGGTGACTAGTGCCTCGTTTCACCATGATAGTCCATGTGGAGGCAATGATGTTTTCTTAAGGAAGTACTTAAGTGGGATGAGTTAAAAAAAAGAGCTCAAATTAAATTGTAAATCATAGCATAGTTTGGGTTTCGGTTTCTTATATTTTAATATAAAGGTAGTTTGCAACATAAATGGGAAGAATTCGAAATAAAGAACAAATTTAAAATATAGAAGATATATTTTAAACAATAAAAATTTATCGTTAAGACATCGAATAATCCAGACTCAAGGGTGAGCACGATCCACCATTATGACATTTTATATGGCTGAAGGGTGACTAGTGCTCGTTTCACCATGATAGTCCATGTGGAGGCAATGATGTTTTCTTAAGGAAGTACTTAAGTGGGATGAGTTAAAAAAAGAGCTCAAATTAAATTGTAAATCATAGCATAGTTTGGGTTTCGGTTTCTTATATTTTAATATAAAGGTAGTTTGCAACATAAATGGGAAGAATTCGAAATAAAGAACAAATTTAAAATATAGAAGATATATTTTAAACAATAAAAATTTATCGTTAAGACATCGAATAATCCAGACTCAAGGGTGAGCACGATCACCATTATGACATTTTATATGGCTGAAGGGTGACTAGTGCTTTTTTTCACCATGATAGTCCATGTGGAGGCAATGATGTTTTCTTAAGGAAGTACTTAAGTGGGATGAGTTAAAAAAAGAGCTCAAATTAAATTGTAAATCATAGCATAGTTTGGGTTTCGGTTTCTTATATTTTAATATAAAGGTAGTTTGCAACATAAATGGGAAGAATTCGAAATAAAGAACAAATTTAAAATATAGAAGATATATTTTAAACAATAAAAATTTATCGTTAAGACATCGAATAATCCAGACTCAAGGGTGAGCACGATCACCATTATGACATTTTATATGGCTGAAGGGTGACTAGTGCTTCGTTTCACCATGATAGTCCATGTGGAGGCAATGATGTTTTCTTAAGGAAGTACTTAAGTGGGATGAGTTAAAAAAAGAGCTCAAATTAAATTGTAAATCATAGCATAGTTTGGGTTTCGGTTTCTTATATTTTAATATAAAGGTAGTTTGCAACATAAATGGGAAGAATTCGAAATAAAGAACAAATTTAAAATATAGAAGATATATTTTAAACAATAAAAATTTATCGTTAAGACATCGAATAATCCAGACTCAAGGGTGAGCACGATCACCATTATGACATTTTATATGGCTGAAGGGTGACTAGTGCTTTTTTTCACCATGATAGTCCATGTGGAGGCAATGATGTTTTCTTAAGGAAGTACTTAAGTGGGATGAGTTAAAAAAAGAGCTCAAATTAAATTGTAAATCATAGCATAGTTTGGGTTTCGGTTTCTTATATTTTAATATAAAGGTAGTTTGCAACATAAATGGGAAGAATTCGAAATAAAGAACAAATTTAAAATATAGAATATATATTTTAAACAATAAAAATTTATCGTTAAGACTAATACCCATCCAATAATCCAGACTCAAGGGTGAGCACGATCACCATTATGAGATTTAATATGCCTGAAGAATGACTAGTGCCTCTCTTCACCATGAAAGTCCATATGAGGGGCACTGATGTTTTTTTTTGGGAAGTACTTAAGTATAATGAGTTATAAAGAAAGAGCTCCAATTAAATTGTAAATGATAGCATAGTTTGGGTTTCCGTTTCTTATATTTTAATAGGAAGGTAGTTTGCAACAGAAATGGAAAGAATTCGAAATGAAGACAATTTAAAATATAGAGGAATTATTTTGAGCAATAAAAATTTATCGTTCAGACTAACAACCATCGAATATTCCACACACAAGGATGGGCATGATCACCATTTTGACATTTAATATGGCTGAAGAGTGACTTAGTGCCTCTCCTCACCATGAAAGCCTATGTGGAAGACAATGACTTTTTCTTGGGGAAGTATTTAAGTGGAATGAGTTACAAAGAAAGAGCCCAAAATAAACTGTAAATGATAGCACAGTTTGGGTTTCGGTTTCTTATATTTTATATAAAGGTAGTTTACAACAGAAATGGGAAGAATTCGAAATAAAGAACAATTTGAAATACAGGAGAATTATTTAAAATAATAAGAGTACCCATATCACCCCCTTTATCGTTTCAGATGATTTGATTTTCTAAGCATAACAGCCTAAAGATGTGAAAAAAATTTTAAATCTTTCAAAATCTGAAGTTTTATTTAAATGTTCTTTAAAAACTTAATATTAGGAATATTATATTCTCACATTATGACAAGAAGACAATTTTTATGTAGAATAAAGGTTTTTATAGATGATTTTTAAAATAAATATAGCTAGTGAAATAAAATATTTTTACTTAGAATAAAGGGGTTCAAAGATAATTTTTAAAATAGATATAGCAAGTGGGCCACTGAACTCCTGAAAATAATAAACCGTAATTTAACACAAAAATTATACTTTCACATTGTGCAAAAATACAATTAATAATTTTAAAAATAAAATATTTTATGTAGAATAAAGGGATTCAAAGATGATTTTTAAAATAAATATAGCAAGTGGGTCATTGAACTGCTGAAAAAATAAATCGTTATTCAACATAAATATTATACCCTCACATTGTGCAATAGAACAAATGATAATTTTAAACATAAAATATTTTTATGTAGAATAAAGAGGTTTAAAGATGATTTTTAGAATAAATATATCAAGTGGGTCATTTAACTCCTGAAAATAATAAACCTAATTCAACCCAAAAATTATACTCTCACATTGTGCAAAAAGATAAATTATAATTTTAAAAATAAAATATTTTTGTTTATAATAAAAGGGTATAAAGATAATTTTTCAAATAAATATAGAAAGTGGGCCATTGAACTCTTGAAAATAATAAACCGTTATCCACAACACAAAAATTATACTCTCATTTGTGCAAAACGAAATAATTTTAAAAATAAAATATTTTTATGTAAAATAAAGAGGTTTATAGATGATTTTTAAAATAAATATAGCAAGTGGGTCATTTAATTCCTGAAAATAATAAACCGTAATTCCCAACACAAAAATTATACTTTTATATTGTGCAATAAGAAATAATTTTTAAAATAAAATATTTTTATGTAGAATAAAGGCGTTCAAAGATAATTTTTAAAATACATATAGCAAGTGGGTCATTGAACTCTTGAAAATAATAAACCGTAATTCACAGCACACAAATTATACTCTCACATTGTGCAAAAATACAAATAATTTTAACAATAAAATATTTTATGTAGAATAAAGGCGTTTAAAAAGATGATTTTTAAAATAAATGTAGAAAGTGGGCCATTGAACTACTGAAAATAATAAATCGTAATTCAACACAAAAAGTATACTCTCACATTGTGTAAAAAGATAAATTATAATTTTAAAAATAAAATATTTTTGTTTATAATAAAAGGGTTTAAAGATGATTTTTTAAATACATATCGCAAGTGGGTCATTTAACTCCTGAAAATAATAAACCGTAATTCAACACACAAATTATACTATCATATTGTGCAAAAAGAAATAATTTTAAAAATAAAATATTTTTATATAGAATAAAGGGGTTTAAAGATGATTTTGAAAACAAATTTAGCAAATGGGCCATTGAACTACTGAAAATAATAAATCGTAATTCAACACAAAAAGTATATTCTCACATTGTGCAAAATGACAAATAATTTAAAATAAAATATTTTAAGTAGAATAAAGGGTTTCAAAGATGATTTTTAAAATAAATATAGCAAGTGGGTCATTGAACTGCTAAAAAAATAAATCGTTATTCAACACAAATATTATACCCTCACATTGTGCAATAGAACAAATAATAATTTTAAAAATAAAATATTTTATGTAGAATAAGGGTGTTCAAAGATGATTTTTAAAATAAATATAGCAAGTAGGCCATTGAACCTTGAAAATAATAAACCGTTATTCACAACACAAAAATTATACTCTCACATTGTGGAAAATGAAATAATTTTAAAAATAAAATATTTTATGTAGAATAAAGATATTTGTAGATGATTTTTAAAATAAATATAGCAAGTGAACCATTTAACTCCTGAAAATAATAAACCGTAATTCAACACAAAATTATACTCTCACATTGTGCAAAAAAAAATAATAATAATTTAAAAAATAAAATATTTTTATATAGAATAAAGGTGTTTAAAGATGATTTTAGAATAAATGTAGAAAGTGGGCCATTGATTTCCTGAAAATATTAAACCGCAATTTAGTACAAAAATTATATTCTGTATCAGTGTAACAAGAGGACAAATGATAATTTTAAAAGTTAAACATTTCTATGTAGATTAAAGGGGCATAAGAATGATTTTTTATATAGCCTGTTGGCCTTTGAACTCTTGAAAAATGATAAACCATAATTTAAGACTATTAAAAAAAAGTTTACTTTTACTGACCGCGGAAAACATTGATACAATTAGTTAAAATATCTCTAGAGAAGGAAAATTTTAATTACTGGTATTAGACTTAAAGTAATTATACGGATTATAGATAAAATGTTTTAAAAAAGAACTTAAACATCTTAAACATTTACATTATGCTTTGCAGTTGCAAATTATATATCAACATTTATTATTAGTTTAAAAACATTTTTAAAGCTTTTTGCAGTTTCTCTAACACACAGATTTCCTTACTATTTTTTTTCTAAATTTGTTTCTTTTTTGCACAATTTTTATCTTTTTTTTCTTATATAATGTACTGGTGTGTTGCCTGAAAAACATTACTTTTAGACCTAGTGAAATTGATTTTCCACCACAGTCTTAATTTAGTGCTAAAGTTTAAAAACAAAGGTTAAAAAAGTTAATTACTTTATTCTTAGGTTCACACTTTTTTTAGGGACGTTTAAAAAAATCCAAGCAAGAGAAGAAACGCCTAAAATGTATCCTTTACAATATAGCTTGTAAGAAAAAAATCGAAATTCTTTTAGACAGAATTTTCCATTAAAAACAGTTTATGATATAGTATATAATTTTGTTACTGCAGTACAGCATTATGTACATGAAAGAGTAAGTAGATATGTTATTATGAACATATGTATATATCTTTATGTATATACACAGATATAAATTATTACTCCTAAAATAGATAACTAAAATTCTCGTTTTTCGTCTTCTCATTTTTTAATGTCTGATTTCTAGAACCATAAAATGTCAGATAAAGGAGTGTTCTCCGACTTAAACTCATTTTACTCATCTATTAAAATGAATTCTGGGAAGGTAAGCTGAAATTTCTGTCTACTGATTACATTTTTCAGCTGTTTTAAATAATCAAATCCATCACTCTTGTAAACCAAAATTGCTGAACAATCTTACGTCTCGTGGAAATAAAACAACATAAATCACGCAACCATTAGTGGTGGACCGATATCACTAACAAAGTAAATCCCCAAAAAAGGCAGAAAAACAAACATGAGACGTTAACTTATATTTCAGCTTTACACCACACAAGAATTTGCATACTTAGGGCATCTCTTTGTTTACTCCACAAAAACTATTATAAAATATTACGTTAATTGAAACCTCTACTCATTTCGAAATAACATTGCGAGAGATAAAAATATTATTAATCTTAGAAATGTCCAATAATCATTACAAAAGCATGCCACGACTACAAAAAAAAAAATAAAGGAACATGTATAAAACATTAGGAAGATAACGCTTTGACAGCCTGATTTAATTATGCTCCCATGGGCATCGATGAACAAGTACATCATCCTTTATGTCTATCGAAAAACGGTGTTGATAGAGAAGAGGTTTCCAGAGACATGCTCTCTGAAGATGTAATTAAAATAAACTGTTATTTATCAAGGGATCCGAGTAATTCTGAGAGATGAGCAAGGCGTGGTAAATATTCCTTTGTTACCAATTATGCCTAGAGAGGGAGTTTTTTGTAGAGTGATTGCAAAAAAATTGCATAAAGGGTTGAATGCTTTTTATGCATTAAATTTATTTATAAGCAAGCACGTAGGGATGCATCTTCTCATCTTTTAATGTCTGATTTCCATAACCATCAAATGTCAGATAAAGGAGTGTTCTCCTACGTAAACTTATTTTACCCATCTATTAAAACTAATGCTGGGAACTAAAGCTGAAATCTGTCTACTGATTACATTTTTCAGCTGTCTTAAATGACCAAAGTCATCACTCTTGTATACCAAAATTGTTAAACAATCTTACATCTCATAGAAATAAAATCACATAAACCACTCAGCCATTAGTGGTGGACCGATATGACTAACAAAATAAATCACCAACAAAGGCAGAAAAACAAACATGAGACGTTAAAACTTATATTTCAGCTTTACACCACACAAGAATTTGCATATTCAGGGCATCTCTTTGTTTACTCCACAAAAGTTATTATAAAATATTACGTTAATTGAAACCTCTACTCATTTCGGAATAATATTGCGAGAGATAAAAATATTATTAATCTTAGAAATGTCCAATAATCATTACAAAAGCATGCCACGACTACAAAAAAATAAAGGAACATGTATAAAACATTAGGAAGATAACGCTTTGACAGCCTGATTTAATTATGCTCCCATGGGCATCGATGAACAAGTACATCATCCTTTATGTCTATCGAAAAACGGTGTTGATAGAGAAGAGGTTTCCAGAGACATGCTCTCTGAAGATGTAATTAAAATAAACTGTTATTTATCAAGGGATCCGAGTAATTCTGAGAGATGAGCAAGGCGTGGTAAATATTCCTTTGTTACCAATTATGCCTAGAGAGGGAGTTTTTTGTAGAGTGATTGCAAAAAAATTGCATAAAGGGTTGAATGCTTTTTATGCATTAAATTTATTTATAAGCAAGCACGTAGGGATGCATCCAACCTTATATTTCAATGTATACATTGAAAAATTGTGCTTATAATAATTATCATATTCTTAATCATTTTTTTCAGCAAGTTAAATAGACGAAAGTTTTGAACAATTTTAGTGGATATAATTTTAACTGGGCATATCAATCTATATAACGTACTACATGTCATACATAAAGTACTACATGTCATACATTTTCTCTATATTTTAAGAAATGATATGTGCTTGTTTATATTATACCGGTATTGTAGAGTAATAATTACTAAACTTAATGAATGAGACCAAATCTAACACCCAATTTATTCATAAATAATTGAAATTTTAAAACTAGTTCTTTAAAATGTTAAATCTATATGAGTAATTCCAAAGTAATTTTTATTAGGTTCTATACATATATTTGCACGCAGTTATTGTTGTAAATATATATATATATATATATATATATATATATATATATATATATATATATATATATATATATATATATATAATCCTTCAGCCGTTTGTGAGCCCTGGGCTTGCCAAGAATTTTCTTCCAGGCCGCTCTCTTTTATACATATGTATATTAGGGCTAGATTATTTATCAATATATTGTGAAATATTGGTATAATTTAAGTATCGCGATAACAGTATTAAAATTCTTTTTTTCTGATATATCACCCGTCAGAGATGCTGTTTTCTTTCCTCGCGGGATATCGAAGATCCCCAAAATACATACTTAATATCCCGCATATTTCAATATAAAGTTATATTGGTCAAGTTATTACATTGTTTTATGTATTCACTCACGTACTTGATATAAACACAAGGCAGAAAATTTCCTCTTGAAAACTATCTTCTTTGAACAGGTCTTTGGTAATATATCCCAATAATATTCTGATAACAGAGCATTCGGGTCAAGACCGGAAGTTCCACTGTTCACAGATGGACTCTATTGTTTTTTTCTTCATACGTTTAGTATCTGAAAAAATTAGTTCTGTACTATATATATATATATATATATATATACATTTTGTTAAAATGAATTACCCCTGTAAAGTTGTTTTTACTATTAAGGAATCTTAATTTTTAGGATCTAACTGTACTCCCAGAAATTTTTATTACCAAGAAAAAAAAATGATTTGGAATGAATGAAAGCTAAGTTTATTTAAAAATAGTAATATCTGAAATAGCAATGTCAAAAATAGTAATATACCTACTACTTTAACGTATCGCGATATATCAATATCAATAACATTTTGGGGGATATATCACAATATTAAATTTCTGCATCGTCTAGATCTAATATATATATAATTGTGGATGCTGAAAAATATCCCAATATAAAGAAAATGATTGAACTATGTTACAGTTGACCACGCAATACTTTATAATTGTGTCTAAAAACGGGGAAATACTTGAACAAAATAGAATTACAGTAGTTCCAATTGGCAGTGTACAAAAAGTTTTCTCCCTATTTGGATATTTAAGAAACCTGCAGATAATAACTGGCCAACAATGATGACAAAAACTTGTATAATACTGTTTGCTCATTATTTCATTAAATGCCCATTAATTGTACCCAGATGTATACTCAACTCTTTGCATTAAACTATTTGTTAAAATTGTTTATTAAAATTGTTTTATTTACGAAAAAAATAATCAAGTATAGAATATTTTTCTGTATGGATTCAATATTTTGGAATACTATGTGTTTTTTCTTCGATTTGTTGAACTCCGGCTATCTTGAATATTTTCTGTTATAATGGTGTACAGAGGAAATAATAGATAAAATAGAGATGTATATCTTCAGAGTGTATAAGAAATACTAAATAATGCTCTGAAGAACTCAAAAATCTCAACCTCTTAATATTTGGTAGAAATATAACATATGGTAGTAACTATTGAGAACAACTTTGCTAAATTTGCATCCTTAGAAAGTCAGTATTACGTACAGAAATGTAAGTCAGATAACTTCAATAAAGAGTCATTTGTTCACACACACACTTTAATACGAATAACATGTAAAACTTAAATCAAGCCAGTATTAATTAGGGCTGGATCCCTTCGCACATTCGTTCAACAGAACATCAGGATTTTATACATCAGAACAGCGAAAAGGGTTACATTCAAACAATACAACTTCGTGGTTGCCAAATGGCAAAAGCAAAACTTCAAATTGAGTTTGCGAAACTACGGGATTCAACACACTGCCCCCGGATGAACAATATTATTGTTCAGCAATCAAATTAAATGAATAGTACAATTAGATCAACTAAAAGACAAATTAACAGACTTACAATAGGAGTTACACAAGAATTTTCAAACAGGGGAAATCACTGAAATCTAATAAGTATATAAAATGGATTAGATAAGTAAACAATGAACAAAATATGCAAAAGAAAAAAAATATTATTTCAATTAGGTATTTAGTCATCAGAATCAAGTTCAAGTTTATATAGCAATTGAATAGGTCTTTTAATACATCCTGATGATGTTTGAAGTTCACACGACCTAACTTTAGAGTCTCTTCCAAAGAAAAGTTCTTTAACCAGTCCACATTTCCAGAGATGTTTTTTAACGTTGTCTTCATGAATCAGGACAACATCACCAACTTTGAAATTGGATGGAGGGCTAGTTGGTTTGGTAAAGTTGGCAGAGCGAAGTTCGAGCAAATATTCTTTTCGCCAACGTTTCCAAAAATGATTGATTATTTGTTCTCTATATCTCAACTTTTTTGTCAATGTTAATTTGTTGGACTTGGGAGAGGAGTAAGACATCTCGGGCAAAGAATTTACCCTTTTTCCAATTAAGAAGTGCGAAGGTGTGAGTGGCATTGGTTCTTCGCCTTCTTCATAAACGTAAGTCAATGGTCGTCCATTGATAACCGCTTCGATTTCAGTCAGAGTGGTTTGGATCTCTTCGAATGTGAGGCAAGATCTTCCAAGAACTTTTTTCAAGGGAGTTTTCACGGAACGCACCATGCGCTCCCAAAATCCGCCCCACCAACTGGCTCTTGGTACAATAAATTTCCAAATTATATTATTTTGGGTGAAATACTGAAGAATTTCTGTTTTAGAGATTCGATTCCAAATGTCTTTCAACAAATTGTCAGCTTTAACAAACGTTTTAGCATTATCACTGTAAATTGTTTTACACAAACCTCTTCGCGAAATAAATCTTTTAAACGCCAACAAAAAATTGCTTGTGCTTAAGTCACTAGCTAACTCTAGATGAACTGCTCTGGTGACTGCGCAAGTGAACAGAACAATATAAGCCTTTTCTAAAGCTGTTTTCGTCTTAACATAAATTGGACCTGCAAAGTCGACGGCACAGGTTTCAAACGGAGGAGATTCAACTATTCTGTCTTTCGGCAAGGGCGCAATGTCTTGTCTTCCTGGTGAAGTGTTAAATTTCTTACAAATTATGCAATTTTTCAATACGGACTTAACAGTCTTTCTTCCTTTAATTATAAAGTATCTTTCTCGGAGATGGGCCAAGGTGGTAGCAACACCAAAGTGGAATAACTTTTCGTGGGCTTGCTGTATTATCAAGGTGGTGAAAGTACATTTACTCGGAAGAATCCACGGATGCTTCTCGGTTTGAGTAAATTCAGAAAATTGAAGTCTTCCAGATAAAATTAATAGTCCGTTTTCATCTAATTTAGAACTCAGGTTGTATAACGGCGAGTCTTTAGAAATTTCCTTTCCGGAATTTAGTAAGTCAATCTCATGTCTAAAAACTGACTGCTGTGTTTGTTTTAGCCAATATAATTCCGCCTTCGCAATTTCAGGTGCTGTCAAGGGTCCTGATATCTTAGTGTTTCTTTTATTAGAATTATATAAGAATCTCATAATCCATGCAGTAACACTGTATGCAGTTTTAAGCTTGCTAAACTTTTCTAATTTTAGTAACGGTTCCGATGGTTCACTTACAGCGCAGGATAATTGAGTAGAACTCATTATCGATTTTCTTTCATCTAAAGCATCTTTATTAAACGGGATCTCTTTACGCAATGGCCACATGCACTCCGGCATTGATAACCATTCTGGACCATGAAACCACAAGTTGTTTTGTGATAGCTTCAATAGATTTTCACCACGTGTTAATAGATCACTAGGGTTATTTTTACCCGAACAATAGTTCCAATTTTCCGGTTCTGTCAAAGACTGAATTTCAGTTACTCTATTAGCCACAAAGGGCTTCCAATTTAAAGCTGATCCCTTTATCCAATGAAGCGTTACTGGGGAATCCGACCAAAATCTGAAATCTACCCTTTTAAAAGCAAGCGCATTTTTTAAATATTTAGCCATTCGAGAAGCTAGTACCGCCCCCATTAATTCAAGACGAGGAATTGTTAAGCGCTTAATAGGGGATACTCTACATTTCGCCCAAACAAAGTTAGTCTTAATTTTATCATCACTGGTGTCACATCTGAGATAAGCAACAGCCCCGTAGGCCTTCGGGCTAGCATCAGAAAAAATATGAATTTGTATCGTGTCAGAAAATGTTATGCCTTGTGGAAAATACTTTCGAGGGACCTCAAAATTGCGTAAATGTACAATTTCCGAACACCAGCTTTCCCATTCGTCCTTTAGATCAATAGGTAAATTACTGTCCCATTCTAAACCTCTACGCCAAATTTCTTGTAACAAACTTTTCATCCGGACGGTAAATGGGGCAACAAATCCGATAGGATCAAACACCTTTAGCACAGCCTTAAGAACAATCCGTTTAGTAGGATTCAATTTCCAATCTTCGGGAAACGATTGTGAGTCTAAATATAAAACATCAGTGTCGGTATTCCATAGTAATCCTAATATTTTAAAAGAAACATTAGGATTTCCCTGCGTATCACACAGTTTATTCCTTACCCACATTTTTCGAAGTTCATCAGAATTAGTACTGAATTTTCGCAAATTCATTCCAGCATCTCTAAAAATATTTGAAGCTGTTGAGGATAAATAATAAGCTTCTTCATCAGACATTGAACCAGAAATAAAATCGTCAACGTATAAATGAGAATCTAAATTCCTAATAACTTCGGGATGATCCTTATATTTCCGAATATGATGTTTGATCGTAGCAGCCAATATAAAAGGGCTGCACGTTACACCAAAAGGTACTCGAGTAAATCTTAGAAATCTTAAATTGCCCTGTTCATCAGGACACCATAAAAATTTTAAATAATCGCGATCCTTTTCACATATCCCAATTTGAAGGAACGCCTTCTCTAAATCAGCGCAGAACGCAACATTATGTACTCTAAAATTAATAATTACATCTAATATATTGGGATTAAGACTAGGACCTGGCCATAAACAATTGTTTAACGAGTTAAGGTGATTTTCTTTAGAAGATGCATCAAACACCATTCTAACTTTAGTGGTTGACTTGTCCTCTCTTATGATCGGTCTGTGCGGCAAAAAATATCCAGTTTCAATCGATTTGTCAGGACATTCCTCCACAATCCCACTCATTTCCTGCTCCGCAACAATAGCCTTGTAATTTTCACATAATTTCTTATCTTTCGCGAGTTTACGTTGTAACTCCTCAAAACGGTTTCTAGCAATTCTAAAATTATTTCCCACTTTTATCTTTTCATCTTTCCATAACAAACCTGTCTCATATCTGTTATTTACAAACTTTAAATTACTCTCAAAGTTAGACATAATTTCTTTATCTATTTCTGAAACGTTTTCCTCGGATTTTATTCCCAAACATTCCAAATCCCATAACAGTTTCAAACCCTTCTGTTCCATGTCAGATACCGAAAGATTTAGAACAGAAGCTCGTTTACTTAAGTTTTGATCATCATTTATCGCGCCACATAGCGAATATCCAAATAAACTTTCACATAAAAAGAGCGACTTCGTGACCTTTACGACCCCCCCCCGCCAAAGTTCACGCGGTAGAAATAATCGGCGCCAACCAAAACGTCGACCTGCTGACTGCATAACGTATTGCACTGTGACAGCTCGTAAGGGGCTAACTTACTTTTAATTTGTTTATTTAGATGGGGATACTGAATCACTGCATTAGATATAACATCTGTAACTAAAGCCTCAACAAATATGCTGCGAGTTTTATCCTGCACGTGCGTCAATTTTAATTCGACGACATCATACGTTTTTATTTGGGGTTTAATCGCTCCAAAAGAATATATTTGAAGCTTTTCTTGGCGAATAACTGGAGGATTTAACTCGGATACTACTCTTTTAGTTACGAAACTTTTTTGACTTCCGGAATCAAGTAAACACAAAAATATTTCAGAATTCAAACCAGACTCCACATTAACGCAACATGTTTGTAAAATAATTTCTTTCGAGACGTTAGAACATTTTGATTCACAGTGAGACACAGAATTAATAATAGGTTCTGCATCTTCCTTTGTTGTGCTTTCTGCGGGACTCGAACCCGCAACCCTTGGTTTAGGAATGCTATTTACACAGACTGAAGTTTCGTGAAAATTTCCATTACAAATTTTACAACGTTGAGAGTTAAATTTACACTTGGCCGAGATATGGAATTTTCGAAAGCACACAAAACAGCGACCTTCCTTACGCAACTTTTCGCGTTTTTCAGGAATGGATAGGTCTTGACATTTTTCAGAAATATGAGAATTTTTGCAAAACACACATATATTCTTAACGTTAGTTGTTAATGCTGATGCTGATGGAAAGCCTCGTTTAAAATTACTAGTATGATGTTGCTTGTATCTTTCACTTTTGTTAGTAACGTAATTTTCAGAATTTATCTGTAAGGTAGCTTCTCGCGATTCAACTTCTTCTTTAATGAATGAAATTAATTCATTAACATCCATATCTTTATCCTTGGTTTTTTTACGATTGAATTCTAGAGCAATTTCAGCTGGTATCAATTTCAACAATATTGGGCAAAGTAAATGTCCATAGCTGCCTGACGCAACACCAAGCGAATTTAAATTTCTAATTTGTATTTCACAACTATCATAAAGGTTTCTTAAATCCGTTACATTTGTAGCATTTCTCACTGGCTTTAAATTCAAAAGTTTACTCATATGAGCGTTTATGACCAAGTCATTTCGACCAAATCTGTTCTTTAAAAGATCAACAGCCGATTTATAATTTTCTTCCGTCAGTGAAAATCCTGCGACAGCGTTAGCAGCGCTGGCACCAAGCAGGGATTTAAGATATGAAAATTTATCAATAGGGGTTAAGCTAGAATTTTTATCTATTGCATTCGAAAATTGACCCCAAAAATCTAACCATGAACTACAATCACCATAAAATTTTCCCAATGTAATTTTAGGTAACTTCATTGTACGCTCATTAATGTTCCGAGAAGGACTTTCGTTTTCGGAACCGGAACTTAAAGAAACAGAATTTTGACTTTTAGCATTATGGATATTTAAGGATTTTGTAATTTTATATTTCCATTCAATTATTTTTTCGCTATATTCTTCGGAATTTTCAATTTCCTTTTCAAATTCGGCATTAGGTATAACATTTTGAATTTCCGATTTTAAAAATTTAAGCGAATCATATTTCTCATTTAATTGATCTTTACAAATGTTTAAAAGATCAAATCTTTCATCATCAGATATTTTCTGATCTTCAAGTGCATTCTTTATTTTGTTACATAATTTAGTAGTTTGGGTTCGAATGCCAGTGCGTTTCTTTTTCAATGTTTCTAATTTCTCACTCATTTTGTATCTTTAAATTACTAACACTTCGAACATAAATCATCAATACAAAGATAGCAATCAAAACCGAGCTTACCTCGGTATCTTCTTGAATATTGTAATCCAATATTCTAGTCCTGTCGCGGACGTCAAATATTGAGAACAACTTTGCTAAATTTGCATCCGTAGAAAGTCAGTATTACGTACAGAAATGTAAGTCAGATAACTTCAATAAAGAGTCATTTGTTCACACACACACTTTAATACGAATAACATGTAAAACTTAATTCAAGCCAGTATTAATTAGGGCTGGATCCCTTCGCACATTCGTTCAACAGAACATCAGGATTTTATACATCAGAACAGCGAAAAGGGTTACATTCAAACAATACAACTTCGTGGTTGCCAAATGGCAAAAGCAAAACTTCAAATTGAGTTTGCGAAACTACGGGATTCAACAGTAACATATGGTAGAAATACCTAATATTTCAAAGTGTTAATTTGTTGTGGTAAACAAAATTTTGAATCAATTATTAAAGCAAAACTATCACATATATAACCATAAATGTACGAGTATTTATTTTTAATTTGTATGCATAATTGTTTTCCCTATTTGCTTGTATGCATAATTGTATTTTATTATATGCATATTTTATTGCATAATTTTATATGCATTATTTTATTGTATGCATAATTGTTTTAATCTGTTTTATTTGTTTGACAACCCTATTTTTTAAACATATTGTCCTTTTCATATTTCGCATTTTAAAATTTTCCTAATCTTAGTTAACTTTAAAGATACAATCTTCATACATTATAAAAATAAAATAACAAAACATACAAAATAACATTTTTTTTCTATTTTCTCTTTGCAAAATTTCATTGCTTATTACTCAATTATCTCTTTATAATTTAATTAAAGTTATCAATGGGAATTATGGAGTCACAGATAAAAATCATACTTAGATAAAATTTAATTAAACATAGTGAAATTAAAAACTGTGTCGTTGAAAGACATACTTATAAAAACAAATTTAAAAAAATATAAATTTCTACATTAAGTACGATTGTTTTTTTACCCTGAAATATTTCACAGCATTAAACATCATAATACACAGAAGTAGTAAGTAAAAATATTAAGACATCTGTAAGAAAAAAAATAAAAAATATGAAAATGCTAAGAAAATTTGGCGGTAAAGTAATATTTTTAATAGAATATAAAATGATAATTTTTCTAAGAAAAATAAACTGAAGTCTAGACTGAATGTCTGGAAAGAATGTTTTTTACTCAAGTATCATTACCGATTCCAGATGATATAGAAAAAAAGTTACATGAAAAATAAGTATATTTGGGGACATGAAAACAACAATAAAAAATGCGAACAACGTTTATTTATTAAAAACACATTCAATTTATATATCTGTTATTTAAAAGCAAAAAAGTATTTACGACTTAAAATATATGTACATTTAGCAATAGTGATTATAAGGTTATTCACCTTTTCAGACAAATTGTGTGCAGATATACAAGAAATTGCGATATGTCTTATAGTTAGTATTTTCTTATATAGTGCGTAATCTGTATAATGTTAGAACAGAATACGATAGTAATGCTAAAGGCAAAATAAATCAAAGTTTTTTCCTATTTATCACAATGAAAGTTATTTGTTGCATTTTGGAAACTGCAGCTGTACTTTAAATATACAGCTTGTTTAACCAGAAATATACACATCTTAGAAAAAGTTAGATTCTGTGAAAAAATAAATGATTTTTCTTAACTATAAAGCAGGATTATTTAGTCAAATAATTATTGGGAAGGAGGTAAATAACTATTGACTACATTAATAACATTTCATTAAAAGAAACTAATTTACGAAAAAATGTAAACATGTACTTCTAACCATGCTTATGCGTTATGTATTATATATATATATATATATATATATATATATATATATATATATATATATATATATATATATATATATATATATATATATATATATATATATATATATATATATATATGTATATATATATATGTGTATATATATATATATATGTGTGTATATATATATATATATATATATATATATATATATATATATGTGTGTATATATATATATATATATATTATATATATATATATATATATATATATATATATATATATATCCACCAGAGTTTACAAAAGTAAATCGTACATATGTTAAGTCAAGTTATGCTAGATTCGATGAAATAACAAAATTGGGTATAGTAATTAGATACCTTATACTAGATGATACCGGAAATGTAAATATTTCTGCGCCGTTCAAAAAAAAAATCAAAGAATCAATCACAATGAAAATTTTCTAAATAATTACATGAAAATTTTGTGGGTTGTTTATAAGATTGCCTTCTACCAACACTCAAAGAGAAATTTCGTTCTAAATAAACATAAAAAATCTATTGGCTATTTTTAGCGAAATCTAAAATAAGAAGCTAGGCATTAAAGAAATAAGGTAATTTTAATAAATTTTAATGTAGCGTTTTAAAGCAATGACCCCAAACCTAGAAAGAAAAAAATCTAGGATTTCATCAGCTTTTTATGTACTATTATTAATTTATTTATCGTGTGACATTATTTCCTAATCTAAAAATTTGAATAAAAACTTTCACTTTTGTATATATCAGTATTCTTATCTGATATAAGTAGGTTACCTGATAATTCCTTACGTTTGTCGAAATACTAAAATAATTTTTCATTACTAAAAAGTGCCTCTTGTTTGTATTTGAAGAATAAGAAAGCCAATTTCTTTACTTAGAAATTTATTTTATTATTCAAACTAAAAATCACAAAAAAGAATATAATTTTAATGACACTCCAAAAATAAAAATATTTTGTGATCGATGATTTGAGCTGTGTTACACAGTTACAAAATATGATTTAAATTTTAAATGTACTTTATATTCAAATAATAATTATACTTAAAATTTTATTGAAAAATCTATGGACAAATTTGCTGTTTTAGAAGTACCCCTTATAAATTTAGAAATAACTAATTTCATCATGCATTATGAATATAATTTTGATGAAAAAAAAGTAGATGAAAGTAGATGAAAAAATACTTCTTTAAAATTTCCTTTGCAAGAAATATTAATTACTGATAAAAAAATAAACTGAACATTCATACTATAAATATCCTTGGGATTTACTATCAAAAATAATAATAAAGTAAGCTTTATAATAAATATTTACCTGTAAACAATATAAATTGATATTGTAAGTCTAAGACTATTCGAAAGATATCGTGAGATTTATGGTTTAAGAATTTTAATCATGAAAGTTTCCATAGTAATTGCAGAAATTTAAAACTTGACTGCAAGTGAAGTGAAATGAAAATTTATAACAGATAAAGCAATATTGTAAAACTAAATTTATGTATGCTGTTCAAAAATCATAAAGTGTCGATCCACATGGAAATTTTATAAATAGAGATTAGTTGAAATTAAAATTTTGTAAGTTGTTTGTAAAAGTGCTCTCTCCGTATTCTCAATGAAAAATCGTTCTAAAGGCTACTTCTAACAGTGTCTAATATGAGACGCTAGGGATTTAAGGGTTAATATATAAAGTTCGAATTTATTACATCAGCCGACAAAAGTTTTAAGTTTTCATTTGCACATATTATTTAAGCAATAGCTAGAATAATTCAGTAGCAATAGCTATTTTTCACTGAAACTATTTTCATAAACGATATTTGTTAATTAGAATAATCTTTTAACACACCCCTAAACTAAAGTGTGAATAAAAATAATGAATTATTAATAACTGCTAATACCTTTTGTTTAATCAAAATTTTAATTATTTTGAGAAAACACAATTTTGCTTGAAAAATACATAATTCCTAACACGTAATTTGTTTTTTAAATCTCCCAGATAATCAGTGATTTACTTTATGACCATCTTCTAAACTGGATTTTTAACTTTATTATTAATCATTTTTCTGGAATAAGTCAAGAGCTATAAATAGCCGAAATCAATTTTTACTTTTCAAGCCTTTGTGTATAATTAATTACTGAACCAGATTTTAATTAAGCGTTCAAAATGTCGAACATTTTATCGGCTTCTATGCAAGATTTATTAAATTAAACTGAAAATTTTCTTTCAAACGCTTAAGTTATATCCAAATATTTACAAAGACCTTCAAAATTTACTGAAGACAGTTGCTTTATTTTGCTGGTATTCTAAAGAATTTATTAAGAAAGGTGCATTATGCGTGAATTAAAAATGTTCTACGACTGTTATTAATATGTGGTATACTTTCTTTTTCAAATTTTGTCAGTAATATTCATCATTCAGAATTTTTTAAAAGCACTTAAAACCTATTTTTATATTGATTTTTTGAGTAGAATAATGTATAATTTGAGTTTGAATGCAATATTTAATGGTGTGTTAAGTAAAGTGATCTACAAAATCTGATTATATGTACTACTTGCATTATTGTATGGGTAAAGTTGTTCTTTTAATGAGGTTTTGTCATAAAATTAACACCTCAGAAATAAGAGAAAACGATGTGTTTAAACAAACAATTTCCTTTAATAGAATACATTATTAAGATCATACTATGTGTATATATATATATATATATATAATATATATATATATATATATAATATATATATAGAGAGAGAGAGAGAAAAGAGATACATAAACTAATAATACTATAAAAAGAGATATTATAGAAAAACAGAGAAAAAGAGAGAGAGATAAAATATAACTACCTTAAATAGATAAAACAAGAAATTTTTATTAAAAAATATTATTTATAGATCATATTCATTAAATAAACTAGAGGTCAGTAACAATACAAATAAGAATTCTGTGTAAAGAAATATATTTTTACATTTAATATTTAATTTTAGATTATAAAGATAGGACTATAGAATGGTCAGAGATTAGGGGAGGGGAAGAAGGGAAAGAAAGAGAGGGGGAGGCTTTAAATAAAAGAGAATAAAGAGACTTTATAAAGGGGAGGTCAGAGAATAGGAAGATAGACAGATTTTCTACTTCGTGTTGATTTAAATGAAAAAACTGTGCATGAAATAAATTTTATTTAAAAAAAAGTTTTATTTTACAATTCTTACATATTTTTAATTAAAATCTTTTACAGTGTTAAATAATATCATACAGTAAAATTAAGTATCAAAGAAAACTAATTAGTATACAGAATTGTCTCACTTTAATTTGACTTAACTCTATAGAATCTGATTATGAATGAGTAAGACAATAAAGATTACTTGTGATTAATTTAAAAATGCCAGATTATCTGAAATTTTCTAAATTAATTATCATATTAACAGTAACTTTATGCATGACGATGTATTAATGTCGGTATTAATGACTGAGAGCTGACGTATCTTTTAGTTGCCGTCTTTGGTTTTATACAAAATACCTACAATAGTTTACTGATTACTGATTTAGTTCTTTTCCCTCTTCCTGTCCATCCCATACATACATATATACATACATGTAACTGTATGGGTGTAAGCATTAATGGAGACATATTTATGTTCCTCTGTGTTAGAAAAATTGTGTAACAAAATTACTATTACTTTTTGATTAAAATAACACAGTCAGTTATAAAGCTATTCTATACAGAGAATAAAAACATCCGTTATGTGTAATCGGGTTCGAAAAATTGCCAATTCTACTAAGTATAATTGTATAAATAATGATCTCTCTCGATTTCAGTACTAGAATGATAAATATAAACACCTTGTCACTCGATTGCATTAGTTAAAATATACTTTTAAACACAGTAGTTTGATCTCAGTGTTTGATTTTAACATATTAAACAGCATTATTTAAAGATAACATTGTATAGCCTAAAGGATTACGATGTATAGTGTTCTCAATTATTAAACATTCGCAGAAGTATCTGCAAAGTGTTTGATTTAGTACATATTAAACATTGTATAAACACTGTTTCATAATATAACTCTAAATTTTGATTACGATTTGTACGCATTCGTAAATATAAACTATAATCTACGATTTTAGTACGATCGATTTCTGTTTAAACTAAGTTCTATTATTTATGATATCTACTGTGTTGAAGTTAAATAAATTCATACTTAACAATAACATTCATTGTAACAAGATATATACATATGTTTATTGTTAGAATACTATAGATTACGATAAAATATTTTAATTAAAGTATTTAATGATAAATAACATTTAGAATGATGAAAAATCATATTTAATTAATTTACTTGTTAAAATATAACATGTTCATTTTATATCTTTAACATATGTTTATAAATTGATAGTAAAATATATAATTAAAATGTTAATGAAGCTATGTATGATTATTTAGATTCTAATTATTAAATTTGCATATATTAGGATTTTTTATATTTAAGGTCTCTTGTTAAAAGTTTTTACAGTACTTACTTCTCTCTTAATATTAATAAATTTAAAATTAAAAGCATTACTTTAAAATTTATACATTTGTTTTTATTATGTATAATTTTTATTATATCTTGTGTTAATGAATAAAATTTCATTGATATAAAATATGTTTGTTTAATTAGATTTATAAACAATATTTTAAAAAACAAACATTATATTTAATGAAGCTATGTATATTATTTGACACTGATTAAAAATTATTATTAGGTTTTTTTATATTTTAGGTCTCTTGTTAGAGTTAGGTGACCATCTCTAATTTCTTGGATAACACTTGCATGTATAAGCAGTCAGAAACCAAATGAAGTGGTTTAGTTAGAAGCTATATAATATTTATTGAAGTATTAGAATTTTCATAAATTAGGATGTATAAACAAGTCTCCTGATAGGGACAATTGTTGTGGACCAGTGCTTTCAACTTCTCTTCTTTCTTACATGCAACAATATTGCTTTCAAAAACACGAATAAACATTTAAATATTTAATGAGGCTATGTATAAATTGATTATAGACAGCTGATTATATATAATTTTCATACCTTAAGGTTTGTTATTTGTTAATAGATTGTGAGCTGGTAGGCTGATTTTTTTTTTTTTCAGTCAGGGTTGTAAGAAGGCTATTTTTCAGTGTTTTTGATGATTTTGTTATGTGTCTCTTCTCTATACATACATGTTTATTTCATTTATCGATTTTTAGGCTATGATTTGATTTAGACAGCTGATTTTTTTTACCTAACCTTAGGGTTTTGTTTTATTTTCCTCAACAGTCTCTTCTTAAACGGCGAGTTACTGTAAATCAGAAGCTTCCATCTCCTAATGTCTTTCGATAACACATGCATGTACTAATTTTTCATTCAGAAACAAGCGTAAATTATAGTTAAAATATTTAAGGAGGCTATATGTAAGGTATTTATAGATAATTGATTATTGAAAATTTGCATAAAGTAGGATTTTGTGATATTTAAGTCAGCGTCACTTCTAATAGGACGAGTTGCTGTAGACCAGTAGCTTCTACCTTTTAGTTTCTAAAGATAATATACATATACAGTAATATCGCATTAGAAACACGAGTAAACATTAATTAAAATTATTAAATGAGGCTTTGTATAAATCATTTATAGATAGCTAATTATATTAGAAAAATAATGCGTACATTAGGAACTTAATACATTTAATTCATACAGTCTCTTGTTACACGACGAACTGTTGTAGAACAGTAGCTTCTCCCTTCTAATCTCTTAAGATAATACACATATGCAGTACTACCACATTATGAAACACGAGCAAAACTTAATTAAAATTATTAAATGAGACTTTGTATAAATTATGTATAGATAGCTGGCTATATTTTAAAAATATTGCGTACTTTAGGAACTTAATACATGTAACTCATACAGTCTATGTTGTAGACCAGTATCTTCACCTTTCTAGTCTCTTACGATGCCAAATGAATGTAATTACTTTAATTCATTCAGAAACAGAAATTGTAAGACGTGAATATACTCTATTTGTTACAAATGTGTTAACCGATTAATTCTGAAGTCTTTTTCCCGAATACATACTTATGAAATTGAATCCACAGTAGCTCAGATAGCAAAGTCGTCTCATTCATAATCAGATGATTGTGAGTTCGAGCCTAGAGCAAGCCAAAGATCCTCTTTCATTAATGGCTTCTGCGGTTAGATAGCCTGAGCGTTCTCCAAGTTTATACTATACCTTCTGGAGGAGGCAGACCATGCTTCGGTATCTTTTGCTTGGTCCCTGCTTCTAAATTATGAGGACACAGCGAGGGCAATATTACTAGCCTCTGTAGAAATCCTTAACACATTGTGTGTAGGTTCATTTAGCAGCGGAATTATATCGAGGGTGGGCATTTTGAGCTTAAATTTACTTATTCAGTTAAATCTCATTAGATAAAAAATTATTTAATTTTCTAATCAGCTTTTCGTATTTTATATTGAAATATATAAATAAGTATATAAATAGACAAATAAATATATATATATATATATATATATATATATATATATATATAATATTTTCTCAAGGATAAATAAAAAGTTAATTTTAAATCTAAATTGATTTTTCTAATCAACCTTCCCGATCTGTGGTTTTTCATCGACTGATGTAAAAACTAGTTTTTATTTGTCAAATTTTTTTCAGAATCTATATAGTAGACAAGAACATTTGGCTTTATTTTCCTGTTTATAACGTTACTTTTGTACTCACAATCAAATTATGTTGTTACACTAACCTGTACTAGTACGTGACCAGTGCTCAAGTATCAATGGTCAGAAAAAGTACTAGTACCTGTCCCGCATACAATGTGTTAAGTTACATCTGTTCCTCGGGTGGTACTAAATGAGTAGCAGCTTTACAGCTTTGTTTTACTTAACTATATCTGTACTGCCAGTTATATTCGAGAAAAGAGTGATGAATATCTTGAATCTCAGCTATGGGCAGCAGAAAGTTAAACAAATGTGGAGATGGACACAACTTTGAAAATTATTGAATGTACTCATTAGACAAACTGCCATTTTAAACATTATAAATGATTCATTTATAAAAAAAATAGTAATAACAAGTTTATCTGGTTTTTGTTTTTATTTTGAACGCTACGGTCTACATTTTTGCAACACGAGAGATAATGAAACTGGGACCTACTGCTTAAAGCTACGAACATCCATGCCACAATAGGATTTGAACCTACAAACTGCGGTACCAAAGATCAACGTCTTAACCATTTGTCCATTGTTTGACCAGTTTTATTTGGTTATTACAAGTAAAAATATTACTGTAAATAAAAGCTTTGTAAGAGATACAGCCATTTGTCATAATATCAGTGGACTTTTCTGCCGAAAATGTAAATTTATGTGCAACGATAGGAAATTAAAACGTTTTTAAACATTTTAAACGTCATAGGATGTCATTTTTATATATGTAAAAAAAGGAAATGACTCGTGATACGAGAATTGCTAGATATTACAAATAACGAAATGTAGTAATGTGAAGTGAATAGATGAAGCTATTTTTTATGATTTCATTATATATTTTTGCTAAAAATTAAATTTATTTGCGGGGTTTTAAATATTTATAAAATTTTCACCGAAAGGAGAAAGTTGTAGACAAAAGCAGATTTTAGAATATTTACTAGATTGTCTATACGTTTGCCATTTGGCTTCGCTGAAAAGAATCCTCGTCCGAGAAACATAAAAACTTTTAATTTTTGTTTTACCTGCCCTTAGAAAGACCATATAAGGGTTAATATTTAATACGAATCTTTGTAATAATTACGAATGTTTAATATCTAAAAGATATCAAATAAAAATTATGTTTGAAGCAGTAATTATTAACTCTCCTGGTATAATTAATATTTCCCCCTTTATATTTAAATTGCTTTTAGAAATATAAAAGTTAATTTTATAACATATTAAATATATAAAAATAAATTATATTAAACATATATTAAAATTGATCACATTAAACATACATTAAAATTGATGATATGTTAAACATAAATTAAAATTTATAACATATTAATCATATATTAAAATTTATAACATATTAAACATATATTAAAATTTATAACATATTAAACATATATTAAAATTTATAACATATTAAACATGTATTAAAATTTATAATACATTAAACATATATTAAAATTTATAACATTAAACATATATTAAATATCATAACATATTAAAGATATTAAAATTTAAGACATTAATTAAAAATTAACTTGGAAAATCAAATGTTGCCTTCAAGATACAAAGTGTTAACAACAAAGAGAACAAACAAAATAATGGAACGTTTGGGATGTGAATACGTCGGTAAATTTATAACACAAAGAACACTTTTGATTAATTGAAATCCGTTCATAGATTTTTGGTAAAAGGGAAGTCAAGCCATTAATCTGCGTATCGATACAACAGAAACATCCAAAAGCGGCGAGCTTAGTAAATACTTGAGATTTAATTTATAATACTACAGTTTGTTGGACAGAAAGTGTTTATTTTCCTAATATTAAAATAATACTTTGGAAAATAAATCTTTCTTACCTAAAGACATTCTTTTTCACTGAAAAAATAAATATTTAAGTGCTTTCAAAGAAAATCATCCTTTATGATCCTATTTTTTATTTTTGTCAAATGGTGAACATAAAGCAGCACTAAATTAGACAGATTTTTTGATAAACGTGTTATATTACCGAAAGAAATGATTTACAGGACTTCGTATTTCATAGTAATGTGCATTTCGTACTGATATGGCGGTTATAAAACTTAAATGAAAAGGTGGGGAGGGTGAAATTGACTTTATTTATGACGGAGGTACTGGAGCTATTGCTTATCTGAGATCACCTGTTACGTGATTCTTCGCTGAAAGATTATTGAAAAATGCAAATTACTTGCATAAGACCATCCATAAAACGCCGAGATATTTCTGGAGAATCTCATTTTCGAAATTGTATAGGTGGGTTAAATATTTCATCCTTAATGTAAAAACATGTAAAATTTAAAGAGTTTAAATAAACAAATTTAGTGTGTAAAAACTGTTGCAGTATTAGGAATTTTTACCAAAACTATTCAATATTTTTATGTAGCAATATGTATTTGTGTACATGCAGTATGCTTTTGTGATTATTTTCAGCACAACGTATGATTGTGGAGGATTATTGAAAATACAATTTACTTCCATTAAACATCATAAAACGCTGAGATATTTCTGGTGAATTTCATTTTGAATATTGTATAGGTGGGTTTAATATTTCATCCTTAATGTAAAAACATGTAAAATTTAAGGAGTTTGAACAAAAAAATTATATTTTGTAGATAGATTTGCAGGATTAGACCTTTTTTTACTTACATGATTTATTATTTGTATGTATCAGTATGAGTGTATTTGTATTAATGGAGTATTTGTAAGTATGCAGTATGCTTTTTCGAAAAATCTCTACATATGTTATTGAAAAATGCAAATTACTTGCTCAAGATCATTATAAAACTACGAGATATTTCTGGAAATCTCATTTTCGGAATAGTATAGTTATCCTAATATCCTAATTGTATCTTGATACATTGTATGCTGGACACTCACTAGTACGTTTTCTGACGATTGATACTTGATCACAAAAAATGCACTAGTACGTTTTCTGATGATTGATACTTGAGCACGAATCACGTACTAGTGCGGGTTAGTGTAATAACAGAGTTTATTTGTGGGTACAAAAATAACGGTATATACATGAAAACGAAGCCGAATATTCTTGTCTACTACATAGATTCTGGAAAAATTTAGACAAAAACTAGTTTTTACATCAGTCGATGCGGAACCACAGAACGGGAAAATTGATTAAAAATTCAATTTAAATTAAAAATTAACTTTTTATTTATCCTTGCGAAAATGATATTATATATATGTATATTTATATATTAAATATACATTTGTATCTATATATATTTGTTTATTTGTCTATTTGTCTATTTATATTTGTTTATTTATTTCAATATAATATACTAAATTTGGTTAAAAATTAAATAATTTTCCAACAATTGAGATTTAACTGAATAACTAAATTTACTTTCAAAACGCCCTCTCCCGGTACAATTCCGCTGCAAAATGTAAACGCATACAATGTGTTAATAGATTTTTAACAAACGAAATACTTTTATTTACGTATGTGTATCTAAATTTTCTTTACCTTCATTCGTCTATTTCTGTCTACATATCAAGAAAAAAAATGTCAAACGCCTAGTCTTTAAATCCCAAAATATGAGCGATCAAAGCTTATCTTTTGTAGAAGTGCTCTTATTCTTTTAAGCTTTAGCAGTAAATCTATATGCATTTAGCCCCATCGAATCAGAAAGTTGTAATACGAACAAACATTCGTTTAACCCCTTCCAGTAAAATGACGAGTCTAGCTCGTCATTAAATTTTCATTCCATACCGCACAATGACGAGCTACACTCGTCATGCGATTAAAGTTACTGTTAAATATGATAATTAATTTAGTTTAAAATTTCTAGTGTACTGAATTTGGCAACACTTTTATCACTTGTGAAAATCACAAGTCACTATTGCATATTGTTTACTTGGTACAAGTCATTGCCAAATTAATGAGTCAGAATAAAAGAAAACCTAATAAGAAATGCCGTGTGTGTTACAAGAATCAAATTAAAAGTGAGACTACTTGGCGGTGTAAACAATTAAGAATTCCTTTGCACTTTGTTTTGAAAAGTACCACTAGCTTGAAGACTATTATCTGTATACCTTATTAATGTTTTGCTTTGATATTTTCTTAATTTTACTGTTTCTGATATTATTTAACACAATGTAAAAAGTGGATTTTAATTAAGAATATGTAAGAATTGTAAAATGAAACAAGTTTTTTAAATAAAAATTAAATGGTTATTTCATGCACAGTTTTTCATTATTAAATCATACCGGAAGGGGTTAACATTCAAAAGGAGATTTATATTGCACTAAATATTTCATACACATATAAGCTTGTTAAGGAAAATTGATGTCGAAATATCTTATCAATAGAACACGAAATGATTAGCTTTCTGCCTTTGATCAAGAGTTCATTGTTTTGAAAACGCAAGTTAAAGTGGGGAAATAGATGCCTGCTTAACATAATAAACTTAAACGCAAATAAATCTATAAATGACCCGTTTTACTCAAATTTAGCTTGCCGATTTTAATGTTTTAGTCCTTTAAAAAAAGGTGAACGTTGGTACCGTAGTTCATGGGTTCGAATTTCAGTGTATTACGGATGTTTGTAACCGTTCGGAATTAGCTAAAAGCTCATTAGTTCACTCATTAGTTTGGTCTCATTAGTCCACTTGTTGCAAAAAGTAGACCATAGCGCTCTAAACTATGCATTTCAGAAAAAAGTCTGGCGTAATAAAGATTTAGAATTATTTCATTTATTATCATTTTTAAGTACTATTATACTTAAATAAAAACGTATTCAATTATTCTTTTTAGTAATTCTAGGTATTTAGATGATTCTAATTGATCTGAGAAAATAGACGTTTAGATTTTAAGGTATTGGTAGACAGTGAAACATGTGCAAAGAATATAAATAATATAAATACTTGAAGTTCCAATATTTATATGCAAAATTTACATATTTCGGATTTGAAATTTACAATGTATGAACATTTTATTGTTTATTAGAAAAATGTTAAATTATAATTAATAGTAGTTTATGATTTATTCTCAATACTTGTTAACCATTTGTCTATCTGTATCCCATATATTATATACATATCCAAAGCTTTATGTGTTAATACATCATGTGACACATAATGAACTATATCTTATACACAAACTTTTATATATTTTATGTTTTACATCATTATATATCAAATGTTATATACATCTGTGATCTGAGTAATAGACATCTAAAGCTTTCTACAAGCTTATAAGCTATTAACATATGTAATATACATGACACGCTAAGGATTAAATGAAGATCTCCGGTTAACCCTTTAACGGACAGTGGTTTCGTAGCAAAACCACCTATTAAACATCTTTTTTTTTAAACTTTACTTTTTGGATTACTTTACTTTATCTTTTTATAATTATTTATGGCTCCAATCTCATACATCTTTGATATGTGGAAGCCAATGATGTAGAATCAAGAGCTTTTGCAATTAAAAAAAACTTTTTGGAGACATGGATGAGTTTTCGATTATATATATATATATATATATATATATATATATATATATACATATTATACATTTTATATATTAAAAATACATTATATATTTTATATATTTTACATATTTTATACATTATATATATACATATTGTACGTTTTATACATATTATATTTTTGATATTTTAAATATTTAACAGATGATAGTTCTACGTTTAACTTATTTATTTCTTTTTCTATTGAAATATATGTATTTAAACTTTCTGTACTTAAGAATTCAGATTCAATTTATCTTACTTATGACCTCAAATAAAAGTATCTCGTACAAACAACACTTTTAAGTTGTTAAGCTATTTATTTATTATACCAGTTTAAGGATTATCATTTATTGTTCTTCCAGTATAGTTTTTTAAACGGCATAATGTTCAAGCTGTACAAGGGTAGGGGTTAGTCAGTTATAAATTCTCAAACCCTAATTTAGTATCCTCTAAGGCAACCCTTCTAAGGAATGTAAAAAAAATAAAAATATTTATCTAAAGCTTTCTACAAGCTTATAAGTTATTAACATATGTAATATACATGACACGCTAAGGATTAAATGAAGATCTCCGGTTAAACTGTCATTTTGTTAAAAGTTCATCTATATTTAATCTGTGAAAAATCAACAATGAAATGAAATTAATTTCTTTTAAGTTTAAAAAAAATTATAGTTGATTTGGAAATGTAATTATGTTTATGTCTCAGAATTATTAGACAACTCGATGCAACAAAATAACCGTAGTGTTTTAAACCATATCATAATATAATTTCTTTTAAACTGTAGCTACATCCTAAATGATTCATAATTTTTATTTCCAACAATTGTAGTAGAAAGGTATGCTGGAGAAGCAATAAAAACTTTTAAATAATTGTTTAAAAAGGTAGAAGAATTCTTAGTATTGGGAAAATTCTAGAGAATGTTCTTATCATTAATTAAATATAAAGGAATATTTTTGTAAGGATATATGTTGCAGAATTTTCATTTTCATTTACAATTCATGTGTGATACACAAGCTATAATTACATAGTAGACACATGTTAGAATTTTTTCTTTGTGTATTTGTTAGAATAAAAGACGGCAACATTTATCAAGATAAATGGACTTTGCTTTTCTGGTGATAGTATGATTAGCTTCCAATTAAGGCTGAAGACTATAAAAGCTTATTTTATTCTTCAGCTTAAATATTTAATATAACCATGCTGTCTCAGAAATTTTTACTAAAATCTTATACTTTTCAGAAGTTTTTTCACACAAAAGGATATGTTTTAACGATACACGTAGACTTAAATGTAAGTACGATATTTCAATAGAGGAAATTCATGCCGTGGAAATTTGCAGAGGTTGATATCTTTAAAATAAAATATTTTTTTTATTTATTTCAACACAATGTTATATAATATAATAATAGTTGTATGTATAAACTTGTGAAACATTTCATTTAAATATTTTAAGTCATATTGAGTAACTTTATGAAATTCATAATCAATTTAGCAGCCCATTATAAAGCAAAGATACAAAAAAAAATCAAAAGAAATGTTTAAAAACCGTTATTAAACATAAAATTTCAAAAGAAAAATAAAAGGAGTATTTTGATTTAAACACTGGTTGCATTCAGAAGTACTACTCACTCTGCACAATATCAGCAAACTTTTCACGTCCGGTCGTAATATCATCCATTTGTAAAAATACGTACGTTGGGAATGTTTAAGCCATTCTCAAAATAATTGTATTCCGCCCATCCTTTCAATATCGTGACTTTTGCAAAAGCCTACAACCCACAAGTAAGCTTTAAACACATTTCCAATAGATGGATTTGCATTTCCTTTCGAAATTAAGTCCTTAAATACGAATAATAGGACAGCAATTCGTCAAAATGCCTTTACTTGTTGTGAAAGAATGCTAAATTTTCTGTTACCGTCAAATCAATAGGTAAAAACCTAGTATTCGAGTTTCATTTGCAAAATTACACGTTTATGTTTATGATGCATGTTTATTGTGGTAGAACCGCTTCTATTGATTTCAGAAGCTATGTCGATAAACAAATACATTATGGTGCGGTGATTTAAGTCTTTAATCAGATTATCCGAAAGCTCCAAACACGCGAAATCGATAGCAGTGATACAAGTTTAGGTAGGTTCAGAGCGTGTGTAATAGTTGCAAGATGTGGCTGAGTATTGTTTTAAGAAAAGACAAGTGTGTATAACTAAATTTTGAACATAACTTGTTAAATGAGTATGGTATACTTAGGTCAGATATAAGGATATCAAAGTATCAGATATTTTAAAATATTAAAATATATCGATCTTTTAACATACAGTTCTGAAAATGATTATATAAAAGTCGATATCAATGCACTGATGGGCATTATTAATTGCCTCAATAGCGTCAATGTAATACGAATTCTGCCTAAAAATTATTTTTCAGTTCTGGGATAAGGTTGAAGTATATTTAGGAAAGGGTTTAAGTAACTCCTTAACGTGCACGCTCGAGTTAACTCGAGCGCGCTAAACTGGCCAAACTGTGCACACTCGAGATAATTTGAGCGTTGTACTTTATGTTGCTACAATTTTTACACTCGAATGCAATCAAGAGTTGAAAATAACAATGTGAAAGAAAAAAAAATCGTATTATTGATATTTATCATTTGCATGGGATTGTAAGCAATAACACTCACTTATTGAAGTATAAAATATATAAATAAATTTCGACTATTTTCTGCAATGATATCAAAATCCAAAATTGCAATAAAATGTATATTATTTTTTATTTTTGAAATTTTCTTAGCAAGACAACATTCTAAATTATTTTTTTATGTTAAAAAAATTGATTTTTTCTTGGCCGGCTTTTATAAAAAAAAACCTGTGCATTAAGGGGTTAATAAAAGAAAAAGACAGTTTCCCTAGTTTCATTGATGATTACTAACGAAAAGAGTATGTTTCAATTACAGAATGTTTTGTTTACTAAGTACATGTTACTACAATACTTGAACACAAACCTTTAGGAATGACAACAGTTTCTACTATATGAGAGAAAATTATTTTGTGTTGAAACTAAAATACTTAAAATCTAAGTAATTAAACACTAAACTTTCTTACTTCTAAAGTCATTTTCGCCTCCTTTATTTGAGTTCTATTTAATATAATAATCTGTAAAGTCACAAGTAAACTGTAATTTCTTTCAGATAAACATTACACTTTAGAGACTTCGCACAATCGTTTTTAGGCATCGTGTTGCAAAAACTAGACCGTAGCACTCCAAACCAAACCATTGCACAATCGTTTCATTTCACTTCCGGAACAACTGCAAGCCCGTTCTTGACAAAAATAACAGCGAACTTCTCATACTTACCTCGAATGTTTGTGGGTGGTCAGTCTAATATCATCTGAGGAAACTATTCTTTCGAAAAGTGTAATATGAAATATTAGTATTCTAATCAACAAGGTTGTAGAAATTGTCGTTAATTCTAAATAACATTTTGCAGTTTTAAAAGGTTTGAATCTGTTTGACATTATTTGATTCATATAAAAATTGTTTGTCTATAAATAACTTTTAGAAAAACATCAAAACAGTCATATTTCTAGGAATTAAAATGCAGAGGATATGAATACATATTTTTATATTGATCTCACATTTTTATATTTCTCTTAAAATTACAACACTGATGTATATTATCCGTAGTTGCTATACCACTTGCCTTCAATATAAAGAGGAATTAATATGTACTATCTAATATATTACAAAAAAGGATAAATTTTATTAGAAAGTACTCGTGTATAACTAATTATTTTTTTATAATTTAATGCTTTCGTGTATTATTATCATCATTGATGATGATCCACCTGTAAAGATTAGTCTTATTATTTTCTTGAACGACATAAACATTACAAACATTTCACTGGCCAGATTTAAGTTTTATTACAATTTGTAATAATGCTATAAATTGTGCATTTATAAAACCATAACTTTTCTTCAATCATGCTTAACTTATTAAGCACACTCTGACTCGAATTAATTCTCGAAATATTCGCGATTTTTACATTCAAGGGATACAAATTTCTTTGAAAGCAAAATCTTTGAGCCGTCTCTAGAACAAGCATTTTCCGGAATATAATACATATTTCTAAAAACGTATAAATTGGACTAGCCTTTCAGTTGTGTTTAGAACAGATCCAGCTTCGAGATAAAGTAGATTCAATAGATCTTATTACATTTGATAACACTGAAATTAATGCCTATTTAGTGTAGCTTATTTAACTGATATTTATCAAATTCAACGTAAGCAAATTTTTTTAGAATTATTTGTTGTTTACAATCCTGATATTTGTATATGTTTTGGTGTATTTTACAATTTTAAGAAGAGTTTTTTTTATTAGTTGCTGCCAGTTAAATGTTATCACTCCAAAACACTAATAAACAACATTACTGTAATAAATATAGAACTTAATTGGGCATTTTCAGATGGCAATAAATTTTAACAGAATACTACCTTTAAATCAACCCATATGATTCAAGAAATAAATTTCACACTTCTTTACGGTTTGCTTTTTTTCATTATGGTCAAGATCATTTGTAGCTGGAATATATGTAAATGAAGGATGAATATCTGCATCTCAATAATGCAGAAAAATGATTTAACAAAAAGTATTTGAAATAAACAGAAAAATATTATTTTTTTAAAACGACAGTTTATAAAAGTAAGGATAATTCTCAGACTTCGTCGATTATCTTCAAAACTACTGGATAGATTTTAATAAGATTAGGTTTGAAAATAGGATGATACAGTACAAAATAGTATCCAATCAATATTTATAACACACACGTATGTTAATACACATCGGATTCAGATTTGATTTGATTTGGTTTTGGAGTGCTACGGTCTACTTTTTGCAACACGAGGGCTAATGAGACCGGGACCTACTGCTTAAAGCCGATTCCGAACGGCTACGAACATCCATGCCATAGTGGGATTCGAACCCACGAACTACGGTTCCGAAGGCCAGCACCCTAACCATTCGGCCATCGTTTGGCCCATCGGAGTCAGAAGGTATAAAGAAAAGTAATACAAAATAGAACATTAAAGTGGATTATAGGGGATATGGTTATATCTTAGAGATATACAGACTGTTGCGGATTTCGCTTCAGTGTGACGTCATTCAATTCTGGGGACTTGAGCTGTTGTATATTGTCATTGAATTTCCCCCTTCTTTTTAATCACGAACTTCAGTTTTAGCCTCCTTAACTTATATTTTATATTTTAACCTGAATTTATATTTTATGATTTGATTCATTCATCTGATTTTATATTATGCCACGTGTTGAAATGAAGTGAATGCAAGTAACGTGGTAGATGCTATAAAAGAGCAGTAGTGTAAATAGTGTTATGCCTTTTTGAGTTGAATTAAAGTTGTTGTTTTGATATTATCCGTGCGATTTATTGCTTGCTTGTTCAAACACTGACAACCGTTAAGCATCGGGTAGATGCACCGAGTCCCTATTTCAGGAATATAGTTTATTTAAAAGTATTTTCAACACAGACCTTACATGGGGATTTCATACTGGAAATATGGTAGGTCAGAAGTTCCTGTAATACCCGTAATCTCACTCAAAGCTGTTTTCAAGATCTGGATGGTACTCGAAGAGGTGTTGCGAGGTGAAATACCTCTACTCTGAGTACTCCAGACATGCTACATTGTGCACGGTTTTGTTGAATACTGTCGTTTTCATCCTGCAAATATCTTCAGAGGATGTGGACTTGAGTAACGATCATTAAAATAAAATCATGGCTAATTGCACATTTAAAAAGGTGAAAATACAGCACCGAGGTGTCATCTTTATATCTCATAAGAAACACAATACGTTCCGAAAAATATGCAAGGATGTGCATCCAACCCGAGATAATGCCGTACTAGACTATCACAACTCTGATACCATAATGATCGATTTCTAATAACCTCAAGTTTGAAATATATCTGAGAGCGGAATGTACTACACGTATAATAAGTGTGGGTACTCAGAATTTTAAGCTCTAAATTTTTTAAAATGACACTTTTTGATATTAGTAAAGTATTTTGAAATATTGATTTTTACTTTTGAAAAAGAATCATGTTTTCCAAATATAAATCTGCATTAATAGGGTGAATGATTACATCTTAAAAAATACACACCTCATATCGTGATATCATTCAATAATAATAAGGCATTTTAGGAGATCATGTGGCAATTTATCCCACTTAATGGGTTATTGACATCTACTTGTGATACAAAGGTGATCCTACGAAGGGAAAGAATCATAAAATCAAATGTACATTCACATGTAATAATGGTGTATTCTAAAATAGTATAACAGAAAGTAGATGGCACTGGTAACTACATATGGTCTTGCTTGACAGGCTTTATTAACAAATAAACTAAAGTTGGAAATAGAGCTTTTGTTGAACATACAACACATTAAGTGTGGTTACTTATTTTATTCACGATCTTAAGTTCTAAAATGTTACAATGATACTTTTTTGATATTGTTAATGTAATTTGAGATATTTTATTGAAAAAAATGTTTTTTGAATATAAATTTGAATGTAGTGTGTTCATAAGAAACGTAACGATGGAAGGATTAAAAGCGTTTCCAGGTTTCCCTTGTTCATTTCGTATTTGGCTTCATTTACTCCTGAATCACTGACCTAATTAACGCTGAGCTAAATTTTTCAACACAAGAATTAAATGGCTATGTTAATTTTTTAAAATTTTAAGCTATAGAACTTTTGTTTAGGCTTTTTTTTATAGCAGTAGTTGTACTTGATGGTTGAGCCATGTGTAGAGAAGAACAGAAAACAGCGCCTTTTTAATATCCGCTTTCAAAAAATCTATTGGAACCATACATTTTCATACAGGAAGGAATTTTGAGAGAAGAATATAAGTTTAAAAAAATAATGTAATTCATTAAAATACTTTCAATCACATTTATGATACCCTTTTTACCAAGTTTAAGTTCTGGCTATTTACAGCTAGAATAAATTATAATCCATGTAGATGATTAGAAAAAACTGCGCTTCTCAATAATACAGAAAAACAAATTGATTTAATAAAAACTACTTGAAAGAAATAAACAAAAAATTATTAATATTTTAAAATGTGATTTCTCCTTGAAGAACAAAACAAAATCTTTATCACCACTCTTTTCAACACGAACTAATATTGAAAGGAAAAAAAGAAAAAATATATTTGCACGTTAATAATTTTATAAATTAATTACCGGTATTCTTCTGAGAGTAAATAAAGAAATAATTCAGCATTACATTGCATCTGTTGTTATTCAAAAAAGAGCAATTTCGGAATATTTTAATTAGCTTTCTTGAAGAAGTAGGGAACAGATGTCGAGAATTTAAATTAATTTTTTTTATTGCTTTGTGCTTGAGTTTTCTTAAGATAAATCAATGATACCATTGTACATATTTTGTTTTCAAAAAAGATGAATGAAATAAAGAATTTCTCCGTAGAAATCAATTCTTGTTAGCTGAAAGGTGAAAGTAATTTTGGATCCGACAGCTAGAAATTAGAATAAACACCGGGAGTATTGTCAAGGTTTTAATAAACAAAAATACCCAAAATAAAAGTTAAATATTCTAAGATAATATAATGAGAAAATAAATTTTTAATATCGGGCTAATTAGTCATTAAAACTGAGTATTAATATTAATTATATTTTATCAATTTTCTCTTGGTTAATTTTTTTCATTGCACAAGTTTTAATCACAAAATATGTTATTAGAATTAATACCATCTGCTATGAGTTATTTCATTTTAATATTTATATTTTAAGTCTGGATTGCTAATAATTTAGACCAATAAAATTTATTTCTCCAGAATACTTCATAAGATTTTTTGTTTTCGATAGTGCATTACTTATATATTACTATTATATTTATATTTCTTGATATGATTAGAAATATATGTAAGCTGATGATATATTGATTTATAAATTGATAAATTATGAGAAGAGTTTTTAAAAAAGATGTTTATTATCTTGCCCAATTACTTTTGGAAATTCGATAGTATATTACTTATACATTACAATTATACTTATATTTCTCGATATGGTTACAAATATATTCAAGCTGATGATATATTGGTTTGTAAATTGATAAAATAGGAAAAGAGTTTTTAAAAATAATGTTTATTAACTTTTCCAATTGCTTTCGAAATTCGATAGTATATAACGTATATATTCCTATTATACTTATATATTTTGATATGGTTAGAAATATATGTAAACTGATGATATATTGGTTTAATTTGATAAAATATGAGAAGAGTTTTTAAAAAAGATGTTTATTATCTTCTCCAATTGCTTTTGGAAATTTGATAGTATATTGCTTACATATTACTAGTAGACTTATATTTCTCGATATGGTTAGAAATATATGTAAGCTGATGATATATAGGTTTGTAAATTGATAAAATATGAGAAGAGTTTTTAAAAATAATGTTTATTATCTTGTCCAATTGCTTTTAGAAATTTTATAGTGCATTACTTATATATTACTATTATATTTATATTTCTTGATATGATTAGAAATTTGAAAAGGTGAAAGTAATTTTAGATCCGACAGCTTGAAATTTGATAGTATATAACTTATATATTCTTATTATACTTATATTTTTTGATATGGTTAGAAATATATGTAAGATGGGGATATATTGGTTTGTAAATTGATAAAATATGAGAAGAGTTTTTAAAAATAATGCTTATTATCTTCTTCAACTGCTTTTCGAAATTCGATAGTGTATTGTTTATATATTACTATTTTATTTTTTATTTCTCGATATGGTTAGAAATATATGTAAGATGGGGATATATTTGTTTGTAAATTGGTAAAATATGAGAAGAGTTTTTAAAAATAATGTTTATATCTTCTCCAATTGCTTTTGGAAATTTGATAGTATATTGCTTACATATTACTAGTAGACTTATATTTCTCGATATGGTTAGAAATATGAAAAGGTGAAAGTAATTTTGGATCCGACAGCTAGAAATTAGAATAAACACCGGGAGTATTGTCAAGGTTTTAATAAACAAAAATACCCAAAATAAAAGTTAAATATTCTAAGATAAAAAAATGAGAAAATAAATTTTTATTATCGGGCTAATTAGACATTAAAACTGAGTATTAATATTAATTATATTTTATCAATTTTCTCTTGGTTAATTTTTTTCATTGCACAAGTTTTAATCACAAAATATGTTATTAGAATTAATACCATCTGCTATGAGTTATTTCATTTTAATATTTATATTTTAAGTCTGGATTGCTAATAATTTAGACCAATAAAATTTATTTCTCCAGAATACTTCATAAGATTTTTTTTTTTCATTTTTGCAGTTCATTTTTGAACGTCCTTTTTACTATAATTTATCATAAAGTACTATTGTATGGACTATCTGAGATATAAAAATTTTTTATAACAACTTTTACGATTCATCGAGAAAGAAATTGTTCTGTTCCATATAGAATATATTCTATACATTCTTATAGGATTATTTACATATTTTGTATAACGTTCTAAATTTAGAAAATAATTATGTTTTTCAAGTATACTGTTTATCCAAAGAAAATGTGCACTAAAAGATAAAAGAAAATTAAAATCACTTAACAATTTTGTAAATTAAACTCCTCATGGCACATTTTAAAAATGCATATTAGAAATAAAAGTAAGAAACAGACGGAAAAAATACTCTATAAACCTAAAACTTTAAAATTATATCACATTTTAAAATTTAATTATGAAAAAAATTGAAAAAATAGGTTTAATTGACTTATTGCTTTTGAAAACGGAACCCCTTATGGCGCTTTTCAAATATACATATAAGAAATAAAAATGTGAAAAAAAATTCTGAAAATCTAATACTTTAAAATTAAATTACTTTTAAAATTTAAAACAATATATAGGCTAATAAAATTCTAAAATTAAGGATAAATCTTAGCCTTTATCTTACTATAAAATAAAACATATTGCTCGTATTAACATAAGTGAAGTTTATAAACTTTAAATTATAAGATAATTATCTGCAATTTCAAGTAAAAATTTAGTTTTATGTAGATTTATTTAACATGATAACTTATGCCGGTCTGATACAAAACATCACACATTTATATTTTAAACCTCTCCGGTTAGTAATGATTAGCTAATTAAAGACCCCAAAATCATACATGTTTGTACGTAAGTACAAGAAGTTACTTTTTAACCCCTTAACTTCCGTGTCTAACAAGAGCGAAATTCAATTTAAACATGCAATTAAATCGTTTCCACGTTGTAAAAGAATTTTTTATAATTTTTACCTACTTTTCCGCTTTCTAGTTACCCTCACAACTGAAAAAAACCCTTAAAATATACCTATATCTTCCTTTTCTGCCAAAAAACGCCTGAAATTTTTTACCAGTTTTTCCGAAAAAAATCGTGCTTTGAGGTGTTAAGTAAAGGACTTTTACATATGTATTAGCTGCAGAAATGTGCTGTAATTCTGATAGTAAGATTTTCATATGTAGAAATATTACTTAGAAAGATATAGAATATATATCGGGGCTTTCCTCGAAGTAAAATCTTGCTAGTATAATTCATGTTTGTTGTTTACATACCAATATTGTATTAATTAAAAGCATAACTCGTATGTACACTAAAAAGCACATCTGTGTAAAATCACATGCAACAATAATTATAATGTAATTTCAAGTGTTCATAATTGAACACTATTATACATGAAAAGTATGTAATTTTAAATTTCATACTTATATTTCTCGATATGATTAGAAATATTTCTAAGCTGATGATATATAGGTTTTTAAATTGATAAAATATGAGAAGAGTTTTTAAAAATAATGCTTATTATCTTCTTCAACTGCTTTTCGAAATTCGATAGTGTATTGTTTATATATTACTATTATATTTATATTTCTTGATATGATTAGAAATATATGTAAGCTGATGATATATTGATTTATGAATTGATAAATTATGAGAAGAGTTTTTAAAAAAGATGTTTATTATCTTGCCCAATTACTTTTGGAAATTCGATAGTATATTACTTATACATTACAATTATACTTATATTTCTCGATATGGTTACAAATATATTCAAGCTGATGATATATTGGTTTGTAAATTGATAAAACATGAGAAGAGTTTTTAAAAATAATGTTTATTATCTTGTCCAATTGCTTTTGGAAATTTGATAGTATATTGCTTACATATTACTAGTAGACTTATATTTCTCGATATGGTTAGAAATATATGTAAGCTGATGATATATTGGTTTGTAAATTGATAAAACATGAGAAGAGTTTTTAAAAATAATGTTTATTATCTTGTCCAATTGCTTTTGGGAGTTCGATAGTATATTACTGTAAAATTGTTCGAAAGACTGGCGAAGAGGGGAAGTATCTGTGAGTGGGCAATAGGAGGCGAAAGAACATCTTATGTACTTGAGTTCTACTTGGGTTCTAGTGTATGGAATATATGTCAACAAATCAGTTCCTTTGTTGTCTGGACGCTAATGAGGCAGAAGCGCGAAGAGCGGTGAGGCGAATCGTTCAGTGACCAAGAGGGAGAGGGGGAAAACTCTGTAAGAGAAAACAGGAAATATTGGGAAAAACAGAGATGAGAGATTTCTCTTCTACGAAAATGGTGAAATTATTTGGACGCCTAGGCAGTAGGAGATTCTTGATATTGGAGCTGTAATCTTTAGAAGGAGAGTCTTTTAAAGGAGTTTCGGTGCATCTTGGAAGAATTAAGTTTTTAAAAAGTAAAATTCTGTCATACTTGGGGAGATATTTAATACTTGTTTTAACACTTGTACAATTATGAAATTATTCCATTTTATCAAAATTGCGAAATTATTTGCATTTCTTGGCAGATTAGAACTTTTGCTATTCGAGCAATAATCTTTGCTTTCTCATACAGAGAGTGTTTCATAGTTTCTAAAGGAATTCTTGGTGCATGATATAAGTGTGTATACTTGAATGAATGACATTTTTGAATACTTAACTATGCATCGATGGGGAGATATTTAACACTTATTTCAAAGTTCGTAGAATTATGAAATTATTCCACTTCATCGAACGATGAAATTGTTTGCACGTCTTGGCAGAGTAGGACATTTGACATTCGAGCAATAATCTTTGCTTTCCCATACAGAGAGTGTCTCATTTTTTCTAAAGGAGTTCAAGGTGCATCATATAAATGTGTATACTTTGACGAATAAAATTTTTGAATACTTAATAAAATTATGCATCTATGCAGAGATAGTTAACACTTGTTTCAATGATTGTAGAATTATGAAAATACTCCTCTTCATCGAACGATGAAATTGTTTGCACGTCTTGGTAGAGTAGGAATTTTGGTATTCGAGCAATAATCTTTGCTTTCATTTACAGATAGGGTCTCATTTCTTCTGAAGGTTGCTTAGTGCATATATAAATGTGTATTATTTGGCGAATTAAATTTTTGAATACTTAATAAAATTATACATCGATGGGAGACATTTAACGCATGTTTCAATGCTTGTAGAATTATGGAATTATTCAACTTCATCAAAAGATGAAATTGTTTGTACGTCTTTGTAGAGTAAGAATTTTGGTATTCGAGCAATAATCTTTTCTTTCATTTACAGATAGGGTCTCATTTCTTCTAAAGGTGGCTTATGGCATGATATAAGTGTGTATGATTTGATGAATGAAATTTTTGAATACTTAATAAAATTATACATCGATAGGGAGATATTTAACACTTGTTTCAACGCTTGTAGAAGTATGAAATTATTCCACTTCATCGAAATGGTGAAATTATTTGCACACCTTGGCAGAATGGATTTTTAATATTCGAACAATAATCTTTGCTTTCGCATACACAGTGTGTCTCATAGTTCCTAAAGAAGTTCTCGGTTCATGATATAAGTGTATATACTTTAAGGAATGAAATTTTTGAATACTTAATAAAAGTATGCATAGATGGGGAGATATTTAACACTTGTTTCAACGTTTATAGAATTATGAAATTATTCCACTTCGTCGAATGATGAAATTGTTTGCACGTCTTAACAGAGTAGGGATTTTGGTACAGGGTCTCATTTTTTCTAAAGGTGGCTTAGTGCCTGATATAAGTGTGTATATTTTAACGAATGAAATTTTTGAATACTTAATAAAAGTATGCATAGATGGGGAGATATTTAACATTTGTTTCAACGCTTGTAGAATTTTGAAATCATTCCACTTCATCGAACGATGAAACTGTTTGCCCGTCTTTGCAGAGTAAGATTTTTGATATTCGATCAATAATCCTTGATTTGTCAACAGACAGGGTCTCATTTCTTCTGAAGGTGGCTTGGTTCATAATTTAAGAGTGTAGTATTTGATGAATTAAATTTTTGAGTACTTAATAAAATTATGCTTCGATAAGTAAATATTTAATACTTCTTTCAACTCTTGTAGAATTATGAAATTATTTCCTTTGATCGAAATGGTGAAATTATTTGCACACCTTTGTATGAAAAGATTTTTGTTATTCGAGCAATAATCTTTGCTTTCGTTTACAGACAGGGTTTCATTTCTTCTTAAGGTGGCTTGGTGCATGATCCAAGTATGTATGATTTAACGAATGAAATTTTTTAATACCTAATAAAATTATGCATTGATTTGCAGATATTTAACACTTGTTTCAATGATTGCAGAATTATGAAATTATCCCACTTCTTCAAACGATGAAATTGTTTGCACTTCTTGGCAGAGTAGGGTTTTTGGTATTCGAGCAATAATCTTTGCTTTTGTTTACAGACATGGTCTCATTTCTTCTAAAGGCGGCTTGGTGCATAATATAAGTGCGTATGATTTCACGAATTAAATTTTTGAATACTTAATAAAATTATTCAGCAATTGGGGAGATATCTAACACGTTTCAACTCATACAGTATTATGAAATTATTCCATTTCATCGAAACGATACAATTCTTTGGAGCCCTTGGCAGCATAATTAATATTTAATAAATAAATCTGCTTTCATATACATAATTTAAAAAGGTTCCATAATTTCTGAAAGAGTCTTGGTGCATGATGTAAGTGTTTATGCTTTGATGAAATAAAATTTTGACTACATATTAAAATTATGCAAAAAAGACACATTTAATATTTGATTCAACTCTTATAGAGTTATAAAATTGTCTCACTTCACCAAACTATGTAATTATTTGGCCATCTTGGCAGAATCGGATGTTTGATATTGCATCTGTAATCATTGCTTTCGAGTACACAAATTAAAATGCATTATATGTTCTCAATAAGCCTTGGTACGTGCTATATGTATGTTTTGACGAATTAAATTTTTGAAAACTTATCAAAATTGTGCAAAAATTGGGAAGATATTTAATACTTGTTGAATGTTTTACAGAATTATGAAATTATTCTATTTCCTTGAGATGATGAAATTATTTGGACATTCAAGCACGTGTTTTTTTATTTCAGTTATAATTGCTTACTTTCTCGTACAGAATTTAAAGATTGTTATATCGCTTTAAAAAATCTTAGCACATGACGTATGTTTGTTTTGACGATATAAGTTTTAAAATAATTAAATAATGCAAAAATAACGAAAAAAGTAGTTTAAAGTATTTATACTTAAAGATTTTTTATAATTACTATTATTATCCCCTTTATCGTACTGGCATTTTTTAAACGTTCTAGATGAAATTTTCCCTAATCTCTCTCATACATTTGGACATAATTTATTAATGTGTTAGTCAGAAAACATTTAAGGCCCCTTTTCCCTTTAAGCTGTAAAGTAATATTACGATATCACTAAATTTAGAATAGAACTAAGTTTAGTACAGTTGTAAAAATCATATTATCTTTCTTGATATTAGATTACTGAGGTTAAATTAAATTTTCTAACTTATTAAACTGGAATTTATTCGAAACTATATCTAGGCACATTCATCTTGACTAAAGTCTATTTAAAAAATATGCAGAGAATCTGAGTTATATTTTCATTCATGAATTTTATAATGTAATGTCCTACATTTAAACTAATTAAGAACATAATTAATATAACACAACAGCTCTTACTGAAAGCGGTTGAAATATTCAAAAATGTGAGAGGAAAAATATTTTTCTTAGTTAAAAAGTAATCACTAAATAGAAGGATAAAATGTAGTTAAAGTTTGGTTCAGAAAAATGCACACTTTTTAAAATATTTCATGGAATTAACAATTAAACAGCCTTAAAAATTAACTTGGCCATTAATTCTGGAATTCTCTAAACATACAAAAATAGATTAAAGTTCTAAAGTAAGAAATAATAACTTCTAAAGTACAGAAAATAGTTTTAACTACATATAATCCAATTGATATATATATATGAGATTTTTGATATGTTAGTGTCCTACATTTCAGGTTTTGATAAATATAAGGATCAATTAATTAAAAATTTTTAACTGGTGTCAAACATAAAAAATAGAGCTATTTAACCTTGCATTTTTTGTGACAAAAATATTCTATTTGGTTATTTTTATTTTTTTTCACATTTATTTTCTTTAGACTTTTGTATTTTTTATCCTAGTTGTTTTGTAACAGTTTTATAAATTTAACTAGGTTTATTTGCCAAATTTTATATACAAGTTTACAATTTTTAAATTTAGATACGTTTTTATAAGCGTTTAGATAAATAAGATAATTTGTTAGTTTTTAAAACACAATCATATTTAGATTTCTTCATTCAAAATAATTTATAATGTGTTTGGTTAATTTTTAAAACACACTAATATGTAATTCCTTTTCCAGTAGAGCAAACCAGCAATAGTTAAACGATGATTATAAATTAGTCAAGATCTATATATAAGTCAAGTATCAACAGTAAAAGTATTTAATATTGTCTCTACACATTGTAAATTTTCTCTTTCAACCCATGTTGCTATTAAATAAAATTATGTCAGTAGCGCCATCTAGTGTTCTTATAAAGAACTCCAAATGTGTTTTTGATTTATTCGCATCTATTTGATTAGTGTATCGGAATGTTTTTTAAACATGGTATTGATCAATATATGATCAAAGTATTAAACAAAGTATTCTTGTATTAGTTATTTAAAAAAATTGTAGATCATAATAAAATTTAAAGTATTAAAATAAATTTAAATAAATAAAACCTATAATAGTTATTTTAAATTAAACTTGTTCGGTTTTACATTTAGCATTACCCTTAGTCTAAAGAAGATCTTGAAGTTCATACTTGCATAGTCTGTTTCTTAATTATGCAAAAAAAGAGACAAGAGTATTTTTCATTATACTTAACCAAATTTTATTATATATAAAATATATCGTGCAAAAAAAGATATATTTTTTGTTCTAAACCTTAAAATTCTAAATGATTCTAATTTAAAATTTTAAAATAGGGCTACAACACTTTTAAAACTCATTATCGTTTTTTTTAAATTTTAATTAAATATTAGTTATATTTATACTAATTGTGAAAGAATTTTAGATGAAAATTGTGTTTTTATCGATTTTTTTCTTTTACAATCAGTAAATTAAATAAAAAATATTAAATTTCATATAAATATGAATTTTTTTATAGAATTTAAATAACATTCAATGAATATTTGTGTTTATAAATTTTAGTTTCTACTAAATAGTACTTTATGTACTACTTTTATGAAAATTTCAGGTGAAAACAGTGTTTTATATGAATCTTTTCCCTTACAACCAGTAAATTTAAAAATATATATTAAAATTTATTTCAAAATTAATGAATTGTTTTATTGAATTTAAATATTAATCTAATATTTGTGTTTTTAAATTTTAGTTTCTATTAAATATTATTTTATTTTGTATTGATTTTAAAACAGTTTTAGGTAAAAACAGTGCTTTATATGGATATTTCTCCTTACAGCCATCAATTAAAAATTTTAAAATTCATTTCAAAATTTCAAAATTTTTATAGAATTTAAATATTATTTTAAAGTTGTATTGCGAAGGAAAATAAAAGCTTTAAAAAGTGCTATTTTTATATTATTCTAAAGATCTATTTATCGATTAGATACTAAAAGATGGTGTAAAATTGAAAAATGATAGAGAATTGTTCCCATATTTTTAATAATTTATTTTTAATTCCAATTTTTATTATACCAAATTATTTTTAAATTATTTAATCTTAAATATAAACCAAATTTAATTCTACAGATTAATCTGAAAGTAGGAAAAGGCTAAAAAACATTTCGCAATCCTGTGGTTGAAAATATCTGAGACATTGAAAATGTGAATTTTGTAGGAAACATTAGTCACTAATTTGAAACCGAAGAAGAAAGTGGTATAAAGGTATATAAAATCCAGGTTTTAAAACTGGCAAAAACAACTTTAACAACACATAAAAATTATGTTCTAAAATTTTAATATGAATAAAATATTATGCACATCTTCCTAATTTCCAAGTTCTTCTTAAAATTCTGTTTTTTTTCTAGCATTTTTAAGATAATGCATTAGTTTTTTACTCTAATCTATTTCACGTCTCTTGACATTCAAGTGGGATTAAGAGCTCTGGAGTACTTGTTAAATATTTTATTGCTTTTGACTTTTATAATAAAAAGGATTGTTTACATATCTTAACTTCAGACGATTATATAGTGATCAGCAGAAAAACACTTAAAGTTATTGTGAAACCCTATATAATAAAAACAAATTTTTAATACCTAGGTAATTACCCATTAAAAATGAGTATTAATATTAATTATATTTTAGGGATTTTCTTTTTGGATCTTTTATCATTGTATAAATTGTAGTCACACAAAATACTTATTAGTTTTAATGTCATCTTTTATTAGCTATTTCATTTTTATGTTTGTACTTATGCATTTCTGTAAGTTGCCCACGAATAAAATTCTTATGCTAGTTACTTTAATAGAATCTTAAACTATTATTTTTGTTAATATATTTACAGTAGTTTTTTAATAACAATGTGTTTAGTTAGTCCGATAGCTATAAGTTTACAGCCATCGAATAAAATTCAATGCTTGAAGTTACTTTATAATATACTTTAAGATGTTGCCTTACTTTCTGGGTCCTTTGAATTTTCATTTGACTGCAATTTGACTGCAATTTGTTATAAAGATTTTTAAGTCTTAAGAAGAGAAATCGGATATTAAACTTGAAATCCAAGAAAAAAAAATGGTGCAAAGAAGTGTAAAATCCAGCATTAAAATATAACACAAACTTTAACAGTATTTAAAAATTAGGTTTTATAATAATAGTATCTGTTGTCTTTACTTCTGGAGTTCTTTAAATTCTCATTTGACTACAATCAATACTTTAAATACTTACTCATTTGCCATAAAATTATGCAAAGTTTTAAGAGGACAGTTTGAGTCACTAACTTTAAACCCAAGAAAAAAATGTTACAAATAAGGGTAAAATCCAGGTTTTGAAGATAATTTTTAAAGTTGTAAAAGTTGTTTATATTGTAAAATAATTATACGAATAAACGATTATGCACATCTTTCTAATTATGAGTTTCCAAGTTCTCCCTCAAATTCTTCCCCATTTTTCTAGCAATTTTATAATTATCTATGACACTAAAGCGAAATTAACACCTCTTGGGTATTTGGTAAATACTTTTTTCACTGCTGATTTTTATAATAAAATGTAATGTTCTAGCTGAACATAAAGCAAGACTGATTTAAATATAATATTTCAAACGATTATAGCAAGTTTTTAAAGGTTAGAATGTAATTATTCAAACTGTATAAAATCGTTGTAATAAGAACTAAAGATTTTGTTTTTTAATTAATCGAACAAAACTGTTATGATTTTAGCCTCGATAAGTACTATTTCTCCTAAATTGCAATTTATGTATTAACAAAAGCTTTAAAAGTAACTCTGATTGGAAAATGATTCTAATAGCCGAGAATTAAAATTCATTTTTCTCGATAAATTTAGTCATTACATCATTATACATTATATAATAACATTTCACTTCTTTCATAGGAACATTAATCAATAGAATTACTGCACAATCGATTTATAATCGATTGCGTAATCGATTACCGTACAGTCGATTGTGTAATCGATTACCGCATAATCGATTTTGATTTTAAATTTTCTATTATGTCAACTATTTATTTTCTGTCATTCTGTTTCTATAAACTGTTCTGTATTGCTTACAAATTTAAATCATGTACCCAATATTTCAGTGCTTTCATGTTTGAACTTATTACTATTAAACTTTAATACTTGTATAAATGATACGTTATTATGATAACCATCTCATTAATTTTTATTTCTGCTGGTACTCGCTATTTAGAAACGGAAAATATTTGCCCTTCGAGATTGCATTAAAAATATGCGCTACACTACTAAAGGTGTGATAAGATAATTTAAATACTTTTATGGAATTATTAAACTAGAAGATTGAAAATCTTTCAAACTATAGGTGAATTAAAACTTATTTTTAATTGAACAATTTTTATTCTAAAATAAGCTTTCTAGTTATTTCCATCTTATTGCATCACCTATATATAGTATCATAAATTTTATATTTAAAATCACCGAAGATTGACGTCATAAGCACCATTTCTGATTAAGGCCGTTGTAAATAGTGCCTTATATATTATAAATATTGTAATGTATTTTCGCATATTATTGTAACATGAATTCATTTATCTGTATTGATATTCGTTATGAGTAAAGTTTTATAATTATCGTATTTTTATTTGTGGCAACACTTTTTAAATATGCAAATATCCGTAATGTATGTATATGCTGTCTGCGTATATAAGAGTCAGTGCGACAGTAGCTGATAGCTCGGTTGCATCGAAGGTGCTGATGTTTGTTTATGCTACTTGTATGTACTTTCAGTATTTTAAACTTCTGTACTGTTAGTTCAGTTTGATATCCAGAGATCTAGGTCATTCATCATACTATCTTAAATAAATGCCTGTGTCTAGATCTAGTTGTTTTATTTAACTGCCCCGTGTGAATCCCTTCAAAGGATGGTTTTATATATGGTGTGATCCCTGCGGATAATTCTTTGAAAATCGAGCCATAGTAGGGGTCTCCATAAGTCTGTTAAATAAATGCATATTAGAATTAGTTAATAAACCCTAAAATATATGAAAACAAACAATAAAATGAATAAAATCTATCAAATCTAAAAGCACTTTTTGAGAGATTTATTTGCGATTGAAATATTTTTGATTTTTTTTTCTCGCATTCAAGAATAATTAATACGCAACCCAGATTGTGTAGCGGGTTGTTTAGTGATTGTGCTCCCACCATATGGATTTTGATGTGATTCCTGGGTAAAGCTTAGATGTATTTGTGTTGTCCCCTCATAGGAAGCAATGATGCTACCTATCTGGTGCTTTCATAATAAAAAGTGCAGGAAAGATCAGCGGATTGTATGATAAAATCCTAACAAAAGCAAAGTGTCTACATTTGTAAAAGAAAAAGATTAATTGATAGCTATTTTTTCTGGTGTGAACTATAGCTTACATTATAAATCTACAAAATCTATAAAATCTAAAAGCAATTTTTGAGAGATTTATTTTTGGTTGAAATATTCTTGATTTTTTTTCGCAGTCAAAAATAATTAATATTCAACCCAGATTGTATAGCGGCTTATTTAGCGTATTGTACTTCCACCTGTTGGATTTGGGTGTGATTCTTGGGTAAGGCTTATATATATTTGTGTTGTCCCCTCATAGGTAGCAATGTTTCTACCTATATGGTGCTTTTATAATAAAAAGTGTCAGAAAAATCAGTGGATTATATGACAAAATTCTAATAAAGGCAAAGTGCCTCCATTTGTAAACGAAAAAGATTAATCGATTACGATTTAGCTGATGTGAACTATAGTTTACGTTATAAACCCATAAAATCCAACAAATCTAAAAGCAACTTTTGAAAAATTTATTTGCGGTTGAAATATTTTTGATTTTTTTCTCGCATTTAAGAATAATTAATACACAACCCAGATTGTATAGCGTGTTCTTTAGCTTATTGTGCTCTCACCAAATGGATTTGGGTGTGACTCCTGGGTAAGGCTTACATGTATTTGTATTGTTCCCTCATATGGAGTAATGTTGCTACCTATATGGTGTTTCCATAATAAAAAGTGCCAGAAAAATCAGCGGAATGAATGATAAAATCCTAATAAAGCCGAAGTATCTCCATTTGTAAAAGGAAAAGATTAATCGATTACGATTTTGCTGGTGTAAACTATAGTTTAAGTTATAAACCCATAAAATCCAACAAATCTAAAAGCAACTTTTGAAAAATTTATTTGCGTTTGAAATATTTTTGATTTTTTTCTCGCATTCAAGAATATTTAATACGCCTCCGAGATTGTATAAACACGTTGTTTAGCGTATTGTGCTCCCACTATATGGATTTTGATGTGATTCTTGGGTAAGGCTTATATATATTTGTGTTGTCCCCTCATAGGTAGCAATGTTTCTACCTATATGGTGCTTTTATAATAAAAAGTGTCAGAAAAATCAGTGGATTATATGACAAAATTCTAAAAAAGGCAAAGTGCCTCCATTTGTAAACGAAAAAGATTAATCGATTACGATTTTGCTGGTGTAAACTATAGTTTACGTTATAAACCCATTGAAATCTCATTTATATGGAAGTTGCTGCTCCAGAAAAATTTTCAATTATTAGTATTTAGAGTATAAAGATGAATTTCTTGATCAGTGGTTAAACGTGAAGACCTTTGTTTTCTGTTTCTGTATATATAAATTCAACAGTGTAGATTACAGATCTATTAGAGAGTTGATTTGAAAAGAAAGACTCGATCTATGTTTTGTTGCTATAAGAGAAAGAAGTCTTAATGTTCTCAAACAAACGAATTAATCGATAGTCAGAGATTCTTTAATCCTCATTACAATTTTAACATCTTTAATTAAATCTTTATTTTTAATTAAAAATTTAATCTACTTTAAGTCAAATACAGAAATATTGAAGCATCTTTTTATATTAAAAATGTATTTAGACTACACCTTATAAATTTAAGTGAAAAATTTAGCAAAATTGTAGAAACAATTTTTATTCAGCTTACACCAATCGCATAAGCATATTATTTATTTTCAAAAGAGGATTAAGTGATTAATCCAGGAACTTTATTTCAAAACAAAAGATTTAAAGATTTATCCATAAAACATCTGTATTTTGTTATTAATAGATGGAAAATATGGATAATGTTTAAATCCTGATTAATGCCTAGTCAGTGTTTTTATCACGTCATCAAGAGATTACTGTTTATTCATTAATTAAAGGCAAGTCTAAAGTTGTCAGAAAAGACTGTAAAGAATTAACTGGGTTTTTTTGTTACTTTTATAAAACTGAATTTATTGTTGTAAAGGCTGCTGGCTAAATATATTTGTCATAGTTTTAATTATCACCCACCAAAAGGATTTTTTTTCAAAAATAATACATGTACGATTAATGCATCTTTACCGAATGAAAATGCATATTTATTTCTCGTTTATAATTTGTAAATCAATTACTAGCCCTGTTAGAGAAGATAAATAAAAATAACAGCGAAAATTTCTGCATAACTTAAAGCTGCATAAAAAACTATTATTGAAATGTTTTAATTACTTTTCTCAAGCAGACGGGAAACAGATATTTAGCCATTTATAACGATTTTTTTTTCTGACATAGCGCTTCCAAAAGAAATCAATGACATCCTAGTTCCAGAATTAATGACCGAGTAAAAGAACCACATACTCTTAAATTAATGAATTAATATTAAAAAAAATCTCTGTGATTAGACGATTGAGATATCAAGGCAGAAAATACGCCATTTTTGACTTGGAAGCAAAATGGCAGCTCGGAACCAAGTATGGCAATTTTACAGTGAGAAAGAATCAAGAAATTTTAATCTATTTCTTTAATCATTAAAACCTTTATACATGAATATTTAGGGGACTAAAGAAAACTATCTTTATTATATCAAGGTAAAAAATACGCTGTTACTGGTAAAATTCAGCTTTAAACCACGAGAACAAATTTTACAACCTAAAAAAATAGCAAAACATTTTTATAGATAGTACCTGGATACTCTGATAACTATAGGACTCAATAAAATTATCGTACAGAGGTACTTTATAATTTTAATCTAAAATACTTCTATTGTGGATGGCTTTATATGTTTATGACATTATAAAGGAAAATTAAAAATATATATCAAATTGTTAAATTTGTCAAAGTATAGAAAAATTGAATAATTAAGGGACTTACTGTGGATGTTGTGAGTTGGTTGGCACGTTCGTTAGGACGTCACTTTGACGTTAGTTTGCTGACATTATGAGAGAAAAAGATCAAGCTGACGTCAAAGTGAAGTCACAACGAACATACGAATGTCAGCAAGATGACGTCAAAGTGGCGTTACAACTAACGTGCCAACCAACTCACAACGTCCAGAGTAAGCCCCATAATCACTCGCTTGTAATGGAATTTACATACATGAAAAACATATTTGCTGAAAGAAATCCGTTATTTTCATTTGGCGATTATTTTCACTGTTAAATCAATTTACAAATAAAGGTATGAATATTAAAAGCACGTAATAATGACTCCTGGATGAAGAAAATTAAATTGTTAAATTTATTCAAAATATATAAAAATTGAGAAAAATCATCACATACTGGCAATGAAATTCACATAAATAAAAATCATATTTACTGAAAAAAATTCTTTATTTTTGTTTGCTAATTCATTTTTTATTGCTGAATCAATTCATAAAATATGAATAAATAAATAAATATATAAAGTATGAATATTGAAAGTACTAAGACCATAATGACTTCTATATGAAAAAAATTAAATTGTATAAATTTTGTCAAAATAAAGAAAAATTGTGAAAACTAATCACACTTGTAATACAATTCATATATATGAGAAACATTTGCGAAAAAATTATAGTTATTTTTGTTTGCTAATTTATTTTTTTACAGCTGAATCAATTTATAAAGTATGAATAAATAAATAAATATATAAAGTATGAATATTAAAAGTAATAAAACCATAATGATTTCTGGATGAAAAAAGAATTTAATTGTTAAATTTTGTCCAAATATAGAAAAATTGAGAAAAATAATCACACTGGCAATACAATTCATATATATAAGAAACATATTTGCGAAAAAATTTACGTTATTTTTATCTGCTAATTATTTTTTGGTGTTAAATCAATATAAATTATGATTATGAAAAGTACTAAAAAGATCATGACTTTTGGATGAAAAGAAATATCCGTGGAGACTTAACAGATTGAGTTGCTTCATGGGTTGTTAGTAAAATATGTGATGAATTTATGATGAATTTTGAATCATGAATTTATGATTTTATTTATATGAGCATTACTAACTTCTGCATCGTGGATTTTATCTTTATTCCAGAAGATTTTGTACAAAATATCATCTTTACTTCTTCAAAAGCCCTAACTTTACTATCCGGTGTTAAAATTTACGCCAGTTCTTCTTTTCCTTGTATTTGAAATCTAGGATATCGTTGCAGAGGGAAGGAAAAACCTATCTTTTGTGAGATAACCATCATTTTACAGAGGTTTGTTGCTGTATGGAATATCGTTAAATCAAGGGGGAATTAAAATAATACTGTAGGCAAATTTTTAATGACTGCAAAATATTGTAGGTCTACAGTAATATATCTTTGGGTTGGATATTATTGTAGCGAGGTTTTATTGTACTGTATTTCAGTCCCACAGAAAGCTAGTTCCTAAATATTCGTATAACATATATTAAATCATTGTTTGTTAAAAAATTATAACTATAGACCTACAAAGAAAACGAACAAATTGTAATTTTACTTAAGGGATGTTAAAAAGTGATAGGTCGAAATATAAACAGAAAAACAGGTTTGCAATTAAAAAAAGATATTTTTACCTATTATATATAGAGAAAGATATTTAGTTACCAAAAAATATACAAGGTTGATTATAAGAAATAGTAATTCTACGATGATTTTCTTTTCTTAACTATATGTGTTGGAATGAAACATTAAAGAGAATCTTCTGCATAGGATATTAGAAAATAATTTACACTCACAATATTTTTCATTTTGCATATATAACTGATAACGTTACATATTTACACACTATTTAAAACCAATGCATAAATTATTAGCAAATTAAGCTCTAAAATAAAAAAAATAGAAAATACCAGAAATTCTCGTTTTTGAAAATTTTAAAACATAAAACGTGACTAGCTGCTTCGCACCCAGCCTTCGGTCTAGGTAATTAAGATTCCCAAACAAAGTTTAAACTATTTCAACCTGACTATTGCATGATTAAAGCTCCCTTATGAAAAGCAGTTTGACTTAATCTTATGCTAAAAATGTACAATAAATCAAATGTTTCAATATTTTAGGTTTCCTGAAAATATTCATATAACAATATGTTCCAATCCTATAGCCAAGTGCAAGTATTTGCTCCAATTGTTGTTAGGGTTAATTGTAGGTCTAATGATAAAAGTTAAATGATTTGAGGTATTAATTATTATATATATATGCACTTCCATTAGTACACAAAATTTCATGAATATAGTAGGCACAGTTCCTAAGATTTTATGCATGGTTAAAATATGCAAGGTTGATTATAAGTAATAGTAATTTTACGATTAGTTTTCTTTTGTAAATCTCTGCGTTAGAATGAAATATTGAAGAGCATCTTCTGCAGAGGATATTAGAAAATAATTTACGCACACAATATTTTTTCCTTTACACATATAATTGATAACGTTATATATTTACACACTATTTAAAACCAATACATAAATTATTAGGAAATTAAGATGTAAAATAAAAAAATAAGAAAATACCCTAAATTTTCGTCATTGAAAATTTTAAAACATAAAACGTGACTAACTGCTTCGCACCCAGCTTTTGGTCTCGGTAATTAAGATCCCCAAACAAAGTTTAAACTCTTTCAACCTGACTATTGCATGATTAAAGTTCCCCTATGAAAACAGTTTGACATAATATTATGCTAAAAATGTATAATAAATCAAAAGTTTCAATATTTCACGTTTCCTGGAAATATTCTGTAACAATATGTTCCAATCCTATTGCCAAGTGCAAGTATTTGTCCCAATTGTTGTTAGTGTTATTTGTTCGTGTAATGATAACAGTTAAATGATTTTGATCTTTATATATATGCACTAGCATATTAGTACACAAAATTTCATGAATACAGTAGGCACAGTTTCTAAGATTTTATGCACACAAACTAAAAAGGCTAAGTCCCAGCTCAGAGTGCCCACCGAACCAAGTTCAGTGGGCATGCCAAGCGTGGTCGATGTCGGCAAATTCTAAAACCCAGTTTTCTGGCAAACCTTGCTTTATTTTTTATTTTCAATTTTTTTAAAATTTGTATTCATCTTAAGAAAATTTCAAACCTTTTTTGTTTAAAATATGCTTTGAAATTGGGTGTAAACGTAATACAAAACAAAGCACAAATTGTAAACATCACTTGGGGACAATTCAGCGATCACTTGTACAAAAATAGAGCAAAAAACATAGATGCTGAAACTGGGATTCTACTACTGAAAATTATGAAATAAAAAACGTGTTTTAAAGTATATGGATAGTACACACAATGCAAATAATTTATTTCGCCATAAATTTCGTTTGATTTGAGATATTGTAAAAGTAAAGGTATTAAGATATGCAAAAATGTATGAAATTTTATATAAAAAATAAAACATCTAAATTGTTGAAATCTTACTAGCCTCTAGACCTCATAATACGAGGTTCTAATCTAATGAACAGTGGAAATGAAAGTATAAAATCAATGAAGAAGTATAGTTTAAATGAACTTGAGAGAGATTAGAATTCCTAGAATGCGCAGAAACAATTTGTGCAAAACTCGAAAGTGAAAATTCTGTTAAACTTTTAATTTGGAGCTGCAAATAATTCTAATTTTTATTTCGTTGTAACTATGGGAATCCTTTATTTAAATTCCAGATGAGAACATAAATCAATTTCTAAGCAAGCAGAAATTCATGTAAGTACAGTTTGTTCTTCAATCTTCAAGCTTCGCATGGAAGAGAGAAAAATTTCTTGTCTAATCAGACTAGAATTACTTATTCATATGCATCAGATATACTTAAATATTTAATAATGAACATTTATGTCTTCATGTTAACTATTTTTCTTACTACTAATAAATAATAATTTAATTTCAAATGCTTTTTTTGTTTAACTATAACTTGGCATTTAAATTACCATGCTCTCTCAAAATTAATTTATCTATTTGACTGAATATGTAATGTTATTAGGAATATATTTTTGCAAAATTGGTGAAAGTTATAAGAATAAAATGAAATAATAAACTATTACTTAATACACCTCTGTATTGCATTAATATATTCTAGTGTTATTAAAATTTCCGTTTTATAAACTGTTATTCAAGAATATAAAACAAATTAAAATAGTTACTAAGATTAAAATAAAAGAATTAAATAATGTTTAATACTACTATATTGTATTAATAATTAGAAAGTAAAAATATTAATTATTTTTAAAGCTGTTACTCTATATTATCGCTTTTGACATTAGCTTTTTGATAATCCTATATAGGATTTTTCTACGTAATATGATAATTTTCGTTTACATAATAACTTTATTTATATATAATATTGATTATAATACATATATTTTTTGTATTATATTATAATAAATGCCATTTTACAAACTGTTCTTAAAAATAAATAACCATACTAAGATAACTACTAAGAATAAAATAAAAGAATAAAATATTTCTTAATACACCTCTGTATTGCAATAATATATTCCAATGTTATTTTAAATGCCGTTTCATAAAATGTTATTCAAGATTATAAACTAAATTATACTAGTTACTCATATTAAAATAAAAATATAAAATGCTTAATACTACTGTATTTTATTAATATATTCCAGTGTTAAGATAAATGCCGTTTTACAAACTGTTATTCAAAACTCAAAGCCAAACCAAAATAACTACTATGAGTAAATTAAAAAAAATATTACTTAATACCAATGTATTGTATTAATATATTTTAATATTATGATAAATGACATTTTACAAACTGTTATTTAAAATTCAGAATCATACTAAAATAACTACTAAGAATAAAATATTACTTAACACACCTCTGTACTGCATTAATATAGTCCAATGGTATTATAAATGCCGTTTTATAAACTGTTATTAAAGATTATAAACTAAACTAGTTAATAATATTAAAGTAAAAGATTAAAATAATTCTTAATTTTATTGCATCGGATTAATATATTCCAATGTTAAGATAAATGTCGTTTTACAAACTTTTATTCAAAACTCAAAACGAAACTAAAATAACTACTAAGAGTAAATTAAAAAATATTACTTAATACCCTTGTACTGTATTGATATATTTTAATATTACGATTTATTCCGTTTTACAAACTGTTATTAAAAATTCAGAATCATACTAAAATAACTACTAATATAAAAGAAAAGAATAAAATATTAGTTAATACACTTCTGTATTGCATTAATATATTCCAATGTTATTATAAATGCCATTTTATAAACTGTTCTTCAAGATTATAAATCAAATTAAAATAGTTACTAATATTAAAGTAAAAAAATAAAATAATGCTCAATACTACTATATTGTATTAATATATTTCAATGTCAAAATAACTGCCGGTTTACAAACTTTTATAAAAAAAAACTCAAAACCAAATTAAAATAACTACTAAGAGTAAATTAAAAAATATTACTCAATACCCCTGTGTTGTATTAAATTATTCTAATATTATGATAAACGCCCTTTTACCAACTGTTATTGAAAATTCAGAATCATACTAAAATAAATATTAAGAGTAAAATAAAAGAATAAAATATTACTTAATACACCTCTATATTGCATTCATATAAACCAATGTTATTATAAATGCCGTTTGATAAACTGTTATTCAAGATTATAAACCAAATTAAAATAATTACTAAGATTAAAATATAAGAATAAAATAATGCTTAATACTACTATATTGTATTAACGTATTCCAATGATAAGATAAATGCCGTTTTACAAACTTTTATTAAAAAATGAAAACCAAACTGAAATGACTACTAATTGTAAATTAAAAAATATTACTTAATACCTCTGTATTGTATTAATATATTTTAAAATTATGGTAAATGTCATTTTGCGAATTATTTTTAAAAATTAATAACCATACTAAAATAACTATTAAGAATAAAATAAAAGAATAAAATATTGCGCAATACACCTCTGTATTGCATTAATATATTCCAATGTTATTATAAATGGCGTTTTATAAATTGTTATTCAAGTTCTTAAACCAAATTAAAATTGTTATTAAGATTGAAATAAAAGAACAAAATTATTCTTAATACTACTATTGTGTTCTGTTCTATTCTATTGTGTTAATATATTTCAGTGTTAAGATGAGTGCCATTTTACAAACTGTTATTCCAAATTCAGAACCCTTCTAAATTAACTACTAAGAATAAAATATTACTTAATACACCTTTGTATTGCACAATACATTCCAAAGTATACCAAATATAAACCAAACTGTTATTCCAAATTCAGAACCCTACTAAATTAACTACTAAGAATAAAATATTACTTAATACACTTTTGTATTGCACAATATATTCCAAAGTATACCAGATATAAACCAAATTAAAATAGTTATTAAGATTGAAATAAAAGAATAAAATAATTCTTAATACTACTATTGTGTTATATTCTATTGTGTGAATATATTTCAGTGTTAAGATGAATTCCATTTTACAAACTGTTATTCCACATTCAGAACCCTACTAAATTTATTACTAAGTATAAAATATTACTTAATACACTTTTGTATTGCACAATATATTCCAAAGTATACCATATATAAACCAAATTAAAATAGTTATTAAGATAGAAATAAAATAATAAAATAATTCTTAATACTACTAATGTGTTCTATTCTATTGTGTTAATATATTTCAGTTTTAAGATGAATGACATTGTACAAACTGTTATTCTAAATTCAGAACCCTACTAAATTAACTACTAAGAATAAAATATTACTTAATACACCTTTGTATTGCATTAATATATTCCAAAGTTATTATAAATGCCGTTTTATAAACTGTTATTCAAGATTATAAACGAAATTAAAATAGTTACTAAGATTAAAATAAATGATAAAATAATACTTATTACTACTATATTTTATTAATATATTCCAATGTTATGATAAATGCCGTTTTACAAACTGTTAGTCAAAATTTATAACAAAACTAAAATAACTATGAATTGTTATAATTCAGATTTTTCTGATTACATGCTGCAGCTGCATTTAATTACAACTTCTAATAATTTAACAAATAGTCAAAGTCAAAATATTCTGAAATTTGAAAGGAATTTCCCTTTTATGTTCCGCAAGCATTAAAAGAGCCGAGACTCATTTCGCCATCTTATGAAACTTCTGCCTTTCGCTTTTATTCTCGAAGTGAGTCGTACTGGAAAAGTGGTTTGCGAAAACACTAATGAGGTGGAGCGAATATTTAAAATATCAGATTCGAAAAGTTTCGTGTCCACCGATAATTCAAACCTGAAATTTTGAAACAAAATAGTTTTTGTTTGCTTTAGATGTCTTTGGTTATTGAATGTACTTTACCACAAATACTTGTTCAGAACTAACAGCTGTTTGTTTAAAACGAACATTAGAAAAGGTATTAAAGTTTAAAAAATAATGCTGGGATTTCTGAAGAATGCTAAAATTCTAAGAGACAAAATAGAAGCTATTTTTATATTCTTTTGTTCTCCCGTAATAAGCATATGCGTTTTTATATTGTTTTATCTTTCACCACTATTATTAGTGTGTACAAGTTTGTATGTCATGAACACTAAGAGACGTTTTGTGGAAAGTAACATAAGACTAGGCTTTGAGACTGTAAATGAAACAAGTATTTTGATTGGTTTGATTGGGGCTATGGGTTACTGTTTTCTTACATGCGTTTTTATACTTTTTTATCTTTCACTACTATTATTAGTGTGTATAAGTTTGTATGTCATGAACACTAAGAGACGTTTTGTGGAAAGTAACATTAGTCTAGGCTTTGAGACGGTAAATGAAACAAGTATTTTGGTTGGTTTGATTGGCGCTATGGTCTACTGTTTTCTTACATGCGTTTTTATACTGTTTTATCTTTCACTACTCTTATTAGTGTGTATAATATTGTTGATTTGATTGGCGCTATGGTCTACTGTTTTATTAGACTATAGCTAACGAAACCAAGATCTACTGCTTAAAGCCAAAATATTATTAAGCATATGCTACGGTATTAAACATATGCGTTTTTATATTGTTTTATCTTTCACCACTATTATTAGTGTGTATAAGCTTGTATGTCATGAACTCTAGGAGAAGTTTAGTAGAAAGTAACATAAGACTAGGCTTTAAGACGGTAAATGAAACAAGTATTTTGATTGGTTTCATTGGTACTATGGTGTATTTGTTTCTTACACTATAGCTAACGAAACTGGGATCTACTGTTAAAACCCAAAATATTATTTTAAATAGATAAGCATTAAATATACATGTTATTTTTTTTTTCCGTTTTAGAAAATATAGCTATTTTTTTAAATACTGCAACGATTTTTTTAGTACGAATATCAGATGAGTTTGAAAAAGGTTTATTTGGTTCTTTCATTACTGTTACCTGTGTAATAATCCTATATTATGACCTAATCCTTTTGATTCTACTTTGAGAGTGACATAAGGTTTTGATTTATGAGATGATAGAAGTAGTTTAAATGGGTTAGAATTAAAAGTTTATATCATACTTATTACTTCATTATAAATATAATTCCATGCACTTTTAAATCAGATGCGTTTGAAAATAATTTTTAAAACTTGCTTTTTTACGGTTCTTTTACAACTGTTTTTAGAGTAAAAATTATGTAGTTTGTATTTGAATTTTTTTTTGATTGGTTTCATTGGTACTATGGTGTATTTGTTTCTTACACTATAGCTAACGAAACTGGGATCTACTGTTAAAACCCAAAATATTATTTTAAATAGATAAGCATTAAATATACATGTTATTTTTTTTTCCGTTTTAGAAAATATAGCTATTTTTTTAAATACTGCAACGATTTTTTTAGTACGAATATCAGATGAGTTTGAAAAAGGTCTATTTAATTCTTTTATTACTGATAACTGTGTAATAATCCTATATTATGACCTGATACTTTTGGTTCTACTTTGAGAGTGACATAAGGTTTTCATTTATGAGATGATAGAAGTAGTTTAAATGAGTAAGAATTAAAAGTTTATATGATACTTATTACTTCATTATAAATATAAATCCATGCACTTTTAAATCACTGCGATGATTTTATTTTGAGTATCAAAATCAGATGCGTTTGATAGGACTTTATTAAAACATGCTTTTTTTATGGATTTTTTTTTACAATTGTTTTTAGAGCAATAATTATGTAGTTTGTGTTTAATTTTTTTAATCCCTTGCCTGACTATCTCGAATTCTCTCGGGTTCGTTCATATTGCAGTCAATTATTATCCCGAGAAAACTCGAGCGAAGCAGAATTTATCTGTAGGATTTGTTTTATCACTGTTTTACTCGGCCTGGAGGAAATGAAAGAAAATATTCAGCTTTGATAAGTAGTTTGCCAAGTTTTATTAGTTTCGCGGTTTTTTTGGCGGTACTGGTCATCTGTATTCCACTGATTAGAAAACTATTTTAAGAAAATCATCGTGACGAGTTTTCTTCAACTTCAGGAAGACCCAGTATTAGTCCTTCATCACTCACGTTAACCTAAAGGTATTTTCCAGATGTTAATCCTGCTATGGAAAAAAATTCCAACGAGACAGTGTACTTTGTGCTCAAGTAAAACAGATTTCAGAGTTAATCCAATAAGAAAAGAGACCAGATACCAGCGTTCAGAACGTTAGATATCAATTCTTGTTGTGCCTTGTTTCAAAAACTATGATATAAAGATTAATATTTTACTTTTTTCCATTTGCCCGAGATAACTCGGGATAGTAAATTAATATTAAAATTAAATGCTTTTACATCTGAAAAGAATAAATATTCAATTTAAAACCTACGTATTTTGTTTTGTTTAATTTCATTGTAATTAAGAATAAACTAAAAAATGTGATGATTTTTTGTAATTTTTTTCAAAACAAATTTGTAAGGGAAGCGGTTAAGTATCAACATATGTTTGAAATGTATTTATTAAACCATGCATTTTTTATGCTTCTTTTACCACTGTTATCAATGAAACAAGCTTTTACAATGTCCTGATCATTTTGATACCTCGAAGAGAGATACATAAAGCTAGGCTTTGAACTGTGGAATGTTAAAAAAGTATTTTAAATGGGTAAGATTTAAAAGAATATGTCATACTTATTTCTGTATTAAAAATATAAATCCTTGAATTTTTAAATAACTCTGATATTTTGTTTTGAATATGTAATTAAGTTAAGTTTGAAAAGACTTTATAAAAACATTAGATTTTTTATAAATGTTATCGTTGTAAATGATATCGGCAAGTATTTTGTATTTACTAAAGAAAAAACAACCCTGCTAATTTAGAATTCTATCTTTTGGTATGAGTATTAGAATTATAAGAATTCTTTAAAAATCCATAGCTCTAACACCAATTTCAGTAAGACAAGGGTTTTAATCTTTTTAAATGCATTTGAACATTATATATATTGCACCACAAATACTTGTACAACACTAATAATATGTTATCTAATATTAACGTTACGGAATATTTTTAGAGTTAAAATGAAAATGTCAAGATTTGTCACGAAAGACAGAATGACATAAAATAAAGTATAAAAGCAATGGCCATATTTAGACGTTTTTAGAAAGCTACATATGACTAGGATTTAGCTGCGAAGTGATAGAAAAATGCTGAATGGATAAGAATTGCAAGTTTATGTCATTTTTATTCCGGTATTAAAAAAAATCCGTACAACTTAAAAATTGAAGCGATTTTATTTTGAAGACTATTTTGAGTGTCAGAACCAGATGCGTTCCAAAGGACTACATAAAACTGGGATTTTTTTGTATAGTCTTGTTTTATCACTATCATCAGCGTAACAAGCGTGTCATATGTGTCTAGTAAAGCAGAAATCACCACAATTTTAACTTTTTATCTTTTGGGATGAGCACCAAATTTGTAAATATTCTTTAAAAATCCGAAAGCTCTAGTACCAATCTGGGTGATCCCTTTTTATTGCTTCGTCTTTTTGCTACCAAACAAAAATGTGAAGTGATAAAGACGGAGGGATAAAGGGCTGAACAGAAATGGAAAAGGCTTAGTTTGAGAACGAAAAAAAGTATTGCCAAAACTAGTTCTAGTAATATTCGTTAAAATAATCGTTTAGAGTGTATGCTATTTCTTTTGGATAAATGCACTGATGTTGAGTAAGAGTAACAAATGAATTTTTCATTTTCCCTCATTTTTTGGTAGTCAGATCAAGGATAGGAAAAATTTACATAACTATCATTTTTATGAGTTAATTCAACTGAAATTTACATATTCCTTATTTTAACGTTTTAATATTTGTTTTTATTTTCTCTCGTTTAATATTCAATATTAACTGATGTATTTTTGAAATATAGCCTTTTCATATTCTTGGACTTATATTAGGTTTTACTAATCTAGACTGGAGATTTTTTTAAAGATAAATGTTCAACCACTACAGTAACTTATAGTAGCTGTAAGATTCAACTCATTTATCTATGTATTCATAGATCTATGGATTAAGTTTGTCTTTTTAGAATCAATCTCATTTTTGAACAATAACATGCTTTACAAAAAACAAAAGCCAACAATCTGGGGATTTCCAGTTGTTAATAAACGATCAATTTATGTAAACTAGCATCAGTAAGTTTAGCATGGTTGGTTTAATATTTTCCTTTACAATAACTAGAACAAATAACCTATAGTATAACCATAAGATTAAATTCATGAATCTATGAGAATATATGGACCTATGGACTATGTTTAACTCTTTAGCTATAATCTTGTTTTTGAAAGATAACATTCTTTACAAAAATAAAAAGCCAACAATACTTTTCGATTTAATTTTTTTTAAATTAACTGAAATAATAAATTTTCCTTATTTTACCATTTTAATATTTTTGCTTTTATCTTATCTTGTTTAATTTTCAGAATTAAGTGGTATATTTTTGAAACATAGACTTTTCTCATTCTAGACCTTATTAGGTTTTGCTAATCTAGACTGGAAATTTTTAAAAAAAATAAATTTTCAACCACTACATTAACCTATAGTAGCTGTAAGTTTCAACCAACGGATCTATGAATTCATGGATCCATGTATTAAGTTTATCTTTTTAGACACAATCCCATTTTTGGACATTAACATGCTTTATCAAAAAAATTTTAATAATAAGAAAGTTTTAGTTAAAATTTTCTTTTACAGTGACTACAAAGACTAACCTATGGTGTACCCATACGATTTAATATATGGATCTATGAGAATACATGGATCGATGGATTATGTCTACCCTTTTAGCTAGAATCTTGTTTTTGAAAATTAAAATTCTATACAAAAATGAAGAGTGAACAAAGCTTTTTGGTTTCCAGTTTTTAATAAATGAGCAATTTATTCGTACTAGCCGCAATACGCCTAGCATGGTTGCTTTTAGTTCATATTTTCCATAACAAACAATTGAACTTAACTGAAAATAGAGAAAGTAAGAAATATTAGGATTATCTGTCATAAATATATATTGTTAAAGAGAAGTGGGGGAGATCATCCAAACAAATATATATTCATTGATGCATTTTCTATAAAGGTGGTTCGAAACAATCTTGACTTTAATTTGCAAATGATTCACCTTTAATATCACCTGTAATCCCGCAATCATCAATGGCAAGACATGTAACGAAAAGTGTAAATGTTTTTAATCACTGCTCAAGTTTAATTTCCCATTCATGTAAATAATTTCATAAATAAAAATCATACATAATATTACATATAGTAGACAGCCAGTAAGATCAGGGATAGGAAAAATTACATAACTATGATTTTTATGAGTTAATTTAACTGAAATATGCATTTTTTTACTATTTTACTATTTTTCCTTTTATTTTATCTTCTTTAATTTTCAGAATTAACTGGTATCTTTTTGTAATATAGTCTTTCCCTATTAGGTTCTTACCTTATTAGGTTTTGCTAATCTAGGTTGGAGATTTTTAAAAAATAAATTTTCAACCACTAATAACCTATAGTAGCTGTAAAATTCAATTCATGGATCTATAGATTCATGGACCCATGGATTAAGTTTACCTTTTTAGACACAATTCTGTTTTTGGACATTAACATGCTTTACCAAAAAAATTTTAATAATAAGAAAATCTTAGTTAATATTTTCTTTTACATTGACTAGAACGACTAACCTATGGCAGTCATAAGTTTTAATACATGGATCTATGAGAATACATGGACCAATGTCTACCTTTGTCTATGTCTACCTTTTTAGCTAGAATCTTCATTTTGAAAGTTAATATTCTATTCAAAAATGAAGAGTCAGCAATGCTTTTTGGATTCCAGTTTTTAATAAACGAGCAATTTATTCGTACTAGCCGCAATACGCCCAGCATGGCTGCTTTTAGTTTATATTTTCCATTACAAACAATTAAACTTAACTGAAAATATATTAGAATTACCTGTCATAAACATATATTGTTAAAGAGAAGGGAGGGGGAAACATCCAAACAAATTTATATTCCTTGATGAATTTTCTATTAGGGTTGTTCGAAATAATCGAGATTTTAAATTGCAAATGTTTCACCTTTAGCAGTAATTACCACGCAATCAACAATGTCAAGACATGTAACGAGAAGAGTGTAAATATTTTAAATCCCTACCCAAATTTACATTTCCATTCCAAATAATTTGATAAATAAAAATCATATATATATATGACATATCCTAGACATCCTGTAAGATCAGCATGAATAGGAAAAATTTATATAGCTATGATTTTTAAGCATTAATTTAACTGAAATATACATTTTAATTGTTTTACCATTTTAAAATTTTTGCTTTTACTTTATCTTGTTTAGTTTTCAGAATTAACTGGTATATTTTTGAAATATAGCCTTTTCCTTTTCTAGACCTTATTAGGTTTTGCTAATCTAGGCTGAAGATTTCTTAAAAATATATTTTCAACCACTAATAACCTATAGTAGCTGTAAAATTCAATTCATGGTTCTATAGATTCATGGACCCATGGATTAAGTTTACCTTTTTAGACAAAATCCTATTTTGGGACATTAACATGGTTTACCAAAAACATTTTAATAATAAGAAAATTTTAGTTAAGATTTTCTTTTACAATGACTACAACGATTAATCTATGGTGTAGCAATAAGATTTAACACATGGATCTATGCGAATACATAGATCTATTGGCTACGTCTACCTTTTTAACTAGAATCTTGTTTTTGAAAATTAACATTTTATACAAAAATAAAGTGTGAACAATGCTTTTCGGTTTCCAGTTTTAAATAAAAGAGTAATTTATTCGTACTAGCCTTAATACGCCTAGCATGGTTGTTTTTAGTTTATATTTTCCATAACAAACAACTCAACTTAACTGAAAATTAAGGAGTTAAGAAATATTAGGATTACCTGTCATAATCATATATTATTAAAGAGAAGGGAGGAGGAAACATCCAAACAAATTTATATCCCTTGATGAATTTTCTATTAGAGTCATTCGAAACAATCGCGATATTATGTTGCAAATGTTTCACCTTTAGCAATAATTATCACGCGATGAACAATGTCAATGTATGTAACGAAAAGTATGTAAATGTTTGTAATCACTACCGAACATTACACTTCCATTCATCTAAATAATTAGTTAGATAACATTCACATATAATGTTACGAATCATGGACTGCCGGTAAGGATTACATGGGATTGGATAGTTGCAATCATGGCTTTTCAGACGACAAAAATATAGCCAGATTTGCCATTTTTTAAAATTTTTATAATAAATAGGCACATAATTTGTTAAACGTAATTATAACTGAATATCCTAAAGTATAATTAAAATTATTTATGAAAAAATAACATTAATACGAATATTAGCATAATAGATTAAAGGGAAATTAAAATTTTTATTATTGTATAAAATTTATTCTGGAAAAATAAGACACATTTTAAAAAACACATATTGTTTATAAGTCTGTCAATATAACTATCTAAAACTCATTAAATTCCCATAAATTACACATAAATTATTTATGCTTTATTATCGATAAGAAATTTTAAATTTCAGTATTAGCATTATATTTAATACAACTTAATTATAACTGAATATCTTAAAAAAAGTATTACAAATTATTTATGCAAAAATAACATTTAGCATGAATATTAGCATAATAGATTTAAGGAAAATTAAAATTTTTATTAGTGTATAAATTTTATACTGTAAAATTAAGACACATTTAAAAAATGCATACTGTTTAGAAGTCTTAAAATAACTATCTAAAACACATTATTAAATTTATGCTTTATTATCGGCAAGAAACTTATTTAGTATTAGCATTAAATTTAATACACCTAATTATTATTGAATATCTCTAAAAAGTATAATTACAAATGATATATCAAAAAATAACACATAACACGAATATTAGCATAATAGATTAAAGAGAAATTAAAAATTTATTAGTGTATAAATTTTATCCGGTAAAATTAAGACACATTAAAAAATACATACTCTTTATAAGTCAGTCAAAATAACTGTCAAAAACACATTAAATTCTCATAAATTACACGTAAATTATTTATGCTTTATTATATATAAGAAATTTTAAATTTCAGTATTAGCATTAAATTTAATACACTTAATTATAATTGAATATCTCTAAAAAGTATAATTACAAATGATATATAAAAAAAACATTTAATACAAATATTAGCATAATAGATTAAAGAGAAATTAAAATTTTTATTATTGTATAAATTTTATCCGGTAAAATTAAGACACATTTAAAAAAATACATAATGTTTATAAGTCTTTCAAAATAACTATTTAAAAATTATTAAATTCTCATAAATTATTTATCCTTTATTATCGAAAGGAATTTAAAATTTTAGTATTAGCATTAAATTTAATACAAATTAATTATAGCTGAATATCTTAAAAAAAAGTATAATTACAAATTATTTTTTCAAGAGTAACATTTAACATGAATGTTAAAATAATATATTAAATTCAGATTAAAATTTTTATTATTGTATAAATTTTATCACCTAAAACGCAGATTATTTTTTTCATCAATTTACTGTTTTAAAATAAGTCTGTGTAAATTACGATCTAAAATTCATTCTTGTATCTATACTTTATTATCTATAAGAAATTGAAAATTTTAGTATTATCATTAAATTTAATACAAATTAATTATAACTGAATATAATTATAAATTATTTATGTTAAAACTAACATTTACCACGAATATTAGCATAATAGATTAAATTGAAATTAAATTTTTTATTATTGTATAAATTTGATCCGGTAAAACGCAGATTTAATTCTTTTCATCAATTTACTGTTTATAAAATAAGTCTGTCTAAATTACGATCTAAAATTATTATTCTTATTATATTTATGATTTATTATCGATATCATTTTATAAGCATGTTTGCATAGTAGATTGAAAGAGAACTAATTTTTTTATCAATGTATAAATTATATCCAGTAGGATGATGACATAAATGTTTTATTCAATATTCTGTTTATAAAAGCCTCTATTGTTATGTTTTCATTTACTCATGAGACTTAGAAATGATTTGTAACCGGCAGAAAATCCAATTACATACAACTAGATTCTAAAAATCTGTAAAAAAACACAACGAGACGATAGAATCCCTTCCTCAAAAATATTTTGCTAGACAGGTTGTTCTAATTCCAGAAAACTCCCAACAGAATTTCTGGTTCTTTTATTTTCGCAAAGACAAAATAAGTATAGAGAACAGTTCTCGGAGTATTTCTTTCCCACTACGCTTGCCAGAATTTGAGTACTTCACTTAACTCGATTTATGTTTTCTTTCATCTGATTAGATAGCCCGAGTATTTCTTCTGCTTTATAATGGAATTGGGCCATTATAAAGAATTTTAGACTCGTTGTCGTGAGTGTGGGATTAAGCATCCGTGAAGGTAGAATGCTCCAGAGTATATAAAATGTTTCCGAAACAAAAATCGAACAGCATCGCTTGACGAATACGGAAAATGCAACCGTATTAAGCTCAATTTGGGGTTTAATTCCGCAGTTAATACCGCGAGTGATGCAATTATGTTCCCTTTCTAGAGAATATTGGATAAGAAAAATAAATTATCTTGCCTGTAATTTAAAACATTTTTTATTAAATTTGTCTTTTAGGAACGGTCACTAAACAAAGACTCCCCAAAGAATTTTGTTTAACAGAATTTGTTTATAATAATAAAATACGTATAGAGACTTTATAAGGTTTTACAGAGATAAAATGTAACCATTAAAGCTAGAAAAATAAATTTAAAGGAAAATAACAATAAATTCATATATGGTTACTTAGACGTTTATGCGTGTAAGTTTTTATAAGAAAATTTTTAACAATATAATATGTTTTATTTCATGGAAAAACTTACACATGCTTAAATGGAATTAAAATGTGTTTTATTATACAAATGTAAGACCAAATAGTACACTGTATTTTACTAACAGGAACCTAGTAAATAACATACTTTTAATTTAGTATCTATGTATCTGTACTATCTGTATCTGTATCACTCACTCCCCCCTCACTCTATCTCTCTCTCTCTCTCTCTCTCTCTCTCTCTCTCTCTCTATATATATATATATATATATATATATATATATATATATATATATATGTCCACTCATGTCCATAAATTAAGGATAATGAAGTTCAGGCAATGAAAGAGACAAAAGCAAAACAAATTTGACTTATTTGTAAAGTCTATTTATTAAACAAAAGGTAAAGAGCAAAAAAGATGCTAAATGTTTGACATAATTAATAAAAATTGCGATTTTTACTCCCTGGAGCAAATTTTAAAAAAGAACCTATTTACAGAAAACAGTATAACATGGTTAGTATGATGGTTAATACGGAGTATGTCTCCCGGACGATGCAATACAAGCGTTACAACGCCTACGCATGCTGAGTATCAGATTATCAATCTGATCTTGGGGAAAATTACACCACTCATCAAGCAATGCCCTCCGAAGTTCCGATAGACAGTTGGGAGGGGGTTGACGGGCTGCAATTCGTCGGCCAAGCATGTCCCACACATGATCTATTGGATTCAAGTCCGGTGAGTATGCTGGCCAATCCATACGGGTGATATCCTCCGATTGAAAGCATTCGTCTACAATGTTTGCACGGTGAGTTCGGGCGTTGTCATCCTTACACAGAAATTCAGGACCCATGGCGCCCCGAAACAAACGTACATGTTGTTCCAGAATGACATCCCGATAGATGTGGCCTGTCATCGTTACACTCTGAACATACAGGTCAGTTCTGGAACCAAGAATAATTCCTCCTCAAACGAGCCATCCTGCACCACCGTAACGGTGTCGTTCAATGGTGTTCTCTTGGTGGTAACGGGTACCTGGCGCTCTCCATATGAAAGTCCGGCGAGAATCAGAACGTAAACTGAACCTGGACTCGTCGGAAAACATCACACAAGACCACTGTTGCGGTGTCCACAATGCATGCTCTCTAGCCCAGCATAATCGCAGGCGACAGTGAGTTGCGGTAAGGGGAACACATCTGACAGGCCTACGAGCATATAGACCAATGTTCCCTAAGCGTCTGTACACGGTCTGCCTTGAAACTGCCTTACCGGTAGCTGAAGAGAGCTGAAGAAACAGGTCTGATGCTGTGCTCCGTCTGTTCCTTTTCGCAGTAATTGCCAAATACCGGTCATCATTCGGCGTAGTAACTAGGGGGCAACCTGTGCTGTAACATCTACTCACATTACCATCAAGTTTGCCAAAGCCTGGCGATGATACTCTGGGCGATTCCAAGATCCTCGGATACTTCCAGCTGGGTACGTCCACATTCCAGTCGTCCGATAATTCTACCACGTAAAAAATCATCCAAATGCTTCCTTTGTGCCATAACTATGTGGTTATTGCACTGAAAGGCTTTTAAAGCGCTTGTGAACAATTTTACTTCTTTGCTACCATTCCTTATATACCCCTTTCATACACTCTCGTCATTGTGACGTACTATCCGCGCCATCTGGTGGTTTCCTGCAATTTGCATATTCTTCTTCAAGATATGTGTGATAATTCTACAGGTGAAATTTTTATTTTAGAGCTCAGTTTCTGTGTGATTCTGAATTATCCTTAATTTATGGACATGAGTGTATATCTACATATAGATAGATAGATATGTGTATGTAGATAGATACATTAAAAATCTCCTACTCATACATATAGGTGGGCCTTTTGAGCTCTATGAATGCATTAACCCTTTATATCCTGAATTAATTTACCATCAAGTTTCTTACTGCATTTTTGCACCATTAGATAAGTTTTAATGGAGAATAATCATAGAAAAAAGAAAATTAATTTTTACTGTATATTAGTAGTTAATTTTTCCAGCTGGTACTTTCTAGCACCATTATGTATTTTTGACTCTATGATAGAAAATAAAACATTAAATTATGAATAAAACAAATGAAATGCTTACCAGCGAATTATAGAAGGGTATATAGTACTAAATAACTGGTAACAAAGGCTATATTTACTCAATTGAACAACACGTGTATCAACTCTACCACAAAATGACCTTCGAATGCAGCACTCCAATTATAAAATCCCTACTACGCTAATAAAAAGGATTCCTGATTGGTGCTGTCATTTCTTTTCTGCTGTAGGAACTGCATCGTTCATGTCCTTCTGTGTACCGTCAGGAAAAACGTCTTTATTAGGAATATACAGGTGTTTTATTGAAGCGGTACTTATAAGTACCGTCAGGATAAAAAGGGTTAAATAAATTAAGACAATTTAATCTAACTAGAAATTGCACAGTCAACACATTATATTGTGGGTAAGTACTTAGGTCAGTATTATGCTGAAATATATATATATATATATATATATATATATAATATATATATATATATATATATATATATATATATGTGTGTGTGTGTATAGATATGTATATATATATTTATGTATATATATTTGTTATACATGAGTTTATCTGTGTATGTGTATGTGTTTGTTTGTATTTATGCTTGAAATAATTACTTTTTTACATGAGAGAAATTTTTAACGCTTATAATCAGAAATACCAAATTGGTTCTTTTCCCATAATGTTATTATAATATAATGGAGCAAGAAAGAGTGTATTTAAAAAAAAATCTGATAGAATTGTGAATAACATATTTAGTTAAACCATCCTTAATAATTTTAAGACGATGCTGATAGTTTTTTATGCTTAATCTTTTGAGCTCTAAGCGCTAAGAGCTATAAATAAATTAAGATGATTTATTCAATCTACTAGCTGTAAACACATTATTAATTTTCATAATAAAAATATTTATGAATAATTTTATTATGAATATTTCCTTAAACAGACAACATGAAACCGCAAGACTTTATTCTAAAATAAGGAAGAAAGAACACTAAAGTGCAATTGGTTAACAAATTTCAAGGATATTACGTATTCGGTATTCAAAGTAATATATATATATATATATATATATATATATATATATATATATATATATATATATATATATATATATATATATATATATATATATATATATATATATATATATATATATATATATATATATATATATATATTAGTTAATAACATAATTTAAAGGTTAGGAAAGAAGTAAACATCTTTCTAACATTAAATGCATTACTATTTTTTCAGAAGCTGGTAAAATTAATCAATTTTTAGGCATAATCACGTCTTCACGTAGGCATAATCACGTTGACGTCTTCTATATAAAATAAAAGTAAAAATACTTTAACAAGATAATGTTTTTTTTTATAAAATTCCCTACAAGTAGAATGTAAAAAAGACCAGATATAAATAGTGTTTAGTATATTAGTTTTGTTTATTTCGCTGTTTCAATTCACAGCACAATTTACCAATCATACAAAATGTACATTGACTTAGAACTCTCTCCTCATGTTTGTAAATAAATGAAATGTATCCAGTTCTTTATAAATGTATGATATTTATTTTTATTTCATGATCTAAAGCTACAGATTTAAGAAAGTGTGCTGTAATGTAAGTAGGGATTTAGTTGTTCAGATGTAAATGTTTTTGATGAAATATATATATTCTAGATAGAGTCATCAGTAGTTCAATAGAAAATGTTCGGAGTCTTTTAGGAGATTATAGAAAATCCCATTTACTATTTGGTTATGATCTTCTTATATGACCGTAAAAAAGATTTAAGCTGCTTACCCTCTAGTTTAGAGAGATTTACTTATTTCATCGAATTAAATAATTGGAAAAAATGTTTAGAAAATTTTACTTTGTAGTAAATCGGATTATTAATTATTAACGAACCGAAGTTTTTATTGTAAATAGGTAAAAAAGAGTAAGCAGTTTGAAATATTAGAAGTTGTTTTAAGCAAGAAATGCAAGCAATCAGTGGCAATAACGTTTCATGGTAACATGTGTTTCTGATTGAGTTAAACACCATAAAAATATTCTCGTTTTTTCAATTGATATACTATAAGTATTAATAGGTGATTTCAACACGAAAACCAGAAAATATTCATATTTTTCTAAAGCATTTTCACCGGGTCTTAGCAATTTTGCTTCTTTTATTTTTACTATTATCCTGAAATTCCTCTTTATGATAAATACGTGTGTCTGCGTTTTGTTCCAAATCTTAAACCACCTAGTTCTGCGAATTCTAAGAGTATATTTAAAATGTTATTACAATTATGACAAAGGCTATTAATATGCTAGAATGTCATTTTTACCAGAGGAGTCTATAGTTTCCTCAATAAATATCATTGCAATTTCTTCACCAGTTTGCAGTTAGAATATACATACATAATAAAACTTTTTTAAATTTTGGATTTCATGTAGAATTCGAAAGGCCGTGTCACTTTAATTTTACCTAGACAAAAGGTAAAATTCTTCACACCAACATCTGTTTTAACACTAAACATACCCACACTTAACACATACCTATTTCTACCATAGCCTGTCAAATGGGCAGACTTTATTTTTTCTGATTATAAATCTACGAAATATGAAAATTGGAAGGAGATAGACGAATAAGCTTTATTATAATTAAACAAAATTGTATATTGTCAATTTTTATGTATTGCAAACACAAAGAATAAGAATTTTTAATTCATTTCCCATCGCATTTTTTACATAAACATTATGGGTCAATTGACCCGTTATATGGTATATTTAGTGTTAAGGACCGAGGTAGCTCAATTGGCAAAGGCAGCGATTTCTTAACAGACATGTTACGGGTTTGGGGCTAGAGTCGGCCTAAGATTCACCTTGTTCGCAAAAGGTGAATGGGCACATAAAATATGTTCTTGGTTACAGAGTCTTCCAAGTTTTTTAATCAATACTTCTGAGGGTATTAGGACAAATCTGGGGGTTTTCTACTTGGTACCTGCTTCTAAATTACGAAGACCCAGCCAGGCTAATCTTACTCCCGTCAATAGCATACCTTAAGGTATACCTGCTTCCCGGGTGTTGCTAAATGAGTGACAGTGTTCGCAGCATTCTTAAGGCGTTAGGGTAATATATGTATCGCTTGCTGCATTGGAAAAATATCAATTTCATTCCTATCTATTAGAAACAGCAATTCATAGTAAATAGCGCAGTCAAGAAAGTTTGCACACCTGATTATTTTCACTTATATTTTTTATCTTGAAAGATCAAAGTTGAACAAAATTTTCTTTTCATGCTTTGTATTAGACTAGATCAAAAGTAGACGCATAAAATATACTTCCATCTTAATAAAATATCCATTTTATAAAAAAAGCATAAACCAAAGTAATAAGATTATAATTGTCTCTTAGTTTTAATAGAAAAAATCCAGAAAATAATCCCTCGTCATCGTTTTGACACTATTTCCCAACCTAATACAATAAAGAAGAACACATAATTCTTTCGGAGGTTCTACTTCTTGAAGCTAAAACCCAAATTATTATGAATAATTTTGGTTATCTGTCTCGCGAAAATGAACCCTTTTATATCACATTTTCATAATAACAAATCACAAACTTTCAAGCAACAATTTATCAAAATGTTTGCTCGCCAACTAAAATAGAAAAGTTAGTTGGCGCCGGAAGAAGACTATTTACAAAACTAATGGGAGAAAGCACAGAAATAAGTTGTTATTTATAACTCTAGTATTAATTTCTAGGCCACTACACTGCAGAGATACATGAGAGTCATAAAAAAAGTGTTGTAGCACTTTTCAGCAAATATTATTTAGCGAAGCGTAATTTAGCTTCTCTGAGCACGTACAGTAGATTATAAAATATTATAAACAATATTTAACTAATAATTTAGTACAGCCTGGTTAAACGAGAAATGTCTTTGTAGATTGTAGATTAGTATAAACTAAATAAATCTCAATGAAATTAATTAAGTAACATCTTATTTATTTTATAAAAATAGTTTGAATACACGTATTTATTTTAGTACATAGTATAACAGGAAATTCTTTGTAGAACGTAGTTTAGTATGTCTAATAAGATCTTAAATTGCATTGCAATGACACTAGTACTAGTATCATAGACAAAAAAGCGATGTCTTCACTTTTGGGCATATATATATATATATATATATATATATATATATATATATATATATATATATATATATATATATATATATATATATATATATACATTACAATGAAGTATTGTAATTAACACTCTTAATATGCTTTTCCCTTATTTGTTATACATCTAAAAGTAGCAGATATGTATATTAAAAACACCTATATTTTTTAATAATCCTCGTTAATCGATTTTTAAATAAGACTTCTACAAAATAAAAGATAAGGGTGAGGATTAAATCAAATAATATGAATATACGACAAATTATGATTTAACCAAAAACAAATCTAGTATGAATTTAACTAAACTAATCAATGATATTTTAAATTTAAAAATTATTACTAAATATTTATATATTACTAATATCTGCTAAAGTTTCAAGGACATTTAGCTGTCGATTTTCGAATAAAAAATTTTGGAGCATTTTTCAACAAATATTATTTAGTGAAGGATAATTTAGCTTCTCTAAACACGTACAATAGATTATAAAATATTATAAACAATATTTATCTAATAATTTTAGTACAGCCTAGTCAAACGAGAAATGTCGCTGTAGAACGTAGATTAGTATAAATTATATAAATCTCAATGAAAATAATTAAGTAACATCTTATTTATTTTATGAAAATACTTTGAATAGAGGTATTTATTTTAGTACATAGTATAACAAGAAATGTTTTGTAGAACGTAGTTTAGTATGTCTAATAAGATCTTAAATTGCATTGCAATGACACTAGTACTAGTATCATAGATAAGAAAGCGATGTCTTTAGTTTTGGGTACTTATATATACGTACGTTACTATGAAGTATTCGTAATTAACCCTCTTGATATGCTTTTCCCTTATTGTTATACATCTAGAAGTAGCAGACTTATATATTAAAAAAAGAACCTATAGTTTTTATTACAAAAATCTTATGGTAATTATTTATATACTTTTATTTAAATATACTTGTTTATATATTTCAATATAAAATACGAAAAGTTGGTTACAAAATTAAATAATTTTCGATCTATTGAAATTTAACTGAATAAGTAATTACCATGTACAACTCCTCTGTGAAATGTACCCACACACAATGTGTTCAGAAAATTAATCATGGGGAATTAGGTCTCAGGTTAATCGTAATGATAAATGCAAAGAAAAATGTACGGTGTGTGGATTTTTTAAAATTATGTATACTACTTATTTATTATAATGACTTAGAAGGATCAGAGAAATATCATTTGTTTCACTTTTGTTACCCTTCTATGTAATATTTAAAGAAAGAGATTCTGAGATTCTGAGATTTAATAATCATCTACAGTATGTTTTTATATCAAATTTCGAAAGTGTTATAATAAGATTTAAACAAATAAATATAAGCAATGAATGTTATAACATTATAAGAAGTTTTAATAAAATCAAACAACATAAAAATACTTTTACTAACATTTTACAGAAGTACATTTTAATATACATTTGAGTAAGAAACTACTGACGTTATCCTCTACCAAATATCTTACACTAAAAGCACCGAAATATCGATTTCTGCTAAAGCGCGAAGAACATTTAGCTTTCTAAATCCAAATATGTTATTGTATGTTTTTCTTATCGGAACATTGTTAAATCATAGATTTAGAAATAAGAAACATTTTAGGCTTTAAAAAATTCGCAAAAAAAGGCAAATATTTTCATTTCAGTAGTAAATTTTGTTTATACTTCTTTTTTAAAATACTTTCTATTACTTTTGTGCACTTTTTTAGTAAAATATTATAGTTCTTTGTATTTTATAATCCACATTCTAGAAGTGGATTGCAAAATCAAAGACGAAAATGGAATTCCGAGTAACACTTCAGCTTCAACCAGAAGGTGTTAAAAAAAGAACTGACGACGAGATCAAGTAATATGAAAAAAACTTCAAATTATTATTTTACATAAAACAAATTTAGCATTGCCTAAAAATAGAACAAAAAACTTGATTCTTACATGATATTTTTAAAAATATCGATTTCTGCTAAAAGGTAAAATAAATTTAATACTTGAAATTCCAAGTGCCTTATTTATGTTTTTCTTATCAAAATTCTGTTAAATTGTATTTCTAGAAATAGGCATTTTTAAGAGAGGCATAATTCTTGCTCTAGTTATGAATTAATTATTGTATTAATTATGACTTATTAGTTTCTAGCAATTTTTCTTCTTTCTTTGAGAGTAAAATAATAAATAAATAAATAAATCTGAATACTTTGGAATTTGAAACCCATTGTTAGAACGGATATTTTTAGCGTTTTCGAATTGGCAAATGAATGTAGATTAAGGCCTCAAATTACAGGAAATATACCTTAGTGCTAACAGAATAGATAAATAATCAGTGTTTATGCGTTGGTCATATATATATATATATATATATATATAGGTTGCTATCGAATAATATAAAATAATTAAGTTTTTCATACCTTTCTTTCTTTTCTTTTTTTTTGTTGCATTTCTAGAGCTGATAGAGTAGTATTTCAAGTAAGTTTAAAATTTAAAAATTTTCCTTAGGGGATTTTTAAATAAAAATTCTATAAAACTCAAAACTTAAGAGTAAGAATGATATAAAATAATAAAAATAAGTCAGATTACCTTTTTACTAAATAATCTAGTACAAACATAAATTAAAAACTAAAGACTCGTACTATACAAGATATCTTAGAAGAAATAACAATCTGCTAGTGATACCGTTAAAGCGTAAAATATATTTTGTTCTCAAAATTCGAAAGTATTCGAGAGTATTCGAAAGATCAAAATACTGTTAAATTGTACTTTTAGTATTAAGAAGTCCTTTTATTCATTAAAAAGGCAAATTTTTAACTCCAATGATGAATTCAGCGATGCCTACTTTTAAGGTAATTTTTAACATTTTTTGACAATAAAAACATCCTAGTTCTTTGTAATTTCAAACCGATTGTTAAATCGGATATTTGCAGACCTTTAATAAAATCTTAAAAATGGTCATAGCTTAATTAGAGAGAATAGATAAGTTATGTTTGAGTCTTGGTCATTTATCTATACATAAGTTCATTTAAAAATCAAGTAATTAACAAACTTTCATAAGCTGTTTCTTGTTTTTGTACTCTTGTTTGTGTTTTCTTGTTTGTACTTCTAGAGCTGACAGAGTAGTGTCTAAAAAAGTTAGCAATCTAAAAATTCTGTGTAGATATTTTTTCCATAAAAATTCTAAAACAAATTAAAATATAGAAGGAAGAATGTCGCCAAAAATAAAAATACGCCAAATTGGAATTTTACAGATAACAAATATAGTATAAACAGAACTGAGAAACTAAAGACGTTTACCCATACAAGATATCTTAACAGAAATATTGATTTTTGTGTAAAACGTAAAATACATTTAACTCTGAAAATCCGAATGCATTATTTTATGATTTTCCTACATAGGTTGATTTGGAAATAAAGTAATTAACAAACTTTCATATGCTGCTTTTTATTTGTGTTGTACTTCTAGAGCTGACAGAGTAGTATTTAAAAAATTGAGCAATCTAAAAAAGCTCTGTAGATATTTTTTACACGGAAATTCTAGAAGAAATTAAAACTAGGCAGAAGAATGTCGCCAAAAAATAAAAATACGTCAAATTACTATTTTACAGATAACAAATCTAATATAAACAGAACTGAGAAACTAAAGACGTTATTCCATACAAGATATCCTAACAGAAATATTGATTTTTGTCTGAAGTGTAAAATACATTTTGCTCTCAAAATCCGAATACATTATTTTATGTTTTTCTTATCAAAATACTGTTAAACCGTAGTTTTAGAAATAATAAATATTTTTATCCATTAAGAAACGGCATATTTCTCGCTCCAATTATGAATTCAGCGATGCTTGCTTTTAAGATAAATTTTAGCATTTTTTTCACAATAAAAACATAATAGTTCTTCGTAATTTCAAACCTACTGCTGTATCCAAAATTTAATGATCTTTAATAAATCTTAAAAATGGTCAAAGCTTAATTAGATTAGGAGAGAATAGGTAAGTTGCGTTTGAGCCTTGGTCATTTATCTATACATAGGTTGATTTGAAAATCATGCAATTAACAAACTTTCTTATGATGCATTTTGTTTGTGTTGTACTTCTACAACTGATAGAGTAATGTATAAAAAAATTAGCAAACTAAAATATCCTTGTAGAAATTTTTTACATGAAAATTCTAAAAAGAAAATTTAAAAACTAGGAGAAAGAATGTCGTCCAAACATAAAGATACGTCAAACTGCAATTTTAGAGATAACAAATCTAGTATAAACAGAACTCAGAATCTAAAGACGTTTACCCCCTGCAAGATATTCTAACAGAAATATTGATTTTTGTCTAAAGCGTAAAATGCATTTAATTCTGAAAATCTGACTACATTATTTTATGATTTTCTTACATAGGTTGATTTGGAAATCAAGTAATTAACAAACTTTCATATGCTGCTGTTTTTTGTGTTTACTTCTAGAGCTGATAGAGTAGTGTTTAAAAAAATTAGCCATCTAAAAATTTTTTGTAGATATTTGTTAAATGAAAAATTTTAAAGCAAATTAAAACTAGGCAGAAGAATGTCGCCAAAAAATAAAAATACGTCAAATTGCAATTTTACAAATAAGAAATCTAGTATAAACAGAACTGAGAAACTATAAGACGTTATCCCATGCAAGATATCCTAACAGAAATATTGATTTTTGTCTAAAGCGTAAAATACATTTAGCTCTTAAAATCCGAATACATTATTTTATGTTTTTCTTATCAAAATTGTGTTAAATCGTGGTTTTAGAAATTAGAAACATTTTTATCCATTAAAAAAAGGCACATTTTTCTCCAATAACGAATTCAGCTATGCTTGTTTTTAAGATAATTTTTAGCATTTTTTGACAATAAAAACATTCTAGTTCTTCGTAATTTCAAACCTATTGCTGCATTGGATATTTGCAGATCTTTAATAAAATCTTAAAAATGGTCATAGTTTAATTAGATTAAGGGAAAATAGATAAGTTGTGTTTGAGTCTTGGTCATTTATCTATACATTGGTGGATTTGAAAATCATGCAATTAACAAACTTTCTTATGATGCATTTTGTTTGTGTTGTACTTCTACAACTGATAGAGTAATGTATAAAAAAATTAGCAAACTAAAATATCCTTGTAGAAATTTTTTACATGAAAATTCTAAAATAAATTAAAATCTAGGAGGAAGAATGTCACCAAAAAATAAAAATACATCAAATTGCAATTTTACAGATAACAAATCTAATATAAACAGAACTGAGAAACTAAACGCGTTATTCCATGCAAGATATCCTAACAGAAATATTGATTTTTGTCTAAAGCGTAAAATACATTTAATTCTCAAAATCCGACTACATCATTTTATAATTTTCTTACATAAGTTTATTTGGAAATGAAGTAATTAACAAACTTTCATATGCTGCTTTTTATTTGTGTTGTACTTCTATAGCTGACAGAGTAGTGTTTAAAAAACGTTAGCCATCTAAAAAAAATTGTAGATATTTATTAAATGAAAATTTTAAAGAAAATTAAAAAATAGGAGGAAAAATGTCGCCAAAAAATAAAACTACGTCAAATTGCAATTTTACAAATAACAAATCTAGTACAAACAGAACTGAGAAACTAAAGACGTTATCCCATGCAAGATATCTTAGCAGAAATATTGATTTTTGTCTAAAGCGTAAAATACATTTAGCTCTTAAAATCCGAATACATTATTTTATGTTTTTCTTATCAAAATTGTGTTAAATCGTGGTTTTAGAAATTAGAAACATTTTTATTCATTAAAAAAAGGCACATTTTTCTCCAATAACGAATTCAGCTATGCTTGCTTTTAAGATAATTTTTAGCATTTTTTTGACAATAAAAACATTCTAGTTCTTCGTAATTTCAAGCTTATTGCTGCATAGGATATTTGCAGATCTTTAATAAAATCTCAAAAATGGTCATAGTTTAATTAGATTAAGAGAGAATAGATAAGTTGTGTTTGAGTCTTGGTCATTTATCTATACATTGGTGGATTTGGAAGTCAAGTAATTAATAAACTCTTTCCTTTTTCCCTGTACTTCTAGAGATGTCTGAGTAGTGTTTAAAAATTGAGAAATCTAAAATAGCTCTGTAGATAATTTTTTACACGAAAAATCTAAAACAAATTAAAAACTAGTATTAAGAATGTCGACAAAAATAAAAATATGCCAAATTGTAATTTTACAAATAACAAATCTAGTACAAACAGAACTGAGAAACTAAAGACGTTATCCCATGCAAGATATCCTAACAGAAATATTGATTCTTGTCTAAAGCGTAAAATACATTTAGCTCTCAAAATCCGAATACATTATTTTATGTTTTTCTTATCAAAATACTGTTAAATCATAGTTTTAGAAATAAGAAATATTTTTATCCATTAAAAAAAGGCATATTTCTCGCTCCAATATTAAATTCAGCGATGCTAATTTTTAAGATAATTTTTAGAATTTTTTGACAATAAAAAATCCTAGTTCTTCGTAATTTCAAACCTATTGCTGCATCGGATATTTGCAGATGTTTAATAAAATCTTAAAAATGCTCATAGCTTATTTAGACTACGAGAAAATTGATAACCTGTGTTTGAGTCTTGATTATTTATCTATAAATAGGTTGATTTGGAAATCAAGTAATAACAAACTGTTACTTTTTCGTTGCAATTCTAGCGATGACAGAGTGGTGTTTAAAAAAATTAGAAATCTAAAAAGCTCTGTAAATATTGCTTTACACGAAAATTCTAGAACAAATTAAAACTAGGAGGAAGAATGTTTCCAAAAAAATAAAAATATATCAAATTACAATTTTACAGATAACAAATCTAGTATAAACAGAACTTAGAAATTGAAGACGTTATAACATACAAGATATCCTAACAGAAATATTGATTTTTGGCTAAAGCGTAAAATACATTTAATTCTCAAAATCTGAATACATTATTTTATGATTTTCTTACATAAGTTGATTTGGAAATCATGTAATTAACAAACTTTCATATGCTGCTTTTTATTTGTTTTGTACTTCTAGAGCTGACAGAGTAGTGTTTAAAAATGTTAGCAATCTAGAAAATCTTTATAGATATTTGTTAAATGAAAATTCTAAAATAAATTAAAAACTAGGAGGAAGAATGTCGCCAAAAAATAAAAATACATGAAATTGCAATTTTACAGATAACAAACCTAGTACAAACAGAAATGAGAAACTATAAGACATTATCCCATGCAAGATATCCTAAGAGAAATATTGATTTTTTGTCTAAAGCCTAAATTACATTTAGATCTCAAAATCCGAATACATTATTTTATGTATTTCTTATCAAAATACTGTTAAATCGTAGTTTTAGGAATAAGAAACATTTTTATCCATTAAAAAAAGGCATATTGCTCGCTCCAATAATGAATTCAACAATGATTGCTTTTAAGATAATTTTTAGCATATATTGACTATAAAATCATGCTATTTCATCATAATTTTGAATTTATTGATGCATCGGATATTTGCAGATCTTTAATAAAATCTTAAAATGGTCATAGCTTAATTAGACTAGGAGAGAATAGATAAGCAGTGTTTGAGTCTTGATAATTTATCTATACATAGGTTGATTTGGAA
>CM063501.1:17443612-17453612 GCA_032207245.1 Pardosa pseudoannulata
TATTTTCATGAATTTCTTTTGCACATTGCTAGAGATTATTTAATGTTAGTTAAATATAACTTACATCACTATGAATCCTTCAGATAAACTTTGCAAATATCAAGTTTAGTTTCAGGAATTAATTTTGTGTCTTGGTAGACTATATTTAACTTTAATTAAATATAGCAATAAATTTTTCAGGTAAACTTTACAGATATCGTGTTTAGTTTCAGGCATTACTTCAGTGGATTAGTAGGTATCGTTTATCATTATTTAAATATTTTCTAGAGCAGTACAGTAATTTATATTTATTGAATTGGAAATGAAAATTAGAAATGAATTACAATGAGAAGTTAATTTGCTCCGAGATTGATTACTATAGACACCTTCTAAGACAGGGATGTAATATTCTTGTTTGTGAAATAAACTCGATCCCTAAATTTTAAGGAAAATGTGCATGACTGTTTATGATTCTTAAACTTTCATACAGATTTTACTGTTCATTGTAGTTCGATTATTCTTTTCTAACATAAAATGCTATGGTAAATGCTATTTTAAAACTACAATAAATTTCATTTAATTTTTAATAACGTATATGTAGGTAAGCTTCAGATAAACTTTGATAATCTAAAGTTCAGTTTAAAGAACCGCTTTTACGTGTTAGTACAAATCCTTTAATATTAAATTAATATTACGGGAAATAAAGGCAACTATTAAGATGCATTGAATTGAAAATGGGAAATTCCAAATAAAATGAAACATATTGCAACACGTAATGAAATGTGAAACGATATAGATTTCTACAGAACTATACTATGATATAATCTTCTTGTCTTTGGAATATAAGCGCTATCTCAAACTTACACGCGAAATGTACACGATTAATTATGAATCTTAAAATTTCACATGAACCTTATTGCACTTGATCCGTTTCATTATTAATTATTGTTTTCCTCTAACTTTAGATGAAATAATTCTCTGTGTTATTTTAAAACTACATTAAATTTAATACAATATCTGTCTAAGTTACATTTATAAATACTGCAGACATAAATTACAAATTATGTTTGCAGTATTCACAAATTTATTTTAAGTATTTCTTTCATGTTGTCATTGAGAACATTTAAGGTTAAATTAATATTCTTTAGGAAATTGCTGTAATTCAGATACAATGAATTTAAAATGTAATGTGGCAGATAGTATAAAAAATTGCATGTTAAACAATAAGGTACTAAGTTGAAACTCAAAAGTTTTAATGAAGTAAAAATCTCGTTTTTGTTACTTTAGTAAGAGGAAGTAAATGAACAAAACTAGGAAATGAAAATAAACTTTAGCTCTTCTTTTATTGGTAGGTCCTCAAAATTAAGCCGTATAAGAGCCACAGTAATCTGTTTTAAATTATGTAAGGTTTTCAGCTTAGAAAAATGTACGTTTCATAAAGCAGCAACTTATGTTATCGAGTATTTTTCACCGTCTTTTTTTAATTTCAGTTTCGTGTTAAGAAAAGTTTGCAGCATATAAAAATTGCATACATTTTCAGGGTAATAAAATTTCAATCATGTTTAAACTTTGGAAATTTTATTGGCAAGTTTGAAGGAAGTTTTGATGTGAGAAATGAGGTAGTTTCACGGTTCCTAGCTTACTGACATGTTGGAATTAAATACTCTGAAAAAAATGTTGTATTTGGATAATACAAGATTAGAAAATATAATTGCATATATCTTTAATGTTTTGTAGATTAAAATGATTTATTTAGTGTTCAGTAAGAAAGATAATAGAAAGGTAATAAATATTTTTTAGAAACTTATAAATTTATTGCAGGGGAGCATAAAAATTGCTATTAATAGAATACGATGCTATCAATTTTGAATGAATAACGATGAATATATCGGATTTTATTTACAAACGTGCATTGATATTTAAATAATGAAATGAATTTAGCTTACGTTAGTTAATGTGATTTTGATGAAAATGTTCGAGTATTATTACATTTATTTAAAATAACAATACATATCCTTAATATACAGATTTTCTGTCATTATTAAGAACAGAAAATCAAAGTGAAAGTCAAAATTAATTTACTAATGGATTATGTATTAAATTTTTACATATTTCTCCTCCTCTTCTACTTTTATAAAATATATGCATATATAGCATGTCCAAATTAATAATAAATAAAATTATTTTTTTACAGAGATTTATTTTTGTTATTCTAGAATAAAAAATATTTTAATAAAATACGAGTGTAAATATTAGAAATGCTTGCTCTTATAAACAAATAAATGCTGAAAATGTGTTTGATTGTTCAAGAAATATAAATTCAATTTTCATTTGATTAAATAATGTGACGATCTAGAAGCAAAAGAAAGCATCATAGTTATAAAGAAACATGATACGTATTTTAGTTTGTTAATTAAAGTAAGCTCCATTTGTAACATCATCTCTTGAATGGAATTGAAATTAGAAAGTTTTCTTGTACGATAGAAAAATTTTAAAATGTAATTAGATTTCAACAAGAGCATATTCAAATATATATCAAAAACATAAGAAAACAAAGATTATAAGTTGAAATCAAAGTATGTCTTTTTAGGTGTTTTGATGTTAAATTGTTTATTTATCTTTTGTACAGTAGTTTATGATAAAATAATTTAGATGGTGATATAAATACAATAGAAATGCATTATAAGGTATAACGAAAATAAAAAAATGAAATAGAGATATTACTTTATAATTTCCAATACAAATTAAATTTTGTAAAAATATATGTTAAAGTGAAAAAACCAAATTCAGATTTTACTATTACTTTTGTTTACTATAAAGTAGATGAAAAATACTATAAATTAGATAAGTAGATAGTATTAAGTAGATAAGTATTATATAATTCCTTATATAATAGTTATTTACTTAATACAATTATTAATACATATATTGGAATTATTAATACAAAAATATGATTATACATATATTGGTATTATTAATACAATATATATTGAAATTCTGAAAATGGTATTTATGCTATAGGTAGTACGTTATTACTTATGCTTTAGTGATAAAGTGATAATCAGTAAATAGACAGTCTTATGAAAAATATTTAAAAAAATATGAGTACGAAAAATAAGTACGGATCTTTTAACTTTGGGTGAAATAACCTACTAAAAAATTAGTTTATAAAAACAAAAGTTAAAGTTATTAGAATAGAGGGTTAAAATGTTTATTGTCTACTTTCAATATATCAAGTTACCTGAAATTTTAAATAACTTCTCCGCAAAATGGTCATATAAACAATAGTTTCCTTTCAGTAGAAATGTCTGTAGGTTTGTTGCTATGGAGATTTCTAGCTATCTGGAATTAAGTATTCTATTGTCGTCTATTGAATTAAGTTGCTTAGATATAATTTATCATTCTTTCGTTGAATATGAGCCAGTCTATTCAGTGTTACTCATCTAACTTAACAAACTAAAACTAAACAGGTTCAACTAAGTAAACATTCTATGAAAGGGATAATAACTAGAGGGAAAATGACATCAAGGAATGTGAAAATAGGTTACTCTTGAATAGAAATACTGAGAAAATTATAGAATGCTACTCACTGAAAGATTGAATAGAAGTATGAGTTAGTAATGAGATGTTTTAATACATTTAATTCTATATTGATAATTCAAAAATATGAAATTTCAACTTGCCAATAGGAACTATAATTTTAAGTCTAAAAAAATAAGTATCTATTAGTATAGACCCATAAAAATTGCAGACAACAGACAATAAAAATTGTCTTTTATCTAACGAATCTGTTATCTTTACAAGAAATTTCTATACGGTATGCAAGCAGTTAGGTCATGTGAGTAGAAATGATAAAATGCCTTCCGAATCCTTTTTATGGATAATTAAAAAATATATATGTAGGTTTAAATACAATTTAACAAATATAAAAGGCATGAAAAAGTTTTATTCTTTTTTAATCATTTATTATGCTCAACTATTAACGTTTTAACATATTCGATATTTACTACTCTAATTCTGCTCATTTAAGCCCCCTGAAATTTCTTTCTATGGTTCTGAATTACTGAAAACTTCTTGACCATTTTCTAATTATCTTTATCTCCATGCATTTCCGAATATGAACTACGAAATAGTTTACTGTAAAAATAAGTTGTAAAAGTTTTTTTAAAGTAATAAATATATAAAATTCGTGATTTACTTTCGTAGGTTTGTCATTAAAATTGTGCAATAATATTAAAAGATATAAAAGTATACAAAATTAAGTGACACAAACTAACTTCTAGTTCTCAAAATCGAAAGCTAGCATGAAAATATAGCCTATTTCACGGTTTACTTAATAGTAACATTTTAAAATCAATATACATGCTCTTTTTCGAGGCTACTTAAGAATAAGTAACTTATGTTTTTAATTTCTTGTTTTATAATATATTTTTTATATGAACTTTTCTTTTAAGGGTGTTGGAAGAACGTTACAATATTACCCCTTTATAAAAATTGCCTTAGTCAACACTTCAGTTAAAAGAAGCAGAGGAAATCAAAAATTAATTAAAACATCTATAATATTCATGTTTATTTTATTTATAAAGAAAATATATAATTTATTCCTAATGGTACAAACGAGAAAACCAATTAAAACAAAAATAGTTCAGATCGATAAACCGATATTCAGTACAATATCGAATCCCAAGGAGAACAATGTAAAAGATTGCTTTCTCCAATTTAATATTGCAGGGGAATTTACGTTTTATGCATTAGCCCATACAACAGCTGGTATTTTATTAATTATTTTATTATGGGAGATCATTATAGGCGTCCAATACTATTACATAGGATAATCCAAACAAAGTGAGTCTTCAAAATTTAGAAGCAGGGTCTAAGCAGATGTTCCCTAGGCTTCACTCACCACCTTCAAAGGTAATATTCGGGAACTTGAAGAACGTTGCAACCACTAACTTGTTAAATGTGTCCCAGACACCATTAATGGAGAAAGTGAATCCTTGGCTGGCTCAAGCTCCTTCAAGTTAAGAGATTACTGTCTTTGACGACCGAACTATAACGGATCATGCAAACGATTATTAGCAAGATAACAAATCTAGCTGTTTTTCAGCCTCTTCAAGATACGAAATTGCTGCCTTTGTCAACCTAGCTGCCAAGGCTCATGTAAATGATTATTAGCAAGATAACAAATCTGAATGTTTGAAAAAATTATAAAAATGGCTTGAGAATGTTCTTAACTGTGAATAAAATATAAACTAGTAAACAGTTATGCAAATTAGAAAAATCAACAGATGTAGAAGGAAAAAATCGATTTTCATTGAAGCCAAATAGTAAGTCTACAAGAAAGAAGATTTAACACGGCGATTAAAATTCTGCTTGTTTCTTAAAGTGGAAAGTTCCTTATCAATGCACTTTAAAGTATTTGGAACAATATCAGATTAACTCTTTTATAACACAGAAGATATAAAGCCTACAAATTTGTATATAACTGTTGCATACAACTCTTGAAATTCATTTGTGAGATTTGCGTAATACCCTATTCATAACACGTTTAAATTTTAGCATAGCATTAAACATTGATATCACTTTACCAGAACTTATTTAAAAAAATTAATATTTTGAAAAAAAATATTTAGCAATGCCTCAATTACTAAACACTGAAGACAAATCTTTCTAACATTTATGTTTTGTGGATAAAATAATTTGTGAGTTAATTTAGCAAACTAAGTTACTAAACTGAAATTAAGAAGATATTTTAAAAACCTGTAAATTAGTTTTATTATAACCTATATATTTTAAAATTTCAAAGATAGATTAAGTAACCTATACAACTGGATAGGAGAATAAGGATTTTACTTACCATCCCTCTTTACTTATATTTGTTTATCTAAATGTTTTGCTCATGTTTTCTTTTAGATTCATTGCTTTCTTAAAACAATCTTTTTAAAAAGTATCTATTTTTTAAACATTGAACACATTTCTAATACTTATGTTTTCCAGGCAAATTTACATTTACATTATTATTAACTTAAACACTAAATTGCAGATTCGTTCACTACAGAATTCTCTAATAAACTTACATAATTGTTAATTGTAAATTAGCTTTATAATAAGGTAAAAATCATAAGTCCACACCACTTAGATTCACTGACCAAATGAAGAGATTAAAAGAATATAAATTTATTTTTAATATATCAATCTATTCTTTCTATTTAATGCGCAACAGCCCCTAGGGGGCCAAGGCTTACGGCGCCAATCTCCGTTTGCCTGACCAAAGGCCCTGGGGTGCGAAGTTCCGGTTAGGTGGTCAATCTTACGAGGAAACCCCAGTGTTTAGTTCCCAAGCATACTTGGTCCTCAATTTCTCTACCCACTGAAGGGATGAAAGGCTGAGTCAACCTTGCCCAGCCCGGGGATCGAACCTCGGACCTGTGTCGTGGGAGAGGGAAGCGCTACCCTAACGCCTGTGGGTAATATATCAATACTTTTATTATATTTTCTTTATGAAAATGTTTCGTCAAAATCTTTGTCTAAAAATTATTGAGGATTTAAAGTAATCTTCTATTAAAACATTATTTCTCCATACACATACTTACATTCACTCTAGCATTTTTTATGACATTTAAACTAAAATCTTGTATTTTATATCAATAATTTCAATTTAGTTATTCTCAGGATATCAAGGAAAATTAAAAATTAATTATTTTATAGTTTCTCTTATATTTCTTTCTTAAAGCAATATTTACTCTTGTTTTCTTTTTCCAATCTCCAGAGTAAAAAAGTGTACTTGCTTAGTTAAAAAAAAAGAAAGAGACTGATGAAACTCTCCATTGACCTTTGGAAAACGGAAACAATCGTGATAATATGGACGGATTGGTCTCTAGAGATACAAGCTATTTTCTAGCCCAGTTTTTTTTTCTATTTCAGATGTATTGGTACACAGTACCTTTTTTAAACTTCCTATAACGTTTTCGAAACTAGAAAAAAAAATATATTTATTTCTATTTTTAAAATGTTTCAGTATATTCAATTTTTAGTTAAAAGGGAGATATTTCAGTATTAAGCAAATTAATCGGAACAAGCACAAAATGTTTTAAATATGTACAGGGTTAGTAATAAATAAGTAAGAAATAGTAACTTCTGAGGAGTCTAGAGTATGTTCTATTGGTCCAAATGAGAAAAAGTTGCAAGTAAATATAATTCAAATAATGTGCTAGGTATTTATTACTTAAATATTTTTAGTACAAAAATCCACCAATAGATGGCACTGTAACACATATGGTATTTATTTAGTTTTTTATGCTTAGACGAGCTTTAGTTTCTTGTCTGCACATCATACATCCGTTGCAAGAAAAAGCTGTATTCTTAAAAACTGTTTTACAAGTGCCAGAAAAACTCAGTTGTAACTGTAAAATTCCTTCGTATGAAGCAGGTACGAAGAGGTTCAATGTCTGCATGTGCCTTACTCAAGACGATTGTTCACCAGATATCAAACAGTTGTGATTTTTGGTTGTGAGGTTTCCCACATGGGATGTGGGAAGGACAAGATCTCCCGTTAAAGGCCAGCATATGTGCCAGATTTGAAGGACGGCATTCGATGCCATGTTCTTGATATTCCGATTGACTCATTCTGGTCAGCTGTGGAAAATATGGTTCTGCTGTTATAGTACATTGCTGAACATGAAGGGGGACATATTGAACACTATTGAGTACTTTTTAATATTACTTAGCATTTATAAAGCATATTAAATACCTTAATATGCACCACAGTTCCACCCATAGGTGGATTTTTGTATTAATTTTTTTTATTAAATAAATATTAAGCCTATAATTTGAATTAAATGTAACTCTAATTGTATATCATTTTGACTAATAGAACATATTCTATAGTTTAGGGAACTCATTTATTGCTAACCCTCTAGTTTAATTTGTAAAAGTGTATTTATAGTGCAAAGTTTCCACCTCTCGCTTTAACAATATCTTGTGCACGTTTTAGGATGGATTCCAAAAATTTAATACATAATATTTGTAAATCATAAAACCAAACTGCTATGACCTTCTGAATCATTTATCTATTGGCTGAGCTGTCTATCTTACCACCTCTTCACAATACTTCACATATTACTTTTACATATTATATTTACATTCCCATATTACATTTATATTCACATATTCATATATATATTTCTAGGCTAATTCAACTGTTAATTTCTATTCTCGGAATTGTTTTTGAATTTAGAATTAGGGCAAAAGGTAAAACTATACTGAAACAGGCTAATACCAACAATAAATGCTTTCGTAAAGGACACAAGTTTATTTACTAGTATTAAAGTGCAGATTTTGCTGTTCAACCTTTCCATATATGATGTAGTAAAGGTAATTTGATCTTGATTCAAAACTGAATCACATGATCGTTCAGGGATGATCCCATGCAACACTTTCGGCTTAATTCAGTTTAACTGGTGCTAAAAGAGGTCGATGAAGGTTACCAGAGCCTCGAAATTCAAAATAACCCTCAATATTTTTAAAGATGCGTAATTGTTTTATTGTTGCTATTTAAAGATGGGTATGCCAGTTCTTTGCTTGGGGATTAAAACTCTTGTTCAAAAATACTTTAAATCATTTGTGACTACTTTATTTAAAGCTTGCAAGGTTCAGTATTTCTGTATTTTGACACATAGTAAATATTTTCACTGCGCTTCAGTAGTTAATGATAATGTGAACTGTTATTGAATTGACTGTGTTGTAAATCTCCCTGCTTAATAAACGTTACTCTCGATGAATGAACGTTCTCACAATTAGCTGTTAATAACTCATACAATCGATCTAACAGCAGATAAAACTCAATTAACCAGAAAACGTTAAACTGGATTATCATGTGATCGGAGATCTTTTACAGTAGTTGTCAAGACTAACTTACCTTCATAACGAAATATAATTGAAACTAATTTTATGCAAAAAGTTCTTGTAAAAAAGATGAATTTTGAAAAAAAAATAAACTTGTCTCTATTAATTTGAAGAGTACAGTATCTTTTGGGCAAACAAATCTTCACTACAAATGATTTATGTGATTTAAGATCAAATAAAGTATTTTGCTTTAAAAAAATTGACAATTCTTGTAATAAGAATGCAATTTAAAAAGTAATTTGTTTTAAAATTAATATTAGCTTTTAGATTACTTTGCCTACCAGCAGTAAAAGAAACTTTTATAATAAAACAACTATATTTATAAGTTAGTACTGAAGTAAAAACAATTATCTGAGCTGTAATTAAGCCCTGGCCAAAGAGTCTTTATAAATAAATAACTAAGCCATCAAGATATGTCCAAACGTTTTAAGAAAATGGAAAACAATCTTTCATTTGAGGCTTTGATAAATTATATTTGTTAAGTTACTTAATGGAAGTTATTATATGTGAATTGATGCTTTCGGTTATGCAAAAATGTAAAAATTTTAAATAAGTGTCAAGATTTGATTACGATAGGTTCAGTAGTATTCAGATTATCCCAGACATTTATAAGTTATTATTCAACTTAAGTTGTGCAGATAAAGCTAAATACTTGCGTCAAAATAGGTAGAACCTATTGGTTATTGGAATTTGGTTTTGTTGAGCTTTCCCAAAGCACTGACTGTTATATTTACCCTATGTACGTTTTGTAAGATAAAAAGATGATTAATAAGAACCCCTTAGTTAAAATGGTAGACACTTTTTTAATCCTATTTTATCCTTTCAATGGTTAAGATTTGAAAAGTTTTGACATAGTGCTTTCAACAGCAAATAATAAGCTTAGCTAACATTCCATACACAATTTTTAGTTATAATTTAGCATCTGTTTTGATAGATTTCATTAAGCCAGTAAATACCTATAAAAATTTATTAGAGCATCAAAAGGTTCGATTATTTCTTTGGAATTTCAATAGTGTATACTTGAATTTACTGTTATATTTATCCTATGTACGTTTTGTAAGATAAAAAGATGATTAATAAGAACCCTTTAGTTAAAATGGTAGACACTTTTTTAATC
>CM063501.1:17458612-17536112 GCA_032207245.1 Pardosa pseudoannulata
TATTTTTTACACTTGTCAAATTGTAAATACTTAATAACTCATTGAACTTAACATAGACAAAGCAGAAGCAGAGGTATGAAGAATGAAACAGTTTTAAAATACTTAAATAGTACAAAACTGAAAAAAAAAATTGGGTTTGTAATTCTTTGTTTTAAGGCTTGTTGCATGGCATTTAAAAAGTTTGATACCTTGTCCAGTTACCAAAATTGAAAGCAGCTAACCACAGATAAAATTCTAAACCATTTTTTAATGTGCAGGGATGTTTAAAGAAAAATATTTTGTTCAAAAAGAAAGGGAGATGTTACTGATATCAAATATTTTGATTAATATATTAAAATGAAAAGCCTAGAAATAATATATAAATTTTCTTTAATATTTAAACATATCTTGAAATTAAACAGATTCTTTGTAGATGTCATTTTTACAGGAGTTAAATTTTAAGTATATTATAATAAGTCTAACTTTAAAAAGTAGATAAAGTAGTAGAGGTATGAACAATGAAAAAATTTATGAAACTTTAAAAAGTACAGAACTGAAAAAAATCTTTAGAAGATGATATGTGTATTTTATTGCATGCTTTATATTTTTAATTGTTTGGATAGCTTTTAAAAGGCTTAATTATTTGTTTAATTACAAAAATGGCGAACTGCGTTCCAAGGTTAAAATTTTAAGAGCTCTTTTTCTGCTTTTGAAAGTTTATAGAACATACATAATACAAAAAGAGAGAAAGATGCTAATGATATCAACTAATGTGTGAGCAACATTTTACAAAAAAAGTAACGTTAAGAAATTATATGTAAATATATTCTAATATTAAATTATTTTTGCAAAAGAAACAATTGTGTTTAAAAATTATTTTTCAATTCAGTAATATAGTAAATATTAAAAAAATATTAAAATAGTAAATATATTACAATCTGTCTAACTTAAAAACATAGATAAATCAGCAAGTGTAAGAACAACAGAAACTTTCAGAATATTTTAAAAAGTATAAAACTGTCAAAAGATTTTAGTAGAAAATATGTCAATAATTTTTGTATTCTTTATTCTTTACCTTGTGTGGATGGCTTTTAAAAGGTTTAAATCCTTTTTAAATTACAGAATTTGCCAGCTGCACACTACGGTATAAGTTCTAAGGCATTCTTCTGATGCTATGGGAAGTATAATAAAACATTTTTTTCTACAAAAGAAGATGTTGAATTATATAATAAATGTTTGATATATTGTCATATCAAATATTTTTAGCGTTATTTTATTTAAGAAAATTGGAAATATAATATATGAATATCTTCTAAAGCCTAAAAATATTTGAAAATTAAACAATTTTTTTTTTTTTTTTTTTTACTGCAGTCAAATTTTAAATTCTTTATAATCAGTATAACTCAAAAACAAAAGGAGAAATGGTATAAACAAAATAATTTCATAATACTAAAAATATAATGCTACCAAAAAAACCTTATTAATTATTTTTTTTTTTTGCATTATTAGTAATATAATAAACAATTTATGTTGTAAGACATTTAAATTAAAGATGTCTAATATTTATTGAATTTGAATCAACATAACATTGAAAATTTTATATCTTTCTGTTTCACACACGTACACCATGCGTACACCAGCTGCGTACTACAGTTAAAGTTCTAAGGCATTCTTTTGATGCTTTAGGAAGTATATTAAAACATTTTTTATACAAAGGAAGATGTTGAACTATATAAAAAATGTTTAATATATTGTTATATCAAATATTTTTAGCGTTATTTACTGTAAGAAAAGTGGAAATATAATATACGAATATCTTCTAATGCCTAAAATATTTGCAAATTAAACAATTATTTTGAATTTTTTTTATCTGCCATCAAATTTTAAATGCTTTCTAATTGGCATAACTTAAAAACACAGATAAAGTAGAAATGGTATAAACAAAATAATCTCAGAATATAAAAATATAATACTGCCAAAACACCTTATAATTTTTTTATTTTGCATTATTAGTAATATAATAAGCAATTTATTATGTAAGACATTTAAATTAAAGATAACTAATATTCATTGAATTTGAATCAAAAATAACATTGAAAATTTTATATCTTTCTGTTTCACACGCGTGCACCATGCGTTTATATACTAGATAAGTAGAAAGACACCATTATCTAAATATATATGCATATAAGCATTTAAAAAATCAGTTGAAAGAGCAATAAATAAAAGTTATTGAATAAATAAACAAAAGGGGTTAAGTCTCATGTTTTTAAATGACTTCATTATTATGTATTAGACTATGCACGAGCTGGAGTACATGCAAGAGAGGCTCTTAAATAAATATATTCCCTCCAGAAAATCAATGTGTATTGCTGTTCACCCATAACAAAAATATAATTAGATAACTTTTTTCTTCACTTTCTAAACAATCTTGATCAGAAATGGAAAGCTCTTTACTCCTTTCCCTTAAAGAAACAACTATAATTGCATAAGAAAAAAAAAACCTGCAGCAAAACCAAGAAACTTGAATTTTCGGAGCAACAAAAACCTTCAAGTAATTGTGTTAGAAACTATTTTAGTCCCGAGTTCACTAAATCAAATACAATTGCTATTTTTTTTCTGTATGTAGAACGCTTTTGGCCAAGTCGTTTAGAAGTTAATGGCTTACAGAAACTGTTTTTTCCTTCCTATTAATCATTTTTTCTCGGGTTTAGAGTTTTTTAACCCCAAACTGAAGAAACCTGAAACATTATATGCGAGACATCTATGATGTCATTATAAAACGATTGTTAGGAGTTTCATGGTGATTTGATATCCAAAATCATAAATAATGAAGAAACGGGTAAAAAAGAATTAGAAATACATGAAAAGGTTTATGAAGTTTGTATACTACTGTCTTATTTCGTTTAATGATATTTTATTAGAATTTCTTAGACAGCTATTTTACTAACTTATAATGAACTTTCTTAAAAAAGCAGCAAATATTAACCAAATAAAATTTTTAATAAACAGATAAATTTTGATTAAGAACCTTATATAAAAAAGAACCAATAACTGTATTTTTATAACTTCTATTTTAGTATACATATGAACATTCATTTCTAGAGAAAAAGTTCTGATGAGGACATGGGAGACTTCTTTTCACACATATTAAAAATATGAGTAAATAAATTCTTTATTTTTCTTCTTTTAATTTTCTACTAAGAGTAATTTTATTTTTATTTCTATAATTGAGTGCATATAATAAACATGTTTCTCCTAGCATTTGCAGTAAATGAATATATTATATGAATACAGAATATTTCCAAAATAAGAAAAACAAACGGAGGAATAAAAGAGAAGGTAGTTGTAAAAAAATTAAAATTGAGCAAGTGATTATGGTGTTCTAATGTTAAAAGTAGACGGTAAATATATCACTAAATTTTCTGTTTTGGAGAGAAATTTGAATTCTCTTTACATTGTCTTTTTACTTAATATAAATATATTATTACAATTACTTTTGTATAATTATGCAGTATATATTTCTTACTTTAGGCAAATTAAGATAAATCTCCTTCTATTTATTTTATGAGTTTTTTTTTTCAACCGGTAGTCATGGGAAATCATACATATAAAGTAAAGGTTTATTTATATGCCTTTAAACTATTTAAATTTTATCATGTAAGTAAATTCAAACAGTAAAGATTCTTTTCCTTCTGAATTTAAACTAAAATATTATTAATCTTTATTTTCTAATCTTGCTATTAATCACTGATCTGTGTAACCGTAAAGAATCGAAGATTAAAGTAAATTTTAGAAAGCGACTGTAATACGTTATCTAAGACATTCGTAAACCCGTGTACAAATATGATATAAAATATTCATTAAATATATTGTTGTTGTTGTTATGGTCTTATGCCAATTGGACAACCCAAGTAAGATTAAGCTATACGCAACTCATATTAATCCACTAAGCGGTTCGCACGTACAGTTCCGCCAAACCGATGATGTCTTCAAAGTGGTTGCCACATACAATTTTCGACCTCCAAAAACTCTCTGAAAATAGATGTAATGTACATTTTTGCCGGTTCTTTTACGGTAGGAAGTTCAGAACTATTGTTTAGGCGCTGCACCCCTCTTTGACTGACATTTATTGAGGGATGCACCCCTACCACTTGAGGCACAAAGACGCTGATAGCTTTTTATGGCTTTATAAATCTCTGATTCGAAGTATTTCATTTGCAGTAACTGACGTATCTCTAACTGCACCACTTAAATATCTTGGATGTCTTTCTTAAAAAATATAAAGTCTCTCAAAGAATATTTTTATTTGTACTTTTAGAATCCATTGTTTCTTATGGGATGACGAGCTTTATGTGTTTTAAAAATTAACAATCTATAATATATATTTATATATATATATATATATATATATATATATATATATATATATATATTTATAACCGGAATTAAAGTGACAATAATGAGGGTGGGTTTCCAGTATTCCATTCTAGTAGACAAAGGGTGAAGGAAAAAAATCATAGAACTCTTTGGCCACTGACACAGTAAACCTTTAGCGTATTTTTGGAGACTTTTTCCTCGATGTGTTCCACTCGGAGGGTTAAGGCAAAAAGATGCGCCTATCCTTTTAACTAGCACCACTAGTATCAAAGAACGAATTCTTGCTCAAGTGGGCCCCAGTGATTTTGAAACACGGACCAAGCAAAAGACCACTATACTTGATCTGCCACGCCCAGAGGTAATGATTGAGAACTTTGAGGACATCGTGACCACGAACATATTTTAAGTGCCCCAGTCACCTCTAAAGAACATGGCAGATCTTAACCCGGCTCGGGTTCCGAACCCTCAACCTTTCAGTTACGAGATTGTTTCCTCTGAGCTACGCTGACTAAAAGTTTATAACTCTAAACTTATGTCTGGATTAGAAAGTAACTCCACAACAAAAATTCAAAATCATTTAATTCAAAAGAGAGTCAGAATTTTTTTTTTTCGTTTTTTACTTGTTCGTTTAAATATGTACTTAAAACTTAATTTTTCAACTTCCTATGAATATGCCTATTTCTTGCTCTTTTCATTATTATTGACCGGTAGCGTTATGTATGTTACATTAAATTTTTTCTTCATACAAAATACAGGTTACAATGGAAAAAAGGAGGTGTCCAAATAGCTGTTATAACAATATTTTTTACAATTTTTCAACGTTCTAAAGCTTAAATATTTTCTGAGTTATTCAAAGTAAAACGTACTTACATACAGATTTCACGAAACTTGCGGACGGGTGGTCGATATTTCAACCAAGTTGATCGAGGATCAAAAGTACGAACTTGGTTCATATATGCATCAATTACTTTCTATCACCTATATATCTCTGCTCATCCTTCATTGTGGTATGGCAGAGTCGTTCTTAATATTAATATCTATTATTAACCCTATTTTCGTACTATTACTTTTAGAAACTGATCGAAAGGACTGACTCAACAATAGAATTCTGTAAACGTCTACACGAATATTGAGAAAACTCCCGTCGTGTAAAGGTTAACCTTATCAATTTAAGCTTAGGTATGGGTTAAAATGAGTATTTAAAGTTTTATGTAATTCTTTTCTTGTATGTACGTACACACGTATCACTTAAAAATATGTTAAATATAAGTTTTTTTATACATAGTTAAAAGGAGACATAGTTAATAATTGTATTGAAATTTGAACAATATCTTTTTAAAAGCATTACTAATAATTTATCTTACACAGCATTAAGTTCTGTATAATTTCTCTTAATCATTTATTGCTCTTAAATTTCATTGACACTGTGCATTTAAATTTTAAATAGCCTACAGTGGACTAGTAAAACTAATTTAATTATCTTTTAATTAGTTTGGTTGAGAATTTTATATATTAGAAATAAACTAATGTAAACATGATTATGAGGCAAGAACTATTAGTTGATTTTAAAGTAGTTGAATTGAAAATGTTCTATTTAATTTTCTTTTAAGTTAAACATGGTCATTTTTATTCATAAAATATTTTTAGAGCTTCAACATCAACCTTATTATTATAAATATTCACAGAAAATAAGAAAAAATATTAATTGTTAAAACACCAATTTTGCCTTACAAAATATCTCTAAAAGTTTTATTAAGTTCAGAATAAACATCTTTTGCAGTCCAAAAAATATTAAATTTTATTTCTTTTATTTTATGTGCGACAAGACAAATATTTGATAAATTTCAAATATGTATGTCACTTAGAAATTTTCATGGAACTTTTCAAGAATTCATAACATTAGAAAACTTTTATTTTAAAGAATGTTTAAAGTATTAAACGATAAAAACGAAAATGTCTGATGTGGTAATAGTTATATTCAAAATAAATTAATTGATAATAAAACATTCTTTAACTTGTACAACTTAGATGTTTTTTTGCAAATCAATAAGATATAAATATGCATTTTTAAGCCAACTATTGTCAAGCTATAAGTTTACTGTCAATAAATGAGAAATCATAAATATAAATAATAAGATATGTTATTTAAATATGCGGATGTAAAGATAATTTTAAATTGAAGTAAAAATATTGATTGAACTTTAACTTCTTCAATATAGATGTTTTTTTGCAAATCAATAAGATATAAATATGCATTTTTAAGCCAACTATTGTCAAGCTATAAGTTTACTGTCACTTTAAACGAGAAATTACAATATAAATAACAAGATGTGCTATTTAAATATGCTGATGTAAAGATAACTTTAAATTGAAGCAAAAACATTGATTGAACTTTAACTTCTTCAATATAGATGTTTTTTTTGCAAATCAATTATATATAAATATCTCTTTTAAGCCAACTATTGTCAAGCTATAAGTTTACTGTCACTTTAAACGAGAAATTACAATATAAATAACAAGATGTGCTATTTAAATATGCTGATGTAAAGATAATTTTAAATTGAAGCAAAAACATTGATTGAACTTTAACTTCTTTAACATAGATGTTTTTTTGCAATTAAATAAGATATAAATATCCATTTTTAAGCCAACTATTGTCAAGCTATAAGTTTACTGTCACTTTAAATGAGAAATTACAATATAAATAATAAGATATGCTATTTAAATATGCGGATGTAAAGATAATTTTAAATTGAAGTAAAACCATTGATTGAACTTTAACTTCTTCAATATAGATGTTTTTTTGCAAATCAATAATATATAAATATCCCTTTTTAAGCCAACTATTGTCAAGCTATAAGTTTACTGTCACTTTAAACGAGAAATTACAATATAAATAACAAGATGTGCTATTTAAATATGCTGATGTAAAGATAATTTTAAATTGAAGTAAAAACATTGATTGAACTTTAACTTCTTTAACATAGATGTTTTTTTGCAATTAAATAAGATATAAATATCCATTTTTAAGCCAACTATTGTCAAGCTATAAGTTTACTGTCACTTTAAATGAGAAATTACAATATAAATAACAAGATGTGCTATTTAAATATGCTGATGTAAAGATAATTTTAAATTGAAGCAAAAACATTGATTGAACTTTAACTTCTTTAACATAGATGTTTTTTTGCAAATCAATAAGATATAAATATGCATTTTTAAGCCAACTATTGTCAAGCTATAAGTTTACTGTCACTTTAAACGAGAAATTACAATATAAATAACAAGATGTGCTATTTAAATATGCTGATGTAAAGATAACTTTAAATTGAAGCAAAAACAGTGAATAAAAATATTTAGCTGTGTGACAGTGCAGCTCTGTTTTACATAAGTTTTGCTAAACTGATCTGCCCGCCGCACTCACACATTGTGGGTAGCATGCCCACGTATTTTTTCGCGACTCCAGGAGGCATGTTGTGTGGCCAGTGGAAACGACTGCACTTAAACTTCTTCAAGTTCAGAGAGTTGTGATTGGTCGCCAGGAGGTGATTCAGGACCATGTCTGGAGTCCCGGTCAATCTGGACCGAGCCGGGAAAGTACGCATGGTGCACACACAATGGAATAACGGACGCATCAGCACAGGATATTGGAAAAAGTATACGGTTGCTGGAGTAGTTTAGAGGGAAGAAAAAGAATGCAGCGTGCTGTTAGACTTTGGCAACTTTTTTTTTCAGGTGTAGCACGTGGAGTGCTTCTTTTACTTTTTAATTTTATACATATTTTTTTAACATTTTCCTTATTTTTACTTCTTACTAATATATTTGTATATTGTTATATAGATCAGTGGCATTTTGCCCCAATTAATATTAAAGAAAATATAAAGTAAACTTGGGTTATTAATAGATTTGAAGTAACAGCAGCATGTACTACACCAGAGCAAGCTGATAATTTAAAATCCAAAAATTTAAAAGTTTTTTTAAAAATGTTTTTATTGCCTTCTGTTTTAATTTCAAATGATTTTTTGCTGTCGGATTATTAAATTGAATAGGTTTAAAACTTTTTTTGCCGGAATTACAATGTATATAGAAATGATGAATATATTTTGTCTGTTCTCATGAAGTAAGGGAAGCACTATAATAACGAAAAATATTTGTTTAGATTGTAATATCTATGAATAAAAGTTTTTAATATAAAAACCATTCATGATTCTTGTCTCAGCCAGATGGCAGAACTTGAACTCAACTTAGAGATCAGAGATGAATTGAGAAATGAAAATTGCTTAGAATCTGAACAGGGAATGTAAAAATAAGAAATTATGATAAACTATCATAATTTCTTAAAGATTTGAATAAAAGTTTTCAATATAACAAGCATTAACGATTCTTGTCTCAGCCAGATGGCAGAACTTAAACTCAACTTAGAGATCAGAGATATATTGAGAATTGAAAATCACTTAGAATCTTAATAGGGAATGTAAAAATAAGAAATTATGATAAACTATCATAATTTCTTAAAGATTTGAATAAAAGTTTTCAATATAACAAGCATTAACGATTCTTGTCTCAGCCAGATGGCAGAACTTAAACTCAACTTAGAGATCAGAGATATATTGAGAAATGAAAATCACTTAGAATCTTAATAGGGAATGTAAAAATAAGAAATTATGATAAACTATCATAATTTTTTAAAGATTTGAATAAAAGTTTTCAATATAACAAACCTTAACGATTCTTGTCTCAGACAGATGACAGAACTTGAACTCAACTTAGAGATCAGAGATAAATTGAGAAATGAAAATCACTTAAAATCTTAACATGGAATGTAAAAATGAGAAATTATGATGAATTATCACACAAAAGAGTAAAAAGATGTATAATTATAATTTAACAAGTAAACAAGGATGTCTGATAGTGTTTAATTATATTTTTAGTATGTCAAGGAGTAAAATTCAATAACCCAGTTCAATAATTTATGTATAATTTAAAACAACCTTAATTATTAAAGAAAATTACCATGTTAATCTAACTAAATAATGCAAATTTAGAAATTATGATATTCCTGTCGACAGGCAAAAACAAGCTATAACGTGTTTACATTTTTTATAGTAATGAAAATTCATTTTAAGTCGGACCATCCCTTTTCATGTTATTCAGTTCTTGGGTTATTAAAACACTATTTTTTAAAACCTCTTAGCACTATCGATTTTTAGAAAATACAATAACGTAGTATTGGATTTTGTTAATCTATTAATAATGCATTGTCGCTTATTTTATATAGTTTATACGTGACTTCAAGAATTTCGAGCGTTTCAAAGTAAAATTTCTAATTTCTCCGATTACAAAAGTTTAAGATTCTCTGGGCACGATTGTCCAATTTCGATCAATACTAGGCAATTGGGATTTATAATAAATCTTATTAATTATACATAATACACTTAAAATATTCTTAACGTAGTTCCAGATTTTTCTATGTAAAATTTATTTGCATCATGACTCCCACACATGCGTTTCGTTTGATTTGAAACGCTGTGGTATACTGTTTTGTTTGGAGATGAGACCGAGACTTAATACTTTACGATTCCGAACGGCTAAGAACATCCATGCCACCACCGGGACTAAAACCCGTGAACTTTAGTACCGAGCAGCGCATACATACATACATATATTCATACATATATAAGGAAAAGGTAACTAGATCGGGTTATTAAAACACTATTTTTAAAAACTGATTAGCACTATCGATTTACAAAAAATGCAATAACGTAGTTTTGCATTTAGTTAATCTATTATTAATGCGTCGCCACTTATTGTATATTAGTTTATACGTGATTTCAAGAATTTTGAATGTTTCTAATTTCTCCGATTCCAAAAGTTTAAAAATCTATTTGAATGTTTGTCCAAGTTGTTTGAACAATACTATGCTATATTGATTTCTAATAATTCTTATTGGATAAACATAATACACATAAAATATTCTTAAGTTCCAAGTTTTTCTATGTGAATTTCATTTGCGTTATGATTCACACACATATGTTTAGAATGGTTATCAAACGCTACGGTCTATTGTTTTGTTCGGATTAATAGTACAGAAACGTGTCTACTAACATCCATGCCAGAAGCGAGACTAGAATTCATGAACTCTTGTACCAACAGCAGGTGCTCTATCATTTATATCTTATGTCAAGGACAAAAAACCCTGCGTTCCTTTGCTTTCCCCTTTTTAACCACTAAATTAAATTGACAACTGGGCTACAGTTCACGTCCTCAGAGAAAGGGATCTGTCCAATTATAACTCTAGATTGCCCTGGCGGAAAAGTTAAGAAATTTTTCAAACAAAAAGTAATGCCCACTATTGGAGGCCGATTATTTCTAGAGATTTTCCTAGGAGACTGGGAACATGTCCTCCAACGTTCTGTTAATAAAGGTCTTTAACTAAAAAGGTGTCATTTTTATGGTCCATGACTGCAACCACCCATAGTGAAGTCCAGTCTTACCCCCCCTCCACACACACACACATGTATTATTGTCGCTTTGTTTATACCTTTTTTATTCGTCTTATAAATGATAACCTTTATAGTAAAACGAACTGATATTATTAGTAATATTACATATATAATAAAAAAAATATCTTTGATACACTAAACTTTAAAAAGGTTAGGTTGATTTATAAATACCATCATACAATACATATATGTGTGTGTGTTATTAAATTCAATTTTATCCGAATAACCTCAAAATTGTTCAAAGGTTATTTAGAGGTAACAACACGTGTATTGTTGTCACCCCGTTTATACCTTTTTATTCGTTTTTAAAAATGTATCACCTATTTAATATAAGGAACGTATAAGTAATATTACGTATGTAATAAAACTAAATATATTTTATACATTATACTTTAAAAATTATCGATATTAAATATTTAATGTGACACAGCAGAACGTTTTCTGTTATAGTGCCTCTAAAATCGGCAATTTTAAAGAAGAGTTTTAAATTCAGAGTAGGTAATTTTCCCTCAATATCTAAAAAATGTATTGTTATATCATATAAAGATCCTAGGACTTAATAAATCTCTTTACATTGATAATATGCAAAAGATATTAAGTCGAAGAGGAGACCGTTAAGTGCAATGAAAATGACGTCTCGGTTTGGGTGAGAAGAGGAACCTTCTCCTATTCATCCGTAAGCTGCTTTCCTTAAACGACAACTTCCTTTATGTCTGTGGTACTCAAGCAAGAAACTTTTATCATTACGCATCCCGTTTCTTCCCGTTTTCATTAGGGAACACAGAGCCCGCGGAGCTTTTCTGACTTTCTCATAATACAATTCTGGGATATTACATCTTTACGGCTAGTTAACTGTACACACGGAAAAAGGCTGCGGAATTCCATAGAAATAAATGATGCTCTCACAGACCACCGAAGCCTAATTCGATTATGGAGCATTCCAATAGAATCAGCATGGAAAAACCCTCCAAGAAAAGGAAATACTTGAAAGTGCTTGCGCTGGAAGACGACCGCAAGAGTTTAGAGCTAATCGCGTTTTACGTTGGTCGTTACTCACAGTTTGTAATGGAATTACGATACAACTTTTATTTATTCTTCGTATATGATACGATGGGGCTCCACTCTGTTCTTCCCTCTTATCGCAATGATGCCACAAGCTTTAAAAAGTTGATATAAATTCTTTATAAAGCAGTACATAGAACTTTAAACAAATGAAAACGGAAGCTGTAAATATTTATTTTTAACTAAATAGAGAAAGTTGTCAAAATTTCCAAGCAGTTGAAGAACTTCTTTGGGTAAATGTTCTCCAAAATGTTTACTATAAACTACTTCATGGTATTTTCACTTTTCCATTCATTTAAAGGACCACTTAACATGTCAATAATATGCAATTTATTTAAATGTTACCAATACTTTTTTACAATTATTTTGACATTTCCTTTTCGGAAAAATTCATAAAATTATCCATAATTAATTCCATAAATTTTGTAAATTATTTTAGAAAAATAATTTGAAAAATTAAAAATATATAAAGCTACTGGCCATAATTACTCAATCCTTGATGTATCCTTAATGTATCAATCCTTTAATGTGCTAAACATAAGTTTTAAATATTACACGACCTTTATAAACAACAACTAATATCCATATCTAATTCCATAAATTTTGTAAACCGTTTTCGAAAAATAATTTTTAATATAAATTGTATTTAGAAAATTAAAATTAATTAAAATTAATAATTAATATCCATAATAATTTGATTTTTTGAATTTGAAATTTAAAAATATTTAAAAAACAAAGTTATCCTTAATGTATCAAAAGTTTAAATAATAACAACATATATAAATACATAAAAAAAATATTTTTTATTTTTAAAATTAAAAAAAATAAATATAATAAAATTATATATATATATTAAAATTAATATTATAATATTAATAATTTTATTTAATTTAGCATAATTTTTAAAATGAATGTGATATAAAAAACTAAAAACAATTTTTAAATTCCATAAATTGTATAAAATAATTTTTTATTTAAATTATATAATAAATAAATTTAATATATTTCATAACTATGTATTTTAATTTATCAATTATTTATTAATAGTATCATTAAAATTTTTTAAATAAATATTTTTTAAATATGGTACATAAAAATTTTCTATTTATACATATAATAATTTTTAATTTTTTTTTCATATAAAATATTATTTAAAATATTTATTTTTATTAAATATCATTGAAACAGCCCAAATTTAATTTTAATTAATTATTTTAATAATATTTAATCTTATATATTAATTATTATATAATTTAATTATTATACTTTAAAATACTATTAAATATATATTATTATAATGTTGTTTTTTAATGTCAAAACTATTCAAAACTGATAGATTTAGCTATACTGTTTATTTATACAATATACATAAGATTATACAATAGACAAGTAAAAATCTTATTCATCACTTTTTTTTCATATTTTTTTAAATAATATCGATTTTTCACGCATATTATAACATTGTCATCACGTTAAATTTATTAAATTCTGATGGAATATCGAATAACCATTCTTCTTGCTACAGTTTCCATATATATATATTACATTTTATTTCAGTTATATAGATGCTAATCCAGTTTACTATATCAAAATGAGAGAAATCATATTTAAAAATGATAAATTGTTTTTTGACAGTGAAAGACAAATTGTAAATTTATTTTTTCACTTTTGATATTTCCTTTCATTTATAAGATTTCGTACAACGTATATTTTAACATTTCCTTGGTCATAGTCGTATAATGATATGTTCAGGATATTCGTGCCTGTAAAGTTGGCATCGCATGATATGCTACGAAGATAAACGATACATCACTGACAGTCCATCCATCGCTACTGGAAAGTTTTATTGTATTTAGCTAATTTTTCAAAATGCCCGTTTAAATTCAAATAACCTTTATTCAAAAAGAGTATTTACCAAGGTACTTGTGTAAGCGGTATGGTGTGAAACTTTATACCTCTTAATTTATGAATTTTCCTCACACATGGTTAGATCTGTTAGAACTTCTACTGAAGAACAATTCAATAAATTTCTGTCATTCGTGACTAAGATTTTTTTCTTCATTAACACGTCAAGAAAAAAAGTATTAAATTACTTAAAAGTGAATTTGACGTTACCGTGATAAGAAGCGCGGTAAAGGTATTTTCATCTTAAGGTTATAGATCCTTTTTCCTTACAATTATTTATTTCCCAAACATTATGTCTTTTCAATAAATCTTTCTATACATATATTCATATCATGTACCTCAAAGCAATATATTTTATAAATATAGTACCAGAGAGTATTTTTTAAACTGAAAACTTGGGTTAATTGTAGGAATAAGATTAATAGACGAATATCACATATAGATACTTCAGTACGTCAGTGGAAAAAAACTGCTTACTGAGAAGTATATTTTGCTTTTTTCAATTCAGAATAGAACGTATATTAATTTTTATCCATTAAAAATGATTTTTTTTCGCTTGGGAATGTGAAAAAAATCCGACAATGAAGATGTTAATAAATTATGTATTAAATATGAGAAATGTAAACAAGATATACTTTCTCAGTGAATTAAGTTTGGTTTGGTTAGGTTTGGAGCAATACTATCTACATTTTACAACACGAGGGCTAATGAGACCGGGATATACTGCTTAAAGCCTATTCAGAATGGGCAAGAACATTCATTCCACAATGAAATTCAAACCCTGGAACCCCTTTACTGAAGATTAGCGCCCTAACCTTTAGATCATCGTGCGGCTAGTGTTTTAACCCATTAATGCCCAGCGTCCTCATTTGAGGACAGTCAAAAAATGTTTTGTAGAGTTTTTGTTTTATTGAAACAATTCTTCCTTTTTAATAAAAATAGATATTAATCTTATGAATAATCTCCAAAGTTTTCAAATATGATCTTACCAATAAATTTGTCATTTCGATCGGCATTTTATCATTTTCAAACTTAGAATAGGAACGTATTTAGACCGGTATTCTGAACGTATACAGGTCAAAATCATGGCGAATAGCCATAGCTGTAGTAAGTCATCTTTTTTCAGTACTTTTCTCATATATGATAGCAAATTAATCTCTTATCACGAAGTTTTCGTTTTTTTAAAGACATCTTATTATGTTTTAAAATGACACCTTCTCACTAATGATGACTTGATGTCATATTTAAAGGTCTTTGAATTTCATATTTTGTTTTACTTCCAGGTGTCTACAATAGCTTCTATGTTAGGTATTTACTAATATATAGTCATCAGAAATATCGGGGCGTTAACCCCGATTCTAAAGTCAAAATATGAACAAGAAGATGCAGAGTTTTTATTCCTTTAATTATTATATTTCTATCTTACTCAGTATTCTTCGATTGTTTGTAAAACTGAATGTTTTTTAATATATTTTTTCATCTTTAGTTTCATTTTGTAGAAAATAGGATTCAGCAGTTTTTCCTTATTTGTCCCCAACATAATGCTCAATTCCGGAAGAAAGATTTTGAACAAGTAAATATCGTGTTCCAAATCACGTTCTGTAAGGAAATAAATTCCTTTTTCACGACTGCAAAATGATGCTACCTGAATTTTATTTTCTAGAAATATACAATATAAGGATTTATAGGAATTTTTTTCTTATTTGTTTTCGTCTATTCTAAACATTACAGCTTTTATAAAGTTATTGGAATGAATAGGAGGCACCTCTTATATACTAAGGTTAAAATTAGTAACTAACGTATACTCTTTAATATAAAATTTTGAATATCTATTTTACATGCTGTTTATTATGATCACAAGATTAACAACAATGTAAATATATTTATCACCTTTTAAAATTTGGTATTTTTAAAAAATATTTTTGATTAGTCCTAGATTATTTAATAGTATTATTACATTTGTAAAGAAAATGCTATAGAATTCCTTAAAATAAATTTGGTTTTAGTTAAATTATTAGTGTATACTCTACGTCTGATTTAATAGCTCCTTAGTTTATGACATATTTCTATAAAACTTAACGGCTATGCGACGCTTCAAAATCTATACAGAAATAATGATCCAATGAATCCATTGAATGAAATACATTTTAAATGTGGTTACTTACTTAAATTAACTTATTTTATTGCCATGCATCCACTATATAACAATAGCCTAAGTTATCTGTCCGTCTGTCCTCGAATGTATGAAGCGTTTGTACCTGGAATGGATAGAGGCATCCATAAAGGTTTCTTGACGATTTAGGGTTAACAACGTTCAAAATCCATCCCTTCCCCTTTTCTAAAACAAATGCCATTATTTAAAGCCCTATTTTTCCAGATTAAGATCAGGCGATTAAATTTATCAATTTATGATATAATAAATAGGTAGAAATAACATTTATTTTTCTAGTATTATGATGTCATTTCTTTAACCATCTCATTTAATGATTTCTTATTTTAAATTATTTAAACATCGTCTGCATTATTTTCATACGTTTTACAAGTGAATTTAGATGTTACGTAAATAATTTATATTTGTCTTAAATTATAAATTAGTTAATTATGTGATAATATAAAATTTAATCATAAATTACATTTTGTTGCAGTGAAAAATTTATCACATGTGTTAATAGAAAATTTTATCTACTTCCAGGGTGTACTTCAAATGATAGTGTCAGTCCTTTACTTCTATTAATTATTGGAACAAAAAAATTGGGAAGAACATAACGATAATTTCGAGCTAGCTAAGAAGCCTTTGAATTATCTTTCTAAATGAATTCAACGTGATTCTGAACTGCATTCACAGTATCGGAAGACTTTAGACGAGGATGAAGATAAACATATTATTGAGCGTATACCAGATAATTCTGAGCCAAAAAACAAACCTTTCTATCCTTTAATTGACTTTGTAGTTGTGAAAAATTAAAAATTTTACTAATTCCGTCATATGACGGGCTATATGCTGGTATGGAATAATTTTTTACCCCCTGAGTTTCTTAGTATACGTAATTACCAATTTATCATTACTGATTATTATTGATTATTATTAATAAACAATATCATAATTTAACTTTAAACCTTAAACGGTTAGCAACCCCTTAAAATCTCAAAAAACTTATAATAGTATTGTTTATGGTAAAGTATACCTGTAAAGTATATGGTACCAGAACTACTAATTGAAGGGAAAGATTTATAACTTTACAACAAATATTAGACGAATGATTGAAAAGAAAGCTTCGTTATACTAAGATATATATACTTCGTTATACTTCTATGATTTCGAAATTAGCTGTAAATGATTATATTAACACTAATGTATTGAATAGAAAGAATTTTACTCTGAATAACTATGAATCTTGAATTTTGGTTTTCTGTTAGGTAAATGAATTACTATAAATGTTCAGCAGTAATAGTAATCAATTACTGAAAAGGGTAATTACTTACCTTAAGTTTTATTCTTTTGAATTTCATTTGAAAATCTGTAGAAAACGAAATGATGAGCCGGAACACAACTCTATTGTTGAATGAAACTGTCTTTAACAATGAAACACATCACGAAGAATTGAAGGTACATAAAATTAATTTAGAATTTAGAATTAGGTTTTAAAAACACATGTTTAACACTGATATGAATGGATTACACGAAAAAAATTAATAGAATTACACACACAGCGAATACCAAGGTATCTGGCATTGAATACTAAAAAAATAAAATAAATAAATAAATAAAAATAAATAAAAATAAAAAACGTTACATGGCGATGCCATCTGTTGAAATACAAATAACAGTTAAACACAAATAATACAAAATAACTGATATGAATTATTAAAAAATTAAATTTAAACAGCAAGTCTTTACTGAAGACTGAACAACTAACAATTAATGGAAATTAATGGTATCAAAATTTATGTTATTTAGGTAACAGGTTTTCTATAACTTTTTTGGCTATATTTTTGTATACATGTATGTAATATGGGCGAGACTCATTCAAAAGCACAACACATTTTATTTCTGGTGAGATACATGAAATCCATACAACAGGCAAACACTATTACAACATCATGCACATAGACGATGTGATCCTACACACACACACTTTTCAAGTAGGGATTTTTTAGGTAAAAAGACAACGACTAATCCCTAAGCACAATTGATCATGTGTTAAAAAATACCCGTGTTTAAAGAGAACGCGATAATTATTGGCTAAAGTAGAACAGACAGAGGCTGAATTAAGTCTATAGCTTCTCTGGAGGGAAAAATCAGAATTACCGCGCAAACTCCCAACGTATATTATGAACAAAAGTTATTAATATTAAAATATGTAAATAAGGGATTTTAATATTACATGCATGTACATTTTAGTTTATATACCCATAATAATTATATTCTTCAAAACTCTTAAGTAGTTCTCTTCCTTGGAATTCAGATCAATCAATCCATTTATTAGATTGGTTTTTAAACAAATCGAGCTTCTAATTCGAATGTGTACTGACTTTATGTGTATGTCTGTGAAATCGCAATATCCCCATAAGCGGAGCGGGAACACAATAGGCGGGAGAAGAGGTCCCGATATTTATGTGCATGCCTTGATTAGTGGCTCGGGTAAATGACCCGGATAATGTACAGCACCCCTTAATGGCAATTAAATTTAAATGAAGCATTTTATGGTGATATATTTCAACAGTACCTGCTGTTTGAACTCCTCTATGTACTGCTGAAGCGTGTCATAGGCTGCTTCGCGAGAAGATCCATGGCTGAAAAAGAACGCTGAAAATATTGTTAATGGCCATGTTTTAATGTCTTTTTTTTTCTCCTTAGAAAGAGATGAAATATTTCAATCCTATAAAAAATAACGAGGCATAAAATTATTTTTAATAGAAGTATCTTGTACACTGAGCCAATATATATACCTCAGAGTACGTAAGAAGGAAATTAATTCAAATAAAATATTCAAAGGAAATATTTTGAGTTAAATAGGAGAAAAAGTCTTAACACATTACTCTTTGTTTGCATTTATTTGCTTTTTTTAAAAACTGAATTTTATTAAATTTATTAATTATTAGTTTATATTTACTACTTTGATATTTATTGCAGTAATTCAGTAGCTTATAATACCTTTTATATATATATATATATATATATATATATATATATATATATATATATATATATATATATATATATATATATATATATATATATATATATATATATATATCATTTAACACCTTTATATCTGAGGTAATTTTGCAGCTAATTCATAATGGTTTACATTGTTTTTGTTATTTTTTTTGAAAAAAGATGAAATATTTCAATCCCATAAAAAATAACGAGGCATAAAATTATTTTTAATAAAAGTATCTTGTACACTGAGCCAATATATATACTAAAGCTTACGTAAGAAGGAAATAAATTCAAATAAAATATTCAAAGGAAATATTTTGAGTTAAATATGAGAAAAAGTCTTAACACATTACTCTTTTTTTGCATTTATTTGCTTATTTTAAAAACTGAATTTTATTAAATTTATTAATTATTAGTTTATATTTCCTACAATGATATTTTTTGCAGTAATTTAGTCTCAAATAATATCTTTTAAATATATATATATATATATATATATATATATATATGTGTGTGTGTGTGTGTGTGTGTGTGTGTGTGTGTAGTGCATTTAGCACCTTTATATCTGAGGTTATTTTGCACCTAATTCATAATCGTTTACATTGTTTTTGCAATTTTTTTTCTTGAAAAGAGATGAAATATTTCAATCTTATGAAAAATAACGAGGCATAAAATTATTTTTAATAAAAATATCTTGTACTCTGATCCAATATATATACCAAAGCGTACGTAAGAAGGAAATTAGTTCAAATAAAATATTCAAAGGAAATATTTTGAGTAAAAATGAGAAAAAGTTTTAACTCATTACTGTTTGTTTCTATTTATTTTCTTACTTTTAAAAATTGAATTATATTAAATTTCTTAAATATTAGTTTATATTTTCCCAACGATATTTACTGCAGTAATTTAGTTGTATATAATAACTTCTAAATAATTTATATAGTGCCTTTAGCATCTTTAAGTCTGGAGTCATTTTTCGCCTAATTCATATTTATTTTTATTTTTACGAGTAATAATATTTATCATCAAAGTAAGTTAATGATAATTGTCATAATTATTTCCATATTAATGAATTTTACTATCTATAAATAATTCTGATTTATAATGTCTATATGTAATTATAAAATGACGACCTTTTCAACTTTTTTCTCAAGCATTTCTCGTCATTTGATTCTTTTAAAGATTCTTGCTGTTTTCTTACATCACATACTGTCACATTCATTTGCTTTGACAAAAGGATAGCCACAAATAATCATTATTATAAAATTTTTATTCAAATTTCGACAAAACAAGTAATTTAAGTCAATCAGAGAATTATACTAAATATTTAAAAATAAAATAACCACCCTTAGTTGGGCAACTTTCAGATGCCCACCCAAGTTCATAATTTTTTATAATATACACATAGTTGTAGGGTTGCTTGAGTCGAAAGAAGGAAGGTAAAGAATGCAGCGTTTTCTTGGACATTGGCAATTTTTTTTAGGCGTAGCACGTGGAGTGCTCCTTTTACTTTTTAATTTTTATATATATTTTTTGCATATTTTCTTGTCTTTTCTTCTAACTTAGAACATTGTAATATAGAACAGTGGTACTATACTATAATTAAAAGCAATGTAAAGCAACTTGGGGTTATCAATGACTTCGAAGTGACAATGCAATGTACTACACCACAACAATAGGTAATAGACAATTTTGAAAAAACTGACAGTACATAACATGAACAGTATAGTTTTATTGCCTCTTTTAAAACCCCGATTTACGTATAATAAGAACAGCTATTTCAATAAGAAAATAAAAGGATAATTATCTTACTCAATTGAACTATAACTGTGGCAATATTTCATTCTCATTTCACTTCTTATAAAAAATAGTACAACGCTTATTGCTAATGCCATATTTACGGCTTGCAGAGCGACTTCCATTTTCTGCTCGATATTGATAGTTAGACGTTGCTGTATATCCATATATCTTCTTCATTTTATTCCAACGTTTTCTCAAAAAACCTTTTTCTTATGAAAGGAAAAGTAATACAAAATACAATTTCTAGTATAAGAAACCCACCACAAAAAGATTATAAAGGTAACTTGCAATTTCATCCTTCCTAACTAACCCATACTATTAAAAAAGTGAATTAGGATGATTGATAACAAGCGTAATGCACTTGGATAAGAATGAAATGATTTGTGGAATAATATTAAAATAGTTTCGAAGTTTGATTCATTTCATCAACTTATCTTTAGGTATACAATCTGAAAAGTCATTTATATGTTAAATATTAGGGAAGTATTATACACCAACTTTTCACTATTTTGTTCTTGTAAAAATTACAGTGCTATACATGCATGCGCCTCAAATACTTCTAAATACGTATCATTTACGAAAAAAAAATTCGTAAAGTTAAAGTTTTCTTAAGTAACACATATAACTTAATCTATAAATATGTCTATAAGTCATATAAGGCGATTTTCAATTCAACTCACACACATATATACAATAAATGTTATAAAAGTATTTCGGAAAAATGATTCTTTATAACATTTAAAAAAATATTTTAGCGCTTAAAATTCAAGACTTTTTCAAGTTACTAAATAAATTACTAAAACTTTTATTTAGAATCTTAAAAATTTAGATTTGGTTTGGTTTGCTTTGGAGCCCCATGGTCTACTGTTTTGCACACGAGATCAAATGAGACCGGGACTTACTGCTTAAAGCCGATTCCGAATGGCTACGAACATCTATGCCATAGTGGGATTCGAACTTACAAACTCCGATACCAACGATCAAAGCACTAACCAATCGGCCAGCGTTGGAAAAAAAAATGCTTAAAAAATAAATTACTCACATAATTACGATCAGAAGTATGAAATTAACCATTTCTTGGTCGGCGTCGCATGTTACACGTTCAGTATAGTTACGCCCATACTGTCGGCGTCACATACGATGCTACAAAAAGGAAACATTGCATAATTCAGATTTGATTCGTCGCTACTGACATGTCTTCGTGATAAAAACGTTACTGTTTCTGTATTCAAAATCATAGGATTATTTAACAAGCTACTTGTGTAAACGGTATGATGTCAAACCTTGCGTTCGATGTATCGATTTTTCACACCTATGGTGATACTGAAGAAACAATTTATTTCCGATATTCAAGACAAAGATTTTTTCTTGGTTAAAATAACAAGCAAGTAGGCATTAAATCATTTAAAAGTGGTTTTAATGTTCTCTTGATGATAAAAATTATAACACTGTTTTCATGGTAAGATAACATAATCCTTTTCGCACACATTTAATGCATTTTTAATAAATCTTTTTATATAGATATTTGTTTTAAACTATCATATAGCCCGTCATATGACGGGTTCAGTAAAAATTTTAATTTTCTAGAATTGTAAAGGTACCCTATGAGGCAGGTAAAAAAATGGCTTGTTATTTGGCTGAGAATTATGTTTCTACAAAAATAATCGATTAAAATTATTACATATGTACCGAATCTATTATTTAAGCTAAATATAAAAGAAAATTAGTTAGGTAATATCTATGTTTAAGGATAAAACGTATGAAAATTATTCAGACGATTTTTAAATAATTTAAAATAAGAAATGATTAAATGAGATAGTTAAAGGAATGATGTCATAATGCTAGAAAAATTGTAATTATTACCTATTTATTATGTGATAAATTGATAAATTCAATCACATGCTCCAATAATAGGCCTTGATATAATGGCATTAAACGCTCGAAAAGGGGGACGAAGTGGATTTCGAACGTTTTAAATATGACAGTATTTTTCGCTGTGATACCACGCTTATTCATACCAATTTTTTTTAGAATAGGATCTATAGTTTAGGAAAAGATAAACTTTACTCGCTTTGAATTTTGCTAACCCTAACTCATAAAAAATCCAATTTGGATGCTATATCTATACCAGGTCCAACCGCTTCATAAATTCGAGGACAGGCAACTTAAGTTATTAATACATTACGAGAAGAAAGTTTAAGTCATTAAAAGTAGAAAAAACAGAAAACATTTAATTTAAAAATAATAAAACAATTTTGAAAATAATAAAACAACTTTAGGAATAAGAATTTAAAACAAAAAGCAGAAAATATTAAATTAATTAGACATTTAGAAAAGTCTGGCTTATTCGGCGACAGAACTGTCAACCTGAGAAGTACGATGATGAAATGGGCAGACTCTCTACCGGACATGCTAGGCCTACACATGGTGAAGGAACTAATTAGAGTATATGAGCGTTGAGTAAACACAGTCAAGTTAAAATATTACGCTTCGCCCTTGCTGCTCTCTCTTATTCTATACTAAATTCATATCAAGAATGAATTTAGTATAGAATAAGAGGGAGAATAAGACTTGAAATAATAGAGTTAAACTCTCTAAAAGGGGGGATGGGATGGATTTCGAACTTGCTTTGAATTTTGCTAACCCTAACTCATAAAAAATCCAATATGGATGCCTGTATCCATTCCAGGTACAACCGCTTCATAAATTCGTGGACAGAAAACTTAGGCTATTATTATATAGATACTTCAAAGCTAATTTTCATACTGCAATCGATAAATATAGAATCTAAAAGTATTTAATTTCGAACTTATGTTCATTGTTGAAAAATGTGGATATCTATGAAGGGATGTGACATATAGAAACTCCAGTATGAAAAGAAAAATCTGTTTACCTACAAAAATACTTTGCTTTTTTCAATTCAGGACAGAACAACATATATTAATTTTCATTAATTAATAGATGCTATATCTTGTTTTGGTCAATTAAAAAATACAACAGAGAAGGAGTTAAGATGATGCATACATAAAAATGATAAATATATAAAAACTATTAAAAATGCTAATGTTATATAATACATCTCATTAAAATTTTAATAAACTATTTCTACGAAGTACCACATTATATGCAAAAGAAAATTGATAAAGAATTACGTGGAATTTTTTTCTTCGGAAATGTAATAACTAAGTAGATTTCAAAATCAAAAATATTTATTCTGAAATAACATCAGAAATTGAGAAATTTATAAATAGATATACCCAGAAAAGCATTTTATCGGATTATACATTTCCTGGGAAATTATTATCAGTAAACAATTTTAATATTCTTTAAATGACTATTCTTTAAAGAAATATACTCTTTAAAATTTAATATTTCCAAATATTTATAGATTTTAGCGTTAAGCTCTTTTTAATTCATATGAACTTGATAATAACTTTAAACCATAAATATATTTTTTAAGACATTTGCTTTAATAAAATAGATAGTTTCTCAATAATCCTAAGAATTCAATAATTCACAACGTCATGGATTGCACTTACATGTCACTGGTGCAAAGTTTGGTATACCAAAATTTTTCTTACGATGCCAAAAGAGTTTAAATGCATATAAAAATAAGTAGAAGTATAATTAAAAATATTAATCACTTTTTATTAACTTTACTTGCGTGTCAATATTTTTAATTCAATTTTTAACGACTTTTCAGACTAGGTAGAGATATGAAAATTTTCACTTAGGTTTAATTCTGGTAACAATACAATATTCAATCATAAAAATATTGCAAAAAAAGAGAAAAAATAGAATATCTGTTCGGAAAATAGTAAAAGCTTTTCAGCGTACTTGGAATACCAATTGCAGATATTTTAAACTAGTATCGCCCTCTATTTGGAAGCAGCATAACTAAATACTCAAATAAAGTTTTTACTTTTAGGTGCATTTTTAGAGCTTTTTCTATTAAATAAATTTTAATTTTTTAAAAAATATATATCATATTATTGTTTGTTTCACTTCATGAAATGTTGTAATGCTTGTTTGGTATAGAGTTTGAACAAAAGCGTTAATAATTTGCTATGTAGTGTAAAACATTTATAAAATTAGCATATAGTTGTGAATTACTCATTATAACCATTATAACTATTACTAAAATTTAATCATTATGAATTTTTATATAAAATATATTGTTTCTATTACTGTGTTTTATTTACAATTTATAATAAATAAATTATATTTTAGATGTACTAAGTATACAGGCTTAACGCACGGACGCCAGAAAATATTAAGTTTTTATTAAGTTTGATAAAATCTTTTTTGGTTTGGTGTGGAGCGCTACGATCTAATTTTTACAACACGAAGGCTAACGACACCGGGACCTACTGCTTAAAGCCGATTTCGAACTGCTACGAACATCCATTCCACAATGGGATTTGAACTCCGGTTCCGAAGGTGAGCACCCTAACCATTCGGCCATCGTTCGGCCCACTGAAATTGATATCGAAATTAACATTACTTTTTTTATATATATTTACCACTTAACTCATATAGGAAATTACTTGTCTTATTTCTCTACATTTATAACATCTGAAGTGAGATAATCATATTCGAAATATCGTTGATTTAAATCTGAATTTCAAAGTATCCAGAATTCAACAGTAATGCAAGTCACTGAGCAATTTCTTCAATACACTAAAAGTTTTTGTACTGCCATTTATTTACCTTATCTTCAGTCTTATAGGGGAAAAGAAAAGGTTAAAAAAATAAATAAAAAATAAATCCGTTTTGAGGGAAAAAAATAAAAAAAAACATTGGTTTATTCTTTCTAAGGACAATATTCTGATTGTTAAGAATTTAATGTTTATGCAATGAGACGGAACTACTTTTTTTTTCCCTATGGCTTTTCCCTTTTTTTAGCAGCGTGAGATTTTTGAATAAGATAGGGAGTTTCTTTGACTTGAATTGTATTCAATGAAAACCGTTGCAGCATTATTGTCTCTCTTTCTGAACTCACTGTTAAATTGAGTATAGAAAATGTTTAGAAAGAAGGAATAATATTGAAGAGACTAAAGAGAAAACAGGGGTAAAAAAAAATATTTTACACAATAGCGTGGGTTTTTTTTTTCTTATTTTAGAAAGTATTTTAAGGAAAAGCTGAATTGAAAAAATATTATTCAGCAATTTGTACAATGTATATTTATTCCAGTTTAATTTCTTAATATCTTAATTTATTTTTTTAAATTTCTTATACGTTTTATTTATTTTATTTCTTATTTAAAGATTGTAGAGTTATAAAATTTGAGAGCATCATATTATAAGTAAGAATAAATTTATAACCAAACTATAACTGTCCTAGAATGAAGAATTGGTTTTAGTACACTACAATTCTATGGTCTTCAATCAAACAAAAGCTTATAGGGGGTATCTAAAATTCAAATAGGAGTAATTTAAAGAAACAATATTTCAAAGCAAAATTGTAGAACCTGTTAATGTAGAATATTTTGTAAAAATGCTCAGTTAAAGGAAAATATAGAATAATATGCAGAAAGAAAATATTTTCGAGTTTTCATTCATTCATTAAAATTCGTAATGTTTTAATTCATTCATTCAATTTCGTAATGTCTTAATATATTCATTAAAATTAGGAATGTTTATATAAACTAATTCAACTGCTTATATGGTACATTTACTTTATTTCTCATTATAAAATAAGATATAATCATAAAGTGTCATCCTTTAAAAATAAAGACATGCTTAAACCATAATTATTTATGTTTTATACTACGAATTAAGCATGCGATAAAACTGCACCACATAAAAATAATTAAAAAGCAGTACAACTTGAAATGACGGTACAACTTGATAGAATCCCCTATATAATAATAGCCTAAGTTATCTGTCCGTCTGTCCTTATATTTATGAAGCGGTTGTACATGGAATGGATAGAGGTGTCCGTATTGGAGTTACGGTTAGAAACTTTCTAAATTTACCCCTTCCCACTTTTCTAGCATTTAGTGTCATTATTTCAAGCCCTATTTACCAAGGAAGCAGGTGATTAAATGTATCAATTTTTCGCTTAAAAAATAAGTAAAAATAACATTTTTTAGCATTATGACGTCATTCCTTTAACCATATCATATAATCATTTCTTATGTTAAATGATTTAAATATCATCTGCATTTATTTTCATCGTTTTATCACTGAACTTATATATTACGTAAAAAAATTCTTTTATATTTGGTTTAAATAATAGATTAGGTACATATATGATAATTTTAAATTTAATCATCTATTATTTTTTGCAAAGAAAATTTTATCACAGGTATTAAAAACAAATACTATCTACCTACAGGGTGTAGCAGAAATGATATTTCCATTCTTTTACTTAAATTAATTACTTTGGCAATAAAAAAATTGGGAAGAACTTAACGATAATTTCGACGTAGCAAAAAAAACTTTCAATTTATCTTTCTAAATGAATTCAAAGTGATTTTAAACTGTATTCATAGTATCAGGTATGAAGATAAACAAATTATTGAGCGTGTGCCAGATAATTCTAAGTCAAAAAAATAAACAGTTTTTTTTATCTGTCTTATAGGGTACTTAACAGTTCTGGAAAATTAAAAGTTTTACTTATACCGTCATATGACGGGCTATATGCTATTTGAAAAGTTTCATTAATGCTTTTCTTCATACAAAGTATCCAAGTTAGGTACAATTGAGCCAAACTTTTACAATAAAATAATGAGTTTATTTCATTGAAATTTGTTTTTGACGTATATATTTGTTTTTAGAACTTCAAAATTTTAAGGCTCTTCACTTTTGTTTCAATATCATTAATTGTTTTTTACATTTTGCATTTTCCATTTCACATTTTCCATTCGTTTTTCAAAATAGGAGTATTTAACCCTCTTTAAGGTTGCGGTAAATAACTTACCATAAAAGTAGCTAACTTTAAATGGCCATGGTAATCCGTTTTACCATCTCTCATTAGATCTGCCATTTATAAATAACTTACAAATCTACTTTATCTGATAACATGGTTTGAATCATGAAACATAATTTTAGTTGTAGAGGAAGAGACATTTCTAGGCAGCCAAATTCTTCTACAAGTAATACTGTCATTCATTTGATTTTTTAAAATTAATTCGGTGCAAATTGTTTTAAATTTATAATATTTACAAAATATGAACTGAAATAAATATAATATATACATTATAACATAAAAGAAAATATGCAAAATAAGAAGAAATAAAAAGAATAAAATGCCCTACCATTTAGTAGCGAAGAGAGGAAGGCGATAAGCGTATTTCTTGTCAAAAAATAAGTTTAAATCAATTTAACTTAATATAATATATATAATTGTGATTATTTACTTAAATCAGCTTTTGTTTAGAAAGTATTTTTATATACCATTGCTATAAAAAGTTGCTTTTAAAGTGTTATAACATATGTAAACTGTTTTGCAGCAACAGAAAGTGTAATTATGTAAATCAAAGAAAAAAAAAACATACAAAACATTACATATGTTTTAATAACTGTTTAAACACTCATGTAATAGATCGATCTGAGAGTATAGAATGATTTTATGAATTTTTTGAACTTTTAGTAAACACATCTATTTAAAACTTTGCAAATGGATGTAATTCCAATGACAATACAATAAAGTACTATTTGGATTATTTTATGATTGCTATGGTTACAAAGACCCATAAAAAGTTAATTTATCTAAATTTCGCACACTTAGAGTTGTCACTTTGATTCAAAACAATTTACGTAATAATGATATCATCTGAACAAGAGAACCACTTGCTATGAAGCAAAAGAGTTAAATTATTATTTATTACGAAAATCATAAAAGAAAGACTCTTTGCAATGTTGATTAATGATTTTTAACTATAAAGAGGATGAGGAACAGTAAGTAGCATTTAATTCTATAATTCTATATTTCTATATAATTATTTCTATTAATCTATGATATGTATATATGTAACACAAATATGCAAATCCCTTTCTATTATTTTTTCATATCTAAGAATTGTGTCTTTGCTTTTAAAATTACTTTCAATCAGTTTAAAGGATAATTTTCAAATTCAAAACCCTGAATACATAGTATGCTGTGTCAATTGCTTATGTTTTTCGATATTTAAATTAACTGAAAAAATCTAAATTAAATATTTTAAAATCAATTCAGAATGATATTTTAATTGCAATAATATAAAGAAATAAAACATTTACACTTACAAATGGAAATTTAAATAAATATTTGTAAAATTCTCTGCATTTTTGGGAGCAGAAAAACTCAAATGTGTTTGAAAGATAAAGATTTAGGTAGCTTTAAAGAAAATTACGAACAAAAGTTTCGGCGAAAAAAAAATTCTCGTTTGACAAATGTCCGACATTTGAAAATAAAAGTACAAGTCATTTTGGAAGTCAAAAATTTAATCTTTTAAGCCAAACTATTTTGTCTTATGATCAATATATATATTCAAATATCTTGAATAGGAATCACGAGATGCTCATGTGAGTGGTTATAAAAGTAAAAGGTGCTAAAAGAATCTTTTCTTAAAGGTTTTTTTTTCGGAGAATCCAAAATATTATTGTCATACTAGCTATGATTAAGTATGTTTTTTCTAACTTTTTTGAATATTGAAATTACTAAATATATTCTCTGTAGAGCAATGGAAATATCTAGATTGGAACTGAAAATTGAAAAAAACTTCAAAACACAAAACATTCTGGAGCTTTTAAGAAATAAGACTAATTCTTTGAGTCGTAAAGAAAAGATGACAGCATAAATCCTACTCATTAAAACTTTCTTGAAAGTTTAGAAGTGAAACATGAGTTTAAATGTCCTTTTTAGGGCTAAAAAATAAATTGGTTCATCTATAAGAAAATATTTGTTTGAAACTTTTAAGAAACCTTGATTGTTTTCCATAGTTATATATGAAAATAGGAAAAGTTTCAAATATTTATATGCATATTATACTAATTATGAGTGATATATATTATCATAAAGTATAAGTGATAAAAAATTGTCTAATTGGTATAATAAAAGAAATTTTAGTAAATTGATCATGATAAGAAGAGTATATTACTTATCTATTAAAATCACATTTTAAATATTTTATAAACTATAAATTGTATGTTTAAAATGTAATTAAAAATTATATGTTTTTATAAATTATAAATTGTATAATAAAATGTGAAATATTTCTTACATCAGGATAATTCATGTTATAATTTCTTAAATCTTAATATATACCTAAAAAAATAATTTTTTTGAAAATATATCAACAACTTTAAATAAAAAATCGAAGTTAGAGTATAAGAGTAACAGTACTTTCCAGGCATTATGTTTATTTAACCACGTTTTAATAATCTACAAAAATGTTTAAAATTAAATTTCTAGCTTTAATTCTTTTATCGTATTCTATTTATCAGGAGTGTGGAGTTTCTAAACTTATTCTTCTTTTTTGTCAATTTCTTTTATGTGGTCTTTTTGGTGAATGTATAAATGTCCTTCATTTTGGTTGCCATTTAGTTGAGAAATACACTAGAAATATAAAAATTTTATATCAGTCTTAAGTAATATACTATAGTGCGTTTTATGTTCTTTGCAAAGCATTACATTTTAACTAAATTAACGCCTTGTCTTAAATAATCATAAAGCGAATGCCTTAAAATATTTGCGGTCAAACATTGCCAGTACGAAGAGCGGCAGTATTGTTTTAAAACATAGTCTTTTGTTTTGAAAACCAAATATAATTTATATGCATAGAGCTATAATGAAAATATTAATGGACCAATAGAAGAATAAGCCATGCTGGAAGGTATATACTTTATACCGGAATATAATAATTAATGCAAAGCCTTCGTATGTAATCTACAAAAGAAAAGATACACAGACAACTATTTCGCAGCTTTTAGCTAGCATTATCAATGTCAGAGAACTCGGAGCTTTGCAAAAGCAGATTTAACGATTATGAGCAAATCTCAGCAGTATAATCTAAAATGTGCTGAAAACGGCCCAATTCGACGTTGTCCAAGAATGCAATATAAACCACATTTTCAATTATTATGAAATTACAAACTACAATCAGAAGGGACAGCAATGTATGGAATTTCCTAACTAATAAGGAAAATAGAGAAAAGTTCCATATAAAAACTCTGTCCTATACAAAACGAAACCATTTGATGGTTATAGAATTTGATTTAAGCAAGCTAAGCTTACTTAAAGTAAGCTTAGCTTGCTTAAATCAAATATTATATGACTGATATTGACTGATATTTTACACGAAAGTAATCTTTTTTAAAATAGAACTTACTTTATGTAAGAATGACTACAATCGCCTTCAATTCATCGTTTTCTGCACTTTAATTGTTCTTGTTGTTTCTGGTGTCACTTGGACAAGCCAAGCACGATTGAGCATTACGCTACTCATATTAAGGCAAAGGAGTGTACCTTTCATTTTATTGAGCACCTTTTAAGGTAAAAGAATGACTTTGCTCAAGTGAGTCCTCGTAATTATGAAGCAGGTCCCAAAAGAAGTCCCATACACTTGGCGTGTCACCCTTCACCCCCAGAGGTATTGATTGAGAACTTGGAGGACATTGTGACCCCGAACATATTTCACGTTCCCCAGTCACATTTAACGAACACGGTGGACTTCGACCTGCTCGGGCTACGAACCCGCAACCTCTCAGTTACGAGATCGTTGTTTTTGCCGGCTGAGCTACCGCGGATCACACTTTAATTAATCTTATTGGATTTCCAAAAAATATCTGTTATGAAACATTGAAAATATATAGTTTTATGATTTACTAACAAATAAAATAATATAATTATAAAATATTCTTTTTGTAGAACAAAAGTTCTATGGTTCCAAATGTTGATCTAGATGAGAAATAATTGCAGTTAAATGATAGATAAATATTCTATAAAATAATCCTCATCACTAATTATTGTTTTTAATTATTTTACCCAACGCTCGTTTTAAAAACTTAACATTTTAATGTTATCTTTTAACTCCTTATCTGTATAAAACAACAGGTATTTTTATATTCCTCTCCAGGTTTTCTGTTTAAATATGTATTGAATAATTATTCTTAATTAGGGAGAAAATGGAACCCAGTTTAAGTGCACAGACGTATCCTGAAAATAATCGCATTTAATAAATATTAGTGCAACATGTTTAGTTAAATATTTCATGGCTATGCGATTAAAGTTATATTTAGGATGGTTGACAACTGAAGATAATTATAATCTCCCAACAAATATTCTACAAGGGAGTTTACACGATTTTCTAATAAATTATTCCATATTCTTCTTAAATAGCTGTACATTATAATAAAGAAAATACGATATGTAAGGCATAAAAAATTATTACAAAACTACTATAGAATTTTAGAGCATTCAACAGCCTTAGATTAAGAACACATAATTTATTGTTCCAGAAGTCTTGGACAATAACGAATTTTTGACACCAACAAAGTTTAACGGAACAATTTAAGTTTAAAAAAAGTCTTAAATTGTTTTTTAAATGCCTTCAAAATTTCTGTTCGATTGTTTATTTCAACTTATCAGAAAATAAAATATTTATTATAATAAAAGATGTCAATATAAAAGAAGGTACACTAAAAATTCAATTTTTGCAGCCTAAAACTGCAACTCATTACTTATATTTCTGCTGTATCAGTCTCTAACAAATAATGTTTCATCGTAAAGTAATCGTGAAAGAGGATAAATCATTATCTTTCTTTTCCCCGTATTACTTTATATCTCTTAAAATCTCCAATGTTTACACAATAAGATTATTTATTCTTTACTCGTTTACCGAAAACTCGCTTATTTCTTTGGAGAATTTTAAGATTTTTTAAAAACAGATAGCGAGTTTCTTCTTTGCTTTGTTTGAAAAATCGAATTGAGAAATTTCTTGGTTTTTCAGAAAGTTGGAAGTAAATTGAGCGTGAAAGGCAGCAGAAGGGAAAGCTTTTTGTGTTTCTTATATTTTGAGTCAAGAGACTTTTTCCTAAGGTGGGAGCTTTAATTTACTTCACAAAGAGATTTCTAAACATTTCTGTGATATCGCCTGCAGCGCTTTTTGCGTTCTCAAATATTTTAATGTATAAATACGTGGAAAGCTTTTATGTGTACGATTATTAGATTAATCAACAGGAAAATTAAGCAAATAGTCTTGAATTGTACCTTTTCTTTGAAATTACTCATAAAATGCCTTGAATGCTTAAGAACTTAATATAAATTTTTAATCAATTTTAAAATATTTATGAGGGACGCATTATCATTAAGCAACTTTGAATGGCCGATGTTTTCTTATATCTTTTTTAATTCTATTCGTAAATACATGGGATTTTCGTTATTCGTTTTCTATATTAATTTACTTAGTTTTGCTGAATTTACTTTGTTTCTAAACAATAACTTTTTATATAAACTGAAAAGTGGGAGCTTATTTCAAAAATTTATCGTTTTTTCTGTCACACTGTTCGCAGACGTACAACAAAAAGTGAGTTCCGTTAATAACTTTGTTTTGCATAAAAATATTTATTAGATATAATTCTCCATCTATTTAAAATGTTAAAAAGTATCAGAAAACACAACAGGTGGTTGAATTTCAAAACAGCGCAATAATAACTGAAAATCTCATTTTAATTGCTAAAAATACTAAATGAAATAAGTAACAATGAAATAATTAGTTAGAGTTTCATTGTAGATCTATAATGCTTTTACTGTGAAATTTTGAAATATATATGTGCAATAGTTTTTTTATATTTACAATGCGCTTAAATTGAAAATTAACATTTTTGGTAAAATGCGTTTAAGGACCCGCAACTTACTTAGAGTTTATTAACAGTCAGAAATGAACTGAGGCATTGGTAAAGTGAACTATTTACCTTAGGACAGCTATAAAATGTTGCGGGAGGACAGAAAATTAACATTTATCTCAGAGTTAGTTTTGGAAGATTAGGAAAAAGAATTCAAGTCGTGAACACTCCTTTGAAATCTGAAATTTTGCGAATAGAATAATAGGTATGAAAGAATATATATATATATATATATATATATATATATATATACATGTATACATAGATATATATATATATATATACATGTATACATAGATATATATATATATATATATATATATAGGTAGAGAGAGATAGAGAGATAGAGAGATAGAGATAGAGATAGATAGATAGGGTTCGGTGTCTAGGGATGTCGTTAGACGAATTCAATGACAGACTAAATTATCGGTAATGAAGCATTTATTAAACATTTAATCAACTTTAATATCTCTTTAAAAACCTCCTATCTCGCATTTTAATTCCTTAAAATCTATTTTCCCAGCTACAAAGTGTCTTAATCAGAGGAAGTTCCACGACTTAAATTTCTTCTAACACATTTCCAGAGCTTTCTGTGCAATAGATGTTAATTTTCTGTCTATTCGGCACATTTTCCAGTTGTCGATAGCAAGTGGCTCAGTTTTTCTCCTGATCTAACAGTCAAATTTGAGAACTAAGTTTCTCGTCCATTGAGAAAATTCTGTCTTTCTCGCTCTGGGGTACACTCTGCTCCAGCAAATTATTTTTCGTATCATTCTCTTGTCTACCGTGACTGGCAAAGATGTCTTTTTAGTAGCTCCTCAATACAACTTTAAATTCTCAATACAGATGTAAGTTCTCAAAATTGTACTTCTCATCAATGTGTCCCGACTGCAATATTATCCATAGTCTAGCTGCATAGGCTTCTCCTTGTCCAGAAGCCCAGGCCAGTAAAATGGATAAGGGCAATAATCAAATGTAACCGGCCGTTTTAGAATTTTTGGATTATATATGCATACAGAGATATATATTATGTGCATATTTAAGTGTCTATGCTATGTGTGCTTTATTACATATACATGTGTATATTTATTGTATCTATCTTTCTCTCACACATACACACATTATATATATATATAGATAAACACAGTCAGGGAGGGAGAAGGAGAGAGTAAAAATAGTGCTACATGCAGAAAATCATGTATCCTCACCCTCATTATCCTCTATTTTTCTTCTCTCTTTCACACTTCCTCTCCCTCTGTTCGTTATCTCTTTGCATATAAAAAGGGACAGAGAGATAAAGGTAGAGATTGAGAGAGATAGAGAGAGTGAGTGAGATGCATACGTATATTAATGCATTTAAGAATATAATGGGCGAATTACAAGCTCTATGCTTTATCATAACATGCTTTTCTAAATTAATACTATCTCATGCCCTCTGTTCGTTATCTCTCTGCATATAAAACGGGATAGAGAGATAGAGATAGATATAGATAGAGATAGAGATAGAGATAGAGATTGAGAGAGAGAGAGAGTGAGTGAGATGCATACGTATATTAATGCATTTAAGAATATAATGTACGATTTACAAGCTCTATGTTTTATCATAACATGTTTTTCTAAATTAATACTATCTCTTAAAACAAGTAAAAAATAACATAACCATAAAATTGAAAGTTAAGATTAATGTTGTTTATATTTGGTAGGGAAGAATCTATTTTCGCACGTAGTTTATTTACCATCCTCACAAAACCTATTAAATGGTTTTATACCTCGATAATATTTTTCTTCTTAATGAAGTTTGGCTCAAGTCGGGTTACAGTTAGGAATTAGAAACCGTTATAACGTTAAGTGCATTTAAATGTTTATGAACCCTCGGAGGAGCCATTATATTACGCCATGCAACACATAACTGCTTCAAGAATAGTTTCTCACGATTCGATAAATGTTCCCTTGCGGCTAATTAGAGATGCAAGAAATATAGTTAAATCTCAAAATGCAAATGGAAAATAATTATTATTTCTCTAATGTATTCATAACGTTTAATGAAAATGTATATTCTTGCTTTAATAAATATTTGAAATGGAAAAGCAGAGAAATACAAAGATCTTTTAAAAATATATCTGAAACTATTTTGAAAAAGAGAAAGTTTTTATTAGCTCTTATGTATCGCTCTAATCTTACTATACACGCAGACAAAATTTGAAATTTATGTATCCATTACTTCAAAAGTTATTAATTCCATGCATGCAGTAAATGAAGTCATGTAATCTTGAAAATTTTTTTTCTTGATATTTTAACGGAATTACGAGAGTTGCCTTTCAAGTTAAAAAAAAATTAGGATGATTAAGAATTTTTGCGAAACAAACTGTTTTATTGCTTTTAAAATTTTTCGCCTTTAAGATTTATACACTGTAGTGTCTTCAGCTCTAATTGAGCTGGAAAAAAGGATAGCCGATGCCTACGTAGGACTACAAATCTTTATTAGAAACACAACGTTAAAGTTATGATAAAGCCATATGAAAAGGATGAATATCTACAAATGAAAATCATGATCGTTATAGGAATCAGCTTCCTAATCGTTTGGAAAGAAAAAGGGGTGGGAGGGCACTCTCAATCACTCTTCTCGGCTCTCTCAGCCGATGAGTTAGTTCACAGGAGATTCGATCGGTCAAAAAATTCACCATGGGCCATGAACTCCAGGCTTTTTATATCTTCGTCTGACCGCAAATGTCCACCTCAGCTGATCGGACATCTGCTTGAAGAAGTGGTGAGGAAACCGCTTGTAGACTTGCTCTAGCCGGACAGGTGAAACCTGGTTCCAAAGGGAGTATGCAGTAATCGTGAGCAATCTCGCTGATCATTAATCTATGTCTCTGGACAAACATTTGAAGAACAAGATAGTAATTGCTGCTTCCCTTACAATGCACAGGACTTCTGTCTTGTGAGACTCTTTCTTCGAGATGCCATTGAATCTAACACTGGGAACACTTCACCAGCATCCCAATGAATTTCTCAGACAGAATGATTGAGATGGTCGTCGGTGTTAACAATCCTCAGTTCAGCATCCTATTCAGTGAGAAACAACGTCCTTTCACTAGGTAAAGATGAGCTCCTTTCAAGTGCTCACAAAAGGCACGTTTGCTAGTTCTCCCTTATGCTGGTTTTTCTCACGGAAGTAGATAAGTCTGTATCTTTGAAATTTAATGTAACGAGAATTCGTTACAACATCTTTCCATCCATTGAAACCAATTCTCGAAAACCATTTTCCATTCTGAAGTTGATATCTTAGAAACATGGTTTTGGAAGGCAGCAGCAACGTCTACAGGTGATGAAAATAGTCGTCCATGCATTTTTGTTCGATATAAGGGAAAAAGCAGTTAGGCGACAAACAAGGAGAATATGGGCAATGGGACATTAATTTAATATTATTATTCTTTTAATAATCAATTGTTTTACGTGCTGTGCGGGATCTGTCTTTGTCGTAATGAAGAATGATGAGCCCATTTTTGTTGTTTTTCTGATTTCGTTTATAACTTTTGGCAAAGAAATTTCTATATATTATTTAGTGTTAACAGTGTCTCGATCCTCTAAAGGAATGGTTGTGATATGACTTGTAGAGCTGAAGAAACAAGCAATCATTTTTTTGGAAGTGCTTCGTTAACGAACAACTTTCGTGGGATTCATCAGTTCATCTTGAAACATCCACATAGTGGACTGTTGTTTAATTTTCGGATCATACTAACAATTGAAACACTTCACCAGCCAAGTTTCACATATCCAATTTTCGTCGCCTATAACGATGTTGTATATGGATTTTGTTGTTCCAATTTGTATTGTTTTAGCATTTCCTTACACCAATTTTCCCAAGCATCTTTTTGAGCTTCTGTCAAATTGTGCGCAATCCATCTGGAACAAATCTTTGTAGCAGTTAAATGTTCACTCAAAATCGAATGTATTGCAGTCTGTGGTATACCAATGGATGCTTCCCTCTCACGATACTTGACATGCCGATCTTTTTCAATTAGCTTGCGAAAAATATCGATGTTCTTTGGAATTACTGCCTATTTGTCGTCCTTCACGGGATTCATCACTAACTGACGCTCACAATCACGACGATCAGGACGAAATTCTGTAATTCAATTATAAATTGTCTTTCCTGATTGTGCTTCAATACCTAAAGTTTCACGAAGCGATGCTATTCATTCTTGTTGAGTGAGGTCTTTCTTAAAAACACAAAAAAAAATCATCCAACGGAAGTCTTCAAGAGTTATCTCCATTTTTTCACTCACTTGCTTTTAACTGTAAATAAAATCCACAGACGATTTCTAAGATGCCACTGATTACAAGATAAAAAAAATGTGAATTTTACAAATATTCTGATGACAAATTTCCTTAGCTAATTCTATTGTAAAACCTTAAAAGGCAACCTTTTAAGGTTAGACCCATTATAATCTTGGATGAAGCCAATTTCACTGTTTTAAGTCTTCAAGGAAACTTTAATTCTGAATATGTTAATATCATTTTAAACATATCTTTTATGATTTTGACTGTTTTTTTCATCATGACGTCTGTACATAAGTACACATGCACGTGTATCTCCTATAGCTAGAAGATGATTAAATTTAGAATGTCGATATTTTGTATATAAGATTGTTTTAACATTTATTTTTGCATTCCATCATAATGCGTATCAAAAGAACTTAAACAACACAATAATTCGTCTAAGTAAAGTTAGTTACATTTTAAAAATTGAAGACAAGAAAATATTAAAAAAAAAAGAAAGAAAGTTCAAAACATTATATATTCTCCTATTACAACAGAAATTTTTAAACAAACCACAAGAAAACAGATGTAACCTCAATATTGATGACAATGGCAGTGATAATTAGAATAATCGACACAAAGCAATATGTTTAAAAAGGGTATTTAAACTAGAAAATTCCAAAGCTATTCTCAGGAATACAACAATATATATATATATATATATATATATATATATATATATATATATATATATATATATATATATATATATATATATATATATATATATATATATATATAAAATCAACAATGAGAAATTAACATGAAGTAAGCTACAAAATTTTTCACAAATCTGTTGAAATAATGATAATTGTTTTAAACATTTCTGTGAAATAGCTTTATATTATCACATTTATCCCTTTGTTAGAATTTGGAACCATCAGAATGGTCACATTCTAAAAAGAGATCTATACATGTTTAATTTTCTTTTGAGTAAATAAAAAAAAATTCGGTGCATTACATGGCTTGCAAAAGAAACATAGCTACAATGCAGTCACGTGTAGCGTGAATGCATTGTAGTTGCATGAGCGTAAGTCAGGAAGTTCTCTTTCACACACGGATAACTCCGTTTGATTGAAATGTAACTTGTCAAATGATTCAAAGCTTTTTCTGTATGCAACAGCTCGCTTAAAATGTTATCCAATCCAGGTGACGTGCAAACCTTTGGCTGTTGAGATAAGCGTGAGGTTTGATGACAGAAAAAGCAACTTTATATTTGTATTAGACTATGAAAATAAGTTGAATGATGATTATTACATTTTCTGCAATAGAATAGGAGGATAACCAATGCAATGTTTTTTAAAGGATTATTATGTACGCTTGTGGGCATGTTTTTATAAAACAATGGCGGCATCTTTGATGTATTTCCACAAGGGCATTTTATTCTAAAGTTTAAAGCAATCTTACCCAGGCAGCGGCACACTAGAAACAATTTTTAAATCTATATACATGTAATATGGAGTCTTATCGTATCCATTATCATGGGGTACAATATCCCCTGTTCTGCAATATATAAAATAAAAATTCTTCAGTCACAAATGTTTTTCTTTTCTCTGGTCATTACTATATTTCAGTATACATTTCATATAAATATGTAGCGTATAAATATGTAGCAAATACACGGGAAAATTAGTCCCAATTTGTTTGTTTAACCTGGCTTGTTAATCGTAATGATCTTCTATTCAAGTTACCTTCATGGCTCTATCAACACATTGTATACGGGTCAAATACTAGTACGTTTTCTGACGATTGAGCGTTGAACACGTACTAGTGCCGGTTAGTGTAACAATGTTTGTGGGTACAAAAATAACGGTATATACAGGAAAACGGAGCCGAATGTTCTTGTGTACTACATACATTCTGGAAAAATTTAGAAAAATAAGATCTAGTTTTTACTTCAGTCGATGTAGAATCACAAAATGGAAGGTTTATAAAAAAATCAATTTAGATTTAAAATTAACTTTTTATTTATCCTTGGGAAAACGATATTATATATATATATGTATATTTATATATTTTATATATATATATCTGTATATATATATATATATATATATATATATATATATATATATATATATATATATATATGTATATTTACACATTATATATATGTATTTGTATTTATATATTTCTTTATTTGTCTATTTATATATTTTCTTATATATTACAATATAAAATACGAGAAGTTGGTGAAAAAAATTAAATAATCTTCGATCTATTGAGATTTAACTGAATAACTAAATTTACGAGCATAGCGCCCTCTACCGGTACAATCCCGATACAATGTATCCTCATACAATGTGTTAAGAACATAAGTACATAGCTGTGAAACTTCTATATATTGGGAATAAAAATCGTATCAGTCAATAGACCATCTTAACAATACAAAAATACTACATAGAATTTTCTAAAAGTATTCACATTTTGGATCGATGTCAGACCACAGAGACTGAGACACGTGATTTTCTTCATATGAGAATTAATGTGGATAAGCAATTTTGGGAAAAAAAGAGTGAACCTCAATTATTTAATAAAGTTAGAACAGGTTTCAATTTAATTATTGCAGAACAAAAATTCATTTTTGGAGACAGCACAAAATTATCGTTTATTCCGGAGTTAGCTTTCTCAGATGGATAAAAATAATTTAAGTCGAAGAACACCCTTTTATCTGACATTTTATGTTTGAGAAATAAGCTATTAAAAGTGAGATGGATTTTCGATCTCTATTTTACTGAAAACAATTTAAAACTTACACTTATTTTATATATATATATATATATATATATATATACACATATATATATATATATATATATATATATATATATACACATATATAGATGTAATAATATCAATATCTAAACCCTAAAGCGTATTCCAAAATTATCCCTTTTCCCCATTCATTATTCTAGATCTTAATTTCTTCTCTTTATATTAACCATATTTCCCAGCCATCCAATTTAACGAGGATGTTTTCATTCCTTCAGCGTAACCCCGAAATTCTTTCTATGATTCCCATAACAGAAAATGATATAGCTGGCATTTTAATTAGGAAGTTATAACTCTCATAGGAAAAATCTGTAATGATCAGCAGTAATGCTCCTCTGAGACGCCACACTTTACAGATGGCTCCAGTCAAAGGTTACTTTCTATAAGCAATTAAAACACTTGCCTCAGCATTTTTCCCACACACGGGATTCAGCCGTCTCTTGCAGAAGGTTGGCATTACTATTACTGAAATAGAGTGTTCTGACTCCGTCGGGTTCAGACGTCTCTGGATTCTGTGCAAATTTTATATGATGAAATAAAAGTTAAGTTCGGCCACGACGAATGATGTGCTTCTTTCGGTTAACGGGACAATTGGCAGCCCAGCATGCCCGGGCTGAGGAAAATAATAGGGGCAATTTTAAAATGAGTTTTCAAGTGTAAAGTTCGGGGCCAGTGAGGTCACTGGACTGATTACATATATATATATATATATATATATATATATATATATATATATATATATATATATATATATATATATATATATATATATACATATATATATATATATACATATATATATACATATATATATATATATATATACATATATATATATATATATATATATATATATACATATATATATATATATATATATATATACATATATATATATAATATATATATATATATATATATAACATATATATATATATATATATATATATATATATATATATATATATATATATACATATATATATACATATATACACATACATATATATATATATACATACACATACATATATATACATATATATATATATTTATATATATATATATATATATATATATGTATATAAATATATATAATATATATATGTATATATAAATTTATTAAAAAATCAATAAATTTCATTGTCATTATACCTGAATGAAATACATTCATAATTCAAGAAAAAACACAAGTTCAACGGAATTTATACTTATTTAACATTTTTTGCAGCACTTAATGTTTGCTTACCGCATTTTTTTACACGATTCATATTCTATTTCCTTAATCTTTCAACAGCACTAACCACCCCAGAAAAACAGAAAAACCGCTCCAAGCGAGAAAACATTGTTTTTTACTTACGGAGAACAATTTTCTAACTGTTAAGAACTTAATGTTTATGCAATGAGATGGGATTGTATTTTTTGCTAATTCTCTTTTAGCCTGTTTTCTTTAGAGTAGATTGAGATTTTTCAGCCATGGCAGGGGAATTTCTTTCTTTTATTTTCCCTTTCTTTTCTTTAATATCCTATTTTTTTTTCTCTTTAGAAATGAACGTCTCGAAGCACTCGATTCATCAGATTCTATTCTCGTATAAAGAAGAGACGCTGTTAAATTATCTAAGAAAAACATTAATCAATAGATATTGTATTGCTTATAATTGATTGTAAATTTTTATAAAATAATTTTTTTCCTATGGCTTTTATGGGCATACGATATTACTGAAAGTTTCTAGATAAAACTTCTCCTCAATATATTAATTATACTAAAATTTTTTATATTAAATTATTTGTATAAAAATCTCACGAAGATTCTATTTAAAAAATTCTCACTAAAAGAGAAAAATTCTCGCAAAGAGTAGAAATTAATGACCGGATTATGTAAAAAAAATTAAACTGTTCGAACAATTGACTATTATGTGATCAATATTAAGAAAATTAAAAGAAATAATATATAATTTTTTGAAGTGTGAATTCCTGTATCAAAATTTGACCGTTTCTATAATTTACGAGTGGATTTTTCTCTGAAACAGCATAATCGATTATTCTGAAGTATATAATATTATAAGAATATAAAATTTCAAAACATAATTCTCATTTATAAACAATTTATCTAAAATTTTGTAACGTGTAATATATGCAATAAATTTTAAAAGAAGAATATAAATTCAAAAGAGAATCTGAAGATTAAATTGAATCTTTATACATTTTAAGTACTTTATTTACATATTTTTAATAATTGTTATGTTTTTAAATACATTCTTGAAAATATATTTATGTGAAGGGAAAAAGATAAAAAAAAGGATTTATTCTGTACATTTTATTGAAAAGAAATATATGTATTAGAATATTTCATATATATATTCAGAATATTTATATTTTTCTGTAGTGTGTAAGAAGTTATCAATGTTTGTGCACTATCTTTCAAATAGCATTGGAGTATATATATCATGTGATGCTTTTCTGTGGTTACTGTATCACATGTTACTTTTTTTTCAGTGAATATCAGTAAAAGATTCATTTTGAAAAAATGAAGTATAGCTTTATCATTATTGGGCCTAGAACTCTCATTGGTTTAAAAAATGACTGAAAATAAATTCCTAAAAACGGACCATGTAACATAATGTCGATAGAAAATGATCCTTCCTCCGCATACCGATTGTAAACTTATATATGCCTCAAAAAGTGCTTAAAACTATGAACTACGATGATAACTAACGAGTAAAAGGATTTTTTTCTAAATTACACTCTAGTGATAATTTGACGAAAATATAATTTTGAAAAGTAATATAATATAAATAAAAATATATTAAAAAAGTTAATTTAACAAAAGGTCAGTCGTTGACATAGAAAACCACCGAAGGCATAAAAAAGAAGCGTCCAAACAACATCGTAATATTATTTACAATCGTACATATGTTTGTGCTAGAATAACTATTTTATTATTATAGACTTATTCCTCTCGTGTATATTTTTGACCAATCATTATTTTTGCTTTTTGTCCACAAAAGTTTCGCCTGATGACTCTAGGAAGCAATTCCAACTTGAATTTTTTAGGGAGATCATTAAACACATGGTTAGCCTTATGATGTAGTCTGTGATTGCTTCTAAATGCATGGGTCACTGTACAAATTTGGAGTAAACCGTGACCATGGCAAGCGAATACCAGAATCTCGTTTAAGGCCACATTTTAACCACTTGAGGACCAGCAAGTAAATGCTATACGAGTATTCCGTTTTGAAAACCGTTGCGATTTACTCCAGGTAGTAATTAAATCTAGAAATTAAAAATTCAAATAAAACGTACAGATCTCCTATTACGCATACGCGACGCTGGTCTCTCAATATCAACCGGAGATCATAGTGTGGAGCGCTGGACTGATAAGTGTGAAATCGCTGTGTCTTAGATACAAGACGTTGGTCGCGAAGGGATTAAAAGGGAATAAATATATATGATTCATCATTGTGCCACAATCCTGGAGTGTTATTTCATTTCTGGATAGCTAAATATCATTTTCACCTGACCGGGAAATTTACTTGAGATGAACTCCATATAAAACATATCAGAACTTATAAAAAAAGGGCTATCGGCAAGAAATGACCATACCTAACACCAGTTGATTCAAACTCTCCAAAAACAGACACTGCCATAGTGTAACTATACATATTCAAATACTGTATAGAGCTCATAACCACATGCATGAAAGCTGTAACTGCATCAGAGACCATAATTAAGTAGTAAGGCACCAATTACAGTTTCTGTATGAAAGTCCGTTTTACAATTCCGAAAAAATAATTTCACCTACGTAAATTGTTTGTATAATCTCAATACTACACTAATAGTACACCAGCAAAAATTTCCGATTAAACAAAAAATTAATATCTATTATTTGAATCCTTCCGGGTTACTGGGCAGTTAGAAGTTCTAATCGTAATGGAGTCGTGCTGTCATTAAAGAAAGCGTAGTTCAGCGGTGTGGAATTTTAAATTTATTGGGGATAAAAAAATGTCCGACTTTACAAGGTAAAATTTTTCATTGAATTAATATATATATATATATATATATATATATATATATATATGTGTGTGTGTGTGTGTGTGTAATCCAGGAATTATATTACCTGTCAGTCATAATAATCACGTTGCCCCATATATTTTTACTTGCTCGGTCTACTGGGCAAGGAGAAAGCTAAACAGCTAACAGTAATAAAAATGGAGTCGGGCCATATTGAAGAGAACGACACAAGTCTAATTAGAACTTTATTTTAGAGCTGCTAAAACGGACATCTTTACTAGTCAATGACGGACAAAAGAAAACACAAAAATCACTTTGCTCGAACAGAGTTGCACCCAAGAGCGAAGACAAAAAGAATTTTCCCACTTACTCAGCGAATTTAAGTGCAAGATCAGGAATACCGTGGAGCCATGCCCCGGCGACAGTTGAAAAACGTGTTGAATAGACAGAAAATCTATAGGATAGACAGCTTTGGGAAATGTATGGAAAGAATTTTAAGTAGAGAACGCTACTTTAAGACATTTAGAGGCTGGGAAAAAGATTTTGAGGAATTAGGATGGGAGAGAGGAGATTTTAAAAATAAATTTTAAATATATAAATTTAAAATTAAATATTAAAGTTAAATAATTTTGATGTATCACACACACATATATATATATATATATATATATATATATATATATATATATATATATATATATATATATATATATATATATATATATATATATATATATATTCAATGATTCTTAACAACACATAGAAAATTATGACGTGATTTAATTCTTACTTTAATAACTTAATGTACTTTTAGGGTGCTAGAATGAACTTTCACCATTTAAGTTATTTTTAAAACCATACACGCAGCAATTTAGCGAAACTATTTTCTTGGAACAGCTGAAAAAGGGGCAAGAGGACAGAAAATTAGTAATTATTCTGTTAATTTTTAGAGACGGGTAAAAAAAGACTAAGTAGTAAAACATTCCCTTGAATCTGATATTATACGGCTGGGGAAATTTGTATTAAAGAATGAGAAAGAGAAATGGAGAATTTCCGATAGAGAGTTTAAATACATTAACATACACTCATACACACACACACACACACACATATATATATATATATATATATATATATATATATATATATATTCCCACGTGTATATATGAAATGCAATACATTCATATAAACATGCTGAAAAGTCAGTTCTGCTTCTCATAATGGTAAATGTATTTAGTATTTATTATTAAAGGCTCTATATTTTCTATAAGAAATCTTTCAAATGTCTTTACTTTCTAATCTCTCAAATGAAATCATTTTATTCTCAACTACATCCATTTCCTTAATTCCAGAAAAAAAGAGGAGAGTAAAAAAAAAAGCTAAACAAGAGTTCCCAAGATTTAATCTGACAACGGAAAGATTTCGGAATTTTTCTCAAGAAAACAATCTTTTTACTGTAAAGAACTAAGTGTTTATAGAACAAGACAAGGCTATTCAGTTCGTTTCCTGTTGGCGCCAGTCTGTCTTGCATTCTTGCTGGATGTATTTCAAACTCTAACATTGCTCGAGATTTTATTTTCTTTAATTTTATTTATTTTTGTCCTATAGCTTTTTTCTGGAAGCTTTTACTAGATTAAAGCGCGATTAAATTGCATTGAAAAATTCAGGATATAAAAATAATAAAAATGGACTTTAATGGCCAACTTTTCTAGAAATCAAACCCCATTAACTGTATAAAGATTATTATGAAGAGAGGAATATATTTATTTAAAGAATCTATCTGGTTAAACAAATAAAATATGCTCTATAAATAATTTTTGACTCATAAAAAAGAGTAAGAATGTGATATAGGAAACATAATCAAGAAATTGTACTATCAGTGTAAACTTCTAAACTGGTTGTGACTTATAAATTAATAAAAATTTTTTGAACTTTTAAATTTTATTTATTTTTTCTCTATAGCTTTTACTAGATTAAAGCGCAATTAAATTGCATTGAAAAATTCAATATATAAAAGTAATAAATATTTACTTTAATGGCTAACTTTTCTAGAATTCAAACCACATTAACTATGAAAAGATTATTATCAAGAGAGGAATACATTTCTATAAATCATTTATATGTTAAGACAAACGAAATATGTTCTATAAATTATTGTTGATTCATAAAAAAACATTAAAATGGTTAAATGGGAAACATAATCAAGAAATTATACCATCAATTTAAACTTCTAAATTCGCTGTGACTTAACCACGAAATTAACCACTTAACCACGAGAGAGTAAGAATGACTAAAGCTAAAAAAGGGCTTCGTTTGATGATGACCTAGAATAATTGACGTATAATGAGAACCACAAGCATAGCTAGAGTGAATGATAAGTATAAAATGAGGAATGACTTTTTCCAAGTGGGTTCTCATAATTTAGAAACAATGATGGAGGCAAAAAACCCCCAGGATTCCCCTACTACTTCCGGGTATCGTTTGGGAACATGAAAGACATTGCGATGATGAACCCATCTGCATGTCCCAACTTTCATTAATGAACACCATGAATTTTCAGCAGGCTCCGAGACTTTGCAGTTACGAGACGACTTATTTACCTCTGCTACCTCCAATCTATTAAAAAAATACATTTTAGTACATTTTCATAAATTTGGAATATATAGAAAATAATATTATTTAGAAATATCATTTGAGCCGCGGTAGCTCAGTCGGCAAAGGCAGCGATCTCCTAACTGGAAGGTTGCCGCCTAAGATCCACCGTCTTCGTTAAAGGTGACTGGAGCACATAAAACATATACGTGGTCACAAAGTACTCCAAGTTCTCAAACGATACCTGTGGGGGTGGCAGGCCAAACCTGGAGGTCTTCTGCTCGGCCTCTGCTTCTAAAGTACGATCACCCATAGTGGCTATGCTACTCGTGTCCATTGTTGTTGTTGTTGTTGTTGTTGTTGTTGTTGTTGTTCTTTCTCATGACACTTGGACAAACCAAGCACGATTGAGCCTGTAGGCTCTAGTATTAAAGCCAAGGGGTGTGCCTTTCGTTTTAATCAGCACAATTAAGGTGAAAGAACGACTTCGCTTAAGTAGGTTATCGTAATTTTGAAGCAAGGACCAAGACTGACAGACCTGGCCTGCCACTCCAGAGGTAATTATTGAGAACTGGGAGGACACTGAGACCACGAACCTATTTTACTTGCCCTAGTTACCTTTAACGAACACTGCGGATCTGAGGCCGGGTCAGGTTCCGAACTCCGCAATCTCTCAGTTGCGAGAACATTACCTTTGCCGACTGAGCTACCATGGCTCACTCAAGTCCATAGTATACCTTAAGCTACACGTGCTCCTCAGGTGGGGCTAAATGAGTAACAGCTTCGAAGCCTTGTTAAGACGTTTAGGATAATATCTGTATCGATTGCTGCATTGGACAAAAAAGAAATATATTCGTACGAATTTCTATGAAATGTTTGAAACTTAAAATATAATATTTCTTTTATGCAGATATAATTCAGTTAAAGTCAAAATAATATTAAAACTCTTTCGAAAATGATAATTTTTGCACATGCGATTAAACCTGGGCGAAATGTATTATAAATGTAGTAAAAAATATATCACCGCAATCTTTCAAACATAATTTCCTTCCCTTTTTAAACTCTGTAATTGCTAATGTAACAAAGAAATGCAAGTGTAATTCCTTAAATCTGTTTCTTCTAAATCTTTAAAAACGTTTGTTGAGTGAAGCGGAAAAGTTAATGGAAATCTGATTCCGCTGTTTTGGATCGAACATCAGAAAGCTTAGACCCGATAGAGAAAAAAAAAATCTTTATAGCGTTGAATGTATTTTCAAAATAACTTTCTTTTGCTAACGACAAAATGAATTTCATTTGTACATATGCCGAAAGAAATGAATTTATTTCCATTAAGGTCGCCAAATTACTTTGGATATCTCTCGCAAGAAATTTTCATTAAGACCGTTGGATATATCTTAAAACAACCACAAGTGCAGGAAAAATAAAATAGGTTTTTTTTTTACCTTTTCTTATTTTTCCTATACTTTAAGAAGTGTTTTCATTTCGTTTCATTGCTGTTGGATTGAAATCATACTGCCCAAGGTAATTCATTTCGACGAAGAATTTCATTTTAATAAAAAGAATATTACACTGTTTATCTTGCATGTTTCTAGTTATGCATAGACAAACAGATTATAAAAATTTTGTCGATGGTGAAAAAAATTCTATATGTTCTTGACATTTCAATACTTCCGCGAGACATATTCGCATACGATAAAAGCTTAAATGAATGTATAAGGGGATTATTTATAACTATAGCTAGAAATAATTTTAATTTTTTAAAATATCTTATTGAAATGGTTTATATAAAATATGTCTTATTTTACCCATGACAAATTTCATATTAATAAGCATAAATTTATCAAATTTGACACTTGAACAGTCTTTAATATAGATACTTTTTTGTAATATTTCTAAAATTCCTTCCAACTTATCAAAATGTTTATGAATTAATAAATTCATAAACATTTATTAATAATTAATAAATTTCAATTTTATATCTATATTGATATTATGTTATTTTTTAATGAGAAGTGTACCAAATTTCAAAGTTTTATGGCATATTTGTTTTTACAACTGAGGGACACTTGATTGGCTTTTTACCATACAATCCACTGATTTGTTGCATTTTATTTTATGGGAATACCATGTAGATAGGACATCATCGATCTTTACGAGGGGACAAGACACAAATACAATAAAACCTTATTTGGGAATCGAACCCAACATATCGGTGAGAGTACATTACGCTTACTATCATATTGTCTGAGCAGCAGAACTTTTTTTTCGTTTCTGATATGGGTTTACAGAGACGTGAATCTTTCATTAAGTCTCTTAGATATTATACCCACACTATTTTTGAGGCGATAGCACTGGCTTTTATTTTTAGCATTCAACTTTTACAAAGTCGCAGGTATTTGCTGACCGTTTTATTGTAGAAGCAGCATGTGGGCAGATCAGCTTTGCTTCCTATGTAAAAACAACAAAAATAACATGAAGCCTTAAGTGGAATTTTAACCCAGATCATCCAGCGTAGAAGACGAACTCTCTAACCACTATGCCAACCATGTGGCTTTAAGATATATGAATAACCTTAAAATAGATTAAATTAACTGAAAAAGTCCATTTTGAAAAATACTCTTGTATTTGCAATCCAGATCTACCAATTTAACAATCTTATAAAGCTATAAACAATCTAGCTCACTGTCCTGCGAATGTCTTTCGTTGTTAAACCAATGCTATTTAAGATGTTCTATACGAGGAAACAATTATAGCAAGATGTTTCAAACTTCTTTAGTTTAAAGTTTCATTGCAAAACTTCAAACTTTCTAATTGAGAAAGTAATCATAGATTATAAAGTTTGGTTGGTTGGGAGTGCTACGGTCTACATTTTGCAACACGAGGGCTAATGAGACCGGGACCTACAGCTTAAAGCCGATTCCGAACGGCTACGAACATCCATGCCACTGTGGGATTCGAACCCACGAACTCCGGTACCGAAGGCCAGCACCCTAACCAATCGGCCATCGTTCGGCATTGATTATAAAGGAGTATATAACTACTACTAAATGAACTCAACTGCCTACAATATTGAACATCATTTACTCTTCTAGGTTAACCATTCGTAATAGTATATTCTCTTACAAAGCTTGCTCACCACTAGTTTCTGCTAGTGGTGAGAGAGCTTTGAGAATACTAGTCATACAAGTCACTGCTTGTATGTTCAAAGTATTCATTAAAAGCCTAAAAATAATATCGTGTGTCAAACATTTTTTTGAATGATTTCAGGCGGCGACTTGCCCACACAATTACCCCCCTCTGAGCATCTATCAAACTGACGTAGCTTAGCATGTGGTTAGCAGGTATATTGTTAGTAACTGATAAAAAGACGACACTTTTTCAGCAAACCAAAAGAAATTCTGCCAGAAAAAATACAATTTGCTTAACTAAGCACCTTTACAGTGTAATTAATTCCTGTTAATGCTCTGAATATCTACGCTTTTATTAAACAACAACAACAGTAGGCTGGCATAGGCATTTGTGTGAAATAGGTTAGTAAATTAGAAGTAATAAAATTTTAAAAATCCTGCTGCTTTCTTGTAAATCAACCTTCTTTAAGCAAAAAAAAAAATTCCCAGTTATGAAATTACTATTAAATAAATGAAGAGTGTACAAACAGTTACAGCTAATAATACTATAGCATTAATATTGAAATTAATATGATATTAAGTGTTGAATTGGCAAAAAAACAATTAGTCTTTATATTTAGTACTAAAGGAAAAATTTCATCATAAAGGAAAACTCATGTTTGCAATTTTTTCCTTTGCATACCAATAACGATAATTTTGTTCAATATATTTGTTGATTCAAATTAATCCACAATTTGTGTCACGAATACATTTATAAAATGATTTGAAATAAAATTTTATTATAGTAAACTTCTATGTTTCATTAAAATATAATAGAAAAAGGTAATGTTCGACTTAAGGGGAATGGTGAATTCAAAAGAAATTTATAGATTTTTAATTTATATTTAAGAAATTTTGTACACAGAAATTAAAGGGTAAGTAAATTAATCGGTTTACTTTATTTTTCAAGTTTTTGATATCTTTAAATATTTTAGCTTATGAATATTTCTGTTTATTTTCAAAATGTTTCATACTACTTAATTATTCATCGATTTTATTCATAGAAAAGTTTAATGAATTCTCCTAATTTTAACTAAAATAAATATCTGTGTTTGTTTTAAATTTTGACTTTACTTTTGACTTTACTTAGATTAAGTTTAATTTATGGTTATTAAACAGAGTTTTTCATTTTTTTTTTACTGCAGATAAAAATATTTACTGTGATTTATCTATGAAACCTGTTGACAAAGTGATGTTTAAATGCGTATAACAGATAGTTTTACATAACTATAAGCAAAAATAAAAAATTACATCGTAAAAAACATTGAAAATCAACAAAATATTTCAAAAAATTGAATTTTTTAAAACAGTATATGTTATAACATTTAAAAATTAGATTTGGTTAGTTATAATTTAAAGTATATAATTTGGTTCGTTATAATTTGATGTGTATTTAATGTATGAACTAAAGTATACTAACTAAACACTAGGTAACTAACTAAAGTATACTAAACTAACTAAACATTTCATAACTTAATAATTTCCCAAAATAGTTTCTAACGTTCACTGTCCACATATGTTAACATGTAATTTTAGGAATCAGAATATTTCATAATTTTTATAATATAACTTTACTCTATTAAAGCCTATGTTAGTAATAATATTTTTACATGAATAGTGCTAAGTATTTTTCTTAGGATTTAAAGTCCTATTCAAATGTAGGTTATTTCTTTTGAATTATACAGAAAATGGCCGAATCAATTTCATGGCTCTCGTACATTAAAATAGACCCTTATGAGCAAGATAAATAGATTTGAGGACAAGTTCCTACTGTTTTTTCCAATCATTTATGATTTTATTGAAATGCATTAGAGTTAACAATAAGTTTTTGTCCTACTTTCTTTAATGCATGCAGGCGGGATTTTGGAATCTTGCCACCATTTATTTTGTTTTTGTTATTTTACTAGGCATTTCTGCCTAGTATATCATTATATCTACAAAGTTCTTTCCTGCGAAAGTTGTGGCGATTCTTTATGTGTAATTTTGCGAGAAATAATTTATCTATAATGTTGAAAATAAAAATAGACATGCAGTGTTTTTAATGCACATTTACGAACTTAATACACATCTGGAGAGCGATTTCTGTATTCCGAAATCTTTAATTAAGTTAGAAATTTATAAGATTTTTGTTTATATAATACTTTAAGCGTAAATCTACATTAAATAGAGAAACATTTGTAAATGACATTAATTAATATGATATTAAATAAGCTTCTTTCAGAAATTGTCTTTCTTTAAACAAAGAATTGCAACTTATCTTATAAAGTTCTGTCTAAAGTCTCTGCTATAGTATGTCTTGATCTGTAATTGCCAATCTGTTATTATAAATAACACTTTTTAACTGTAATGATAAATGACTTCATACATAGTGCCAATATTTCCTAAGTGTAATGTTAAGTTAAGAAAGCTCTTTTCGAACTTCAACACCTGGCTTTAATTTTTTGCTTTCAATCAACTAGAACATTCTGATAAAGGCAATTTTATTAGCATACTTTCTATAATTAGATTTAGATTTAGGGTGGGGCGGCTCATAAGAGCACCAGCACTGTCACCCAAGTTCTATTGTACAGAACCCCCCCCCCTCGTTTATTGGAACAAAAGAGTCCCAGAAATAAGTTAAGAATATTGGAAAATTAGATTCACCAAACTGTAAATGTGGAATGATAGGCACCCCTCAGCATTACATGCAAGTAAGATGTAATCTAGTTCCGATGTGTATCAAAAAATACGAAAACGAAACACAGATCGAATATTTTAAAAAAATAGACAATAATCGTAATCATATTAAAAAATTAAAGGAAATTTATAATATATTAAATTCAAATTACTCTTATATACAAAATAAATTTAAAAAATTTTTAAAATGAGGGAAATACTTGGTAAAAATAGTAATAGTTATAAAAAAAAGTGTTTTAAGTTAATAATTCAGTGTATAACATTAAAATGAATAATGTCGAAAGGTTCTCCCCACCCACTTAGGCTTTTGCATCCACAAACTTCTTCAGTTGGATGTGGGTGTGGGTCATCTGAGTCTAAGTTAAGAATATTAACAATTAAGTCTCAAAGAGAATAATAGCTGACACAAATGTAATCAGCAACTTGACCGGAAAGTTAGCTAACTACCAATGATAACCAAGAAATTTAAAACGCTTAGAGTAGTAATCACAATCCCACAATATGTGCAATGAACTCTCCTCCGTCACGTGACACCCCCTAAATACCGGGCTATACTTTCTATAATTAATTGTCTGGTTCCTTTTGAAATGTTGTCAAAGTGGAAAAGTATATTTTTAGTCTTGTATAAATGTTAAATATTTGCTTTGGATAAAAGAAAAACTAATTACTGAATAGGTTACCATTCTTTGATTTTATCCCACAAAGTTGACTAAATTTAACAGCAATTATCAAATATCAAATATCAATGTAAAATATCAAAATTTAAAATATAGTGCACACCAATGTTCATTTACTCTTATGGGTCTACACAATTATTTTGATCACTATGAAAGCATTACAATGCATCTTTATTATGTAGGAATTCCATACAGTATGTTACTGTCCGTTCAACTTTTTTATCCATAATCTCACAAAGTCTCATAGTTTTGAAATGCGAAGAGATGAAACCGATAACTTGGATGGAGGTTTAAAGCAATTTTTAATGAATAATGTTAAATATTAGACATCAACATGAAAGCCGAGTATTTTATCTCGAGCCTATATCACATTAAGATATAGGATATAAAGGGTTAAAAAATTAATGTTTACTAAAATGAATTAACCTATCTATAATGAATTAATTTCTTTATTCATTCATATATTGAGATCGAAAGCTTGTTCTATTTCCATTTAATCAGAAATCGAGAATTAATAAAAAATCTGACTACAAGAGTTTTGGTGATATATGCTTGCGTGTTATATATATATATATATATATATATATATATATATATATATATATATATATATATATATATATATATATATATAAATAAACACTCAAGCATATATCTCTAAGACAAACTCACATTTTTTAGATTTAGACAGATTTTTTATTAATTCTTGATTTCCTGATATATATATGTATATATATATATATATATATATATATATATATATATATATATATATATATATATATATATATATATATATATATATATATATATATATATATATATATACACACATATATATATATATATATATATATATACATACATACATCCACACATATATATACACATATACATATATATCAGGAAATCAAGAATTAATAAAAAATCTGACTACAAGAATTTGTCTTACATATATGCTTGTACGTTAAACTAATAAATTTAAAAAGTTTAAAAATAAATTCATGTAACGTGGATCATTTAGTCACTTTGTGCTATATATAAGTTGTTATACTGATTATTTATGCTATTAATTTGATTTGTTAAAATTATATAGTATTGATTTCTCAACCCATTTTCTCTTCAAATTCCTTATGCTATTTCCATATGCTCGATAAAACAACTTGAGGCACTGAGAATTTAAATATGAGAAATGATTCATGTTTTGATGTATGTGGAATTATTTGAATTAATCCTTGCATGTAGCATTTATATCTGATATTTCAGCTGATGGTTAGAATTACTCCTAATAATGTTCCACTTGACATTTCCAAGTATTTGTTCTGAAGAATTCCTAAAACTGCAGAAATAATTTCCGAACAAAAATAATTTAAGGAGGACAAACATACGCAACACCAATAAATCTTATAAATAGTAATTGAATGCATTAAGTATCGAATTACAGTAAAGGAAGCCATTAACATATTTAATTAGATAACATTAGATTTCCTCTGGAGGAAATTAGTTGCGCAACATTTTACGTAATAACAATTAATAGAAGATGTTTCGGATTTTGATCCCCGAGTCAAGAAGTGGAATGAAATTTTCATTATCTTCCTCATCCCGACCCCGATACTTTTTTTTTCAATTTTAATGAAAAGGTAAAAGGATTTAACGCAGTTCTCCGTCTTATTAAAATTAAAAACCTCCTCGAAACAAAACTGACATTTCTGGCGAAAGTGGTGCCCGGGAATCTAGATATTTCTCGTTAATGCCATTACAGTGCAGGTTTGGAAAAAAAGAGTATTACCAAAAGTAATTACCAAATGCCATAATAAAACCTTTTTTCTCCTCTCCGAAGTTTGAAGCTTCCTACAGCATATTACCCTAAAGTGTACGGAGCTCAGTGATTGCATGGATTTCGCAGAGAACTTAGGTAAATAAGGTTTTGCAAGGTCGTAAATGAAGACGGCAGCAATAACTCTTTGTCAAGCTATAATAAGGAAAATTTTACTCTCCTTATGCAATCATATGTAAGAAATAAATTTACTTGTACAATTCAAAGAAATTGTAGATGTTTTTATTGTAACAGAAAAAAATTTGAAAAAGAATAAGCGTAGATCCCCTTTTAATATTCTGATATGAAACATAAGAAATGGCTTATTAAAATACCATCATAGTTATTTAAATGTAGTGTAAAAATTTTTTTTACTAAGAAGATTAACGTTTTTAAAATTTACTCGATTTTTAAGGATACGGGAGATTTTATAATATGAATCAATTTGCTTAATATTACTAACTAGCTATTTTTTTCTGCTTAGGAAACTATTTTTCTATTTTCAAACAAATAAATTCGTCAGTCATGGAAATTAGGAGCAATATTTCAAGATTAAATTGTTATGATTTATTTCTAAAACAAAAGACATCAATATTATATATATATATATATATATATATATATATATATATATATATATATATAATATTTATATCTCTATATCTATATCTATATGAAATATGGGCTAGATTCTTCCCAAAACACAACACACTTTTATTTCTGGTGAGATTCTATAGTTTTTAACATCGTGCACAAACACTGTTTTAAGTAAGGATTTTACAGGTAAAAAGACTACGAATAATCCCTAAGTAAAACTGATCACGTGATCAAAAAATACTCATGTTTAAAGAGGTCTCGTTTATTATTGTCTAAAGAGTACAGACAGAAACTGAATTAAGTCTATAGTGTCTGGATGGAAAAATCCGAATTACCGCGAAAGCCCCAAAGTAATTCATAAACAAAAGTATTAAATTAATATTAAAATATGTAAATAAGGGATTTAATATTACACACACACACATATATATATATACAGTGTGTGTATGTGTAACACGGCGATTTTTAAAAGGGCCGGTATCACATCGAATTATAGCCCCTATTCTTTCAACTTATTTGGGCTACTGGGCAAGCGATTTGCTTGTAATAAATGAAGCAGTTGTGGCTCCATTGATAAACGACTTAACAAAACAACTTAAATCTTTATTAATGGAATTGCTAAAAAGACATCTTCAAGAGTCAACGGAAGACAAGAGAATGTACATCGAAACAATGCTGGAAAAAGGGTGGACCCATTTTTTAATGGTTTCGTGTTAAAGAAAGCAAAGTATAAAGGGACTTAATTATCAATACTGAAATTGTATAAATTATATTATAATAGATTCTATTTGCGAAATGAATTCGTTAATTTGTGTCTACTTGGTTCTTTGTAAACCCAAATCAATTTTATGAAATATCATGAGAACTAAACAAGATAAGCGTTACTGGAATAGACAAAATCGGAAGTTTGTGAGAAAACAAATGGTTACAACGTATAAAATCTACACAGATTCACAAGATTTTTTTGAGATCATCTTCAAGAATATGGAAAGAAAATTCCAGTGATTTCATACTAGAGAAATCAAAGTTATCACGCTGTCTGATTCGGTGATTCGTTTGCTTTATGGAGGGAGAATTAAAAGGTAGATATACCTTATAGTCACTTATAAGAATATATTTTTTAACATTTGCATATATATTTTATTGTATATATATTTTATTGCATATATGAAATGACTAAAAAAGACTAATGATTTTGAAAGAAAAACAAGTCCTTATTTCATTTGCTCCGACCGACTCCATAACTAATGGATTTCAAACTACCATAACAACTCGTAAATCACAAGACGTCAGTTGTAATTAGCATAACCTATTTTTAATCCTTTTTTAATTTGGTTTGAAAAATCACGACGTTACCTGCCTATGTCCTATCACCACAAAATGACGACTACGACAAATTAGACTACATAACAAAACACAGAAAGGCCATTTTCATGGAATGAATTTTGTGGTTATAAATACGTCAGTTAGAATAAAGTAATCAACCACGAGGGTTGAAAATTTAGTATCAACCACCATACAATCTTAATGGGTAAAATGGTATACGAAAAGTATTGATAACTATTGATTTTGTTCCTCAAAAACAGAAATTATTGTGCTATATCAATTGAGATTTTTTATTTCATCACACGCGGATTTCATCACATAGGGAGAGAAACTTTTTATCTTTTATTAGGATAACTTTAATATTGGACACACATACTCACAAAAAAAGTATATATATATATATATATATATATATATATATATATATATATATATATATGTATATATATTTATATATATATATTATATATATATATATAATATAATATATATATATATATTATATATATATATATATATATATATATATAATATATATATATATATATATATATATATATATATATATATATATATATATATATATATATATATATATATATATATATATATATATATATATATATATATATATATATATATATATATATATATATATATATATATATATATATATATATATATATATATATATATATATATATATATATATATATATATATATATATATATATATATATATATATATATAGGGAGAAGATGATAAAAATAATCATAGAATTATGTCTTAAACTTTTACTTTAACTTATTGCTCTATTTTAGTATTATAAAAAGAAATTTCGATGAGGGTACCTAAAAACACCAAATTAGGTTATTTAATTTCTTAATACTATAGGAAACCAGCAGTACGGAATTTAGTCAACTCTAATAAAATAATTTAGTATTTTGAAACTACACCTATTTACATTTTAACAATATAGAAATTTTTGTGTGTTTTGTGCAATTCGTTATAAAATAGCACTACAGAAACGTTTTGTCAGTCTATCTTGAAATAGATACTATAAAATGATTCACTAAACCTATTCAATTGAACTCAATGCTACTACTTCAATTAACGTTTCTCTTTTAGACTCATATAAGAGAAAAAAAAAGTAGTCATATTATTTCTCAGTTCCAGAAGAAATGTCTTTACAGACAGAGATAAAATTATTGTAACTAATAATGAAATCAAAAAAGGAGAGAACCATTTAAGATATAAGTTCAATTATTAATTACATATCTAAAAACATTCATTTTTATTTTAAATTTATCTATACACGTATATTATGCCTTTCAAGTGTGATAGAATGAATAATATAGGTGGTAAACACATTTCAAAGCAGAGTGAATTGGTAATGCTAATGGAAAGAAAAATATATTTAACATCGCATAAAAAATATAATATTTTTATTTATTCTTTTCATTATTGTTTAGTTCTTTTGAAACGAACTTTTATTACACACAGCATGAAATAATTGAACCAAAAGATTTAGAAACATTTTCTATCTTGTTCATTATCTTTTCAAGCGTTTTCCTTCATCCTGCTAAATAAGACTAATGAAAGCATTAAAAAAATCCTTTCTCCCAGAAGAAGGACTGAAGAAAATACAAGGATAATTAAAGAAGGCTTTAAAGGCTGGTTAAGTAGGGAAAAAATCACATTTGAATCAGAGATCACAAAAGGGAAAGTAGGGATAAAAAAAAACGGGGCATTATAGTAGGGCATATGTGGCAAAGGGGGGAAAATCGGGAAGAAAGAAATGTGGCGTGAATATCAAAGAAAATATTAATGAGGATCTGAGTGTGAGGGGGGAGATGTCAAATTATAATTGAAAGATGAAACGCAACTGAAATGAAAATAATGAACCTCACTCAAATTTCATTGGTAATCTAATTAATCGTCTCTTCAAAAATTTTGATGACTGGCACTTTGGTCTCTCATTTAAGATCCCATAAGATAAAGGATAATAAAAAAAACAGAAGAAAATATTTCATTCATTTGAGGGAATTTTTTTAAGATTTAAGTATAGCTCATTTCAACCCTCGAAGATGATAAGCATTTAAAAGAGTACGATAAATCTCTATTTTTAGCAATAATTATATACACAGTATTTTTAAATTTTTTCATAAACTCCTACCCTTATAAAGGATAATAGTTGGTAGGATAGTCTAGCTCATTTCAATCCTGAAGATGATGACCATTTAAAAGAGTACGATAAATCTCTATTTTTAGCAATAATTATATACACAGAATTTTAAAATTTTTCATAAACTCCTAGCCTTATAGAGGATAATAGTTGGTAGGATATTCTAGCTAATTTCAATCCTCAAAGATAAGTATTTAAAAAAATACGATAAATCTGTATTTTTAACAATAATTATATGCACAGTATTTTAATCTTTTTTCATAAACACCTAGCCTTATAAAGGATAATAGTTGGTAAGATAGTCTTTCTCGTTTCAATCCTCAAAGATGATAAGCATTTAAAAGAGTACAATAAATCTCTATTTTTATCAATAATTATATACACAGTATTTTAAATTTTTTTGCATAAAATCCTAGCTTTATAAAGGATAATAGTAGGTAGGATAGTCTAGCTCATTTCAATCTTCAGAGATGATAAGCATTTAAAAGAGAATTATAAATTTGTATTGTTTTAGCAATAATTATGTACCCAATATTTTAAATTTTCTCTTACACTTCTAGCCTAATAAAACGATAATATATCCAAAATAAAACTTTTAAAAAGTATTTGTATACGTCATTTCTGTTAAGGCAAAGAAACCTGTATTACGGAATTGTACTATAAACTTATTTCTCTACAAAACTCTCAAAAATTGTGGCAATTTTCGTCCTGTTGAATATGTATATTTTTATTTTGAATTTAAATATAATCTATATCACTGAATAATATGGGTAGAATGGACATTCCTAAGATTTTATGGAAAGAGAAGTACACTTATATATAGATCTCTATGTCAGAGGCAATTATAAAAAACACAAACGAAAGTTAAATTAAAACAATAAACATCTTAAAAATACGTTGACAATTTAGTTAATATTCTCATTAAAAATGTAATGACTAACACTTTGGTCTCTCATTAAATTTAAAATAAAATGAAGGAATGAATATAAAGAGTATTAAAAAATATAATATTTTAAATTGACGGATGAAATAGATGAAAGATTTTTAGATGAAATAGAGAAGAGAGATTTTTAGATGAAATAGATCATTCGAGACCTCAAAGAAGAAATGCTTTTAAATAAGTATGAAAAATATCGTATGTTTATATAATAATTATATATGAAAGAGTGTGATAATATATCAGTCTAAAAATTTTAAAAGTTAGTTAAATTCTTAAGTAGAGTAAATGAATTGTATATGTTATTTGAGTTAATCTTTTAATTATAATTAAATGCTTTGTTCAATGTAAATATATACTAAACTTATGGTTTCTTAACAAAATTATACATAAAATACGGAAATCTTCCCCATGCTGAGTATCTATGTCATAATGAGTATGTATATTTTGTTTTCCCTTTAAATATTATCTAAATATGCAGCACTAAACAATAAAAGTAGAATGCATATTCTGAAGTAAGGTATATTTATGATATCAATGAAGACATAAATGTACTTACATCTAAAGGCGTCATCTGTCTTACAGATTTACATCTGTCTATAGATCTAAAAATGTAAAAGATGACATATTACAATTAAAAGTTGAATTGCAACTGAAACGAAAATAATTAGTCTCACATGAATTTTATTGGTAATGTAATTAAATGAATTTCAAAAATTTGGATGATCTGTTATTGATAATCCTATAAAATAAAGAAATGGATGAAAAAATATAACAAAAATATTGCTTTTTTTAAGAAGGGTTAATTTTTTAAGTATAGTTCAATTGGTTTCCTAAAAAGGGTAAGCCTCTGAAGACTATTAATAAATCTTCATAGTAATAATTATCTACTTTATATATTAATATTTAACCGAAGCATTTAGATTTGCAAAGGATAATATATTCAAAGAAATCTAAAAATCAATTTTTTTTAAATTAACAAGTAATGAAAATATCTGTACATGCATTTATTTTAATATTTTTTGTAAACGTTCTGATTTATAGAACATTTATATTTCAAACTCACATATTTCTTGATATAAGAATACATAAAATAAGAGAATTTCAATGTGTACTCTTTAATAATTGCCAAGACATTCTGTTTACTTTTTAGGTTTTTGATCATAAAATGCTATCAGTGTTATTATGATCAAATAATGTTTTATAAATAAATAATGAGAATAGATTTACAATCAAATATTTAATAATCAGCAAACATTATATAAATAAAATGCTTCATACGAAGGACAAATCGATTTCTTAAACACTGCTGTTATTAATTAAAATCTATTTTCCTGATCACTTTTGTTGTCATTTGGTTATTATGAAAAATAAAATACTTCTTGCCTTAATTACATTTATATCATTGTATGCCCGTGCATTATGACTCATTTTGTTGTATAAACTTGAAATTCTACAGATACCAATGTTTTCAGAATAAGTAATGTGATACATCTTTTCTTTAAAGATGCATTCAATAAATAACTAGCAAGTACGTGTTACAAAAAGCAGTTTTTCTTTTAGTTTTAACTCCAAAAAAATTAATAATTTCGGAAAGTTTTATAAATTTAATTTCCATGTAAATTTATAAAATGTTCACATTTTCAAATAAGAGTCTAAACAAAGACTCCAGTTGTAGGACAGTATCAGAATGTGAAGGAAAGAAAATTCATAAGCGTATGACTATTTCTTTACGAAGAATTAATCTCGTTCCAGAATGATGATGTGGTACATGAGTTTTAATTAAAGCCAACTATTGTTGTAGATGACAGACAAGACATTTCAAAGTGAGTTACTAATGCAAATACTGCTAATGTGAACGAGTTGATTCATCAAGACTGATGTTGATATATTTCAATCACAGAGAAAAACTTTCACCTGAGTATCGGTATAAATCATGGAATTTTATAGAACACTCTACAGAACCTAATAATGAATACCTAATCATGTGGAAGACGCACAAGAAAGATATAACCTTTCGCATAACCTTCTCATTGGAATTTCTGCAACGTTATAAGGATGGTTGTGCGAATTTCTTGTCTAACATTTTTACGGAAATCAGACCTGTTGCCACCATTATAAACTGGAATTAAATAACAAAGTTTGCAATTGAAAAAAACAAAATCCTTATCACCACCAGAAAATGACAATGAAGGCCATTTGAAGAAGTGGTGTTATTTTCATGTTAATGAGCTTTTTACAACATGAACCAGTACTCATTGACCACCTGCGAAAAGGTGCCACAATTGAATGAACTTGGTCCTGTGTTTGACCTATTTGGGTAATGAAATCAAGAGACCTGGTAAACTGTCTCGTGTGGTATTCTCTAACCCGTCCACATAACCCGTCGAAATGCAGGTACTGAAATGCCAGTCAGAGTCTCTCCATTGCTCTTCTAACTTTTCTTATTGCAGTTTTTATGGAAAACTCAAAAAAACATATAGAGGAAAGAAGATTCCAGTTGGATGATTAAGTTCAAATGAATGAGGTTTGAGTAGAGCTTTGCTGAAGACTTTCTGCGAAAAGGCTATTTATCATCATTATCACCAATAAAAAATGGCAAGGCCAATTGAAGCAGTGTTTTTATTGTCATGTTAATAATTTTCTGAGCATTATTGAGCTTCTACCAAGAGGTGCCACAATTCAGTGAATGATGACCGGTATATGACTAATTTGTATAAAGTAATCAAATAAAAAGACCTGGTAAATTGTCTCCTGAGATATTCTCCAACACGGTAACATCTACCTTCATATAAGAAATGACCTCAAACTTCCATTGATGAAGGGCTAAAAATTGTCTTCCTGTGATATTAATGTGTTGAAGAACTGAAAAAAGTATTTAGATGGAAGAAGATTTCAGTCAGATGATTAAGTTCAAAGGGATGAGACTTGAAATCAGTTTCTGCAAATAACTTTCTGCGAGAAGTCTATTTTACGGGAAAGAAATCTGTTGCTTCCATTACAAACAGGAATCAAAGAATACAGTCTGTCCAATCAAATCAAAGGAGAAAGTATATCCCAGCCAGTGTCATTATAGGATAAATACCTAAACCCCCAAGAACTATATCCTTGAATAAAATGCACTGTTTTGTCACAGTTGCGCTTAACGAGTCATGCGCATGACATGCTAACTATTGAATATACCTTATGCGAGAAAATTAATATTGATTTCATTTTCTGATGCAGAAAATTAACCACAATTACGTAAAAGTTTTCCCTCATTGCAAAATTTCGATTTAAAACCAATTTATAATATTCTCCTCTCTACATTATCCAGAATCATTTTTCAGATAATAATTTTATGAAGTTATTAAGAATAAGATATTTACACAGGGGAAATATAAAAGGATTACGTTCATCCAAGGGATTAAGAATTTAGCAATGCAAACCTGATAAAGCGCCATCAAATTTTTAAGGATTTCGATTACATAATTGTACATTAAATGCATTTGTTTAAGATACAAAATTTAGCTGAAGCACGATCAGACTCGATGATTCTCATAATACTTCCAGACATTCCCGAGGTACTAAACATGCTACTTATCAATAAGTTATGGAAACCCTAATATACTTTTTGGCTCTAACTGCTCCCTTGCTAGACGAAATGTATGCTTTCAAAATGATACTCTTCATGTTTTTCCTTTCAGGTAATGCATAAATTTCTCTCTAAGGGTTTAGAAGGAATGATTTTTATGGTTTCACAAGAAATGTGTATATTTTCTTCTTCCGATATCTACTATGTTTACTTCAGTAGAAGCAAACGTCTGATGATAGTAAACAGTGATGACATTTAAAGGAAGTATTTGCTTTTGATATACCAATACCTATAATGGATGAGAAGATATTTTTGATATAAACAGTAATAGTTTCATTTCAAAATGTAATCGAATGCACCTAAATGGTATGTGAAAGTATATAGTGTAATATATACTATGACTATTGATTTATACTATGATTATATATTATATATATTTCCATATATATTAAATTAACGATAATCGTAGACTACAACTGAAAACTAAAATGGCATATATTAACCACTTAATTAGTCTTTTTTTACTACAAACGTTAAGAAAACTTAATGTATTGATACCGTTGATTAAAAACCGTAGTTAGTAAAAAAGAAAAGGAAAACACTTTCTGATTTAAATGAGTTTTAAATATTTTTATAGAAGTTTTCGAATATGTTTGGATCGCTGACACCACTATATGTTTAATTCTAAGTCATTCTGTATGCGATGAAAAGTGTTTTTCAGATCTTACAAGAAATTGTAATAGATTACGAACAACAATTTTGGAGTTTAAGCTCTCCCAAACTATTTAAATGTCTTATCTGAGTGGTATAGTTCAAATATAGTGTAATTCAAATCCATAAGTCACAATCAGCCAAATAACAATTTCCTTTTGTATTAGATTTCGAATTATATTTCTTTTAAAACACCTGACTGCTCACTGTCTTGCAAGTCTTAGTTCAATTTCTGTGGAAGAAATTTCTACAACAAAATGATTCACTGTCAATTTTATAATCTGCTTTTCAATATCTCAAATTTTAACCGAATGATATTTTTCAGTTATGTGGTCAAGCCTATTAAACTTGAATTAAATATAAGGGCAAAAGAATAGAATAGAACGAAGGAGATATGCATACCCATTAGAGGTATAGGCAACTTTGTTGAGACAAAGTTTTTGAAAAGTCTAAACGATACGTCTGTTTTCTTACCGTTCAGATGTGTATTAATTATGAAGCCAATGCTCCAGAATAAACTCATTTTTAAAATTGAGACTAAATACTGTAGAAATACTTGTCTTTTAGAAATTTTAACTGACAAACCAAGACAGGAAGCAGTGGTTGCTTTTCATCTATTTACCAGGCATATTCGTCTTGCTACCCATCTGTAACGATTCGACATTTTTTAACAAGTTACATTCCCCCTGTGTGATAATAAAACAAACCAATGGACAAATACCATCTGCTTACCTGTGGAGCTCTCCGGGAAAAAAAAGAGTCGTCAAGGCGAAATGAATAATGGGAAGATAAACTTTGGTTATTTGAACAGGTTTCGATCCTACATTTTTACAATGTTATTGCTTCTGTCGTTCATTTTCTTCTTTTTATTCGTGTTCATAGCCATAGCCACTGGAAATTTTAAAATTGTTTTGGTAACTCGTATATTCTAACTACATACCAGTTAAGTGTTTTAGAATTTAAACACATCTGTAAATAAAATGTCTGGTTTTGTAAAAATAAAAATTATAACTGTAGAAACAACTTATGGTTTGTTGGTTTAAGTTTCAAGATGTAAAGTCCTTTTTAACACATAATCACCAAGAACTAGATTTCAAAGGATGAATTGAGGATTTTCGTCAGATATGTCATACTGTTTACAGATAAAAGTGCCATAAAACAGACAGAGGAAGTGATAAAAACAGCAGGGAAAACAGATGATATACAATTAATAAAAAATGAATAAAATATCAACTGTATACAAGTTGAAATCCACGGAAACGTAAGTAAATGGTATAATTATGAAACATTGGAAGGTAAATGATAAAAAAACAATGCAAAAATATTAACGATTTTGTAAAATATATCAGATAAAACAAGGTACAGGAACAATTAAATTGACTAAACCGAGCCCATGAAACTTAGAAAAAAGAAAATATGGGGATTTGGGGATTCCCTCAAAGTTTACCAGTAGTTCTCATAAGTTAAGATCCCATGTACTAAAAAATGAGGTGTAAATACCCTGAAACGGCTAAAAGATATAAGTATATGTGAAATTGATAATGATGACTGACAAAAAGTTCATCTGGTTTGAAACTTATAAGATGAACTGAATTAAATATGTTTTAGTAAAATATAAATAAATAGTACGAAATAAACTTTATTTAAATATTTTAAGAAATCATCTTATTTAAAGAATAAAGTACTAACCCTTAAGTCCGCTACATCGAACAATCAAATAAATTAAATGTTTATAATAAATATATATTTTTATCGATAATATATAATATATTAAATATATTACATATATTGTTATTATTATTTAATTTATTATTACAGTTATTATTACTTATTTAAATATATTTTTAATCGATATTTGAAAAAAAACGTCTTGTCAAATTAAGGGCTAAGCTTATTTTATTAGCTAACATACTTACAAACAAGCATATATACGCAGTGGAATATGTTTTCTTTTTGCATCATTTCAGTGTGAAATAAATAAAGACACTTCTATATTAAGAATAATGCAATTTATCAAAAGTGCAGTGCGCACTTATACGTGAGAGAAAAGGATTAATATCCAATTAAAGCGGGGGATAACAAGAAGGAAAAGCGAAAGAGAACAATAGATATGATAAGAGCAGGCAGTCACACATGGAAAAAATAGAGGGGTAATGGGATTCTAAAAGGCTAATTAATGTTACAGGCAAGAATAACGTTGGATAGTCCTTATGAAAGATATGTAGAAGGAGAACAAAAAATCATCTCACTAGAGGAATATTGAAAACTACTTCACGTATCTTGATTGAAAAAGTAAAAGAAGAAGACCGTTTTTTATATTTACTTTGAGAAGATTTTTTTTAATACCAGTTGAATAAAAATATTAAAAGTATAGTTTCTTTAAATCATTGTTACTTATTTTATTTATTTCAATTATTTTCACTTTAAAAATAAATAATCTTTCTTATCTATAATTTTAATAAATTAAAAATTATTCGGTAGTTTGTACAACTGAGTAGGCTTTTAGCATTAAAAAGGGAATTATATAAATTCATTAATTTTAGTTTTCTGAATTTATCAGGTTAATTCTTTAATTTTATTGATGATAATTATGATTTTATCACACCTAGAAATATTCGTTATTAATTGTACCATTTGTTTAATAAACTATATTATACTTCCTGTTTTTAAATTTATTTTTTTTTAATTTGGATTTAATTGTTTAATTTTTTTGATAACAAAATATATTTTTAAGAAATATTAAGAATGTATAAAGGATAAAATAACTAACTGGATTTACAAAAAATAAAAATTATTACACATTTTACAACAACTTTGATAGATCCTTTATTTTACATTTTATTTTAGATATTTTTAAGAGTATTACGTTTCGATAGTACTATATTACATTTCGGGATTTAAAATAATCATTATAACAGCCTTTTTTTCGATCCATCGGATAACAGAAAGTTCTACTCCTTTAATAAGGAATTTTATACAGGTTATTTCATTTTGCCATTCCTTTTGAAAGAAGGATAATTATTTAAATTATTAAAATATAAACCAAATGAAATAAATGAAATTCACTTATTTTGATAACTTTTGAAATACGTATAATAATTGCCAAATTTTTACATAAAACTGAAGTAAAATATAATTTTGTTAAGTTATCCGATAATTTAAAATTCAAATAAAATAAAAACTGCAAGTAAATTTGAAATTTAATTAATCTGTTATGAAATAATATGCAATTTAATGCTTCTATTAATGTTTTTGTAATTTACACAATAAAACAGGTTAGCTTATATTTAATAAAAGAAAGTTTTTCTTTAAGAATTTAGTTTATGGGCATTTTGTTCAATTGATGTACACATTTTATTTTTATTATTTTCATAGAATAAAACTAAATATCTTTAATAAAGTTACACTTATTAATTATCTAAGAAAAATTTTATTATATACAGAACAGAACGTTTTATTTTAAACGTAATTGATTCTAATCTTTTCAGTAGAATTTGCAGTTCTATGCCCCCTTAAATATATTTTATATATGACAAATTACTCGGGTAAATGTAGTATATATTTTGTATTTTTAGTAATACAATCCCTTGATATGATTTATCTTGATATTAAAAACAAAATTGTTACTATAGTTTGCATTTGAACATATAAAGAACATAAGAGGATTTTTTTAAATTAAAAATATATAGAATGCTTTGAATCGAAGCTTACTCATGATCTTTAGATAAAGAAACCTCAAATAAAATAGACCTTCTTAGAAGCAAGACATTGGTGTAAGAAATTAAAACTTTCATTAGTTCTTTTTTGTTTAGTACTACTACTTGAAAATTTTTCACCATTGAATTTCAGGGAAGATATTTTGCAACAAGTTAATAACTTATAAATTATACAGCATCAACTAATACTAATAAACAAGTAAAAAAATTATAGATTATACACCAACAACTAATACCGATCAACAATATAATAAAGTATTCACTCTGTTTATTGAAAATTTAACAAACTAGCTTTTTCAGGTAAAAGTTTTTTTATACCAAATTATCACTCTGCTATTTCCTTTTAAGAATTATAGTTTATTACTAATATACTTTCAAGGTTTGTTTCTCTAGTTTATTTGCAGAAAAATGTACAACTGGCGTCACCTAGAACAAAGAGTCGTTCAACCCGTGTAAATGCGAGGCCAGATAAATTTGACAGGTGTCAACTGATTCATCTGATTAGGTGACAAATCCTCGCACCTGCCATCACTGCAACATTATTGTTATTACGTCAGAATTATGTTGTAGTATATTTCTTTGTGCGTATTTGATCCTAAAATGCCCTATTCCCCCTCCCCAAAGAAAAGCATGTACTGAAAACAAATTAATTAATAATTTTACCTAAATTCTTAAAAGCAATAGAGGTGCCATCTACATATTGAATATAGTTTAATAATACCTTCAGCATGTATTTTATTGAAAAAAAAATAATAGAGCTTCAATATTATTCTAATAGTATTTTAGAAGACAAAATTGGATATGTCGCCAAAAGGCTACACCAGGCATTTAAGGGTTAAATTAAGCCTGTTTTAGACAGTTCAAACATATAGGAATATATTCCGAATTAGTTAATTAGTAATTTTAATATTATTACTGTATAAATACTTATTCGATGAATGTTAAAAAATTAAGAATTATTTCATTGGATCATAGATTTGGTGTGTTGTATCATATTTGTTCATACTTATTTCATTTAAAAATACAGTTTCATTTAGATTGTTTTAACATGTGTTACTTTATGAGTTATTAATTCTTATATTACTTATGTATAAATAATACTTATTAGATAAGTAAGGAAAAACTATTTCATTTCACCAAAATTTTGTAGTAATGTATTATAGTTGTTCGTACCTGTATAATTTTAGAATTTTAGTTTATTTAGACAGATGTAATATTTTAAGAGTCACTAATTCTTAATTTATTATTCTATAAATAAAATTTATTCGATGAATATTGAGGCATTAATTATTTCTTCTAAATGTTAATAGATGTCAACAGTTATGTAAAATACATCAACTTAATACATCAACCGTAGATCATCAACCATACATCAATCATAGTTAACATATCAACCATTTCTGCAATTAATAATACATATTAAATAATACATATTCGATAAGTTTAAAAAAAACTAATTATTTCATTGCCTCAAAATTTTGTAGTAATATATTATATTCGTGCCTATATAATTTAAGAATTTTAGTTTATTTAGACTTATCTAATATTTTAAAAGCATCTAATTCTTAATTTTTTTATTCTATAACCAAAATTTATTCGGTGAATATTGAGGCATTAATTATTTCTATCAAATGTTGATACACGACCAATAGTATTGTAAAATACATCAATTTAATACATGAACCATCGATCATCAACAATACATCAATCATAGTTAATATATCTACCATTTCTGAAATTCATAATAGATATTACATTAAATAATACATATTCGATAAGTATGAAAAAACTAATTTCATTACATCAAAATTTTGACATAATTTTGACTTTTGATAAAATTTATTAGATGAATATTGAGGCATTAATTATTTCTTCCGAATATGAATAGATGTCCAACAGTTATGTAAAATACATCAACTGAACAGATCAACTATATATCATCAACCATACATCAATCATAGTTAATGCACCAACCATTTCTGAAATTTTCATGAAAAAGGAATATAGAAAAATCGACAAAATATAGCAACTGAATTACGTCATTTTGCGAATTTTCAAATACACTAAGTTTTATACTTCGTTTTAAAAAGACATAAGATAAAGTTAACATTTTCTGAAAGGATCCCGAATTTTGTGCTCCGATGCTATGAAACGAAGCACTGAGCATCCGCGTTGTCTACAAACAACAGCGGATTTGCTAAATAAATTTTAAAAATATATATTTTAATTCCAATTAACTAGGGTTATTTTTAAATAATCAAATCAAGGTCAAAATTCAGGCATAATAATATCTATTTATCTTTACATCATGGACATTGGGCTCTAAATATTAATATTGAGAGTTAAATAAATAACATTAATAATTAATAATTAAGATGACATAGTACCTTTTGACACACAAAATCTTTATAATAACAACCTTTATTGTATTCATTACAAATACAAAGCACTGTTACTTGTAGAATGAATATTTCACAATTTCTTTTAAATAATTCTTTATCTTTTCGTAAATTATGTAGTTTTATCATTTCCAGTAGTATATTTTTTAAAAATAACAAATCAAAATCTAAATAAAAGAAATAAAAGGAAATCCACTTAACCGCAAGACAACTTTGAATTATATATATTAGAAAATAAATATTTATAATTGATTATAGTTAAACAGATATTTGATTCGGTAAATCTAAAACTTTAAAAGGTATTTGACATTTTGAAATATTAAAAAAATGTTAAGAAATTGAAATTAGAAATATTCTTGAAAATGTTTTAAATAAAATATATTGTTTATATTGATGTAATCAAGATTCACACAATAAAAGAGATAATTAGATTCTGTTTAATACAAAAATTAGTTCCTAATTTAAAAAAATTCGAGTTTAATTTTTTGGGGAAATGGTTTTGTTAGGAATTCCACATTTCTAACTTGCTGTACATATTTTGATTTTTATGGGTTGATTGAATCTTTTAAGTTATGTAACAAAATTAAATAGTTTTATATTGTTAGATCCTTAAGAATGATACAGAAAAATTTATACCAAACTGAGCAGACAATTTTATTTTTTATTGAATCAGTGAGCCTTGCGGCTATATACAGTAAAAAACCAAAAATTTATCCTTTCTCACGAGATCGAATAGCAGCCAAAATTCCTTTGTTTCAAAATCGTAGAGTTTTCAATTTTAGATTAAAATTTAGCTCTAATTTAGCACAAGATACAATTTTTGAACAAATAATTGGTTCTAGGTATAGTAGATACCTTTTTATAAAACAGTGTATTATTGAGATTATACGAACAATTTACTTAGGAGATATTAACTTTCAAAAAGTAGTATGTGCAGTAATAAAAAATAATCTTTCTCTAAATCTTAGTATTTAGATATGAACTTTTTGTAATTAGGGTTTCTATACTTTGGGGTAAGCTCTCTGTACAGATCCTCAAATATTGTTGCAGTTTGTATTATAACCTTGTGTAAAAACTCTTTATTGCGAGCTATTAAAAGATAGGACTAAAATTTCACAAAGATCACAATATTACTAATTTTACATTGCTGCAGTGGTTACAATGTTTTGATAGTACCGAAACTGCACGTAGAAGAGTGTTACAGAAATGATACTATACTAAATTACTTTTGTATGCATCAATAACTACAATTTAATAATCATGCAATTTAAATATCTATAGAATTGTACAAAATTAATCCTGCTTTTACAAGATGACTGATTAATAAATTTAATCATACACAACGAAAAAATCATATAATGATTATTTAAATTTGATTTGATTACATAGACTATTTAAAGATTTTAAAAATAAGGAATATATATTATTTCTAAACGTTATTACAGTACAAATGGGGAGGGGATTAAATCCATTCTCAACATTATGTTATATCATTACAAATATTCAGCAGAAAAGAATGGAAGTAATCATGTCTTTTCTCGTAGGAAAAAAAATGTAAGAGAAATGGGTTTTTTTCGTTTGCTAAGTGTCATTAACGTGATTCAGCGATCAGAGACCGCTGAGAGTTGCTGTCTCTCTGTTTCAGTCAATTAACTTGGCCATTGGCTTACTTCTCGAGATAAACTTACAGTTCCCTTATTTTCCTTTCCATTTCTCAAATTTATCCTTTATTTATGTTATTTAGCTTTCAGATAAGGAATTGTCTAAGTAAACAGCATTTAAAAAACCTTACAGATGAATTGTTTATATTCTTTTGTAAGATAGAAGACTGGTTGATCTCTATCTATGTATCTATATCTCTCCCCCCCTATATATATATATATATATACATATATATATATATATATATATATATATATAAATCTATCTATCTATCTATCTATCTATATATATATATATATATATATATATATAATTTTTGTCGGAGTCTATCTTTTCATGGCAAAATACGGCTACTGACTTTCGTTCTTTCTATCAATTTGGCGAGTCCAAATACACCAAAATTAATTCTTGCCGACTCTGCTCTTCTTATATGATGCTTTATATAATTACTTCCTCCATAAAATTAATTTCCTTTCACATTATTAATCGTTAGGAATTATGACTGACTGGCTCCCACACCTATAAATTTCCATGTATGGGTTTTGGATGTATGGGTATGGGGAGATGGTGGTACAATAAACTCCCATTTACTTTATCGAAAATTCCTTGTTTTCTCATTCGGATACGTTGTTACGACTGCACCGAAACATGATTTCTTTTCTCTTCGCAGTGGTTTAATTTGCCCATCACACGTATGTGTGTGTGCGTCTGTGTGCAATACATAAGGATTGTCCCCAAAAATTTTCAAAATTCTTCCAATACACATTATATAATTTCAATTTTTAATTTCACAGACATTAAAATTAAAATCAAAGGAGTTTCAAAGCCTCCAAATTGTAATTGTTTAGAAAAACTACAATTTTAACAAACAAAAACTTTTATATGTAAGGATACATAAAAGACATTTATCATTTTTATTTATAAAATAAAAATTAATAATTATTCAAAACAACCCAGTAAAAGATTGTGCTTTTATTGCCAAATAAGATATTTTTTATAGTAAAAATTCATTTTCCCAATTAAAATTAAATTTTTTGTAAAAATAACGGCTCTTAACTGTAATCTTGACAAAGACAAATTGTCTGCAGAATTAACATTTTTTGCTTTTAATCGTCTACTGCTTTTAGATTTTTGCAAATTAAAGGAGTTAATTACAGGTATATTTATTGGAGATTTTCCAATATTAACCCCTTCCGGTAAAATGACGAGTCTAGCTCGTCATTGGTTTTTCATTCCATACCGCACAATGACGAGCTACACTCGTCATGCGACTAAAGTTACTGATAAATATGATAATTAATTTAGTTTAAAATTTCTAGTGTACTGAATTTAGCAACACTTTTGCTACTTGTGGAAATCCCAGGTCACTAATACATATTGTTTATTTAAAGTATCTTGGTGCAAGTCACTGTCGAAATGATGAGTCAGAATAAAAGAAAACCTACTAAGAAATGCCGTGTGTGTTACAAGAATCACATTAGAAGTGAGACTCCCTGACGATGTAAACAATTCAGAATTCCTTTGCACTTTGTTTTGAAAAGTACCACTAGCTTGAAGACTATTATCTTAATTTTACCGTTTCTGAAACTTAACACTATGTAAAAAGTGGATTTTAATTAAGAATATGCAAGAATTGTGAAATAAAACAAGTTTAAAAAAATAGTTACTTCAAGCACAGTTTTTCATTATTAAATCGTACCGGAAGGGGTTAATAAGCCAAAGTTATTAAGAATATGTACACAGTTTGACGCAGAAGTCTGGTACCAAACAAGGATTTACTTCTTAAAAAATGGTACAAAAAGTGTCTTATATGTCATAAAAAACTGGCACTGGTTTGACATAAGAAAATGATTCCTACAAAATAGATTTCTTTCTAACAGATTTTTTATTGTTGCCTTTTAAACAATTTTGATGGGAAAATGCTTTGAAAACTGGGGCATTTAAAAAACACCTTTCTGGAATACTTCAAGGAACAAGGAAATCATAATTATCTTGAAAAGATGTTTAAACTAGTGTCAAAGTGAGATATATAAAAATGTACATCAAAATATACATTTATTAATTTGAGAAATAAACAAAAATGTGTAGTTTAATGAAATGTATTTTTTCTTTCCCTTTAATGTCGGATCACTCTTGCAACGTACTAACAATTTAATATGTCACAGTTCACACATAGACGTAAAAAATATTTTTCTGTAAGCTTACAATAAATGGATAAAGATTTAAGAATAGTTTAAAACCTCAGAGACATTTATACTGAAGAGATAAAGTTATTTATTTCCCAAAGACATATACATCTGTATCTCACAAAAATTTCTATCACTTTTCATTTTAATGGTTTCTACGGATCCTACGGATTTTACATATTTTTTGAGATATCAGCTTTGATACCGAAGATTTTGCATTTCATTTAAACCTCCCGTAGGTCATATCTCTTATATGACACATATTTGACATATTTTTGTGTGGCAAAGCATAATCTCAGGATCAAAATCTTACTGCGATGATGCTGGATTTACTAAGGTAAAAACGTATATGTTTTGCAGAAATGAATATAAGAAGTTATAAGAAAAGATCTATTAAAATAAGAACATATTTTTAAAACGCTGTTAATTTTCTCAACCTTTTACTCAAGGGGATATAAAACTATTAGATATATAATTTCACTGCTTCATCGAAATTGTCGTTCTTTGATTTCCTATTAATAAAAAAATTATTTTCGCTTACACTTAAATGCTTTCTGATAATTAGAAAGGGACTGGCTTTATAATTTTTTTTTATTTTAAGAAATAGTTTATTTTCATAAAAACAAAATATATGTTTCAAATGAAAAAACAGAAATTAACTTACCGGCATAACTTTTAAAAGATGTACGTTTGAAAGTAAATTGAAATGCATTGAAAATAAATTTTTATAATATGTTATAAGCTAATAATTTTTATTGTGATATAATTCATAACTATGCAATCAATATATGATTTATAGCGTAAAATATAATATTTAAATTTTCAATTTCTATAGTTTAACATCACATTTTAGTGTTTTACTTCCGAAAATGAACTTCAAACTAATGCATACTTTATATCAAAAATAAAAAAAATTAATACATGTTTTAAATTTTATATTAAAAATACTGAAATATAAGTATTAAAAATAATTCAATACTTATATTTTGAAATTTATGTTTCGAGTAAGAAAATTTCACTTTTATGTTTGTTGTAAATTTCTTATGATACAAAACATATTACTTAAAATGACAAAACTAAGTGAATCCTCCTAAAAGTAGAAGACATTTTCATTTTAAGATAATTAAAAAATGACTTATTCTATGGCAATGAAAATTTTTATCCTCGAAAAATACTATGCCCTCACAAAAGATTAATGTTTCTTACATTATATTCAAAGTTTTATACTATAAAATTAATAACTTGTTAAGAGACACTTTGAACAATTAATTATATTACTGAAGACTATATGTAAAAAACAATAACTAAAAGCTTCCTTGTAACCTTTACTAGCTCTTAATTGTTAGTTACTTAATTATTAGCTCTTAAAATTTAACAATGACTTTAAAGGCAGGATATTTTTATTCATTTAAATACACGAGAAGGAAAATGCGTGACAAAAATTAATGCAATTGTTTAATATTTGCTCTTAACTTATTCAAGCTAAATTTCTGTGGCTTTTTCGTCGCTATCTAGATATGAAATGAAATTAAAATCTTTTCAGTGATTTGGAATTCACAGTCGTGGTAAAATGTTTATAAAACATCGCGTTTTTATAATTATGTTTAGAAAAGATCTGAATTTTAACATTTTAATCTATATTCTAGTAAATTTTATTTTATTCTGGAAATTTAAAATTTGTATAACATTATTAACCCCTTCCGGTAAAATGACGAGTCTAGCTCGTCATTAGTTTTTCATTCCATACCGCCCAATGACGAGCTACACTCGTCATGCGATTAAAGTTACCGTTAAATATGATAATTAATTTAGTTTAAAATTTCTAGTGTACTGAATTTGGCAACACTTTTATCACTTGTGAAAATCACAAGTCACTATTGCATATTGTTTACTTGGTACAAGTCATTGCCAAATTAATGAGTCAGAATAAAAGAAAACCTACTAAGAAATGCCGTGTGTGTTACAAGAATCAAATTAAAAGTGAGACTACTTGGCGGTGTAAACAATTACGAATTCCTTTGCACTTTGTTTTGAAAAGTACCACTATCTTGAAGACTATTATCTGTATACCTTATTAATGTTTTGCTTTGATATTTTCTTAATTTTACTGTTTCTGATATTATTTAACACTATGTAAAAAGTGGATTTTAATTAAGAATATGTAAGAATTGTAAAATGAAACAAGTTTTTTAAATAAAAATTAAATGGTTATTTAATGCACAGTTTTTCATTATTAAATCATACCGGAAGGGGTTAAATACGTTAGGATAGAAATAAAATCTACACTTAACTAAAGGGCAAGTTATGCTTTTGCCAAATTTGAAATTTCTGTCATTTAGCAAATGACATGTACACGTAAGGAATAATTTTACTGCTACACATTTGAAGGAAGATTGAGGTAGTTGAAATGTCCAAACCTGGCTGTAAAAATCTTTGTGAAGGAATTAAGTAGTGAATGATAAGTTGGTTTCAGTACTGAATATTTATTCTTTACTATTGTAAAATAATTCTCCATAATCCCCTAAAAATGTCATAAAACGATGTGATT